>CM035103.1:31093491-32293491 GCA_020205505.1 Panax japonicus | reverse complement strand
ACTTATCTCATTGTAAGCTTATACTTGATACTTTCAAACTACTTATGAACTTATCATTCATAACTTATGACAATTAAAGTTCTTAATCATCATCCATACATGATTTCATCATATAACTTTACTTATGTATTCTTGATACATATGTTCTTACAAGTTGATGTATATACATATACGTTCATTAATAAACCTATCACAAGTTCATCATGCATTCACATAAGTTTACAACTTATGTTATCTTAAATGACTTATTACCAACTTATATGGCTTAAGTTCATTACTTATACATACTTCTTTTTTTTTTTTTTTTTTATCATTCATGTTCCTTAATCCAAGCTTTTCTTATCAACCTATCATGTTAGAGATAGAAGATAATTGGAGAAGGAGTCTTACATTTGAAGTCTTTAATAAGTAGCTTCTTCTTCGTCGTCTTGACTTATGGAATAACTTGCTTGCAACTTAATTCTCCTAACACTTAAGCACTTTGAGAGAGAGTGATTGGATTAATTTGAATAACTAGTAAATGACTTGCCATTCTTCTCAATTTATAGAATTCCTAAGGTTAGGGCAATTTAGTCAATTCCATCATCCCACCTCCTTTTGCACCTCCTTACTATTCATTACTTGCAAGGCACAAAACCTATCCCTTGCTTGGTCATTACTTATCTTGAGCACCACCTTTACTTGGTCATCACTTATCTTGCTTGGTAACCACACATTTACCACATTAATATGGTTTGCTCCATGGATCACACAATCCAATGAACTTTAGCTTGGGCTTAGATTAAATGAACATTGAGCTTTGCTTAACAAACCTTCATATGTTCATTAATTCATAAGTTGGGCCTTAACCCTTAATTCACTTGGGCTTGTACAAAATCCTAACCAATCTTTACAAGTCCATTAATATTACATAATACATATACATATAGTTTATGTATTATTCTAGTATTCTAATTCATATAGAATTTATATACGATAATGCATTCTTCTTACAAACTCGTATAATACTTGGTATTATACTCGTTTCCATTCCTTGTACAATACTCACGTATCATACCATCATTCCTTAACGCAATAGTTCTTCATTTTCCTTACGTTCTCAATTTAAGTCCGCAAGCGAAATATTACGTTTTCCATAACTAGATTATTATTACATAATCCGTCTTACTTTAATATTCTACCATTACGTATTTCTCAGAAATTCAAAAATAAATCCCGAGCAAATACCGATGAATAGTGTTTTCCGAAAAATTTCTCGGAAAACTTTTATTTTCGTCTTGGAAATTCAAACACCTTAAATCCTTCACATAACTCAAATACTACGATATTCCAATATCAATAGGTTACAAAACGACAACCATCTTGATATCCCACATAATATGATTTTATTATTATTTAATTTAATAAAATCATCTTAAATTAAAATCCGAATTTCTCGGTCGTTACAGATTCCTCCACGCTTATTGTCACCACTTCGATGACTGCTATCACTAGTATTATCATTTTTCCGGCTGCTCTCTTTTGGTTGGGTTGACTCATTATCGCGCTCCAATAACTGAGCCCTATTAACCACATCTGAATACAAACACAATTTATGAGAGATAAGATATTAACGTATATTGGATTTCAAACCTCTTAGAAACATTCACGTCATTCTCTCCTCATTATCAACTAAATGGGACGCAAACTGGGACAACTCGGCAAACTTGGCTTCGTTTTGCGACATGGTCATGTTGTTTTGCTCCATTTTGATAAACTCTACCTCTTTTATGTGACGAATACTTTCGGGAAAGTACTTGTCATTGAAAAGTTCTTGGAACTTCTCCCACGACATCTTCAGTGCGGAAGGTTGAGTACACTTTACAGATTTCCACCAGTAATCTACCTCTGCCCGCAACATGAAGGTGGCAAAGGGAACCTTTTGCTCCTCAGAGCATCCCAAGACATCAAATATCTTGTTGATCTGCTTTATCCACGTCTCCACCTTAAGTGGTTTTGGCTCTCCAAAAAACTCTGGTGGTCCCAGCTCCTTGAACTGTTTGGCGGTGACCATCCGAGAGTTGCCAGTGTTTTTACCTGCATTTTGGACAGGAGCCACTCTTGCCTGATGTTGCATGAATTGCATGAAGCCTCGGAACATTCCATCGTTCATCATTTGGTCAGTGTTGTTGTTTGCATGAGGATTGTCGCCTTCCTGATGCACATTATCTTGGTTATTGATCTGTAGAGACTCAACGATCTCCTGTGCTCCATTGATGTTCTCAACATTCTCGGATGCCATTTTCAAATACTAACACAAAACAAGGGTTAATTAACATATCACATTTTATCCCTATACTCTGACCGACCAATTAAATATCAAATAAACTTAGGTAGGTCATACTAGCGAAGGAATTCCTCGTTTCTCCTCTCCTAGTTCTTGTCTCACATCTAAGCCAGGGATCATATCCCTAAGCTTTGATACCAACTGTGACGCCCCCAAAATAGGTATACATCAACCATCTTGAGTCGCCAAATACATGGTACAAAATTCAAATACAACTTAATAATACAAATGTCGTGTAAAATACGACAAAATACAAACTGAGAGATTTAAAAAATATATTGTCCTCTAGACAATATCCACACTCAAAAGAGTCCTCATTATATTTATTTTCACACTATTTAACAGAATAGTGAGGACTATTAAGACACCATCTCAGACCGTCATTCCGTTCCCCGAATAGTCTCGGTTACGTTCTCATTTCCCGAAGAGAACAGTGAAAGAAAGGGTGAAATCAACTAGCCCAGTAAGAAATATTATGACTAAGATAATGCAGAATAAATTATCATTAGTCTTCAACAATGTTAAACTGATAAAATAAAATAGACATCAAGTTTAACTTCAGCGGAACAAGCAATCCATTAGAAGAGTCAAGTAGAGAATAAAATATACTATCTTTTATGATTTAAAAGGTTTTTCATCATTTTTATTGCTGCGACTCAGCTTAATATAAAATCCACATCATCCCTGCACTACGACCAATGATATTCATTAGTATCACAACCACAAATTATCCATGCACTACGGGCCAAGGATATTCGTGTTTTCATCGATGGTCATGATCATGCCATAAAACAATTCATTTTTTCTCCCTTGGCCGAAGAGAATCCATAGCCATAATCATACCAAAAACTGTCCATTAATGCACTATGGGCCAATGATGACTTTTTCCATATCATTTGTAACATTACGATCATGATTATACCGAATAATCCCTGGTCATAATCATACCAAGTCCATCTATGCACTACAGGCCACAGATGACTTTCAACAAAATATAACATGAGGATGATGACAATGATATAAGAATTCAATAAAACAAGTTCAAGAATTAAATTATCCATGAACTAATAACGTTCAAATTGTCAACATGATACTTTTTTGTAGAGTAAAATTCAAGAATGCTCAGAAGAATATTTTCATGAAAAGATACTGGATGAAGCACAAATATCAAGGATATTCCATTAATTTCATGGAGTATAGAAGTCAAAACTTTAACCAACTAAGTATAATAAAGAATGGAATAACAAAAGAGTTTCACCAAGTATAGGGTAGACCACATATACAGGTTATTCCAACAAAATAATAAGGAATGGAATAACAAAAGTTCTCTTTATGAATACAAAAGAAATAATACCCCTTACCTTAAGAAGAAGAGTACCGGATGTAGGAGTAGCGAAGTAGCAGAATACTTTTCTTCTTTCTCAATAAAATTTCTCTCTCTAGAGTTTCAGTGAATTCGTAAGAAATAATGAAGGAATGAGCTTCTATTTATAGAAGAATGGACTGTATAGTAACTAATTCATGAACGGTCCAGATTGATTTACTTTTAATCGGACGGTTCATATTTAAAACAAAATATTTTAAATAAAATATAATATATTCTATTTATAATCTAATAAAACAAATAACTTTATAAAAGATTTTACTATGCAAACACTATGCAGGCACTATACAAACATTATGCATAATAAAATATAATATATTCTAATTATTGTCTAATAAAACAGATAACTTTAGTCTAATAAAACGAATAACTTTATAAAAGTATTCTGTTTTATATAAAAAAAATTCTGTTTTATTACATTAATAATACTAATAAAACAAAACTTCATCATCATTATTATTATTCACACTATTAATCGACCAGGTCATTCCAGGAAAGAGGGGTCTTTCCAATAAGGATTTCTCACTATTGGCGCGCAATTAGGTGACCAAACCTCTCCTCGGCAGAACTTCTAGACATCGTTAATATTGCGAATAATAATATTAATAACTCTGTCATCTCAATTATTGATTTAATAATTTATAAAATATCGACAATAATTGAATAAAACTGAATAACTTCTCACGTAAGCATCAATAATCAATACTGTGCGCTACTATGCAACCACGCGTATTATTGTACTTTTACTACCGAGTAGTTCAACAGTATTAATGGTAAAACTTCCGCCGTTATTTTCAATAAAATATTTTTTTGTCGTTTTCTTAATCCGACAATAATTCTGTTGTGGGGTCCACCAATGATTGTGCCGTCGTACGAATATTCCCTGTTAAAACGAATATTCCTCGACCAATCGAATATTATATAACAACTTGCGTACTTTGCAAAATTTATAAATATTACCAACAACTATAATATCATATTAAATTTATTCAATAATATTCAAAAATGATATTTATAGAAAATTCATTTTTATTCATAAAAGTTGGGGTCTTACAATCTATGCACATAAGCCAAAGATGACTTTCATCACAATATAAGCATGAGGATGATGACAATGATATAAACATTAATCAAACGAAATCAAGGATAAATATTAAAGACTTTAAATTTATCCAGAGTTTAAAAAAATATCCAAATTGTCAACATGATACTGCTCTGTGGAGTAAAATTAAAGAATAATATTCATGTATCAAAAATAATTTGGACAGAAAAGAAATATATTTTTCGGGTAAATAGTACTTTGTGAATAGTATCCTATGAATAGTATTTCGGGAATAATACCTCGTGAATAGTACCCCCGACATGAAAAGTACCCCAAATACCCGAGTGAATAATATTCGGATGACTAATAATTGAGTGAATAATAACCCGTGAATAGTAACTCGTGAATAATACTCCAGCATGAAAATTGCCCCGAATACCCAAGTAAATAATATTTAAGTCAATAGTAACCGGGTGAATAGTAATCCGTGAATAGTACTCTGTCATGAAAAGATCAATAATTATCAAGAAAGCTCAAAATAATATTTTCATGAAAAGATACTGGATGAAGCGCAAATATCAAGGATATTCTACTAATTTCATGGAGTATAGAAGCCAAAACTTCAACAAAATGAGTATAGAATTCAAAATCTGAAACAAAATAATATTACTTACATACTAAAGAGTATGGAAGAAAATATTATTTCAAGAGAATATTGAACAAAAATAATATCCATTACAACTGTTGAAAGAAAGTAATATTCCAACGAATATTTAACGAAGATAATATTTCTATGAATATTTAACGAAGATAATATTCTTTATGAATATTGAACGAAAATAATATTCATACGAATACGAAAAATAATATCCTTCAGAATATGAAATTAATAATATCCCTTACATCAGAAGAAGACTGGATACTAGAGTAGTGAAGTAGTAGACTACTCTTATTCTTTCTTTCTATAGCTTCTCTCTCTATAATTGTACTTGTGAGTCTTAGTGAATTGGTGAGAATGAAGGAAGAATGAGCTTCTATTTATAGGAAAATATAGTTTCGATAATTGCACATTTTGGGGCTCAAAATATTAGAGTACAATACCTTCATCTTTTCTTTTATTTTTAATTTAGTCCTGCAAGTATTATCAACCTTGCACCACCTCCCCTAATAGTACATCATGTGAATAAATAGTAAAATCGTGTGACTCAATAGTTCTATACATGTGAAAAAAATAATTACAGTATAGTACCTTCATCTATACCTTTATTTTTAATTTAATCATGCAAATATTATGAATCTTGCACCACCTCCCCTAATAGTATGTACATGTGAATCAATAGTACACATGTGAACACATAGTTATAAGTATGTGAATTAATAGCAATTAATTGCTCATTTATCCGATTTATTACCCGATTGGTCAATATAACTTCCAGCCATCAATTATTATCGAAATAAATGTCGATTTCCACTAACACTAATAATCCCAACACAATGGAACTATCAATTTCATCTTTAATTAACACGAACTTATTCATCATTAATATTATAACTCACAATATTTAATAACCTGGTCGTTCCCAGGAAAGAGAGGGCTTTCTGATAAGGATTTCTCCTTATTGGCGCGCAATTAGGCGACCAAACCTCACATTGACAGAACTTCTAGACATTGTTAATATTACAAATAATAATTTGAATAACTTTGTCATCTTAATTATTGATTTAATAATAATAAATATTATGAAGATGATACTGTGATAATAATTGAATCAATAATATGAGATATATGATGCATCAATTACTGTAACAATAATTGAGTATAACTGAGTGACTTCTTACGTAAGCATGCATCAATAATCAATACCGTGTGCTACTATGCAACCATGCGTATTAATGTACTTTTACTACCGGGTAGTTCAACAGTTTAACGGTAAAACTTTTGCCGTTATTTTTATAAAAAGATAATTTCGACGTTTTCTAACTACGACAATACTTCCATTGTGAGGTCCACCAATGATTATGCCATCGTACGAATATTTCATATTAAAATGAATATATCCTGACTAATTGAATATTCCCCGACACATCGAATATTTTATATCAACTTGTTTACTTTGCAAAATTTTCAAATATCACCCTTAACTTTAATTTTTTATCAATTTAACCATTTACAAAATAAAATAATAATTATAAAAAAATTGAATACATTCATTTCATAAAAATCGGGGTCTTACAATCTCCCCTCCTTAAGAAATTTCGCCCTCGAAATTTACGTACGTACCTGGTATGTCGAAGAGATGAGGATACCTCGTCAGATTCTAACTCTTGAGGTATAACCTTTGAGCGTAGAATATATTCATTCTTATCCAACATTTTAATAGGTACCTCTTCATACGTTAAATCTTCCGCTATCTCGTCCGGTTCTAATTCAATAATGTGGTTCGGGTCATCCACATATTTACGTAACATCGATACGTAAAAAACGTTATGAATATGCGACATACTTGGCGGTAAAGCGAGTCTATAGGCCACAGTTCCTACTCAATCGAGGATTACAAAAGGGCCTATTAAATCAAGGGTTGAGATTTACTCTCTTCGTCGATTCTGGCTTCTAGAATAACGCCCTCTTAAACCTTCTCCTTCACATTCATCAGCTCCGGGAGTGTAGCTTGAGCGGTTTTAACTTCATCAGTTAATGTCGATTCTACTCGTATTATTTGACATCATCACATGGGTCCTTAGAGTCTTTAACTCTATCTCTATCATTTTCAAGTCATATGAACTGGGTCTTTATGTTAACAACGTTACAATCGTAAATACATACAATCTTCTACTTAACGCATCAGCTACCGCATTTGCTCTTCGACGATGATATTGAATGGTATGGTCGTAATCTTCAACAGCTCGAGCCAACGTCTTTGGCGTATTATACGTTCATTTTGGGTGAAGAAATAGTTAAGGGTTTTAGAAATGGATTTTGTACTGGGGTTAATATAAAATTCGATTTCATACTCTGGGGTAGGCCAAGAAGTCTTCAGGAATACGTCAAGAAATTTATTAACGATAAAAATATCAAAAAAAACTGTGACTCTCATCCAAGACTTGGATAACACATGTACTGATGGTTTCTCCTAACGGAGTTTTAATAGATAAGTCAAAGTCTAATTTCTCTGGAGTTAAATTTAAACGTTGAGCGCAAGTAGGAGAAATAAAAGAATGGGTAGAACCGGTATCAAATAAGGTATATACTTCACAAGAATTTATAATTAACTTACCCGTGATAACTTCGTTCAGGTTACTCATTTTTTGAGAAGTCACGAAAAACGCTCTCCCTAAAACCACCGACATTGTTTTGTCTATATCCGCCTTTGGTGCCACCGTCCCAGCTAGACTTGATTTTGCTAAGGACAAAATCGAGCTATATGACCGTCTTTTCCACAACTAAAACATACCTTGGGAGGCTGTGAATAGTTTGGACTTATGTGTCCCTCCTCTCCACATCTGTAGCATCTAACTGGCGGGCGTTCTCCTCCACTAGAATTTGTTGGTGGTGTTGGTGTTTCTACCAACGTCTTCCCATCATCGTTAAATCTTATCTTCTTGAATTTTCCACTTCTATTATCTTGCCCATGATTACCACCGAAGTGGTTACCATTCTTGGCATGATAATTTCCCCCACAATGGTTATCATTGTTCCGATGGCCGTTACCACCAGTACGATTATTATCGTGTTGTTGGTCATTGCCTTTTGGTTGTGCTGACTCATTATCGTGCTCCAATAACTGAACCATATTCACAACATCTGAATATAAACAAAGTTTATGAGAAATGAGGTATTGACGTATATCAAGTTTCAAACCTCTTAGAAACATTTACGTCATTCTCTCCTCATTATCAACCAAATGGGATGTGAATCGGGACAAATCGGCAAACTTAGCCTTGTACTGCAACACGATCATATTATTTTGCTCCAACTTAATAAACTCCACCTCCTTCATGTGACGAATACTTTAGGGAAAGTACTTATCGTTGAACAATTCTTGAAACTTCTCCCAAGACATCTTGAGTGCGTCAGGCTGGGTACGCTTTACAGATTCCCACCAATAATTTGCCTCTTCACGCAACATAAAGGTGGCAAAGGGAACCTTTTTCTCCTCTGAGCATTCTAAGACATCAAATATCTTGGTGATTTGCTTTATCCACGTCTTCGCCTTAAGTGGTTCTGGCTTTCCCAAAAACTCCGGCGGTCCCAGCTCCTTGAACTGCTTAGCAGTGACCATCCGAGAGTTGCCAATGTTTCTACCTGAATTTTAAACAGGAGTCTATCTCGCCCGATGTTGCATGAATTGCATAAAGCCTCTGAACATCTCATCCTTCATCATCTGATCGGTGTTGTTGTTTACCTGAGGATTATTGTCTTCCTGTTGCACATTATCCTAGGTATTGATCGTAGGTGACTCAACGGTCTCATGTGCTTCACTGCTGATCTCAACATTTTTAGATGCCATTTTCGAACACTGTCACAAAACAAGGGTTAATTGACATATCACATATTATCACTATACTATGACCGACCAATTAAATACCAAATAAACTTAGGTAGGTCATACTAGCGAAGGAATTCCCCGTCTTTCCCCTCCTAGTTCTTGTCTCACATCTCAGCCAAGAATCATATCCCTAAGCTTTGATACCAACTGTGACGCTCCCAAAACAGGTATACATCACCCATCTTGAGTCGCCAAATACATGGTACATAAATCAAATACAAACTTACTTATACAACTGTCGGGTAATATAAAACAAAACATAGCTGAGAGTTTAAACAAAAATATTGCCTTCTAGACAATATCCACTCTCAATGGAGTCCTCATTACAATTATCATCACACTATTTCACAGAATAGTGAGGACTACTGAAGCCTCTTATCCTGGACCATCACTCCATTTCCCGACTCGTCTTAGCTATATTCTCATTTCCTGAAGAGACCAATGAAAGAAAAGGGTGAGCTCAACTAGCCCAGTAAGAAATATTATGACTAAGATAATGCAGAATAAATTATCCTTAGCCTTCAATAATATAACAACTAATAGAATAAAATAGACAACAAGTTTAACTGCAGCGAAATAAGCAATTCATTAGAAGAGTCAAGTAGAGCATGATATCTACTATCTTCTATGATTTAAAAAGTTTTTCATCCACTTTATCGCTGAGACTTAGCTTAATAAATAAACCACATCATCGAATCATCTCTGCACTACGGGCCAACGATATTCATGTAATCATCAATGGTCATGATTATACCGAATAATCCCTAGTCATAATCATACCAACAATTGTCCATTAATGCATTACGGGCCAATGAAGACTTTTACCACATCATTTGTAACATTACGGGTCATGATTATACCGAATGATCCTTGATCATAATCATATAAATCAACAGTCCATCTATGCATGTAAGCCAAAGATGACTTTCATCACAATATAAGCATGCGGATGATGACAAAGATATAAGCATTAATCAAACGAAATCAAGGATAAATATTAAAGACTTTAAATTTATCCAGAGTTTAAAAAATATCCAAATTGTCAACATGATATTGCTTTGTGGAGTAAAATTCAAGAATAATATTCATGTACCAAAAATAATTTGGACAGAAAAGAAATATATTTTTTGAGTAAATAGTACCCCGTGAATAGTACCATATGAATAGTACTTCGGGAATAGTATCTCGGGAATAGTACCCCCGACATGAAAAGTACCCCAAATACCCGAGTTAATAATATTTGGGTGAATAGTAATTGGGTGAATAGTAACCCATAAATTGTAATTCGTGAATAGTACTCCGACATGAAAATTGCCCCGAATATCTGAGTGAATAATATTTGAGTGAATAGTAGCCGGGTGAAATGTAACCCGTGAATAGTACTTCGTCATGAAAAGATCAATAATTATCAAGAAAACTCAGAATAATATTTCCATGAAAAGATACTAGATGAAGCACAAATATCAAGGATATTCTACTAATTTCATGGAGTATAGAAGCCAAAACTTCAACAAAATGAGTATAGAATTCAAAATCTGAAATGAAATAATATTACTTACATACTAAAGAGTATGGAAGAAAATATTATTTCAAGCGAATATTGAACAAAAATAACATCCCTTACAACTGTTGAACGAAAGTAATATTCCAATGAATATTTAACGAAGATAATATTTCTACGAATATTGAGCGAAGATAATATTCTTTATTAATATTGAATGAAAATAATATTCATATGAATACGAAAAATAATATCTCTTCTGAATATGAAATAAATAATACCTCTTACCTCAGAAGAAGACTGGATACTAGAGTAGTGGAGTAGCAGACTACTCTTCTTCTTTATTCTTATAGCTTCTCTCTCTATAATAGCTCTTGTGAGTCTTAGTGAATTGGTGAGAATGAAAGAAGAATGAGCTTCTATTTATAGGAAAATATAGTTTTGATAATTACACATTTTGGGGCTCAAAATATTAGAGTACAATACCTTCATCTTTTCTTTTATTTTTAATTTAGTCCTGCAAGTATTATCAAACTTGCACCACCTCCCCTAATAGTACATCATGTGAATTAATAGTACAATCGTGTAACACAATAGTTCTATACATGTGAAAAAAATAATTACAGTATAGTACCTTCATCTATACCTTAATTTTTAATTTAGTCATGCAAGTATTATCAATCTTGCACCACCTCCCCTAATGGTACATACATGTGAATCAATAGTACACACATGTGAACACATAGTTATAAGCATGTGAATTAATAGCAATTAATTGCTCATTTATCCAATTAATTACCCGATTGGTCAATATAACTTCCAGCCATCAATTATTATCGAAATAAATGTCGATTTCCACTAACACTAATAATCTCAACACAATGGAACTATCAATTTCATCTTTAATCAACACAAACTTATTTATCATTAATATTATAACTCACAATATTTAACAACTAGGTCGTTTCCAGGAAAGAGGGGGCTTTCTGAAAAGGATTTCACTTTTTTGGCGTGCAATTAGGTGACCAAACATCTCCTTGACAAAACTTTTAGACATTGTCAATATTGCAAATAATAATATGTATAACTTTTTCGTCTTAATTTTTGATTTAATAATAATAAATATTATGCAGATGATACTGTGACAATAATTGAATCAATAATATTAGAGATACAATGCAACAATTACTGTAGCAATAATTGAGTTTAACTGAGTGACTTCTTACGTAAGCATCAATAATCAATACCGTGTGCTACTATGCAACCACGCGTATTATTGTACTTTTACTACTGGGTAATTCAAAAGTTTAACGGTAAAACTTTCGCCGTTATTTTTATGAAATGATAATTCCGTCGTTTTCTAACTACGACAATACTTCCGTTGTGGGGTCCACCAATGATTATGTCGTCGTACAAATATTCCATGTTAAAACGAATATTCCCCGACTAATAGAATATTCCCCGACACAACAAATATTTTATATCAACTTGCTTACTTTGCAAAAATTTTAGATATCACCTTTAACTTTAACCTTTTATCAATTTAACCATTTACGAAATAAAATAATAATTATTAGAAAATTGATTACTTTTATTTCATAAAATTCGGAGTCTTACTGTCCTCATTATAATTATTGATGCACTATTTTACAAAAATAGTGAGGACTGCTAAAACAACTGTCTAGGACCATCACTCTATACCCCGACTGGTTCCTATTAAGTTCTCGCTTCTTGAGAAGAAAAATGGAACAAAAAAGAAAAGGGTGAGCTCAACTAGCCCAGTAAAGAATATTTTGACTAAGATAATATACAACAAATTATCCTTAGTCTTCATAAGGGAAAAATCTGATAGAATATAATAGACAACAAGTTTTAGATCAACAACTGGAGCGGAAGCAACAATTCATTAGAAGAGTTAAGTAGAGAATGAAATCTACTATCATCTATGAATTTAAAAGTCCATCATCAATATTTTATGTAACGCCCGAGAAAATCAATTTTTTCTGACAATTAAATTTTTATTTGATTATGTGAATTAAATAAATTTAATTGATTATTATGTGAGTAAGCTATGTGAAGTTCGTTCTATGACTTAGAATGTGTTTATATGGTTAGTAATCTGGCTACGTGCTAGAATTAATTGTTTAGAATTTCCAAGACGAAAATAATTGTTTTTCGAGAAATTTCTGTAAAAACACTATTCATCCGTTTCTGTTCGGGGAATTATTTTGAAATTCCGAGAAACGCATGATGATAGAATATTGGGATTAGATGGAATATCTGATAATCATTCATTTATGGCAAACGCAGTTTTTGCCTGCGGACTTAAAACTTATGGGTTGAGTATATTTATTTTCGAAAAGGAAATAATATGTGTAGAAGGAATGGCGTTAGGGTTAATGCGAGTGTTATACATTTATGGTACTATTTAGTATCTAAGTATAATACGATGAGTAAATATGAAGTAAAATACAATTATTGTACGAGTAGTGTACGGAGATAATACGTGAATTAAACGTATGGTATACGATTCGTATTATAAAATTAAGTTAAGTCTTAATGATTAATTCAATTGTGTTGGATTATGATTAGTCCAATCATTTGAAGTAGTAAGCCCAAGGGGTTAATAGGTTAAACCCAAATCAAGGCCCAATGATAAGTTAGTTAAGCCCAATTCATTAAAACTGAACCGTGGGTCGAACCGATGGGTTCCCGAAAGGGTAAAACTCATGGGGCAACCCATGGGATGTCACATGAAGGTGGTGGGCCGACCACCTTAGTATGGAAGCCAAGCATAAGGCTTGGTCACCAAGTATTTTACTTGGTGACCACACATGAATAGTAAGGAGGTTATGGTTTAAAGTCCAAATTGCCCTCCATTCTAGTTTCCTATAAATAAGAGGCTAGATTGTTTCATTTGGAAGTTTTACAAATTTCCAACCTAGATTATTTGAGAGAGAAAGAGAACTAGACTCATAAAACATACACTTTGGAAGCTTTGACATAGAGTTTTCAAGAGATTTCATTAGAAGTTTATCCAGAACACTAAGAGTTTTTGAAGGTAAAATTTCTTATCATTCTTCTCCATCTCTTTTAGATTTTCTTTTATTTTAGAGAATCGTGGAATGGGTGGTATATGTCTTGTGTGAGGAATTAAAGATGACTTACCATAGATTCAATCTCTATAAGTCATGAGATTATAAGAATCATAAGGTTTAATATAGTTTTGAACCATGAAAATATTGTTTGTTGAGATCGATTGTTGATAAACAATTGAGCTCCATCAATATGTTAATATATGCATCTTCTTTGGTTAGGATGTAGATATGAAATCTATGGAGTATTCCATGTGATTTGGCTTAAAGAACGCTAGTAACAAAGTTATGGCAAATTTTACGTAAATAGGTGTTAAACGTCGAAAACATGGAATTCCAGATTAAGGGTCAAAAGTTGCCATTAGACTTGAAAACATTATTTTTCAATGTCAACACATGAGATAGGGTAATTAAGAGTTGTGGGTTTAAGAATCATCGGATTATGACTTAAAACGAAGAAAACGAGCATTGAACGCTCATTAACGTTTACGAACGTCTAGAAAATGAACTCAATAGTGAATTTTGAGTTATCGGATTCAAAATATTCAAATTCTTATATGAACGCGTAAAGTATGTCATTTGTGATGTGTAGGCTTTTGAACGGACCAAATTGGGCTTATAACGAAGAGGTTACGGCTCCGGGAATTTCACAAAATTTTCAAAAATCTGGGAATTTTGCAAATGAGGTTTGGCGCCGCGGCGCCAGACATAGTATAAATCGCCGCGCCGCAGCGCCGACATAGTAACATTGCACACTGGTAAATGGCGCCGCAACGCCACTGTTAGTATTCAGTCTCGCGTTGCAGAACCGAGAACAGGAGTCAGCCACTGTTAACTAGCACCGCAGCGCCAGTCTAGTATAGGAAGCCCGCGCCGCAGCGCGAGTTCAGGGCTTGTGATAGTAATTTAGGTTTTGAACTGTAGTTGTTTTGAGACCTACCTGAGTTGAGTTTATATACTCAATGAATGTACTAAGACTAATCCTATACTACCTATACTAAGGTATATGGTATTGAACTTAGGAATTGAATGCATGTTAACAAGTTAAGAACGATGAACAAAGTTGGTACCTTATCAACGTTGTTTGAGTTCGGTTAATAAGCATCAGTTGAGTAATAAACCGGGATGAAGGGTAATAAGTCATGTTGACTTTAGTAAATGATATTAAGTTAACAAAGACATAGAAGAGAAAGAATCTTGTAGGAATAATGTGAATAGTTGTTTGATAGCTAATTACAGTGTGCTATGTGAATATATCATGTAGATTTTGTAAAAGTTGTGGTCAGTCGAGTAAGTTGTTTGAAGACGCTGAAAGATATGTTTTCTTAACGCTTATCTGACTTTCAAGTTAGTCAAGTTTTATGTGATTCATTGTACTGAATTGCAAGACTTGTTTTAAAGAAAGGGTTGATGCCAGACTTTAATTCGGCTAGACAACTCGTAAGATATAGATTGATTATGATTCATATCTTTCTATATAGAAATGTTAACGCTATCCTATGCCAAGTAATTGGTACGGACATGAAGGTAAGGTTTGTCTATGAATAAACAAAAGTATTTTTCATCGATTATTCGATGGGCACACGAGCTTGCCAAAAATATTAAACGTAAATACGTTTAATGAATGAGTGTTGATCAACATAGAGTACTATAGGCTGATCACCTAGAAGTGCTCGTAAGTTATGCGGATGAACGGCCTTAGTGCTGTGGACTCCTTTTCAAGTATGAAAACTGAAAGCTACTGTTCATGGTCTATCGACCGGTTCAGAATTCCTAATCTATTCTATATTATGGGAATTGATGTTATAAATTGTTAAAGAATTACTGATTCATAATACTTCATAACTATTGTTCGGTTATGTCGGAATTGTTATGTAATTCACGAATGTGGTATTTATGTTATCCTTGATTAAACTTGCTGAGCTTCCGTGCTCACTTCTTGCGTGAATTATATAACTACAGTTAAAGATGAACATGTTGTGAATGCTAAGAGAGATAAGGGCAAAGCTAAGATGGATGCTTAGGCATTGTGTAATAGATTAGTATGTTTTTATGTATTATTACATTATGAACAACGAACGATGTAATCGGTTATGAACCTGGGAAGGATTATACTTTGATTGTAATAAAAAGATAGTAATTACATTCATTTTTTTGTATTTCAATGGAATGATTGTATGGATATTAATACAATAGAGCACCATTTGTCGGGTTGGAAGATACCCGGATTTGGGGGTGTCACATTTTATCCCTGTAACATCAATCAATATACATCTTGAATCAACAAGTCCATTGAAACTTCGTAAGGAAGGTAAAGTCTTAAAAAATAAAATTCAAGTCCATTGAATTATTAAGGTGTTGAGATAACTCAGTATCGAAAGAATTAAAAGATGGAAATTAATCTTAAAGAAATTAAATGTGATTTGTGCCTATACTATTGTGTATTATGTACTAATCAATTTGTTATGTGTTATTGTAGATGTCAATCGATAACATGATGTATAGAGACATTCACGTTGTGAGTGAAGAGTCAGTGAACCATGTGGAAATTGTACCAATGCTAGTGGCGAAGGTACCGATAGTGGTCATAGAAGACTCCGACATAGAGGAGTGCATCTCTGAGGAGCAATACTCTGAGGAGACGATGGGAATAGAGTCATATCTTGATGTGATTCTTGATGTAGAGGAGGAGATGGAGGTAACATCGATTAATACAGTGGTACTTACTCAGGAGCCAACACCTCCGGATGCAATGAGATCATTGTATCTGGCAGTGTTGGATAGGAATGTACATTTGCACTATGGTAGAGTCGCAGATTGAGGAGATAACCGCCCTGTATGAGGCGAAAGAATCTGTAGAGGCAGACTGTGAGTCAGAGCACGATGAGAAAGTGCTTATGACTGATAAGGCTCGTGACTATAAGGATGAGGTCCTTGAGATACAAAAGACATTGGTTGAGAAAGACTAGAAAATAGCTAGGATGTTATACATCTATGAATGTGCTCATGAGGATTTCAAGCTAAAAATTGATTGTTATTCCATTGAGTCTGGACAGACTTGGCATACCATAAGTCGAGATATAGTGTCGATTCTGGCAAATCAGAAATATGAGAATGTCGTTCGATAGTGTTAGTAAATCGTTAGATCTTTTTGTATATAGTAGTGACGTAAAAACCTCTTTTGTATAATTAAAGGGTAGTCTTTTTGTAAATCCCAATTTTTGTAGAAGGCAATCGCGGGATAGTATGTAATAGCTTTTGGCTAAGGAAACATGATGTAAATAGTTTTGACTATGAAAGCATATTAATATAATGAGGTTTTTATTTAATGTGCTTGTTGTGGAATGAGTGGTTGTTATTGTTTGAGAATGATAACCAAGTGGTCAATTAGATAATAACAAAACCTTATTTATTTACCCAGAATTATGCCGCCAAGAAGGAGACAACGTAACCAAGAGGTCGAATCTCATAATGAGAATCCGGGGGGACCTAATAACCTTATGCAAGAGTTCATTAATTTATTAACGACTACATTTAACCAAGTTGGGGGTGGGATTCCTGTAGTTCTTGGGGGGTAGTAAGAACAACTACCTTCAAGGAATTTAAGAGTGTGGGTCCTCCTGAGTTCCGAGGAACGACGGACCCATTAGTAGCCCAAACATGGGTAAAAGAGATTGAAAAGGCGTTTATGATAACAAACGTAGGTTAGGCGCAAAAGACTTCTTTTGCGACTTACATGATGAAGGGGGAAGCTAACTACTGGTGGGAGGCTCACCAGGGTGGGGCTAGGACAGAGGCTGTTACGTGGGAACAGTTTAAGAAGGTTTTCCTTGAGAATTATTTCCCTACTAGCATGCAGGGGAGGATGGAGATTAAGTTTTTAGAACTTAAACAGGGGCATATGACAGTTCCCCAGTATGCTGCCAAATTCAATGAATTGGTGAGGTTTGCTCCACACTAGGTGGATACAGAAGTAAGAAAGGCACGCAGGTTTGAGCAGGACTTAAAACCCTGGCTCTACAGTAGAATATCAGTTTTTTAGAGTGCTTCCTACGGGACCATTCTGGAAAAGGCGATAATAGCAGAAAGTGGTGGCGAGGCCTTGTCTCAGTATAACAAAGAGCAAAAAAATAAGAGTAGGTTAGAAAGAGGTAGTAAGGCTGAAGTTGCTAGCGGAAGCGGCAACTTACCTAAGAGGAAGAGTTTTAACCCTGGGAATACCGGGGTAAAGTAGAGAGATTCCAAATGGAGGATGGAAGCATGTAAGACATGCGGAAAGTCTCACATAGGAGTCTGTTTAAAGGGGAAATTAGTCTGCTACAACTATGGGCAGGAGGGGCATTTGTCACCCAACTGTCATAACCCTAAAAAGAACCAGGGATGTTTTGTCTGTGGGTCAATGGACCACATGGCAAGAAATTGCCCAAAGAAGGGTTTAGAGGGGAATAAGAGTTTCGCTAGTGATAAATTAGCCATTACAGGACCAACACCATCAGTGGGTAGACCCTCAGTCCGTACGTTTAATATGATTGTCCAAGATGTGGTTGCATTAACGGATGTGGTAGCAGGTATCATTCCGGTCAATAAGATAAATGTTTATATGTTATTTGACTCGGGTGCTACTTGTTCTTTTCTAGCATGTGAATTTGCTAAGCGATTAGATTTAATCCCTGAGAAGTTACCTATACCTTTAGACGTTAAGGTAGCAAATGAAGAGATAATCTCCATTGAACATATTCATAAGGATTGTTCCGTAGAAATTAGAGGGAATAAGTTATCGGTAGATTTGGTACCGATAAGGTTAAAAGAATTTGATGTAATTCTTGGTATGGATTGGTTGGTCAACCATAAGGGGATAATAGATTGCCATAGGAAAAGTGTAAACCTTCGGCTTTCTAAGAAAACCAAGGTAGTGTTCTTCGGTAGTAAATCACCGAGACGCTCTTGTTGTCTGTCAATAACATAAGCTAGGAAGATGTTGAGAAAAGGGTGTGTAGGTTATCTGTGCCATGTTGTGGATACCCAAAGAGTGGGAACATCCTTGGACTAGATACCTATAGTGCAAGAGTTTGCAGATGTATTTCTGGAGGAGTTACCAGGTATTCCACCGGATAGGGAGGTTAAGTTTCTAATTGATCTGTTACCGGGAACAACAGCACCAGTTTCAAGGGCACCATATCGAATGGCGCCAGTTGAGATGAAGGAGTTAATGGTTCAATTGCAAGAACTATTAGATAGGAAGTACATTCAACCAAGTGTGTCTCCTTGGGGAGCACCGGTGTTGTTTGTAAAGAAGAATGATGGGTCGTTAAGACTTTGTATCGACTATCGAGAGTTGAACAAGTTGACGATTAAGAATAAATACTCGTTGCCCAGGATCGATGATCTATTTGATCAGTTGAAAGGGGCAAAGTATTTTTCTAAGATAGATTTGCACACGGGGTATCATCAGTTAAAGGTGAGGATGGAAGATGTACCTAAGATGGCGTTCAGAACTCGTTACGGTCATTACGAGTTTCTGGTGATGTCGTTTGGGTTGACTAATGTGCCAGCCACATTTATGGATATAATGAATAGAGTATTCAAACAGTATTTGGACAAGTTTATCGTAGTGTTCATTGATGATATTCTAGTCTATTCTAAGATGTCAGAAGATCATGCAGAACATTTAAGGATAGTGTTAGAAACACTAAGGAAGGAAAAGTTGTATGCGAAATTCACAATGTATGAATTTTGGCTTGAGAGAGTGCAATTTCTCGGACATGTTATTGATAAAAATGGCATTTCCGTAGATCTGGCAAAAGTAGAAGCAGTTAATGAGTGGGAACAACCAAAAACGCCAACTGAGGTTCAGAGTTTTCTGGGGTTAGCGGGATACTATAGGAGGTTCATTTCGGACTTTTCTAAAATAGCTACTCTGTTGACGAATCTGACAAGAAAGTCGGTTAAGTATGTGTGGATTGAAAAATGTTAAAATAGTTTTCAGGAGTTGAAAAAGAGATTAAGTGAGGCACCTGTATTGTCCTTACCCGACGATACAGGGAACTTTTTAGTGCTCATGTAGCATGGCAAGGTCATTGCGTATGTGTCACGTCAATTGAAGGATTATGAGAAGGTCTATCCCACTCACGATCTGGAATTGGCAACTGTAGCTTTTGCCTTGAAAATTTGGAGGCATTACCTATATGGTGAGAAGTGTGAGATATACACGGACCACAAAAGTTTGAAATATATCTTCACACAAAAGGAGTTGAGCTTGAGACAGAGAAGTTGGTTAGAATTGATAAATGATTATGATTGTGATATTTTATATCATCCGTGGAAAGAAAATGTAGTAGCCGATGCGCTAAGTAGAAAGGGTAAAGAGAAACTGTCAATGTTAACTACTCAGAATGAGTTGATAACATCGATGGCCAGAATGGAATTAGAAGTTAAGTTACCAGAGGAAGCGGTGGAAATGTTCTTTTCCATGGAAACCCAACCGACCATAGTGGAGCGGGTTAGGGGAATACAATTGAGTAACAAGGAATGCGAGCAAATAAAGAAGGGGATAGAAGATGAAGAGAAGACTAAGTATAACCTTGATAAGGAGGGATTACTTCGTTTTGAAGGAAGAATTTGGGTTTTAAATGATCCTGAGTTAAAGGAGAAATAATGATGGAGGCTCATAGTTCGAGGTACTCGATACATCCCGGTAGTACGAAGATGTATCAAGACCTTCGTCAGAACTTTTGGTGGTCGAACATGAAGAGAGAGATAGTAGAATATGTTAATAGGTGCTTAACTTGTCAAAAAGTTAAGGCTGAACACCAAAGACCTAACGAGTTGTTGCAACCGTTAGAAATTTCAGAATGGAAATGAGAGCATATCACAATGGACTTTGTGGTGGGACTTCCAACAACAAGAAAAGGATACAATGCTATTTGGGTGATAGTGGATCGATTGACAAAATCGGCTCATTTTCTACCAATAGGAGTTAGGTATAACCTAGACCAGTTAGCTAAGTTGTATGTCAAGGAAATTATTTCTAGACATGGAGTACCTATTTCGATTGTGTCAGATCGTGATCCACGATTCACATCGAACTTTTGGAGGAGTTTAAAAGAGCAAATGGGAACGTAATTAAGATTGAGTACGACGTATCATCCTCAGACAGATGGTCAGAGTGAACAGATAATTCAAATACTTGAAGATATGTTAAGATCTTGCGTTATGGATTTCAAAGGGAGTTGGGACGAATATTTACCGTTGGTGGAATTTTTGTACAACAATAGTTTTTACGCTAGTATAGGCATGTCGCCTTACGAAGCGTTGTATAGAAGGAAGTGCCGAACTCCATTATGTTGGGATGAGGTGGGTGAACGTCGAATGTTGGGACCTGAGATGGTACAACAAACGTCGGACATGGTGAAGTTAATACATACTCGATTAGTTGCTGCTCAAGACAGGCAGAGGAAGTATGCAGATCCTCACAGAGAAAATAGAGAATTCGATGTAGGGTCTTATATTTTTCTGAAAGTATCGCCTTGGAAGGGGAAGATACATTTTGGGAAGAAAGGAAAGTTAAGTCCAAGGTTTGTAGGACCTTTTGAGATTTTAAGAAGGGTAGGAGATGTGGCTTATGAAGTAACCTTACCTCCAGAAATGGAACACATTCATAATGTGTTTCATGTGTTTGTGTTGCGTCCTTATAAACCGGACTATAAACACGTAATAGAGTATGAGTTTATTCAAATAGAGAAAGACTTGTCCTACGAGGAACTTCCAGTTCAAATTATTGATAGGAAGGAACAAGTTTTAAGAAATAAGGTAATACCTTCGGTGAAGGTGTTATGGAGAAACCACAATGCTGAAGAGGCAACGTGGGAGCTCGAAAGTAAAATGAAGGAAGATTTTCCTCATTTGTTTATGTAATTATAAGCTAAGATTCTGGGGACAGAATCCTTATAAGGGGGAGAGAATGTAACGCCCGAGAAAATCGGATTTTTCTGACAATTAAATTTTTATTTGATTATGTGAATTAAATAAATTTAATTGATTATTATGTGAGTAAGCTATGTGAAGGTTGTTCTATGACCTAGAATGTGTTTATATGGTTAGTAATCTGGCTACGTGCTAGAATTAATTGTTTGGAATTTCCAAGACGAAAATAATTATTTTCTGAGAAATTTCAATAAAAATACTATTCATCCGTTTCTGTTCGGAGAATTATTTTGAAATTCTGAGAAACGCGTGATGATAGAATATTGGGATTAGATGGAATATTTGATAATATTTCATTTATGGCAAACACAATTTTTGCCTGCGGACTTAAAACTTAAGGGTTGAGTATATTGATTTTTGAAAAGGAAATAATATGCGTAGAAGGAATGGCGCTGGGTTAATGCGAGTGTTATATATTTATGGTTCTATTTAGTATCTAAGTATAATACGATGAGTAAATACGAAGTACAATACGATTATTGTTCGAGTAGTTTACGGAGATAATACGTGAATTATACGTATGGTATACGATTCGTATTATAGAATTAAGTTAAGTCTTAATGATTAATTCAATTGTGTTGGATTATGATTAGTCCAATCATTTGAAGTAGTAATCCCAAAGGGTTAATAGGTTAAACCCAAATCAAGGCCCAATGATAAGTTAGTTAAGCCCAATTCATTAAAACCGAACCGTGGGTCGAACCGGTGGGTTACCGAAAGGGTAAAACCTAAGGGGAAACCCATGGGATGTCACATGAAGGTGGTGGCCACGCATGAATAGTAAGGAGGTTATGGTTTAAAGTCCAAATTGCCCTCCATTCTAGTTTCCTATAAATAAGAGGCTAGATTGGTTCATTTGGAAGTTTTACAAATTTCCAACCTAGATTATTTGAGAGAGAAAGAGAACTAGACTCACAAAACATACACTTTGGAAGCTTTGACATAGATTTTTCAAGAGATTTCATTAGAAGTTCATCAAGAACACTAAGAGTTTATGAAGGTAATATTTCTTATCATTCATCTGCATCTCTTTTAGATTTTGTTTTATTTTAGAGAATCATGGAATGGGTGGTATATGTCTTGTGTGAGGAATTAAAGATGACTTACCATAGATTCAATCTCTATAAGTCATGAAATTATAAGAATCATAAGGTTTAATATAGTTTTGAACCATGAAAATATTGTTTGTTGAGATCGATTGTTGATAAACAATTGAGCTCCATCAATACGTTAATATATGTATCTTCTTTGGTTAGGATGTAGATATGAAATCCATGGAGTATTCCATGTGATCTGGCTTAAAGAAATCTAGTAACGAAGTTATGGTGAATTTTACGTAAATAGGCGTTAAACGTCAAAAACATGGAATTCTGGATTAAGGGTCAAAAGTTGCCGTGAGACTTGAAAATGTTGGTTTTCAATGTCAACACGTGAGATAGGGTAATTAAGACTTGTGGGTTCGATAATCGTTAGATTCCGACTTAAAACGAAGAAAACGAGCATTGAACGCTCATTAACGTCTACGAACGTCTAGAAAATGAACTCAATAGTGAATTTTGAGTTATCGAATTCAAAAGTGTCGAATTCTTATTTCTTGATCTTAATCCTCCAATCTGTTATTGGTTGATCTAGGGGCTGTATATGTGACTGGTCTAGTTGATAATTTCGAAGGTTTTGAGAGAAAATGGGTTTGGTGAGAGCTAGGTTGAAAATGACTAAATTTTATGAATTTTCTCTCTCTAATTCACTTATATAATGACATGAGTTGTTAGATCTGATGATATGGACGAATTTGGCTGATATTTTGTGCCACAAAGTCAAGTTAGTAGTTCAACAACTAAAGGTTTTACCAATTCTACAAGTTAGCTAATTTAGTATATAAAAAGGGCATTTTGGTCATTATCTAATTAAATTTAATGGCATTCTTGGAATTTACACAAACCCTTAGGGTTTAGTGGTTGGGTTAGGGTTTAGGGTTTGAACCCTTTAGGTTTAAAACTTCTAATTCCCATAAATTTCAAATTTAGGGTTTATAAATTAGAAAATAAAATTTCTAAAAATGCAATTAGGATTTCTAAATAGAAAATTAATATACAAAAATATAATTAGAGTTTTCTATTCATATTTAAGTTTAATGAACTCATTAGGTTTGCCAAATAGAATTTGGGTTTCCTAATTTAGGGTTTATAATTCCCGATTTTGAAATTAGGGTTTCTAACAGCACATTAGTGTTTTTATATATGAGATTAGGGTTTCTAATCCCTTATTAGGGTTTACAAAATTTAAACCCAATTTAGTCAATCATTGATCAATATTTCTATACAGTACATATACATCCTCACCAATATAATTATTTTAAATTATATTTTCTACTGAATCCCTATCCGACAATTAGGGTTAGGGTTTCTAAAGCTTGTTAAGCACAACTCTACTCTAAATTTATTAGTTAATGCACAAATTGACTTTCTTGAGACTCGTATCACAGATTCACCGTGCAATATTAACAGTCAATGTCAATATTAACTAAAAAAATTATTCGAAAATTTTGGATTATTAAAAATCCCGGGTTATTACATTCACCCTCCTTAAAAAGATTCCGTCCTCGGAATCACCGATTTCTTATTCTCTACAATCTTTTAAAGTTGTAGCATCAATTCATTTTATCAACACAATATTAATTTGTGCCTTATATTCTCACCCGTGAGTTGAGTCTATATAAGAAAATAATTCTCCGCAATATCTAACTAAGATTACTCGCGTAATTTAAATTTTTGAACGAAATCGTTACCTGTGGCCACTTCCTGAATAGCTACTGTATCTTGAGCCGTTATATTGAATGTACGAGCTGTCGGCCTTTCTGGCTGAGCTGGTCCTTTGATCGCCAGTGTTCCACTGCTGTTTCCTTTATTGTTGCTTCCTCTTTCTATATTCTTCTTTAGACAGTTACGAATTTGATGTTCTAGCGATCCGCATAAAAAAAACCTGATATCCTTTTTGGACTTAGACAATTTGGAGAAATATGTCCCTCTTGTCCACAGTTAAAACACACTCCTTTTCCCTTTAAACATTCTCCTGGATGTTTTTTACCATATTTGGCACATGGCTCACCTCTCTTTCTATTATCTCCTGACTTATCTCAAGATTCATTATTGTTCTTCCACTTACGCTTAGTAGAATTACTTCCTCCACTGCCACCTCCTTTATTCATTTTCTTCTTCTTTTCTTGATGATACTTTGACACAACTTCACTTCCTCCTTCGGCGATGATTGCTTTTTCCAACAGAGTCGCAAATGTCTTAATCTGCAACACAACTACCTTGTTATATATCGTGGGCTTCAGTCCATTTTCGAACCTTCGCGCCTTTCGCACCTCAGTGTCCACCTGATGTGGAGCAAATCTCGCGAGTTCGTTAAATTTGGCGGCGTATTCTGCAACCGACATATTCTCCTGCTTTAACTCCAAAAAGTTGACTTCCATTCTTGCTTGCATACTTTCTGAGAAATAATTTTCGAAAAATAATTCCTTAAACCTTGTCCAGGTTACTACTGCTGTACCGACTCTTGCCTGATTTGTCTCCCACCAATAATTTGCTTCTCCCTTCATCAAATATGTTGCAAACGCATTCTTTTGCTCTTCCGCCACACGCGCAATCACGAACGCTTTCTCCATTTCCTTTACCCAAGTTTGGGCTTTAATCGGATCTGTGGTCCCTTTGAATTCAGGCGGTCCTACCGCTTTAAAGTCTTTAAAGTTTGCCAATCTTTCATTTGGTTGATTTCTCGCTCTTCCTCTTGCAGCTGGAGCTCTATTCTCCATAGCTTCGGCTATCATATTTGCAAAGTTTTGCATTGGGTCAGCTTGACCTCCTTCATTATTTACCGACTGCTCTTCCCTTTGATTTCGATTCTGTCGTCTAGGCGGCATGATCTGATTTAAATAAAAAAAATCTTATATTAATTCTCTTTCTTCACAAATTCTTAATACAATAAGCATTCAACACATATCCCTCATATAACCGCGTATTTTTCAAATAGCACATAGTACATTTAGTACTTCACACATATTACTATTCCTAGTTCGTCAAACTTACCACACTTATGTGTTCAGAAACTTGCCACAATTATATGAGTGTATGAACTTATCCTAGTCAGACCTTTGTTGTCCATTCGCTGAGGGGTTCAAAATAGTTCACATAATTATGAGTCATGAACTTACCATAAGTATGAGTTTTAAGAACTTACAAAGTAATCTTAATCTTATAATCATATAGAAAAGAAAGATTTCATTCATACAAATATATCATTGCATTTATATTCATGCAAATAATACATAGTACTTTTTAGTACACTGCACATACAACTACAAACGAGTACTATCCCTTTGTGACAAAAGTCAGAATTCATTACTACAACTTTACACAAAAGTTGAGACATATAAAAGTTATATTCTATTCTTACCAAAACGAATATTATACTCCAAAAGATTATACTCCTCACATTTAATCCTTCTTCTTTTTAGGACAATTCTTAACCTTATGACTCGTTCCACCACATGCAAAACATCCTCCTTTCTTTGGTTTAGGACAATTTGGTGACAGATGTCCTTTCTGGCCACAATTGTAACACACATTCTTACCCCACATACACTCTCCCAAATGATTCTTTCCACACTTGCCACATGCTTGTTTCTTTTTTGAATGTAAATTCTCTGTGTTGTTGTCACTGTCGTAGTTCTTTTTCCTTTTATTAGCCTTCTTTTTCTCGCTTATATCTTTAGATGATACATTATACTTAACCATCATTCTATCAACTTGTGCCTTCAGATTATTTCGTTCTTCTGTCATTTCGCGTAATGCTCTTTCTGTCATCCATAATTCCTCCAGAAGAAATACTTTAGTCCTTGAGTCTTGAACTTCTGCATATGCTTGACCTTCTTCGATTGCTACTTTGTTTTCTTCCCCATCTTTGATCTTTATTTCTAGTTCTACCGCTGTTTCTTTGGAATATACTTCTTCCTCTTCATCCAGCTCCATCTCGGGGTACTCGTCATGATCACTTGCTAGATTTACCGCAAGTTCATCTCTTAAAACTTCCTTAACTGAATCACTCTGAGTTGGCACCTCAGCTAATAGCATTAGTTCAATAGCCACTGGCATCTCCATACTCATCTTATCTTCTCCCGACATCCTACAATCAGTTTAAACAACCTGATTAGTACTTCACCAGTACAAACTTCTCTCACTATGTGTCTACATTTATCACTATCATTGCACTTCAGTAATCTCTCACTTAGTACTCTAAATGAGTATTCTATATCTCGCTCATGGTTATAATCCTAGGTTTTTCCCGACCCCACTTAAGGTTTATAACCTACAACTCTGATACCAACTTGTGACGCCCCCAAATCCGGGTTACCTGACCCCCGAGTTTGGTGCTCACGATCCACAATATAATAATATCTAACTACCCATTCATTAATTATAATAAACTTACATATCATTAGTTATTAAGTTAACAACATCATCCCAGGTCAACTAACCTTAACATTACAAACTTTACCCTTTCGATAAACAAAAAGGGTTTACAAAACAACATATTAAATATGCTTAATATAAAACTACTCCAGCACTATGCCTTTGCCTTTATTCCGCTTAGCCCCGCTGGCCTCATCGTTCCTAGCTGAAATATTTTATTTAGCAAGGGTGAGCAACAAGTTTGCCCCACAAGTTAAAATATACAATAAATGATATATGAATCAGAAATAGAAGAGTCTAGATTGAATAGAGCTTCAACAATTATCAAACGATTTCGAGATAACGAAATAATAATTCAATCTGAATAATAATTTTCTACTATTTTATTAGATATGAAAGAGTACAATTCTTTCAAAGATTCAATAATATTCAATTGAATTAACAATACTGCAACAATATTCAATAATGTGGGATATACCCAGATTTCATGCTAAGTGATCACAGAGGATCATGAACTAATAGAGGATTCATTTAGTTATTAAAACTAAATTACCACAGGAATATAAATTAGTTATCAAAACTAAACTATACTCTTCTGCAAGTACCTGGAGTGGCCAACTCCTTTGTACCCTATATTATGCATAATACTCAATAATAGTGCACATGTCGATTTACGACAATAAAATTTGTTCATCTCAATTTTACTTCACGAGTCCGTACCACAACAATATGGGTTGGATTACTTTCAAAGAAATACTAGGATTTCAATAATTAATAACAATGCTAATCTAGCCGAAATCAATGGCATAGATCTTCCAATAACATTTCAGTTCATAATGGATAGAACCTTTCATGCTTTAACAAATATTAGTCTCGCATAAACAATTAGTTGAGACATAATTTATAATTAGTTCAAATAATAGAACATGATTCGATTGCACTACGTGCGAATTACAACAATCATTATAGATGTGAATAATTATCAATGATTATTCACTACTATGCTTAAAAAATAGTAACTCAAGTTGAGTTAGGAAACTTGCCTTTCGCGTTGATTACTGCTACACAATATAATTAATTGCGTTCATAAGACCTATAATCAATAATGTCGGTCTCACAATTAGTTCAATAATTCACAACACACATCACTGTAATTTACAGTTAAACCTTCTCCTAAACACATTAACACATAATCACAACAGTGTTTATAACCTATATAAACACTTAACAAATCTAACTATTTTGGTCTGGTTGGACTTCGGTCCGTTTTCGGTGTTCTGGTCACCCTATCTTGCAATTAACACAGTTATCTATCTATTATACTTGGTCTCTAAGCTTCAATATTAATTCAGATAAGTCAATTATCAATAATAATATTTTTCGGAAGCTTTTAATAATTATCAAGCAATTATTATAATTTATAATAATTTTCCAAATATCAGAAACATTTTTTAAATGATTTAATTATCAATTAATCATGGCATTATTAATATTTAATAATATCCAAATACTAATAACATACTTGTCAAAATATTAAAGTTATTATTAATAACTTAAAATATTTTGAAATCAACAATATTCCACTTAAATGATTTTTAAAGTATTTAAAATTATTTTTAAATCATCATCATTAATATATAATTATTAATGAAATTATCATCTAAATATTAAAAGTCATTAAATATAACATAAAATATTTTAAAATCATTTTTCTCATTTTTAAATGATTTTTAAATCAATAAAACCATTTTTAATTCATTTATTTAATATAACAATTAAATAAATCTAGCATCATTAATATTAATTTATTAATGAGAATTCTTCAAAAATATTAAAAATTATATTTTATAATTTAAAATATTTTCTAACACTTTATTCTCAATTAAAATGATTTTTAAATCATTAAAATCATTTTTATCTTATTTATTTAATTTAATAATCAAATAAATCTAATATCATTAATATTAAATTTTTAATGAAAATTCTCCAAAAATATTAAAAGTTACATTTTATAACTCAAAATATTTTTAAATATATTTTTCTTATTTAAAATGATTTTTCATAATATTAAATCATTTTCTCTAATTTATTTAATATACTAATTAAATAAATTAAATACTTTTAATATTCAAATAATTATAAATATTAAAGAAAAATATTCCAATTGGTCAAAAATTATTTTTTATAATTTAAAACTATTTTTTGGTAATTTTTATATTTTATTTTCTATTTTTAATTAATTACCAGAAAAAATCAGAAAATAAATAAAATAATCCGTCGCTAATGGCCTATAGCGACACTTAGCGTCGCTGTTGGTGTTCTTGAGCTCAAGAACACTGACAGCTGGCTTCACACGAGCCTTACTTTGACCACTTCTAATTTCCAATCCAACGTGTTTTTGGGCATTCTTTTGCATCTACTTTGTAGTATATATGTAATACTACAAGTTAGAATCATCACCTAAGTCAATTAACCACATATCACGAAGATCTAAGCTCCCAAAAGTACTGTCAGACCAAGTTCTGGGTTTTCTGGGCAACCCAGAAACCCAGCAGCTTCGAGGGTCAACTTTTGAGCTCAATTACTTTTATGTTCCGGTCTTTGTATTGGTGTTATAAAGGTTTAAACCTGTAGTATGCATGCCATACAACATTTATATACAAATATTACAGTCCAGAAACATCAAAATCGCTATATTTCATTTGGTCAAACGTTATCAGAAAACGTATTCATGGAGTTTCTGGATTTTTCCACAAATGCTAAGTCAGGCTCGGATGGTTACTTTGACCATCCATAAAATCCCACTGGTTTGATATTTAAGAGGTATAAAGGTATATATCTCAAGTCCACATATCATACTACATATTGATTATCGTAACACTAACGTAAAACTTGAAGACTGACAGATCAAAGCGTTCCAAAATCTTGTCAGACACCAAAAAGTGCTTTCTGGGTTACCCAGAATGCAGCCGGTTAAGCTCGGTCAACAGTGTAAGACTGTTAATAACTCATGATCTAGACATCATTTAGCTGTACTACCACTTGAAGATTAAAGCCAACATAGCAGGCTATATACACAACATATAAAACATTAAAAATAACCAACAAACAAGAATCTGTGGCGCCTGACATTTGCTTGTCAGACCACAGAAGTTGTTCTTGGCAATTTTGAAAATTAACATTTTTAACGCATTTTGATGTTATGGATTCATGATAGATCATCATAGATCTTCATAAAACATCCAATAGCAACATTCTAAACACATAAACACAAAGATTTTCTTAGCAACTTGGATCAAAAATAAAAATTTGATTTATACCTTCTAGCTTCCAATTCTTGATCTTAATCCTCCAATCTGTTATTGGTTGATCTAGGGGCTGTATATGTTACTAGTCTAGTTGATAATTTCGAAGGTTTTGAGAGAAAATGGGTTTGGTGAGAGCTAGGTTGAAAATGACTAAGTTTTATGAATTTTCTCTCTCTAATTCTCTTATATAATGACATGAGTTGTTAGATCTGATGATATGGACAAATTTGGCTGATGTTTTGTGCCACAAAGTCAAGTTAGTAGTTCAATAACTAAAGGTTTTACCAATTCTACAAGTTAGCTAATTTAGTATATAAAAAGGGCATGTTGGTAATTATCTAATTAAATTTAATGGCAATCTTGGAATTTACACAAACCCTTAGGGTTTAGGATTTAGGGTTTGAACCCTTTAGGTTTAAAAATTCTAATTCCCATAAATTTCAAATTTAGGGTTTATAAATTAGAAAATTAAATTTCTAAAAATGCAATTAGGATTTCTAAATAGAAAATTAATATACAAAAATATAATTAGAGCTTTTTAATCATACTTAAGTTTAATGAACTCATTAGGTTTGCCAAATAGAATTTGGGTTTCCTAATTTAGGGTTTATAATTCCCGGTTTTGAAATTAGGGTTTCTAACAGCACATTAGGGTTTTTATATATGCGATTAGGGTTTCTAATCCCTTATTAGGGTTTACAAAATTTAAACCCAATCCAGTCAATCATTGGTCAATATTTCTATACAGTACATATACATCTTCACCAATATAATTATTTTAAATTATATTTTCTACTGAATCCCTATCCGACAATTAGGGTTAGGGTTTCTAAAGCTTGTTAAGCACAACTCAACTCAAAATTTATTAGTTAATGCACAAATTGACTTTCTCGAGACTCGTATCACTGATTCACCGTGCAATATTAACAGTCAATATCAATATTAACTAAAAAAAAATTTATTTGAAAATTTTGGATTATTCAAAATCCCGGGTTATTACATTCACTGCAACTATACATATTAGCAAAAGTCACTGCAGCTTCTGCAACTATACTGCAAGGCTTATTGGATTTGGAGAAACATATCTTATGCAAATTATCAACTGCAGGTCTGCAACTATACATATCTTATGCAAATTATCTTTAGAAAGCTTCAAATCCAAATCGATCAAAAGCTTCTTTGTACTTTAAGGCTGAACTTAACATCAAGTAAGTAGAGTTCCATCTAGTTGGACAATCTAGACGTAAGCCTTTCTTGTCTTCAAGACCACAATACTCAATACAGTCCTTAAATGACTTGAGCCTAGCAGGGGACTGTTTTGCATACTTCACTGCACGCCTAACATTCTCAACAGATTTCTCAATCAACTTCAACCCATCATTCACAACAAGATTAATAATGTGAGCTATACATCTCATGTGAATGAATTTACCACCCAAGACATTGGTTTTCCAAGATGTACATCTCTATCTCAAGTAAGCAGCTGCCGTATCATTTGAGCTAGCATTATCTACAATCAGTGTCATAACTTTAGAAAGTCCCCATTCTTTTAGACAAGACTCAACCATTACCCCAATGTCCTTCCCCTTATGACTTGTGATGGTTCGAAAATTTAAGATTTTCTTATGTAATTTCCAATTTTCATCAATAAAATGGGCAGTAACACAAATATAATTCAACCATTGATTGGAAGTCCAAGAATCAGTAGTGAGGCAAACACGTTCACAATTTTTTCTAAGGAATGTTTTCAACTTAATTTTCTCAGTATCATACAAACGAATGCAATCTCTAGCAAATGTAAAACGTGAAGACAACTGAAACCTAGGACATGCAGCTTGTATAAGTCGTTTAAAACCATCTTTCTCAACATTTTTGAAAGGAAGCTCATCTATAATAAGATGATAAGTAACGGCTGCCCTAACAACTTCTTGGTCAAACCTCCAAGTGGTGAGTGTACTCTCACATGTCACTCCCTCCCCCTCACCCTCTTTAATTCCTATAAGTTGGGGTTGAGCTTTATCCATGTTGATGATATTTTTTTTTACAAGTTCTAAAATGATTTCTTAAAGCAGTAGTGCCATTTGAAGATGAATCAGCAGCTAATTCTTTTCCACAATAAGTACACTTACCTTTGATGACATTACCATCATTATCTTTAACTCTTTCTTTGCAGCTTTATATTTTCTGATTGTCCCGTACTCTTTGTACTTGTCTCTATATTGGGGGTGGAGGTGGGGGTGGGGGTGGGAACATTGTCACCCCCTTCTTTCTCATGTCCAATTGCATCAAGGTCAGGTTCGTCTGTATCATCCACCATATGCAAATCATTTAAAATACTTCTTGACATCATCTGAAAATTTCAAACAAATTACATTAACAAGTTGTTAATAACAACGAAAGTTTAAAAAGTTTACATCAATCAAAAACTTCAAGCAATAAGAATCAACACTTGAAATAAACCATGGCATCAGAACATTGAATCCACAATCATTTTATAAAAGAAAATATCAATTTCATGTTCTAGATTTCTTTCAAAAACAGCACAACCATGAAATATTGGAAGATGAACAAATCAAGAGAAAAGAACACTCAGTCAAATGACTCAAATCAGCTTGTTTAAAATCTTTATTATTATTTAGAAGGCATGAAAAAATTCATTAGAAATGACAATTTAGGTGTCCACTACACAATTTCTCAACAACACATCACTTTTATACTATTTTCTATACTGATGATTCAATCTAAATCATAGGAAGAAAAATCAGTAGATGTTAGTAATTATTTTACCTGAGAAGAGAAGTAAAGAGAGAGAGAGACTTGATGCATAACAGCAAAAACAATTAAACAAAAGAACCCAAAAGAAAGAGAGACTTGATGCCGTGACCGTGAGCCCGTGACTTCCGGTCTGCCGTCGGTCGAAGGGAGGCGATGGCCGATGGCGATGAGGGACTGAGAGACGAGCTCGACTGCTCGAGAGTCGAGGGTTTGAGATCAGCGATAAGGGTTTGAGATCAGAGTCATAGATGAGGGTTTGAGATCAGGCGAATAGGCGATGTCGCGAAGAGATGAGATTGAGGCCTGAGGGTTTGCGGAATGGAAATATCACTATCAAGTAAGTGTAACTGTGTAAGTCAATAAGTCTGAGTCATATTATTTTTTTAATTAGACAAGCTTCTGTTCGGTGTTCGGTTAAACCGAATAGGATAAAACTAAAACCCATATAAACTAACCGAACCCCGTAATATAATTCGGATATAACCGAATTATCAAAAAAAATCGGTTAATGTATTTCAGTTCGGTTCGGTATTTCGGTTATATCCGTTTTTTGCTCACTCCTATACGGTACTATTCACGTATACGACACTATTCACGAATACGGAACTATTCATAGAAAAATTAAATTTTTATTTTTCGTCCAAAATATCTATTATGGATACTAGATTTGATTGCATCCATGTTTTGATTATTCTTGAATTTTACTCCACTATGACTATTTATGAGGTATTTTTGGACATGGATAAACCGAAATACGAATCCTTAATATTTTTTCTTTTGTCTCACTGGATTCGTTTTTTTTAAAATATTTTTCATCATCCTCAGTCCTAAATGATGATATAACTGAATATCTTTGGCCTGCAGTGCAAAGATAAATGATTTTCTTATGAATATCTTTGGTCGTAGTGCAAAGATGTACAAGTGTTGAGATGAACATGACTGACTGATGAATATCTTTGGCATGTAGTGCAAAGATGAAAATTTGATTCAAGATGAATATTGATTGATGTTACAGGGATAAAATATTAATGATGGACTCTCAAATTCATAGATATTAGTAGATTTCATTCTCTATGTAACTCTTCTATGAATTATTATTTCCGCTGCGAATATTGATCTGAAACTTGTTGTTTATTATAATCTCTAAGATTATTTGTAAGACACCAACTTTTTATAAATAAAATCGAATTTCCTCTAATTATTATTCTTGATTAATAAGGTGGTAATTTGATATAATGATTTGGTTATGGGTGAAATGTGCAATTTTTGTAAAATAAACAAGTGGTTATTAAAATATTCATTTTTATCGGGGAATATTCGTTTGGTCGTGGAATATTCTTGTTGTTGGGGAATATTCGTACGACGGCGCAGCCATTTGTGGGCCCCATTACGAAAAACGGTTGGATGAAAGAAAACGACAAAGATTGAGTTTTATAAATAACAGCGTAAATTGTTACCGTTAACACTGTTGGGTTACTTGGTGTTTAAAATACAGTAATATGCTTGGTTGCACAGTAGCACACGGTATTGCATAGTATTGTTGAATTATTGATTCGTACGTAAGAAGACACTACTCAATGATTGTTTCAGTAATTACTGTTCATTATTTTATTTTATTGATTCAATAATTGCTGCGTTGATATTTATATTATTATTGTTGTCACTGCACAATATTTTCAATTATCAGATCAATAATTTATATTATTTGAATAATATTATCAGATAACATTATTGACAATGTCTAGAAAGTTCTGTCTAAGGAGAGGTTTGGTCACCTAATTGCGCGCCAGTAAGGAGATATCCTTATTGAAAAGCCCCCTCTTTCCTGAGAACGGTCTGGTTGTCATAATTGTGATTCTGTAATATTATTTATGAATAATTAATTATTGATTTATATGATAATGAAATATTTATTTGATATAAATGATGGATTTATTTATTTTATGTGGTTATGATTGAAGGAATTATTGCTGAGATGTTTTATCAGTATTTTGTCGGAAGGGAAGTATTAAAAATCATCCGTTTGTGGATTTTGGATATTTTCTATTGAGAATTTTGGAAAAGCTTTCTTTTACAAAGTTGTAGAGAATTCGATTTCAGGCAGAATGGACATGAAATTCGTATTTTTCTGATAAACGGTCTATTTTCTATGAATTGTTAAAGTTTCGAAAAAATAAAATAATTTTTATAAATTATGGGTGGGACCCACTTTTATTCTAACACATGTGGGCTGCTAATTTGGGTCAAGGATGGCTGGAGGCTGAATTGGTAGGTAAGCATGCGTAAGGAATTTGTAATAAATAATATTAATTTATTATTTTAGTCTCCTTTGGCGTTCTAGCATTTTCCTATAAATAGAGAGCTAAATGAAAATTGAAAATCACACCAGAAATAAGTTTTCTCTCTTTCTCTCTCTATATTATCGAGCGTATTCTTGTGAGTATACTTTGAGTGTTGTTATACGGTGAAAGTTTCTGTCAGCACTATACCCGAAATTCAGTCAGAAGTACGGTTATTTTAAGGTAAGAGATGTTATTTCTTTCGCAAATGGTATTATTTTCTTCAATATCATTATGCCAAAATATTGGTTGAACTTTTTATCAAATTTGGAACTTTTTGTGTCGAGGTTACTATTCACGTATACGACACTATTTACGTATACGACACTATTCACGAATACAACACTATTCACCGAAAAATGAAAATTCTCCTTTTTGTCCAAAATGTCTATTATGGTTGCTAGCTTTGATTGTATCCATGTTTTGATCTTCATTCTTGAAGTTTGGCTCATAATTGTTTATTATGGAGTATTTTTTGAATTTGGACAAACTAAAGTACGAATCCTTAATCCTTAATCCTTAATCCTTGTCATTTTGTTTCACTGGATTCATTTCTTTAAAAAATATTTTTCATCATCCTCAGTCCTAAATGATGATACTACTGAATATCTTTGGCCTGTAGTGCAAAGATGAATGATTAACTGATGAATATCTTTGGCCTATAGTGCAAAGATGAACAGGTGTTGAGATGAACATGAACGGGTGATTTAAATGAATATCTTTGGCCTGTAGTGCAAAGATGAATATTAATTGTTGTTACAGGGATAAAATATTGATGATGGACTTTTAAATCTTAGAAGATAGTAGAATTCATTCTCTACGTGACTCTTCTAATGGACTGCTGTTTCCGCTGCATCTGTTGATCTAAAACTTGTTATCTATTATATTTTATCAGATTTTTCCCTGTTGAAGACTAACGATAATTTTTTATATATTATCTTAGTCATAATATTCTTTACTGGGCTAGTTGAGCTCACCCTTTCCTTTTTGTTCCATTTTTCTTCTCAGAAGGTGAGAACACAGCAGAGTCGAGTCGGAGTATGGAGTGATGGTTCTAGGAAGATGTTTTAGCAGTCCTCACTATTTATATAAAATAGTGTTTGAATAATTATAATGAGGACTTATTTGCGTGTGGATATTGTCTAGAATATAATATTTGTATTTAAACTCACAGTATGTATTGTCGTATTTCACACGACATTTGTATTATTGAAGTTGTAGTTTGCTTTATGTACCATGTATTTGGAGACTCAAAATGGGTGTTGTATACCTATTTTGGGGGCGTCACAGTTGGTATCAGAGCTTAGGGATATGATCTCTGGCGGAGATCGGGGAATAGAACTAGGAGGGGAGAGACGAGTAAATCCTTCGCTAATGTGTCCTATCTAAGCTTATTTGTTGGTCAGGTCATAATATAAGGATAATATGTGACATGTTAATTTGTTTAATTAACCCTTTTTTATGGCAGTATTTAAGATGGCAGCTGAGAACGTTAACAATGGAGTGTTTGAGACTGTGGAGACACCTTTAGTCACAAACTAGGAGAACGTGCATCAGGAAGGCAATATTCCTCTTGTAAACAACACTACCGAGCAAACGATGAATGATGCGATGTTTAGAAGCTTTTTGTAGTTCATGAAAAATCAGACGAGGGAGACTCATTTACAAAATACGGGTGGAAATGATAGCAACGCGCGGTCTATCACAGCCAAGCAGTTTAAGGAGTTGAGACCACCAAATTTCCATGGAAAGACTAATCCGATCAAGGCAGAAACGTGGGTCAAGCAAATTTCCAAGATATTTGATGTCTTGGGATGCACGGAGGAACAGAAGGTTCCATTCGCCACCTTTATGTTTCGTGGTGAAGCAGATTACTGGTGGGAATCTGTGAATCGTACCCAGCCAGATGCACTTAACATGTCTTGGGAAAGATTTCAGAAACTTTTCAATGACAAGTACTTTCCTGAAAGTATTCGTCATATGAAAGAGGTAGAGTTTATTAGACTTGATCAGAACAACATGACGGTGTCCCAGTATGAAGTGAAGTTTGCGGAGTTGTCTAGGTTTGAACCTCATTTGGTGGAGAATGAGGAACGAATGACGCGTATGTTTCTGAGAGGTCTAAAACTCGAGATTCGTCAATACCTTATCTCTCATAAATTTTCTCTGTATTCAAATGTTGTCAACAGGGCTCAATTATTAGAGTGAGATAATGAGTATGTTCAACTAAGGGACCACAACCAGGGTCATACCAGTGACAGCAGTCATCGAAGCGATGATAACCAGCGGGAAGGAAAGAATACGGACAAAAGCGGTAACCACTCGGGTTGTAATCGTGGCCATAATAATAGGAGAGGTGAGTCAAGTGGAAATTTCAAAAGGAGGAGATTCAACAATGACGGGAAGACATCAGCAGCAGCACCAACGCCAACAACAAATTCTAGGGGAGGAGAACGACCGCCATTTAGATGTTACAAATGCGGGAAGGAGGGACATATCAGCCCAAATTGTCCACAACAATCCAAGGTATGTTACAACTATGGAAAGGAAGGCCACATCGCTCGAGATTTTACTATAGTGAAACCAAGTTCAGCGGAAGTGGTGATTCCAAGGGCTGTCCCAGATAAGTCGAAATCAGCGGTTCCTGGAAGAGCGTTTGTCGTAACTGGCCAAAACATGAGGAACCCAAATGAGGTGATCACGGGTAAGCTAATCTTGAATTCTTGCGAAGTTTATACCTTACTAGATTCCGGTTCTACCCATTATTTTATCTCTTCTGCTTGTGCTCAATGTTTAAACTTAACTCCGGAGAAATTAGATTTTGATTTATCTGTTGAAACTCCGTTGGGTGAAACCTTCGTTACATCTACAATTTATAAATCTTGCATGATCCAAGTTAGCACTATCACATTTCCTGTTGATCTTATCTGTTTAAAGATACTTGCTTTTGATGTGATTTTAGGAATTGATTGGTTAACCACTCATCATGCCAAAATTGATTGTTTTCGTAAAGTTGTTAGTATTTATATTCCTAACCAACCTGTCATACGAATTCAAACCACTAAACCACTAAAATCAGTCACTATCATATCAAGCCACAAAGCTATGCATTTATTGAAAAATGGATGTCAAGCTTTCTTAGCCCATGTTATGGATTTAAATAAAGACAAGTCAGATTTGAATAATATTTCTGTGGTTAGAGAATTCCCTGATGTATTTCCTGAAGAGCTTCACGATTTACCCCTAGAACGTGATGTTGAATTCTTTATTGACCTTGAACCGGGTACAAAACCCATTTCTAAAAACCCATATCGAATGGCTCCTATTGAACTTCAGGAGTTAAAAGTCCAACTACATGAGTTATTAGACATCGGTTTCATTTGTCCTAGTACATCTCCTTAGGGTGCTCCTGTTTTATTCATAAAGAAGAAAGATGGGAGTATGCGACTTTGTATTGACTACCGAGAATTGAACCATGTCACCATCAAGAATAGGTATCCGCTACCTCACATTGATGACATGTTCGACCAGTTACAAGGAGCACAATTCTATTCAATGATCGATCTTCGTTCTGGATATCATCAGCTGAAGATTAAAACTGAGGATATTCCAAAGACTGCCTTCAGGACTCGGTACAGGCATTATGAATTATTAGTCATGTCTTTTGGATTGATCAATGCTCCTGCTGCTTTCATGGATATGATGAACCGTGTATTCAAGGAATATTTGTATCAGTTCGTTGTTGTCTTTATTGATGACATCCTCATCTATTCCAAAATCCTTAAAGATCATGAGCACCATTTGAAGCTGGTACTACAAAGACTTCGTGAACACAAGCTTTATGCCAAGATGAAGAAATGCGAGTTCTGGCTTGAGGAAGTAGCATTCCTTGGGCACGTGGTGTCAAAACAAGGAGTATCTGTTGACCCGGCGAAGATTAAAGCAATACAAAGTTGGGAGCAACCGAAGTCGGTGACCGAAGTACACAGCTTTCTGGGCTTAGCTGGTTATTATCGGAGATTCATGGAAGGATTTTCTCGAATCGCTACTCTGTTAACTCAGCTGACTCGGAAAGATACAAAATTCATATGGAACGAGGAATGTGAGAAGAGTTTCCAAGAGCTCAAGAGGATACTCATTTCGACACCTGTTTTGGCAATACCATCTGGTTCGGATGGATTTTTTATATACAGCGATGCTTCAGGCAAAGGGTTAGGATGTGTTCTCATGCAACGTGGGAAAGTCATAGCCTATGCCTCACGAAAAATCAAAGAATATGAGAGGAATTATCCTACTCATGATCTGGAGTTGGTAGCAGTCGTTTTTGAGCTGAAAATTTGGAGACACTACCTGTATGGAGAAAAAGTTGAGATTTATACCGATCATAAAAGCCTCAAATATTTCTTCATCCAAAAAACATGCAGCAACGACGTTGGCTGGAGCTGTTGAAATATTACGATCACACTATCCAATATCATCCTGGAAAAGCGAACATAGTAGCTGACGCATTGAGTAGAAGATCATATGCGAGTACAAGTGCAATATTGTCAACACAAAGGCCCATTTTGTATGACTTACAAAGGATGGAGGTAGATTTAAAGACTCCAAGGTCCCACATGATGATGGCAAATATACGAGTAGAACCGACTTTAATTGATAAAGTTAAAGCTGTTCAAACTACGGACCTGGGGCTGATACAAATGAAGAAGAAAGTGCTAGGTGTTATTCCAGAAGCAAGAATCGATGAGGAAGGAATACTTCGATTTAACACTAGACTTTGCGTTCCTAACGATTCTGACTTGAAGCATAGAATCATGACGGAGGCACACAATACCCCGTTTATAATCCATCATGGGAGTACCAAAATGTATCATGATATTCGATATACATTTTGGTGGAACAATATGAAGAGAGAGATCACGGAGTTTATCTCGAGGTGTTTAACTTGTCAACAAGTAAAGGCGGAGCATCAAGTGCCAAAGGGTCCATTGCAACCACTTGAGATTCTGGAATGGAAGTGGAAACACATTACAATGGATTTCGTTACAGGTCTTCCAAAAGTTTCTCAAGGTATAGATGCGATTTGGGTTATTGTTGATAAATTAACTAAGTCTGCTCATTTCTTACCTATACGAGAAACTTATTCCCTTGAACGTCTTGCTCGTATGTACGTGAATGAGATTGTGCAATTGCATGGCATACCAGTATTTATAGTTTCGGACCGTGACCCAAGATTCACTTCAAGATTTTGGGTTAGCTTGCAGAAAGCTATGGACACGGATTTATGATTCAGTTCAGCATACCATCCTCAAACGGACGGACAATCAGAGAGGATTATTCAAACCCTTGAAGATCTATTAAGACTCTGTGTTCTAGATTTCAAAGGAAGTTGGGATAAATACTTGCCACTGGTGGAATTCTCGTACAACAACAGTTATCAAGCAAGTATAGGCATGGCTCCATTTGAGGCGTTGTATGGACGAAAATGTCGTTCTCCAGTATGCTGGGACGAGGTGGGAGAAGCAAACGTTGTTGGGACAAGAATTAGTACGCTTGACTACAGAAAAGATCCAAATGATTCGACAACGTATTCAAACCTCACAAGATCGATAAAAGAGTTATGATGATCTTCATAGAAAGAACGTGGAGTTTAATATTGGAGATCATGTATTGTTACGTGTTGCTCCATGGAAAGGAGTTACAAGATTTGGAAAAAGAGGAAAGCTCAATCCAAGGTTTGTTGGTCCATTTGAGATTCTTGACCGAATAGGAAACATGGCCTATAGACTCGCGTTACCTCCAAACATGTCTCGTGTTCATAATGTTTTTCATATATCTATGCTTCGTAAATATGTGAAAGATCCAAACCACATTATTGCGTTAGAACCAGACGAGATAGCCGAAGATTTAACGTACGAAGAGGTACCTGTTAAGATATTGGATAGGAAAGAACATGTCCTATGCACCAAGATTATACCACAAGTTATGGTTTTGTGGAGAAACCATGCTATTGAGGAAATGACATGGGAGTTGGAGTTAGAAATGAAAATGAGGTATCCTCACCTTTTCGGTACACCAGGTACGTACGTCAATTTCGAGGACGAAATTTCATAAGAAGGGGAGGTTGTAACACCCCAAATTTTTATAAATAAAATCGAATTTCCTCTAATTATTATTCTTGGTTAATAAGGTGGTAATTTGATATAATGTTTTGGTTATGGGTGAAATGTGCAATTTTTGCAAAATTAACAAGTGGTTATTAAAATATTCATTTTTGTCGGGGAATATTCGTTTGGTCGTGGAATATTCTTGCTGTTGGGGAATATTCGTACGACGGCGCAACCATTTGTGGGCCCCATAACGGAAAATAGTTGGATGAAAGAAAACGACAAAGATTGAGTTTTATAAATAACGGCGTAAATTGTTACCGTTAACACTGTTGGGTTACTTGGTGGTTAAAATACAGTAATATGTGTGGTTGCACAGTAGCACACGGTATTGCACAGTATTGTTGAATTATTGATTCGTACGTAAGAAGGCACTACTCAATAATTGTTACAGTAATTACTGTTCATTATTTTATTTTATTGATTCAATAATTGCTGCGTTGATATTTATATTATTATTGTTGTCACTGCATAGTATTTTCCATTATCAGATCAATAATTCATATTATTTGAATAATATTATCAAATAACATTATTGGCAATGTATAGAAAGTTCTGTCTAAGGAGAGGTTTGGTCACCTAATTGCGCGCCAGTAAGGAGAAATCCTTATTGAAAAGCCCCATCTTTCCTGGGAATGGCCTGGTTGTCATAATTGTGATTCTGTAATATTATTTGTGAATAATTAATTATTGATTTATATGATAATGAAATATTTATTTGATATAAATGATGGATTTATTTATTTTATGTCGTTATGATTGAAGGAATTAATGCTGAGACGTTTTATCAGTATTTTGTCGGAAGGGAAGTATTAAAAATCATCCGTTTATGGATTTCGGATATTTTCTGTTGAGAATTTGGAAAAGCTTTCTTTTACAAAGTTGTAGAGAATTCGATTTTAGGCAGAATGGACATAAAATTCGTATTTTTCTGATAAACGGTCGATTTTCTATTAATTGTTGAAGTTTCGAAAAATAAAATAATTTTTATTAAATTATGGGTGGGACCCACTTTTATTCTAACACATGTGGGCTGCTAATTTGGGTCAAGGATGGCTGGTGGCTGAATTGGTAAGTAAACATGCGTAAGGAATTTGTAATAAATATTATTAATTTATTATTTTAGTCTCCTTTGGTGTTATATCATTTTCCTATAAATAGAGGGCTAAGTTAGAATTGAAAATCACACCAGAAACAAGTTTTCTCGCTTTCTCTCTCTATATTATCGAGCGTATTCTTGTGAGTATACTTTAAGTGTTGCTATACAGTGCAAGTTTCTGTTAGCACTATACCCGAAATTCAGTCAGAAGTACGGTTATTTTGAGGTAATGGATGTTATTTCTTTCGCAAATGGTATTATTTTCTTCAATATCAGTATGCCAAAATATTGGTTGAACTTTTTATCAAATTTGGAACTTTTTGTGTCGAGGTTACTATTCACGTATACGGCACTATCCACGAATACGACACTATTCACCGAAAAATAAAAATTCTCCTTTTTGTCCAAAATGTCTATTATGGTTACTAGTTTTGATTGTATCCATGTTTTGATCTTCATTCTTGAAGTTTGGCTCATAATTGTTTATTATGGAGTATTTTTGAATTTGGACAAACTAAAGTACGAATCCTTAATCCTTAATTCTTGTCATTTTGTTTCACTGGATTCGTTTCTTTAAAAAATATTTTTCATCATCCTCAGTCCTAAATGATGATACTACTGAATATCTTTAGCCTGTAGTGCAAAGATGAATGATCAACTGATGAATATCTTTGGCCTGTAGTGAAAAGATGAACAGCTGTTGAGATGAACATGACCGACTGGTGATTTAAATGAATATCTTTGGCCTGTAGTGCAAAGATGAATATTGATTGTTGTTACAGGGATAAAATATTGATGATGGACTTTTAAATCTTAGAAGATAGTAGAATTCATTCTCTACGTGACTCTTCTAATGGATTGCTGTTTCCGCTGCATTTGTTGATCTAAAACTTATTGTCTATTATATTTTATCAGATTTTTCCCTGTTAAAGACTAACGATAATTTGTTATATATTATCTTAGCCATAATATTCTTTACTGGGCTAGTTGAGCTTACCCTTTCCTTTTTGTACCATTTTTCTTCTCAGGAGGTGAGAACATAGCAGGGTCGAGTCGGGGTATGGAGTGATGGTTCTAGGAAGATGTTTTAGCAGTCCTCACTATTTCTATAAAATAGTATTTAAATAATTGTAATGAGGACTTATTTGCGTGTGGATATTGTCTAGAAGATAATATTTGTATTTAAACTCACAGTATGTATTGTCGTATTTCACACGATATTTGTATTATTGAAGTTATAGTTTGCTTTATGTACCATGTATTTGGAGACTCAGAATGGGTGTTGTATACCTATTTTGGGGGCGTCACATTATTCCCTGTTTAAGACTAACGATAATTTGTTCTATATTATCTTAGTCATAATTTTTTTGCTGGACTAGTTGAGCTCACTCTTTTCCTTTTTGTTCCATTTTTCTTCTCAGGAGGCGAGAATGTAACGAGTTTTAGTCGGGGTGTGGAATGATTGTTCTAGAAAGTTGTCTTAGTAGTCCTCACCATTTTTATAAAATAATGTTCCAATAATTATAATGAGAACTTATTTGGGTGTGAATATTGTCTAGATGGCAATATTTGTTTTTAAACTCACAGTTTATATGTTGTATTAATAAAGTTGTAGTTGTTTCTGTACCATGTTATTGACGATTCAAAAAGGGTGATGTATACCTATTTTGGGGGCGTCACAGTATGTTTCAGAGCTTAGGGATATGATCTCTGGCGAAGATCGGGGAATAGAACTAGGAGGTGAGAGACGAGTAAAACCTTCGCTAGTGTGTCTTACCTACGTGTTGCCTAAATTTTTAATAGCACTTTACCACGCAAGTATACGCGTTCAATTGTAATATTCAGCAAGCAAGGATATCGTTCCCACGAGGAAATAGACTAATATTTATCAATTACTAATTCTAATGCAATTAATCCTATTTTAAACTACGAAAATTTTGTTTGTGATTTGAAATTTAAACTTAACAAACTAATGATTAAAATCAGAATTTCACAAGAATAACAGCAGATTTAACAGGTTAAGATTACAACTTCCCTTAGTATTTCATTTAAACTAACTTACTTCCCATTTAAAATAAATCAATTAATATGAATTTTTATCCAAGAATGCTTTATGAATATTCACGCACTTCTTCCAAAGACACGTGAACAAATCCTCCTAAATCCAATCTTTAAGATGCAGAATTACAAGGAACACCCCAATTAATCAACTCACTATATTCCTATGTGAATCAAGTTAGTTAGGGTTTACGCACAAATTCTTTCAATGGATACAAAAGAAACGTAGGTATATTCCTATCCTACACGCTAATCATATTAACCCTATTCAAATTATATGAACAGATGTTATCATATCCAGATCTCAATCTATACTCCATCTTCCAATTTTATATAGATTATCACAGTAATTGTTGGCCAAACAATTAATCAATAAGCATAAGATATAATAAACAATTCAATAAAAACCAACTTTCATTCAATGGGAAGCTTGCAATTTAAACTACATACCAAGTTCCGTTGCAATCTTAATTAAAATTTAGTTCATGATAATAATAAAGAAAAACATCATCCAAGTTAATAATCCAAACATCCCAGATAATTACAAAAGATAAAACTAAAGAAGAGAAGAAGAAACTCTGAATTTGCTCCAATACTCTCTCTTAGATCTTTAGCCCTTGCAATTCTCCTTCGTGCTTTTCTTCCTTGTTCTCTCTGCAAATCTCTTGAAAAATTGATTGATTGCTTGCAAAATTCGTTCTCTTCCTTTTCTAGAGTCCTCTCCTATTTGTATTGGTCTCAGCCCTCATTCAGACTCCTCTTTGGCTTCAAAAACCCACTTGACAGCAGAAAAACGCACATCTTTACACACTAGAGCGCCTAGGCACTCAACATAGGCTAATTCCAAGCGCCTAGGCACTTGGCCAGGACCACATAATTACAGAAATGCCACTCAGCTTTAATTTTCATGATTTTTGACATTTTTCTTCTCCGAAATGACCAATTTGTCCCTCCAGCTCCAACCTACAACAAATAAACACAAAACACATAAAAAGATCCTACAAAAAAATTAAATATAACAATAATTAAGTTTAATAATATCGGATTCATAGGTATAAAACCTACTCATCAAATACCCCCAAACTTAACCAATTGCTTGTCCCCAAGCAACACAACCCAATGCAATAACTAAATATACAATGCAAATGCAGCTATCTAAATGCCTACATTCCAGCAGTCAGATAGAAAAAAATCTATTCATCAAGCCTCAGAGAAATCACAATAAACATGCTAGTACATCATATCAAGACAGATTAATAATTTCCTCGTCAATCATCAAATCTTAACCTGTTATTATTGATATAGTGTGTGTGTGCTTAACATCCATGCTAACTGATATGATGCTAAATACAACACATAATAAATCTCTTTAAAGAAATCTTACAGTTTAAACTCACAAAATTCACGAACAAGCTAAAACCAACTAAAGACAAATATCCACCAAAATTTAAGAGTCTAATCCGGGATACTTATGCTTTATTGTGCTTTACGGGGGCTTTTTGCTCTTTTTCCGTTTTATTGTTTTTGTTAATTTTTTTTTTCATATATATATATTTTTTTAACCATGACTGTGCAATGTCTCATTCCATTAGGCTAACAGTGCTACCCCTTAGCGAGCTTTCGACCAACGACTCCCAGACCATATAAGACCTTAGGGCGCTAGGTTTTAAGATCCCCCTTCGGGCGTACTTGCTCAAGTAACAAAGGCCCCGAAACAAAACTAGCCACGGTATTATTTATTTTTTTTTAAGCTTATATATCCCAAATTACACCCCCAAACTTAAGTTTTTATCTAAATTCAGTCATCTTCGCCTATTCATGTCTTTCATTCCTTCATATTAGTATTATCCTTAAGAAATCCATTATGTATCAATTTAAACTTAATCAGTCAACATATCTGTTATTAACGTGCTAACCTTAATTATACCAGTTTTAAACAGGAAAAGATTCAAATCATGACAAGAAATCACATCAAAGTCTTAACAGACAATACTATACTTGTCTACTCAATTCAAAACTCATCACTGGCCAAAACAGACTTAAACTATCTAACGGCTGGAAACATGCAAAAGCTAAAATTTTGTTTTTTTTTAATGAATGCAAACTACATGAAAAACTATTAACTAAATACTATATGAATGCACTAGATGAATACTACATGCATGAACTGGAGCTGGACAATTACACCCCCAAACTTAAGCAATGCAATGTCCTCATTGTATATAAGAAACAAAAATTAAGAAATTAAGCACTGTGGACTTCCCTGAAAGAAAGAAGCTTTATTCCTCGTCAGAATCTTCTTCCTCTTCTTCTTCATCTGGGGGTACGCAGACAATGGTGGAAATTGGTTGGGAGCGGCAGCTGGATTATCGAACACTTGGTGTGCACAGATTTTGAACGCTATTGGTAGGCACTCCCCCAAACTTAATTTTCACCAAATTTGTCAATTACTAAGCACACTATACTTCCAAGGCAATACAAGCAACAATTAAGAGTACCCACACCCACTTGAGCCAACACAATGATAGAAACTAGCTTTAAAGTACTAACATAGCTATTATCCAAGTGAATCCAAATAATTTGCAATAAAATCTTGTGTACTTACTTGTTTATAGCCAAATATGATGTTTCAATCAAAGTTGGATGAGCAATTTGAGCTTTGAACCCTTACTTTAGATAGATGTGGCTTGAATGTAAGTTGGTGCCCGAATTGGTGAAGAAGGATGACAAGATGGAGCTTGAGTGACTTAGTTTGGGTAGGAGATTTAGTGTTTGATTAGGATTTGGAAGAAAAAGATGATTATTGTGGCTAGATTAGAGGAGGGTTGAGAGTTGAGTGAGTTTGAGTTGGAGTAGGAGAGCAAGAATGTGTTTGATTTGGGTTTGGTAGAGTTTAGCTCGATTAGGGCTTTTTTTTCTGTTGGAGCGCCTAGGCGCTTGAATTTGCACTGTCTGGAGCGCCTAGGTGCTTGGTCAGAAGAATAGGTACTGACTTTGAGCGTCTAGGCGCTTGAATTGGCCTTGGCTGGACCGCCTAGGCGCTTGCTCCTTTGTTCAACATTTTCTGCTCCGACGTCCTTTGGGAAAATGGCCATAACTTCTTCGTCCGAACTCCGATTTAGATGATTCAAGATGTTCTGGAAAGAGGAAAAGTAGATCTACAACTTTCATTCTTGAAGTTTCGCGAAATAATATCCGGAGCTATAGTAAAATTGGCTCTGAAGTGACTGCTGTGTAAATAGCAAGCCAAAAACGCGAATCTAGCCACCCCAAACGTCGATCCATGTAACTTTTGTCCCAAATCTCATCAAATACCCCCAAACTTAAACCTTTGCTTGTCCTCCTTTCCTGCAATAAATTGAATATCTGTTAGAGAATGAGGGATGCAACAAATCCTAAACTATAAAAGTTTAACCACTAAATAAACTAACAGTAAAGTAAATTAATAAAAGTAAAAATAGAAAATAACAATAAAAATTCCTGGGTTGCCTCCCAGTTAGCGCTTAGTTTATAGTCTTCAGCCCGACTTTCTTCTCTTTCTCTATCCAATTCCCCTTCGAAAATTGAGGAACCCTCCATCCATTAGTAATAACGTAACTTTCGAGAGTTTGCCATCAGTAAGGGTTATTGATTCAAATTCACCTAGCTTGTTCTTTGTAGGTAGATTCTCTTTTACAACCTTAAAATAACTAGGCATTTTCTGAGTTGTATCTATGAACGAATTTTTACGTTGAAGCTTTTTTAGAACAACTGGTTCTTCATCTCTCTTTCCATTCTCTTCACACCATGGCACCAATTTTAAGCTAGCTATCATATCATATATACCTTTATCGAAAAAATGACTACCAATTGGACACATGATTGCAAATCTAACCGGATCCTTAAACTTTGGTGGAGAAGATATATGGGGCATTATCAAAATTGGTTCATCTATGTCAGAACTCAAGGCTAGATCTTTGGCGACCTTCTTTTCCTGCTCCCCACTTGTCTCTTCCCTTTCCACATCCTTTTCTTTTGGAACATCCGATTCCAGATTTAGCGTGGGCAATCCATCAGTCTCGGGAACCATGTTGCTTGACACTTCACCTTGAGGACGATTGATGATGGCATTGAAAAGTTGTCCCGCCTGGTTCTCAAGATTTCGAATCGACATCTCCTGACTATTCGTCTAGTCCTCAATCAAAACCATGAACTTGGAAATAAGTCCTTCCAAGCTTAAAATCCTTTCTTCTTCATGATTAGGGAGTTGAACTTGTAATTCAGGAGTGTATAATTGGCATGGAGCAAAGGGTTGGGCTAGATTGTCATCGCTCCATGAAAGATTTAGTGGATTCCCCCAGTCATGATGATAATTACTGGAATAATCATAATTGTTGGGATAATCGCTGAAGTTACCACTATATTGTAACGACTCGAAACTGATGGTGCATTGATGACTCGGATGGTTTCCACCACAATACTCACATATCACCGCTACACTTTGAATACGTTGTGCAGATAAAGCATCAATCTTCCTTGAAAGTGTCCCAAATTGTGCTGACAATTCATCGAGTCCATAATTCGATCTTTGCCTCCCTTGGCCGAGTCATTCTCGAATATAACCAATGATAGTCATAGTTGTTCATGGTGCCTGAAAAGGAATTAGACTAGAGACAAAAAAAAATTAAAAAAATTGTTTAAATTAAGATTAATTTCATTGAATTTAATAATGACAAAATATTAAACTAAAATCCCCGGCAACGGCGCCAAAAACTTGTTGCCTAAATTTTTAATAGCACTTTACCACGCAAGTATACGCGTTCAATTGTAATATTCAGCAAGCAAGGATATCGTTCCCACGAGGAAATAGACTAATATTTATCAATTACTAATTCTAATGCAATTAATCCTATTTTAAACTACGAAAATTTTGTTTGTGATTTGAAATTTAAACTTAACAAACTAATGATTAAAATCAGAATTTCACAAGAATAACTGCAGATTTAACAGGTTAAGATTACAACTTCCCTTGGTATTTCATTTAAACTAACTTACTTCCCATTTAAAATAAATCAATTAATATGAATTGTTATCCAAGAATGCTTTATGAATATTCACGCACTTCTTCCAAAGACACGTGAACAAATCCTCCTAAATCCAATCTTTAAGATGCAGAATTACAAGGAACACCCCAATTAATCAACTCACTATATTCCTATGTGAATCAAGTTAGTTAGGGTTTACGCACAAATTCTTTCAATGGATACAAAAGACACATAGGTATATTCTTATCCTACACGCTAATCATATTAACCCTATTCAGATTATATGAACAGATGTTATCATATCTAGATCTCAATCTATACTCCATCTTCCAATTTTATATAGATTATCACAGTAATTGTTGGCCAAATAATTAATCAATAAGCATAAGATATAATAAACAATTCAATAAAAACCAACTTTCATTCAATGGGAAGCTTGCAATTTAAACTACATACCAAGTTCCGTTGCAATCTTAATTAAAATTTAGTTCATGATAATAATAAAGAAAAATATCATCCAAGTTAATAATCCAAACATCCCAGATAATTACAAAAGATTAAACTAAAGAAGAGAAGAAGAAACTCTGAATTTGCTCCAATACTCTCTCTTAGATCTTTAGCCCTTGCAATTCTCCTTCGTGCTTTTCTTCCTTGTTCGCTCTGCAAATCTCTTGAAAAATTGATTGATTGCTTGCAAAATTCATTCTCTTCCTTTTCTAGAGTCCTCTCCTATTTGTATTGGTCTCAGCCCTCATTCAGACTCCTCTTTGGCTTCAAAAACCCACTTGACAGCAGAAAAACGCACATCTTTACGCACTAGAGCACCTAGGCGCTTGGCCAGGACCACATAATTACATAAATGCCACTCAGCTTTAATTTTCATGATTTTTGACCTTTTTCTTCTCCGAAATGACCAATTTGTCCCTCCAGCTCCAACCTACAACAAATAAACACAAAACACATAAAAAGATCCTACAAAACAATTAAATATAACAATAATTAAGTTTAATAATATCGGATTCATAGGTATAAAACCTACTCATCACTAAGCTTATTTGTTGGTTGGTTAGTGTATAGGGATATTATGTGATATGTCGATTTCTTTAATTAACCCTTGTTTTATGGCAGTATTTGAAAATGTCGACTGAGAATGTTAACAGTAGAGTAAATGAGACCGTGGAGACTCCTTTACTCACCAATGAGGAGAACGTGCAACAGGCCGACAATGTTCCTCCTGTAAACAACACCATTGATCAGACGATGAACGTCGAAATGTTTAGAAGCTTTTTGCAGTTCATGCAAAATCAGAGGAGGGAGACTCGTGTTCAAAATACAGGAGGAAATGATAGCAATTCATGGTTTGTCATAACCAAGAAATTTAAAGAATCTGAACCACCAGAATTCTGGGGAAAGCCGGATCCGATTAAGGCGGAGACGTGGGTCAAGCAAATTACCAAGATATTCGACGTCTTGGGATGTACACAGGAACATAAGGTTCCATTCGCCACCTTTATGTTCCGTAATGAGGCAGATTATTGGTGGGAATCTGTGAAGCATACCTATCCAGTCGCACTCAGCATGTCTTAGGAGACATTTCAGAAACTGTTCAATAACAAGTACTTTCCTGAAAGTATTCGTCATATGAAGGAAGTGGAGTTTATTAGATTGGAATAAAACAACATGACGGTGTCCTAATACGAGGTGAAGTTTGCAGAGTTATCCAGGGTTGCACCTCATTTGGTGGAGAATGAGGAACGTATGACGCGGATGTTTCAGAGAGGTTTAAAACCCAGCATACGTCAATATCTCATTTCTCATAAATTTTCTCTCTATTCAGATGTTGTCAACAGGGCTCAATTATTAGAGCGAGATAACGAGTACGTTCAACCAAGGGACCACAACCAGGATCATACCAATGACAGCAGTCATCAGAACACCGATAACTAGCGGAGAAAGAAAAATACGGATAAAAGTGGTAACCACTCTAGTGGTAATCATGGCCATGAAAATAGAAGAATCGAGTCAGGGGGAGATTATAAAAAGAGGAAATTCAACAATGACAATGCGAAGACATCAGCACCAGCAGAAAATTGTTCTAAGGGAGGAGAGCGACCACCGGTCGTATGCTATAAATGCAGGAAAGATGGACATATCAGTCTAAACTACCCACAACAGTTCAATAAATGTTATAATTGTGGAAAGGAAGGACATATTGCCCGATATTATACAGTAGCGAAACCAAGTCCAACGGGGATAGTGACTCAAAAGGCTGTCCCAGAAAATTCAAAGTCAACTGTTCCTAGAAGAGAGTTTGTCGTGACTGGTCAAAATGCGAGGAACCCAAAAGACTTAACTTAATTTAATTGAATTAGTCATTCAATTGATTGGACTAATTCTAATCCAACACAATTGAATTAGTCATTAAGACTTAACTTAATTTTATAATACGAATCGTATCTCATATGTACATTTCACGTATTCTCTCCGTATACTACTCATATAATAATTATATTATACTTCGTATTTACTCTTCATATTATACATAGATACCAAATAGTACCATAAATGTATAACACTAGCATTAACCCTAACGCCATTCCTTCTAGGCATATTATTTCCTTCTCGGAAATCAATATACTCAACCCTTAAGTTTTAAGTCTGTAGGCGAAAACTGTGTTTGCCATAAATGAAATATTATCAGATATTCCATCTAATCTCCATATTCTATTATTACGCATTTTTTGAAATTTCAAAATAATTTCCCGAACAAAAATGAATGAAAAGTATTTTTACGGAAATTTCTCGGAAAACAATTATTTTCGTCTTGAAAATTACAAACAATTAATTCTATCAAGTAGCCAGATTACTAACCATATAAACACACTCTAGGTCATAGAACGACCTTCACATAGCTTACTCACATAATAATCAATTAAATTAATTTAATTCACATAATCAAATAAAAATTTAATTGTCAGAAAAATCCGATTTTCTCAGGGCATTACAATATCAAAGGGTATGCTTGGGTGTAATAAGTTATATATGGAGATAATGAATGATTAATAAAGAATGTACCACTTCTAGTAAAAGAAGAGAAATGTCCTATGTGATTCGATAAATGACAACCCAGGAATCCTTGGCTAAGGTGGAATGAAATTAGAAAGTAGTTTCTAATAAGCATTCATTAGGAGTTGTGCAATTAGGAATCGAAATACATACAATTAAATAAAATACGACTTAACAGAAATTTTATGTCTTATATTTGATTGGGACATTGTATGGTAGAAGGATTGAATTGTACGATAACCATTTACTCAAGAGTTCTTTTATTATTAATGTTGACATCTATATTATCTAGAAAGTTGTTGATTACTAGGAAGGCTTATCCCTATTGTAGAATAAATATTATTTATTTAAATAAATTAATAGTTTAATTTATTTATTTAAATAAGATTAGAATTGTTTTAATTGATTTATTCACAACCAGTTTAATATGGAGAACCTAAAGGGTCACGCTATAAAAAGAAGAATAATTATTTAAGAAGTTAATGACATAATCGTAATAATATGTTGAGTATATTTAATTTAATCTATGGTGATAGAATAAATTAAATAGCTTAATATCTATTATTTAATATTTTGAAAATATTAAATATAAATTAATAAGAGGAGTCTTATTAATATTATAATAATTATTATTATTTTAATTTCTATAAGAGTTTAGGAATTAATTTAATATAAGTACTCTTATTTATTCCTAATAGGATTAGGAAGTAAAATTAGTTAAATGAGTTTAATTAATTATCCCTAATATGATTAGAGAGCCCAATTAATTAAAGGAGTTTAATTAATTAAATAATAACTTATTTTAATTAAATAGGGTTACATGATATCTTTATAAGAGGAGTCTTATATCAGATATCAGATATATGTAATTCCAAAAATTGGAGAGTACGCCCCCTTTTCTATGGAGATAGGAAAAACTAGGCTTTGAGCCAATACACCCTTCTTCTTAAAAATTCTTCTTCCTTATTGGATCACCTCTAAAGGACATACACATGGGTGGCTAACATTGATCAAAGGAAGAAATCTACCCGGAGATTCAAGGAGATCACGGAGAAGTAGGAGTTGACCCCGTACCTGTGGAAGCTCATATCTACAAGGGTATGATTCTATAACTTTTTAAAATTTACTTAGGCGCACTTAAAAGAGGGGTTGAATAAGTGTAGGAGCAAACTATGTCCAACTTTTAATTAACTAAAAATTCCTTTGGATATTCAATGCAGCAAGCTGGATTCTATATCTTTTTAAATAGAAATGTTAAGACAAAATGTTAAATTTATGTTACATTTTCCAAGATGTATAAATCCGAGAGTAAACCTTTTTCAGAATGTGATTATGAGAAAAACAATTTACTAAGTTAGTTTGGTAATTTTTATGGATATTGAATGCAGGCTGCTGGATAGTTAACAGAATAATATAACACAAAAATGCAATCACATAAACACCGGAATTTTTACCTGGTTCAACTACTACTCTCTATAATAGTAGCCTAATTTACGGCCAATATCAACTAGTATTGGAGACGCACTTTTATTAAAACCCTTTCAATTACAATACAAGTTCCAACAACTTGAACACCTTTGCTCCTTGTGCACCTATGCACCCTCAAGCACCTATGCTTCCAAACTTGACAATAATCCAAATCGGATCACACTTTAGAGAATATTAAGTTGTATGAGAAAATATAAGAAACACAATAGAGGTCTAATGATCAAGAAATATATCACTCACCAATGAAAGGCTCTAGTATGTATTGGTATGCAAGAAAATTATTACCAGAGTATTTTTGACAAGATCACCTCAGCAATAGCTTCGTTAATTTCAATCAACAGTAATCAAAAGAAACACAATTACCAAACTGTTTAGAACAAAGTGCACAAATCATGTGATTTTAGAGTGACATCTGGATATTGTTCCAATGATCAAGATTCCTTCCAGTAGGACACGTCATGTTCAGTATAATATATCAGTGATTAGAGAGGAGATTATACCTGATCACGTGATAACATATCTCCTATATTATATCCCATCTTGTAGATTTTCTATATGTCAATTACCGGATAAATATCATGAAATCGTATTACCATCTTATGCAGTCTTTAAAACCAACACGTCTAAAAGTATTTCCATATAAATTTATCAAGCAGGTGGTTTAGATATAGTCTACTTTCTTTCCTTAAATTAAGCATTGATATGAAACATGATTCACGGTATTTTATTTAGCCAACTATTTTCATTAAGTTACCTTATTTAATTAACAAGAGATAGATTCCATGATTTATAAACCCCGAGGAAAATCAATTACTTTTAAATTGTTAACCCATGATCTCAGCAAATCTGCCTAACAAATCATTTTAACAAAATTTAGTATATTTCATAAATTCCGGTTATATAATTACGTATATGTGAAATGCACATGTCGTAAAGCCTTGTATTGGAAAGTAATAAATGCTAAGATCTTACATATTTTTCCTAGGACTCAATTTGCCTTTCGTTCTTCACAGATTTCATGTCTTTGTATTTTCCTCCTCGATGTTCCTGTAATGCCATTTCTTTTCCTGAAATTTCATAGAGCATGATTAAAGGAATAATATGGTCATCATCAAAACATTTAGGATGGAGTATGACATAAGTCAACATTCTCCCCCTTTTTGATGATGACAACAAAATAATTATGACTCCCCCTAAATTCAAGCATATCTTCACATTTAGAATTAACTGTTTAATTCATACTTTTCTGCGTATATGCAGTGTTTAATAACCCTGTAGTAACCTGTTAGTCCAAAAAATATTTTAAGCAGAAGTAACATCATTAACTATTAAACCAGCAGAAATAGCACTATTAACTATTAAACCATCAATCATAAAGACATCCATTAACAGTTAAAAAATCCATCAACAATTAAAGCATAGTTTTAAATAGAAGTCATCATGCATGAAATTTAAAAATTTTCTGGCAGAATCAGAATTCATCTCCCCCTTTGGCATCCATAAAAAAGATGTAACATATGGATCAAAAGAGAAAAGATGGGGGAAAAACTTAGGCATCCTCCTCATCAATGTGAACATGGTTTGCTTCGCGAGCTGTGAAATATGGACGGTGAAGCATGTGGTGTTCAATCTCCTCTAAGGACATGGTGTTTACAAATTTGGGAGGATGTGCGATGAAGGTATGAGGAGGTAAAAAAAGGTCCAGAAAACCCCCTTGGTATTTAGCCATCCAGTTGAATTGGGGCCATTCAGGAATGCGAGAGTTTACTTGTTTAGCCTGGAGTTCTTCACTGAGATCATTCATGCGCCGCTCGGTGAAATGTTCAATGACCCAATCTGGTTACTGATGAATTTGAGTTCAGTGCTTAATTGGCATGCATTGCGATTCATTTTCCTCTGTAGGGCTTCTACCATAGCCCGAGTGTGCAATTCGAATCCTGCCTGAAGATCGATGAACTCATCTTCCATGGTGCGAAAAATAGTGTTTAGTTTAGTTCGACTGATGGGAATTTACCTTTTTCAAGCACAGAAAGACGGGGTTGGATATCCTTAACATCATCAGTGATTAAGGTTTGATTGGTAGCAATGGTATGGAGAAGAGTAAGAATCTAAGGAGAGGGAGGTTGTGGAATAAGAGGACTGACATTTGAGACTGGAGGAGCAGAGGGAAGTTCTGGAGCAATTCTCATGAACTTACCATCTACCATGGTGATATGAGCGCTTTTGAGATAGACAGAATCGATGGAATCGGTAATTGTGATAGATCCTTCATTGTCTAATGGGATTTGAAAATGATTGAACAATTTTGTGAGAAAACAACTATAAGGCAGACATTTTTTGGAGTGTTTGATGCAGTTAATCATATATTTGAGCATCATAAGAGAAAAATTGAATGGTTTTCCTTTCATTATCAAAGAAACTAAAACCATATCCTTTAAAGTAAATTCAGCTCCACCACCAATATGAGGAATAAGAATATACTGCAGTAATTTATGAAGAACTATAGCAATAGGGGACACCTCAATGGTCTTTGGAAGAGTAACTGAAGACAAAGTGGGGTCAGTCATGATAGTTTGAAGTTGGTCAAGAGGGGACAGATGTGACGCCCCCAAAATAGGTCCACACGACCCATTCTGAGTCGCCAGATATCATACTATAAAAATCAAATATAAACTTCATTTATACAATTGTTGAACTATCGTGCAGAATACGACCACAGTTAAACTATGAGTTTTAATAGAAATGTATGTAACTCTCATGGTGCCTCGACCACATCTTTACAACGGTACTTTACATAAAAGTACAGTCAAAAACTGTTTTAGAAATTAAAATCTTTGGGAAATGATCAAGGAAACCTTCGTACATGGGAGGCAATGCATCTAGGTTATGATAGATATCATATATCCATAGAATTATCCTTGGTTGACCCAATAGACCCCAAAGAAAAACCAGAAGATTACTATCATGTTCTTTCCAATGGTGAGTCTTCTCTTGACATATAATTATCTCCATAGTCTGCAATTGAAAATTATATTTCAATCAAACTCCAATATCATATAGGTAGTGCTCGTAGATATACTCAGCAAGTGGATGTACATAACCCTGTCCTATGATAACACGAGGTTGTATATCATCAGACATCTTGTATGATAGTGGCAAAACACCGTTCCAAAGTTGGGTTCACCTCACCTTATTTGGTTCACCAAAACTAATTATCAAATGATGTATACAATACGACACACTTATTTAAAATTCTCAATAAAATTATTTCGATACTATTTAGGGAGAACCTCAACTACTATAGACCACCATTCTATTCCCCTGTTATCCCCGCTCAACCCGACAACATTCTTATTACCTGAAAGGAATTATGAAGGAAAAGGGTGAGCACAACTAGCCCAGTAAGAATATCATTGTAAGACCCCAACTTGTTAATAAAGATGATTTTTCTATAAATATCATTTTTGAATATTATAGAATGAATTTGATATAATGTTATAGTTGTGGGTAGTATTTACAAATTTTTAAAAGTACGCAAGTTGTTTTATAATATTTAATTGGTCGCAGAATATTCATTTTAACAGTGAATATTCGTACGATGGCACAATCATTGGTGGACCCCACACTGAATTATTGTCGGATTGAGAAAACGACAAAAATATTTTTATGAAAATAACGACAGAAGTTTTACAGTTAAAACTGTTGAACTACTCGATAGTAAAAGTACAGTAATACGCGTGGTTGCATAATAGCACACAGTATTGATTATTGATGCTTACGTAAGAAGCCACTCAGTTATACTCAATTATTGCTATAGTAATTGATGCATCATATCTCTCATATTATTGACTCAATTATTGTCACAGTATCTTCTGCGTAAAATGTTATATTATTAAATCAATAATTGAGACGAAAAAGTTATTCGTATTATTAAATTGCAATATTTACAATGTCTAGAAGTTCTGTCAAGAAGAGGTTTGGTCACCTAATTGCGCGCCAATAGGGAGAAATCCTTATTGGAAAGCCCCCTCTTTCCTGGGAACGACCTGGTTGTTAAATATTGTGAGTTATAATATTAATGATGAATGTTATTAAAAATTGAAGTTGAGTTCGGAGTTGAATTTGGAGACGCGGACATGATATTTGAGTCCGGACGTGATAATTAGTAAATATAGACTATAAACATAAAATTTTTTGGGATTAACTTTTTGGTTAGAAAGTCAACAGTTGACTTTTTTGGGAAAAGTCAAACTTCAAAATTTCAAAATTTTAAAATTTATATTGTTGATAAAAATAGTGCCATTGTGTTGGGATTATTAGTGTTAGTGTAAATAGACATTTATTTCGATAATAATTGATGTTTGGAGTTTATATTGACCAATCGGGTAATTAACCGGATAAATGAGCAATTGATTACTATTAATTCACATGATTATAACTATTTGTTCACATGTGTGTACTATTGATTGACATTCTTGTTACTATTAGGGGAGTTGGTGCAAGATTGAAAATACTTACATGACTAAGTTAAAAATGGAGGTATAGATGGAGGTACAATACTGTAATTCGTATTTTCACATGTCTAGAACTATTGATTCACATGATTTACTATTGAATCACATTATTTACTATTAGGGGAGGTGGTGCAAGTTTGATATTACTTGCATGACTAAATTAAAAATAGAGGAAAAGAGGAAGGTATTATACTGTAATATTTCGAGCCCAAAAATGTGCAATTACCAAAACTATATTTTTCTATAAATAGAAGCTCATTTCTTCATCATTCTTCACCAATTCACTCAAGCTATAGAGCAATTATTATAGAGAAAAATTTTAGAGTGAAAGAAGAATAGAAGTCTGCTACCTCTCTACTCCAGTATCCGGTTTCTTTCTAAGGTAAGGGGTATTATTTATTTCTTCTGTCTTCATGAAGAGAACTTCTATTATTCCATTTTTTATTATTATGTTGGAATAACCTGTCTATGCGAAGTACCGCATACTAGGTGAAATTCTTCTGTTATTCTATTCTTTATTGTTCTGTTGGAATATCCTGTCTGTGCATTTTACGCCGGACCTATTTCCGTCTTTATTATTCTGTTGGAATATCCTGTCTGTGCGTTTTACGCTGGACCTACTTCGGTCATTATTATTCTGTTGGAATATCCTTTCTGTAGATTTTACGCCGGACCTGGTTCCGTCATTATTATTCTGTTGGAATATCATGTTTATACGTTTTACGCCGGACCTGGTTCCGTCTTTATTATTCTATTGGAATAACCTGCCTGTGTAGTCTATCGCATGCCTGGTGATTTCTTTTGTTATTCCATTCTTTATTATACGTAGTTGGTTAAAGTTTTGACTTCTATACTCCATGAAATTAGTGGAATATCCTCGATATTTACGCTTCATCCAGTACCTTTTCATGGAAATATTCTTCTAAGCATTCCTGAATTTTACTCTACAAAGAAGTATCATGTTGACAATTTGGACATTATTAGTTCTTGGTTAAATTAATTCTTGAACTTGTTTTATTGAATTCTTATATCATTGTCATCATCCTCTTATTTATATTACGTTAAAAGTCATCTGTGGCCTGTAGTCCATAGATGGACTTGGTATGATTATGACAAGGGATTATTCGGTGATTGTGTAATCATGACCGTAATGTTACAAATGATGTGGTAAAAGTCCTCATTGGTCCGTAGTGTATTGATGGACAGTTGTTGGCATGATCATGACCATTGATGAATACACGAATATCCTTGGCCCGTAATGCATGGATAATTTGTGGTCAAGACCCTTATGAATATCCTTGGCCGTAGTGCAGGGATTATGTGGATTTTTTAGTAAGCTGAGTCTCAGCGATAAAAATTTATAAAAAACCCTTTTCAAATCATTAAAGATAGTAGACTTTATTCTCTACTTGACTCTTTTAATGGATTGCTTGTTCCGCTGCAGTTAAACTTGATGTCTATTGTATTTTATTAGTTTAACATTGTTGAAGACTAATGATAATTTATCCTGCATTATCTTAGTCATAATATTTCTTACTGGACTAGTTGAGCTCACCTTTTCTTTCACTGTTTTCTTCAGGAAATGAGAATATAGCTGGAACGAGTCGAGGAACGGAGTGACGGTCCAGATGATAGTATTAGTAGTCCTCACTATTTTGTGTAACAGTGTGATAATAAATGTATTAAGGACTTATTTTGAGTTTGTGTACTGTCTAGAAGACAATGATTGTATTAAAACCCACAACTCATGTTGTATATTTAATTTTGTATCTGAATTTTGTACCATGTATTTGACTACTCAGAATAGGTGATGTATACCTATTTTGGGGGCATCATAGTTGGTATCGAAGCTTAGGGATATGATCCCTGGCTGAAATGTGAGAGAAGAACTAGGAGGGGGAGATGGGGAATTCTTTCGCTAGTATGATCTACCTAAGTTTATTTTGTATTTAATTGGTCGGTCATAGTTTAGGGATAATATGTGATATGTTAATTAACCATTGTTTTGTGGTAGTATTTGAAAATGACATCCGAGAATGTTGAGAACATCAATGGAGCACAGGAGACCGTTGAGTCTCCACTGATCAATAATCAGGATAATGTGCATCAGGAAGGCGACAATCCTCAGGCAAACAACAACACTGACCAGATGATGAACGATGGAATGTTCAGAGGTTTTATGCAATTCATGCAACATCAGGCAAGGGTGGCTCCTGTACAAAATACAGGTGGAAACACTGACAACTCTCAAACGGTCGCCGCTAAGCAGTTCAAGGAACTGGGACCACCAGAGTTTTTTGGAGAGCCAAAACCACTTAAGGCGGAGACGTGGATAAAGCAGATCAACAAGATATTTGACGTCTTGGGGTGCTTCGAGGAGCAAAAGGTTCCCTTTGTGACCTTCATGTTGCAGGCAGAGGCAGATTACTGGTGGGTATTTGTAAATCTTACCCAACCTGCCGCACTGAAGATGTCTTGGGAGAAGTTCCAAGAACTGTTCAACGACAAGTACTTTCCCGAAAGTATTCGTCACATGAAAGAGGTAGAGTTCATCAAGCTGGAGCAAAACAACATAACCGTGTCACAGTACAAAGCCAAGTTTGCCGAGTTGTCCCGGTTTGCGTCCCATTTAGATGATAATGAGGAGAGAATGACGCGAATGTTTCTAAGAGGTTTGAAACCCGAGATACATCAATATCTTATCTCTAATAAATTATGTTTGTATTCAGATGTTGTTAATAGGGCTCAATTATTGGAGCGCGATAATGAGTCAACCCAACCAAAAGAGAGTAGCCGATAAAGGATAATACCAGTGATAACAGTCATCGAAGCGGTGACAATAAGCGTGGAGGGAATCAACACGCAAGAAATGGTAACCACTTCAGTGCTAATCATGGCCAAAATAATAAGAATGGACATTCAAGAAGAGGAGATTCAATAATGATGGAAAGATGTCAGCATCAGCACCTGTCGTTAAGGAAGGAGAATGACCACCTATCATATGCTTCAAATATAGAGGGGAGGGACACATAAGTCCAAATTACGCGATGCCCTCCAAAGCATGTTACAATTGTGGAAGAGAAGGTCACCTGGCCTGATTTTATCGTGCACCAAAGATAAGTCCAGCTGGGATGGAGGCATCAAAGGTCATCCCAGACAAGACAAAACTGGTAGTTCAAGGGAGAGCGTTTGTCGTGACCTCCTAGAAAGCAAGGAACCCGAACGAGGTCATCACGGATAAGCTTATCATAAACTCTAGCAAAGTATATATCTTATTTGATACCGGTTCTACCCATTCTTTTATTTCTCATACTTGTGCTCAACGTTTAAATTTGACTCTAGAGAAATTGGACTTTGATTTATTTGTTGAAACTCCATTGGGAGAAACCATCATTACATCTACTGTTTATAAGTCTTGTTTAGTTCAAATCGGCACCCGCACGTTATCTTTCGATCTTATTTCTTTGAAAATACTTGCATTTGATGTGATTTTAGGGATTGATTGGTGAACTACTTATCATGTAAAAATTAATTATTTTCGTAATGTTGTTAGCTTTCATATTCCTATCCAACCTATTATGCGAATTCAAGCAACCAAACCCTTAAAATCAATCACTGTCATCTCAAGCCATAAAGCTATTCGTTTATTGAAAAATGGATGTCAAGCTTTCTTAGCTTATGTCACGGATCTAAACAAAAATACGTCAGTTTTGAAAGATATTTCTATTGTTAATGAATTTCCTGACGTATTCCCTGAAGAACTTCCCGGCCTACCCCCAGAGCGTGAAATTAAATTTTGTATCGACCTTAAATCCGGTACAAAACCCATTTCCAAAGCCCCATATCGAATGGCTCCTATTGAACGTAAGGAGTTAAAGACCCAACTGCAGGAATTGTTAGACATTGACTTTATTCGTCCTAGTACCTCTCCTTGGGGTGCTCCTGTTTTATTCGTGAAAAAGAAAGATGGGAGTATGCGACTTTATATTGATTATCGGGAGTTGAATCATGTCACCATCAAAAATAGGTACCCATTGCCACGTATTGATGACCTGTTTGACCAGTTGCAAGGTGCCAAATTTTTTTCAAAGATTGATTTTCGTTCCAGATATCACCAATTGAAGATTAGAACCGATGACATTCCAAAGACGGCTTTAAGAACTCAGTACGGGCATTATGAATTCCTAGTCATGTATTTTGGATTTAGTAATGCTCCTGCTGCTTTCATGGATATGATGAACCGAGTATTCAAGGAAAATTTGGATCACTTTATGGTCGTCTTTATTGATGACATCCTTATTTATTCCAAAAGCCGTGAAGATCATGAGCAACACTTGAGGCTGATACTCCAAAAACTTCGTGAATATAAGCTTTATGCCAAGTTGAAGAAATGCGAGTTTTGGCTTGAGAAAGTAGCATTCCTTGGGCACGTAGTATCAAGTCATGGAATATCTGTTGACCCAGCAAAGATTGAAGATATTCAAAGCTAAAAGCAACCTAAATTAGTGATCGAAGTACGTAGCTTTCTCGGTTTAGCTGGTTATTATCGGAGATTCGTGGAAGGATTTTCTCGAATCGTTACTCCACTAACTCAGATGACTTGAAAATATACAAAATTTGGTTAGAGCGAGGAATGTGAGAAGAGTTTTTGAGAACTCAAGAGGAGACTCATTTCAGCACCTGTTCTGACAATACCATTTGGCTCGGAAGGATTTGTCATCTACAGTGATGCTTCGGACAAAGGGTTAGGATGTGTTCTTATGCAATATGGGAAAGTCATAGCCTATGCCTCTCGATAACTCAAAGAATATGAGAGGAATTATCCTACTCATGATCTAGAGTTGGCAGCAGTCATTTTTGCTCTTAAGATTTGGAGGCATTATCTGTATAGAGAGAAGCTGGAGATCTATAGGGATCATAAAAGCCTCAAATATTTTTTCACTCAAAAGGAACTCAACATGCGGCAGCGATGATGGCTTGAGTTGTTGAAAGATTATGATCATACCATCCAATACTATCCTGGAAAAGTGAACATAGTAGCTGGCGCATTGAGTAGAAGATCATATGCGGGCATGAGTGCATTATTGTCAACACAAAGGACCATTGTGTATGACTTGGAAAGGATGGAAATAGAGTTAAAGACTCTAGGGACCCATGTGATGATGGCAAATATACGCGTGGGACTGACTTTAATTGATAAAGTTAAAGCTGCTCAAACTATAGACCTCGAGCTGATGCGAATGAGGAAGAAAGTGCAAGAAGGTGCTATTCCAAAAGCAAGAATCGATGAAGAAGGAATACTTTGAGTCAACTCCAGACTTTGTTTTCCTAATGATTCTGACTTGAAGTATAAAATCATGATGGAGGCGCACAACACACCGTTTGTAATCCATCCTGGGAGTACCAAAATGTATCGTGATCTTTGACATACATTTTGGTAGAGGAATATAAAGAGAGAAATAGCGGGGTTTATCTCAAGGTTTTTAACTTGTCAACGAGTCAAGGTGGAGCATCAAGTGCCAAAAAGTCCATTGCAACCACTTGAAATTCCATAATGGAAATGGGAGCACAATACCATGGATTTTGTTACTGGTCTTCACAAGGTTTCTCAAGGCATAGATGCGATTTGGGTCATTGTTGATAGATTGACCAAGTCTGCTCATTTCTTACCGATACGAGAAACTTATTCACTTGAACGTCTTGCTAGTTTATACATAAATGAGATTGTAAGATTGCATGGTATTCCAGTATCCATAGTTTCTGATCAAGACCCAAGATTCACTTCAAGATTTTGGGTTAGTTTGCAAAAAGCTACGGGCACAGATTTATGATTTAGTTCGGCATATCATCCTCAAACGGATGGGCAGTCAGAAAGGACTATTCAAACTCTTGATGATTTATTAAGACTCTGTGCCCTTGACTTCAAGGGAAGTTAGGACAAGTTCTTACCATTGGTGGAGTTTTCCTACAACAATAGTTATCAAACAAGTATTGGCATGGCTCCATTTGAGGCCTTGTATGGAAGAAAGTGTCGTTCTCCAGTATGCTGGGATGACGTGGGTGAAGCAACATTGTTGGGACCGAATTTGGTACGTATGACTACGAAAAAGATTCAAATGATCCGACAACATATAAAAGCCTCACAAGATCGACAAAAGAGTTATGCTAATCTTCATCGAAAGGATGTGGAATTCGATATTGGAGATCATGTGTTGTTACGTGTTGCTCCATGGAAAGGAGTTACGAGATTTGGAAAGAGATGAAAGCTCAATCCTCGACTCATTGGCCCATTTTTAATCCTCGAATGAGTAGGAACTGTGGCCTATAGACTCGCTTTACCGCCAAGTATGTCTCGTGTTCATAATGTTTTTCACATATCTATGTCACGTAAATATGTGAAAGACCCAAACCACATTATTGTGTTATAACTGGACGAAATAGTGGAATATTTAACGTATGAAGACGTTCCTGTTAAAATCTTAGATAAGAAGGATCATATTCTACCCTCCAAGGTTATACCTCAAGTCAAAGTTTTGTGGAGAAACTACGATGTGGAGGAAATGACTTGGGAGTTAGAATCTGAGATGAAGTCAAGATATCCTCAGCTCTTCGACATACCAGGTACGTACCCTAATTTCGAGGGCAAAATTTCATAAGAAGAGGAGGATGTAAGACCCCAACTTTTTAATAAAGATTATTTTTTTATAAATATCATTTTTGAATATTATAGAATGAATTTGATATAATGTTATAGTTGTAGGTAGTATTTACAAAATTTTCAAAGTACATAAGTTGTTTTATAATATTTGATTGGTCGGGGAATATTCGTTTTAACAGGGAATATTTGTACGACGGCACAATCATTGGTGGACCCCACAATAGAATTATTGTTGGATTGAGAAAACGAAAAAAATATTTTTATGAAAATAACGACGAAAGTTTTACAGTTAAAACTGTTGAACTACTCGGTAGTAAAAGTACAGTAATACGCGTGGTTGCATAGTAGCACACGGTATTGATTATTGATGCTTACGTAAGAAGTCACTCAGTTATACTCAATTATTGCTACAGTAATTGCTGCATCATATCTCTCATATTATTGATTTAATTATTGTCACAGTATAATCTGCATAAAATGTTATATTATTAAATCAATAATTGAGACGACAAAGTTATTCATATTATTAAATTGCAATATTTACAATGTCTAGAAGTTCTGTCAAAGAGAGGTTTGGTCACCTAATTGCGCGCCAATAGGGAGAAATCTTTATTGGAAAGCCCCCTCTTTCCTGGGAACGACCTGGTTGTTCAATATTGTGAGTTATAATATTAATATTGAATGTTATTAAAAGTTGAAGTTGAGTTCGGAGTTGAATTTGGAGACGCGAACGAGATATTTGAGTCCGAAACGATGAAATTAGTAAAAATAGACTATAAACACAAAATTTTCCGGGATTAACTTTTTGGTCAAAAAGTCAACAGTTGACTTTTTCGGGAAACTTTAAAGTTTCAAAATTTATATTGTTGATAAAAATAGTTCCACTGTGTTGGGATTATTAGTGTTAGTGGAAATCTACATTTATTTCGATAATAATTGATGTCTGGAGTTTATATTGACCAATCCGGTAATTAACCGGATAAATGAGCAATTGATTATTATTAATTCACATTATTATAACTATTTGTTCACATGTGTGTACTATTGATTCACATTCTTGTTACTATTAGGGGAGTTGATGCAAGATTGATAATACTTGCATGACTTAGTTAAAAATGGAGGTATAGATGGAGGTACAATACTGTAAGTCGTATTTTCACATGTCTATAACTATTGATTCACATGATTTACTATTGAATCACATATTTTACTATTAGGGGAAGTGGTGCAAGTTTGATATTACTTGCATGACTAAATTAAAAATAAAGGAAAAGAGGAAGGTATTATACTGTAATATTCTGAGCCCCAAAACGTGCAATTATTGAAACTATATTTTTCTATAAAAGAAGCTCATTTCTTCATCATTCTTCACCAATTCACTAAAGCTATAGAGCAATTATTATAGAGAAAAATTTTAGAGAGAAAGAAGAATAGAAGTCTGCTACCTTTCTACTCCAGTATCCAATTTCTTTCTAAGGTAAGGGGTATTATTTCTTTCTTTCGTCTTCATGAAGAGAACTTCTGTTATTCCATTCTTTATTATTTTGGAATAACCTGTCTATGCGAAGTACCGCATACTTGGTGAAATTCTTCTGTTATTCCATTCTTTATTGTTCTGTTGGAATATCCTGTATGTGCGATTTACGTCGGACCTGGTTCCATCTTTATTATTCTGTTGGAATATCCTGTCTGTACGTTTTACGCTGGACCTGGTTCCATCTTTATTATTCTATTGGAATATCCTGTTTATGCGTTTTACGCCGGACCTGGTTCCGTCTTTATTATTCTGTTGGAATAACCTGCCTGTGCGGTTTATCACATGCCTGGTGATTTCTTTTGTTCTTCCATTCTTTATTATACTCAGTTGGTTAAAGTTTTGACTTCTATACTCCATGAAATTAGTGGAATATCCTTGATATTTGCGCTTCATCCAGTATCTTTTCATGGAAATATTCTTCAAAGCATTCTTGAATTTTACTCTATAAAGAAGTATCATGTTGACAATTTGGACATAATTAGTTCTTGGTTAAATTAATTCTTGAACTTGTTTTTATTGAATTCTTATATCATTGTCATCATCCTCATGTTTATATTATGTTGAAAGTCATCTGTGGCCTGTAGTCCATAGATGGACTTGGTATGATTATGTCCAGGGATTATTCGATGTAATCACGATCGTAATGTTACAAATGATGTGGTAAAATTCCTCATTGGCCCGTAGTGCATTGATGGACAATTGTTGGCATGATCATAACCATTGATGAATACACGAATATTCTTGGCCCGTAGTGCATGGATAATTTGTGGTCGTGACTCTAATGAATATCCTTGGCCGTAGTGCAGGGATGATGTGGATTATTTATTAAACTGAGTCTCAGCGATAAAAAGTGATGAAAAACCCTTTTGAAATCATAAAAGATAGTAGACTTTATTCTCTATTTGACTCTTTTAATGGATTGTTTGTTCTGCTGCAGTTAAACTTGATGTCTATTGTATTTTATCAGTTTAACATTGTTGAAGACTAATGATTATTTATCCTGCATTATCTTAGTCATAATATTTCTTACTAGGCTAGTTGTGCTCACCCTTTCTTTCACCGTTCTCTTCAGGAAATGAGAATATAGCTGGAACGAGTCGGGGAACGGAGTGACGGTCCAGATGATAGTATTAGTAGTCCTCACTATTTTGTGCAACAGTGTAATAATAAATGTATTGAGGACTTATTTTGAGTTTGTATACTGTCTAGAAGACAATGATTGTATTAAAACCCACAGCTCATATTGTATATTTAAGTTTTTATCTGAATTTTGTAATGTATATTTGACGACTTAGAATAGGTGATGTATACCTATTTTGGGGGCGTCACAATCATGACTAAAGATAATTAAATTATCAATAGCTTTCGTCAATAATAAATCAGAGATTTAGAACATATGGTAAATAATAAAAGTTTTCAACCATAGTTGTAGCAGAACGAGCAATCCATTAAAAGAGTCAAATAGACCATAAGGTCTATATCTTCTCCATGTTAAAAATCCACCAACAAAGTTTTATCCTTGTAACATGAATCAACATTCCTGTCCACAATCATATGAATAACTCATAATTATAATTGTGGTTCTAAATTCCTCTTCGCACCCAGAACGAAGATAATTTTCATCGCCTATCTTCACCTGAAGCATAAAAAATCATGGTTATACCAAATCACAATTCCTGCTCATAATAATACTAATAAATTCATCTTTGCATTACGACCAAAGATATTCATTAACAATTCATCTTTGCACTACAGGCCAAAGACATACAACTGTATTTTTTAAGAGTTAAGTAGAGCATGATATCTGCTATCTTTTAAGAATTAAAAGTTTATAATCAATATTTTATCGCTGAGACTCGGCTTAATAAATAATCCACATCATCGAATCATCCCTGCACTACGGCCAAGGATATTCATGTAATCATCAATGGTCATGATTATACTGAATAATCCCTGGTTATAATCATACCAATAATTGTTCATCAATGCACTGCGGGCCAATGAGGACTTTTACCACATCATCTATAACATTACGGGTCATGATTATATCGAATGATCCCTGGTCGTAATCATAACAATAAATAGTTCATCTATGCACATAAGCCAAAGATAATCATCAATCAATAGTTCATCTTTGCACGTAAGCCAAAGATATACAACTGTAAAACTAATAATCCACAGTCCATCTTTGCACGTAAGCCAAAGATATACAACTTTAAAACCAATAATCAACAGTCCATCTATGCACGTAAGCCAAAGATGACATTCATCACAATATAAGTATGAGGATGATGACAATGATATAAGCATTAGTCAAACGAAATCAAGGATAAATATTAAAGACTTTAAATTTATCCAAATATTATCAATCATTTAATAAACTTATAATCTAATATTACTAATATTATAACAATATTTTAATCACTTCTTAAACTTATAAACAATTTATTTTAATTGTTTACACTTTACTAAATAATGCATTTAATCATTCAAAAATGCCATACTCATAAGATTTCATCACCAATGATCAAATCACTCATCAAAAATCAGCATATACCTTATATAGGATTTTCAAACCATAAACCCCTATTTACCAATTTTTCAACTTCACATAACATATTTAATTCATATGTTCGCAACTAAACCATTTTCATAAAAAATACCAAATCAGTCCCAAAAATTATTCATTTCTGGGATTTAGCAGAATATAGTCCCGTATTGAACATATATTTTTCTCGGAAGTTTTAAAATTCGTTTACTATTTTTCATATGGCCAAAACTGCCGAACATTTAAACATTTATCATAAATTGTACTTTTGTCCAAAAATTCCGAAATTTACAGGGTATACTCCTGTTATATATATGTACTCCCAATAAAAATTTCACCAATTTTGGAGTTAACCACAAGGAGTTATAAGGGTTTACTTTTAAAATAGTCATTTTCCGTAAAATTTATAACTTCTAATCTATACATCCAAAAATCGCCATTTTTGGACACAATTTAGAAAACTCATCAAATTATCATTTCAAATTTTTCCAGAATTTTTGAGGGTTAGAAAAATTACGAAACTGCAAATAGATTTTCGCCCGCCATGCGGTAATCCACGTAGACAGATCATTTCAATAATTTAATAAGGAATGAATACGAATGATCATTCACCATGCATGTGGTAATCCACATAGACAGGTTATTCCAACAGAATAATAAAGAATGGAATCAGGTCATGGGTAATCCGCACAGAAAGGATATTCTAACAGAATAATAAAGAATGGAACCAGGTCATGCGTAATCCGCACTGATAGGATATTCCAACAGAATAATAAAGAATGGAATAACAGAAAAATTTCACCATGTATGCAGTACTTCGCATAGACAGGTTATTCCAACATAAAAATAAAGAGTGGAATAACAGAAGAATTTTACCATGTATACGGTAGTCCGCGTATACAGGTTATTCCAATAGAATAATAAGGAATGGAATAACAATAGTTCTCTTCATGAATACGAAAGAAATAATACCCCTTACTATAATAATAATATCTCTTACCTTAGAAGAAAATTGGATACTGGATTAGTGAGGTAGCAGACTTCTCTTCTTCTTTCTCTCTATAATTTCTCTCTATAATAATTGCTTTATAGCTTTAGTGAATTGGTGAGAAATGAAGGAAGAATGAGCTTCTATTTATAGGAAAATATAGTTTCAATGATTGCACGTTTTGGGGCTCAAAATATTACAGTATAATACTTCCCTCTTTTTCTTCATTTTTAATTTAGTCCTGCAAGTATTATCAAACTTGCACCACCTCCCCTAATAGTAAATAATGTGAATCAATAGTTCAATCATGTGAATCAATAGTTATAATCATGTGAAAATATGAATTACAGTATAGTACCTTTATCTATACCTGCATTTTTAACTTAGTCATGCAAGTATTATCAATCTTGCACCACCTCCCCTAATAATACAAGAATGTGAATCAATAGTACACACATGTGAATAAATAGTTATAATCATGTGAATTAATAGCAATTAAATGCTCATTTATCAAGTTAATTACCCGATTGGTCAATATAACTTCCAGACATCAATTAATATCGAAATAAATGTAAATTTCTACTAACACTAATAATCTCGCCACAATGGAATTATTTTTATGAAAAAATTTATTTTTGAAATTTCAAAGTTTGACGTTTTTCGAAAAAGTCAACTGTTGACTTTTTGACCAAAAAGTCAACCCCAAAAATTTTTGTGTTTATAGTCTATTTTAACTAATTTCATCGTTCCGGACTCAAATATCACGCCCGCGTCTCCAAATTCAACACCAAACTCAAATTCGTTTTTTAATAACATTTATTCATTATTATTATAATTCGCAATATTTAACAACCAGGTCGTTCCCAGGAAAGAGGGGGCTTTCCGATAAGGATTTCTCCTTATTGGCGTGCAATTAGGTGACCAAACCTCTCATTGACAGAACTTCTAGACATTGTCAATATTACAAATAATAATATGAATAACTTTGCCATCTCAATTATTGATTTAATAATATAACATATTGTGACAATAATTGAATAAAACTGAGTGACTTCTCACATAAGCATCAATAATCAAAGTACTGTACAATACCGTATGCTACTATGCAACCACGCGTATTACTATACTTTTATCACCAATTATTTTATACCAACTTGTTTACTTTGAAAAAATTTCAAATATCACCCGTAACTTTAACCTTTTATCAATTTAACCATTTACTAAATAGAATAATTATAGGAAAATTGAATACTTTCATTTCATAAAATTTGGGGTCTCACAACAGAGGAGTGTAAACTGGTCCATTAAGAGTAAATGGACAGTCTCTTGTGAAGGGAATGGACAGTATGCTTCCTAAATCCATAGCAGTAAAAAAACAACGATTTTCGTTTCATGAGTGTAGTATAACAATCACCATTATTTTCAAGGTTCGTGTAAAATTGTTGAACCAACTTTGGATAGGCCACAGATGGAGGAGCATTTAGAGAGGACAGACCACAAGACTCAAGAAGATGTTGAAGTGGGGAGTTTTGAAAATAGTAGATATCAATAGATTTTTCATAAATAAAAGATTTTTGGCAGATGGAAGATTTAAACCGAAGTTCAAAATTATGGCCTCTAAAGAAATTCTCAAGAACATCATGCAAAGAGATAGATAAAGGGATTACCATCATTAGAGGAGATCCTGGTGAGGATTCTTTGATTTTTTGCCGTTTGGTTCCAGTAGACGTCCCAATCGGTGGAGGGGATGGTAAACTCGCTTTAGGTTCTGCAGGGAATGAGTCACCGGAGATGGTCGTGACAAAAGGTTGCTTCTTTTTCAGTTTTTGAGTAGCAGGAGGTTGAGAGGGTGGAGAAGGCAGTGATAACTCTTCCTCAGATTCATCACAAAGCTGTCTAGCACGCTTGATTCGTATTATCTCATATAGGGTTTGAGAGCAATTGGAGGTTACAGAGACGGTTAGAGTGCTTGAAGAGAAAAAGATGAAGGCGAAAGAGTAAAGTAACTTCTGTCTTATCGAGGGTGCGTGTTACCAAGATATGGGAAGTCGTGGAGCCGTGTTTGGGAAGGGAAATCTTAGCAAATTTAATTTGCATAATTATGGTAGTAAGACACACCGTGAAATCTAAATTGTCTGTCTAATTTCCTTAAAGCATGCAGACCATATCTATATCAGATACATCCCGAGTTCTCTTCTTAGAGTGCAGAAGCGTTCTTCCCCTAGAGGTTTTGTAAATATATCTGCTAATTGATGCTCAGTTGGAATAAATATTAATTTGATGAATACTTTGGACACATTATCTCTAAAAAAATGGTGGCGAACTTCTATATGTTTTGTATTAGTGTGTAGAACTGGATTTTTAGAAAAGTCTATAGTACTTGTATTTTCACAGTATATGGGCACATTTTCACACATAATATCAAAGTCACAGAGTATTTAACGCATCAATAAAATTTGGGAGCAACAACTTCTTACTACTAAATATTCACCCTCAGTGGTTGATAGGGCAACTGAGGTTTGCTTCTTACTATGCCATGAGACGAGACTTTGTCCCAAAAATGTACAAGCACCGCTTGTACTTTTTTTATCTATTTGACAGCTTACGTAGTCAGTATCTGAGTAACCCATTAGTTCAAAATTGTCACATTTTGGATAAAATAATCCTAAATTTGTAGTACCACTCAAATATTTAAATATTCGTTTAACAGCTTGTAAATGTGATTCTTTGGGTTTAGCTTAAAAGCGAGCACATAGACAAACACTATACATTATATCAGGTCTAGAGGCTGTTAAATATAGTAAGGATCCGATCATACCTCTATATTTTGTTACTTCCACATCCATACATTTTTCATCTGCTGTGAGCTTTATTGATGTGCTCATTGGTGTGGTCTTTGTATTTGAGTTGTCAAAGCCGAATCTCTTGAGTAGTTCTTTTGTATACTTAGTTTGATGTATGAAGATACCTTCTTGATTTTGTTTGATTTGAAGCCCCAGAAAATAATTGAGTTCTCCCATTAAACTCATATCAAACTCCTTGTGCATGCATTTAGAGAACCACTCGCAAAGAAGGTTATTAGTAGCACCAAATCTTATATCGTCTACATTTATTCGTACAATAATGATATCTTTATTTTGACGTTTAATAAATAATGTAGAGTCGATTTTACCTCTTATGAAGCCATTTGATAGGAGGTACTTACTTAATCTCTCATACCAAGTTCTTGGTGCTTGTTTGAGTCCATAGAGTGCCTTCTTTAGTTTGTATACGTAATGTGGGAACTTTTTATGCTCGAATCCAGGGGCTATTTTACGTATACTTCTTCGTTTATATAGCCATTAAGGAAGGAGCTTTTGACATCCATTTGTTGTATTTTAAACTTTCTGAAGCATTCAAATGTTAATAATATTCTTATGGATTCCAATCGGGCTACTGGAGCAAATGTCTCTTCACAATCTATTCCTTCTTGTTTATTGTATCCTTGTGCCACTAATCTAGCTTTGTTTCTTGTGATTGTTCCATATTCGTCAAGTTAAGCTCTGATTCCAACTGTTACACCCCCAAAATAAGTCCACACAAAATAAGTCCAAATACATGGTACAAAAATAACTACAATTTCATTATTACATTTGTCGTGCAAAATACGACAACACATATGCGGTGAGTTTAAATACACATATTGTCTTCTAGACAATATTCAAACTCAAATAAGTCCTCATTTCAATTATTGATACACTATTTTACAAAATTGTGAGGATTACTAAAACAAATCTCTTGAACCATCACTCCATACCCCGACTAGTTTCTGCTATATTCTCTCCTCCTAAGAAGAAAAATAGAACAAAAAGAAAAAAGATGAGCTCAACTAGCCCAGTAAAGAATATTATGACTATGATAATGTAGAACAAATTATCCTTAGTCTTCAACAGGGAAAAATCTGATAGAATATAATAAACAACAAGTTTTAGATCAACAACTGCAGCGAAAACAACAATCCATTAAAAGAGTCAAGTAGAACATGAAATCTACTATCTTCTATGATTTAAAAGTCCATCATCAATATTTTAACCCTGTAACATCAATCAATATACATCTTGAATAAAATATTCATCTTTGCACTATGGGACAAAGATATTCATTTGTATCACCAGTTGGTCATGTTCATCTCAACACATGTCCATCTTTGCACTACGGGCCAAAGATATTCATCAAGTAATCATTCATCTTTGCATTACAGGCCAAAGATATTCATTAGATAATCATTCATCTTTGCACTACAGGCCAAAGATATTCAATTTTATTACCATTTAGGACTGAGGATGATGAAAATATTTAAAAGAAAACAAATCTAGTGAGATAAAAAGACAAGAATTAGATATTCGTACTTTAGTTTATCCAACTTAAAAAATACTCCATAATAAACTATTGTGGAGCAAAATTTAAGAATGAAGATCAAAACATGGATACAATCAAAGATAGTAACCATAATAGACAACTTGGACAAAGAAAAATTTTTTATTTTTTTGTGAATAGTGTCGTATTCGTGAATAGTGCTGTAAACGTGAATAATACTGTATACGTGAATTGTAACCCCGACATGAAAAGGTAGAAATTTCACAAGAAAAATTATACTTCGTGAATAATACTCATGAATAGTACCGTATTAGTGAATAGTATCGTATACGTTAATAGTAATCTCGACATGAAAAGTTAAAAATTTCATAATAAAATTTATACCAATATTTTGGTAAAATGATATTAAAAGAAATAATATCATTTACAAAAAAAAATAACATCCCTTCAAACCTGAGATACGTTAATATCTTATCTCTTATAAATTTTGTTTGTATTCAGATGTTGTTAATAGGGCTCAGTTATTGGAGCGCGATAATGAGTTAGCCCAACTAAAAGATAGTAGCCGACAAAATGATAATACCGGTGATAACAGTCATCAAAGCGGTGACAATAAGCTTGGAGGGAATCAACATGCCATAAATGGTAACCACTTTGGTGGTAATCATGGCCAAAATAATAAGAATGAACTTTTCAAGAAAAGAAGGTTCAACAATTACGTGAAGACGTCGGCACCAGCACCCGTTTCAAAGGAAGAAGAATGACCACCGGTCGTATGTTTCAAATGCAGACAGGAGGGACACATCCGTCAAAACTGTACACAGTAATCCAAAGCGTGTTTTAATTATGGAAGAGAAGGTCACCTGGCTCAATTTTGTCGTATGGTGAAGTCAAGTCCAGCTGGGATAGTGATGCCAAAGGATGTCCCAGACAAGCCAAAGCCGATAGTTTAAGAGAGAACATTTTTTTTTCTCGTAACGAGGAACCTGAATAAAATTATAACGGGTAAGTTAATCATAAACTCTTGCGAAGTCTATACTATGTTAGATACCAGTTCTACTCACTCTTTTATTTCACCTAGTTGTGTTCAATGTTTGTACCTAACTCTGGAGAAGTTAGACTTTGATTTATCTATTGAAACCCCATTGGGAGAAACCTCGTTACCTCCACTATTTATAAATCTTGTTCAAATCAACACTTTCACATTACCTGTCGATCGTATCTCTTTGAAAATACTTGCCTTTGATGTGATTTTAGGAATCGATTGGTTAACTACTCATCATGCTTTTTGTAAGGTTGTTAGCTTTCATACTCATAACCAACCTGTTATGTGAATTCAAAGTAACCAAACCACTAAAGTCAATCATTGTCATATCAAGCCATAAGTAAAGAGCCCCAATCCTTTCATTGATGACTTTCTTGTGTGGAATGCACCAAAGCCAGACTTTTTGTAGGCAACATCGTGAATAACGGTGGCAAGTTGATAGGTATCAATGTGACGTACTATCCAAGTCTTGGATGAGGGTCACAGTTTTGAATGATATTCCTATCGTTAATAAATTTCTTGACGTAATCTTGAATACTTCTTAGCCTACCCCTAGAGCGTGAAATCGAATTTTGTATTGACCCCAGTACAAAACTCATTTCTTAAACCCTCAAATATTTCTTCAACTAAAATTAACGTAACATGCGCCAAAGAGGTTGACTCAAGCAGTTGAAAATTACGATTGTACCATTCAATACCATTGTAGGAAAAGTTAACATGGTAGATGACGCACTGAGTAGAAGATCGTATGCGATTACAAGTGCGAATATATGAACCCACGTGAAGAAAACAAATATACGAGTATAATCGACTTTAATCGATAAAGTTAAAGCCGCTCAAGCTACACACCCGGACCTGATGAATGTGTAGAATTAAGAAGGTTCAAGAGGGCGTTATACTAGAAGAAAGAATCGATGAAGTGAGTAAATCTCAACCCTCGATTTAATTGGCCCATTTGAAATCCTCGATCGAGTAGGAACTGTGGCTTATAGACTCGTTTTACCACCAAGTATGTCGCATATTCATAACGTTCTTCACGTATCGATGTTACTTAAATATGTGGACGACCCGAACCACATTATTGATTTAGAATCGAACAAGAAAGTGGATAATTTAATGTATGAAGATGTACCTGTTAAAATCCTGGAATGTATTCAACACTCAAAGAATATACCTCAAGAGATAGAATCTGACGAAGTGTCCTCATCTGTTCGGCATACCAGGTACGTACGTAAATTTCGAGGGCGAAATTTCATGAGGAGGAGAGATTGTAAAATCCCAAATTTTACGAATAAAGATTTAATTTTCTCGAAATATTTTTTTGAATATTATGGTGTGAATTTGAATTAATGTTATAGTTGTGGGTAGTATTTATAAATTTTGCAAAGTACGCAAGTTGTTATATAATATTCGATTGGTCGGAGAATATTCGTTTTAACAGGGAATATTCGTACGACGACACAATCATTGGTGGACCCCACAACAGAATTATTGTCGGATTGAGAAAACGACAAAAATATTTTAATAAAAATAACGACGGAAGTTTTACCGTTAATACTGTTGAACTACTCGGTAGTAAAAGTACAGTAATACGCGTGGTTGCATAATAGCACATGGTATTGATTATTGATGCTTATGTGACAAGTCACTCATTTTTGTTTTATTGGTATTATTAATGTAATAAAACAGAAAAGCTTTTTATATAAAATAGAATACTTTTATAAACTTATTATATAAATAGAATATATTATATTCTATTATGCATAGTATTTTGCATAGTAAAATCTTTTTATATAAAACAGAATACTTTTATAAAGTTATTCTATAAATAAAATATATTATATTTTATTATGCATAGTGTTGCATAGTGCCTGCATAGTGTTTTGCAATATTTTTATATAAAACAGAATACTTTTATAAAGTTATTTATTTTATTAGATTATAAATAGAATATATATTATATTTTATTTAAAAGATTTTGCTTTAAATATGGACCGTCCGATTAAAAGTAAATCAATCTGGACAGCTCATGAATTAGTTACTATGCAGTCCATTCTTCTATAAATAGAAGCTCATTCCTTCAATATTTCTTATGAATTCACTGAAACTCTAGAGAGAGAAATTATATAGAGAAAGAAGAAAAGTATTCTGCTACTTCACTACTTCTACATCCAGTACTCTTGTTCTTAAGGTAAGGGGTATTATTTCTTTTGTATTCATGAAGAGAACTTCTGTTACTTCATTCTTTATTATTCTGTTGGAATAACTTGTATACGCGGGCTACCCTATACTTGGTGAAATTCTTCTGTTATTCCATTCTTTATTATTCTGTTGGAATATCCTGTCTGTGTGTTTTACGCCGGACCTGGTTCCATCTTTATTATTCTATTGGAATATCATGTCTGTGCGTTTTACGCCGGACCTGGTTCCGTCTTTATTATTCTGTTGGAATAACCTGTCTATGAGAAGTACCGCATGCATGGTGATTTCTGTTGTTATTCCATTCTTTATTTTTCTGTTGGAATATCATGTCTGTACGTTCTATGCCGGACCTGGTTCCGTCTTTATTATTATGTTGGAATATCCTGTGTGTGCATTTTACGCCGGACCTGATTCTGTCTTTATTATTCTGTTGGAATATCCTGTCAGTGCGAATTTCGCCTGACTTGGTTCTGTTATTTATTATTCTGTTGGAATAACATGTCTATGCGATATACCACATGCATGGTGATTTCTGTTGTTGTTTCATTCTTTATTATTCTGTTGGAATATCCTTTCGGTGCGTATTACGCGTGACCTGGTTTCATTATTTATTATTCTGTTGAAATAACATGTCTATGTGAAGTACCGCATGCATGGTGATTTCTTTTGTTATTCCATTCGTTATTATACTCAGTTGGTTAAAGTTTTGACTTCTATACTCCATGAAATTAGTGGAATATCCTTGATATTTGTGCTTCATCTAGTATCTTTTCATGGAAATATTTTTCTGAGCATTCTTGAATTTTACTCTACAACGAAGTATCATGTTGACAATTTAGACGTTATTAGTTCCTGGATAATTTAATTCTTGAACTTGTTTTTATTGAATTCTTATATCATTGTCATCATCCTCATGTTATATTTTGTTGAAAGTCATCGGAGGCCTGTAGTGCATAGATGGACTTGGTATGATTATGACCAGGGATTATTCGGTAAAATCATGACCGTAATGTTACAAATTATGTGGAAAAAGTCCTCATTGGCCCGTAGTGCATTGATGGACAGTTTTTGGTATGATTATGGCTATGGATTCTCTTCGGCCAAGGGAGAAAAGATGAATTGTTTTATGGCATGATCAGGACCATTGATGAAAACACAATTATCTTTGGCCTGTAGTGCATGGATAATTCGTGGTCGTGATACTAAATAATATCCTTGGCCTGTACTGCAGGGATGAATTGATGATGTGGATTATTTATTAAGCTGAGTCTCAGCGATAAAGTTGATGAAAAACCTTTTAAATCATAGAAGATAGTAGATTTTATACTCTACTTGACTCTTCTAATGGATTTCTTTTTCCGCTGCAGTTAAACTTGATGTTTGTTATATTTTATCAATTTAACATTGTTGAAGGCTAATGATAATTTATTCTGCATTATCTTAGTCATAATATTTCTTACTGGGCTAGTTGAGCTCACCCTTTCTTTCCCTGTTCTCTTCAGGAAATGAGAACGTAGCTGGGACTAGTCGGGGAACAGAGTGATGGTCCTAGATGGTGCTTTAGTAGTCCTCACTATTCTGTGAAGAAGTGTAATAATAAATGTAATGAGGACTCCATTAAGTGTGGATATTGTCTAGATGATAATATTTTTATTAAAACTCATAGCATATGTTTTGTCGTATTTTACACGACTGTTGTATAATTAGTTTTTATTTGTATTCTGTACCATGTTTTTGGCGACTCGAGATGGGTGATGAATACCTAATTTTGGGAGCGTCACAATATATATATATATAAGTAAGAAACACTACGGATGTAAAATCCAAGCTCAATCGAGGCATAACTCGATAATGTTAGTCCACATATATATATATATATATATATATATATATATATATAAGAAATAAAAAGTCACGGACCGAAGTTCAGGCATACACACGCAACACAACTCTCAACGTGAAGAATTGTGTGTGCACAGTAGTGGAGAAAGGCTTTAAAAAGTGTAAGAAGGCTTATAATGGACTGCCAAAGAAGACTTCAATAGCTTTAAAATGGATGAAAACTTGGTTCCCACCGGTAAAATTGGACAGAATATAAGCTCACAAGTGTTTAAAATGAGAAAGCACTCAGTTTATAGTGTGTATAGAGCAAATTGGACAGGGCTTCCTCGCCTTCTCTCTCTCTCTACCAAATGGCGACCCCAAGCCCTCTATTTATAGAGGGGGGGAGCCGCAGGTGTACCTACAGTAGCCGCAGGTACACCTGCAGCTACCCGAGGTGCCCCGGGCTCTGCGAGTCCTGCCGTCTCGAAGTACATGTACGCATGCAACATGATGTCCGCTCGAACTTTCAGAACTTCAATCCGGGCATCCGATTGAGGCTTATAAGACCTTTTTCAAAGTGCTATTATCGAGAGCTACACAATGACATGTGATTAGAGGTTGTACGAAGTCAGGAAGATGGGGCCATGCCCTGGGTCTTCAAGTCTTCAAATTCTATCTGGTGTGTTGTCCTGTGTAGTAGTCACTCGGGATTAGAGCTATTGGTTCTTGTAGGACATTTTTGAGTGTAATGTATGTTGAACTGTTGTTGAGACAACGCAGATGTAGGATTAAGGTTGCAAAATGACAATTTTTCGCCTCATCGGGGTAATCTCCGGTTTAGGCTGATTTAGCAGTTGTTGCTCAGGGTTATCTCTGAGATTAGGACGTTGCAAGTGCTAAAAGTCCTCAAGGTTGTCTCTGAGGTGTGCCTGATCTCCCAGGGTTATCTCCAGGTTTGAGACTGAGTGCCTCGAGGTTATCTCTGAGGTTGAAGCTGACTGCAAAGGTTGAAATGAGCTTTTCCGTTGTTATCTCCGGAATTGCAACTCCATTCCTCGGGGTTATCTTTGAGGTTGAGGCTAAAACTCCTGGTGTTATTTTTGGGATCGGAACAGAGTATCTCGGGGTTGTCTCCGAGATGGATCTGCCTTCTCCGGTGTTATTTCAAGAACTTGAACTGCATCCCTCGAGGTTATATCTTAGGTTGAGGCTGAAACTCCCGGTGTTGTTTTCGGGATTGGAACTGAGTATCTCGGGGTTATCTCCGACATGGTAAGAACTGAGTATCCCAGGGTTATCTCTGGGATTGAGCTAAGCTGTCCTCCAGGGTTATCTCTGAAAGATGATTTTGCCCTCCTGCAAATGTTAGTAATAGGAATGCAAAATTTCGAGTATCTACAGATGCCCCTCTTTATCATATTCATGCAATTCAATGGCATGGATAGAATAAAGAATACTAGACACTTAAAATGTCAAGATAATCATGATGTAATGTACTGTAGCATGATGCAAATGCACGATGTATACGTGTTTTGTTGGATTGTTCTCCAACGGGCTGTGATGACTGTTTGCTCCCATGACTTTTGATGGGCACTGAATTTGTCACTGATGACCCTGATGAACTGTCTTGGACGTGTGATCTAGAGTTCTCAGGAACTTCCAAGATGTTAACATTGGGGTTATCACCAAAGTACTTAATCCTTGATACAGACTTTCCACTGAGGATGTATCTCTCATGTACAAGAGACTCTGTGGGATAGAACTTGGTCTGTTGGAGATGTGTATAACATATTCCATCATCGGTCCACCTTGATGAGGATGTTCTTCCTTGGTTTGCATCGCCAGGTCCTTTCCAGTTTTTTGCTGGATTTACTGCTAGCAGTCTTTGTCATCGGGGTTGCCTGACCTTCGCTAAAATGTTCACCAACGGATGAGATCCCTACTGGGGATACTGTCAAGGTTGCTTGACCTTCTTTGATGTGTGCATCAACGGCTAAGATCATCAGATAGTTTCCGATGCTTCGATGGATTTACTTGCCATCGGCTGAATGTTGTCAAGGTTGTTTGACCTTCGTTGACGTGTACATCAATGGATGAATTGTATGAAGTTTCCACTTAGAAGAAATGTTTTAGGGTTATGACCCCAAACTGATGGCATCGGTCCTTCTTGAGGTATTGCTAAGTGTAATTTGCAACAGTTGTGACCATCTATATAGTAAACCTTGTGTCTAGGAGAATACGAATGAGTGATATGTAGACCTGTAGTTTGGCCTTTGAAAACAAGGATTTCAGGATCTTCCGCTCAATTGCGTAGCATTTTTATTCCTAATTTTTCCTTTTCAACTTGTGAGACCTCCTTTGCAACTCGAACTGGACCGAGCTGAAGGGGTGGGCCCCACCCAGGGGGAGCCATAGGTACACCTGCGGCAGCCGTTGGTACACTTGCGCCCAGCCGTGGGTGGCCTTAAGTGCCCTGTTACTGTGACAACCCGAGAATTTAGAAAATTTTTAAAAACATTATTGATTGATTTAAGGTTCAATATTAGAACCTAGACAGAAAATAAGTGTATACGTTTGATATTTTTGGAAAGGAATTTTGAAGATTTCAAAATTCTGTGAAGGATTTAGGTGAATTATTCAGGATTAAGAGTATACGTGAATATGTTCTGTGTATATGGTCATTTATGCGTTCAAAATGTGGTTAAGGGTTAAGGTTTAACCAGATAAATTTTATCAGTTACAAACCCTAATCATATATTAAGAACGTCAACGTTCAGTTAGAAAACCCTAGCAATGGATAAGAAACCCTAGAAACTGGTTCTGAAGGCTTAATTTTGGTTCCGGGAATCCGAAACCCTAATTTGGAAATTGAAAACCCTAATCTGGGAACTTAAAGGATAATTATAATGCTCAAGTGCTATTAATTATAATATTAATTAGGGTAAAGCTTAATTAATTAGCAAACCCTAATTTCAAATTTTTTAAAACCCTAATTATTCCGTTAGAAACCCTAATGTACAATTATGGATTTAATTGCTAAATTAGCAATTTTAATTAGGAAATATTAATCATAATTAGCAAACTTGAATTATGATTAGGAAATCTAAGTATAATTAGAGAATCATAATTATAATTTGAAAAATCTTAATTTTTCCATTTTTAAAACCTAATTTAGAAATCCTAAATGTGATTTTTGTAAATCTTAAGTTTTAACCCTAAGGGTTGGATCAAATGACAACTTTAGAATTAGAATTGGAAAGCAAATGACCATTTTGCCATTTTTCATTCTTTATTAGCTAACTTGTAAGTTATGTCCTAGTTTGGGTTGGTGACTAACCCTAAGCCTAACATGTGACTTATATCTCACAAATCAGCAGCTATATCTATAAACTTGGTTCATTGAATACAAAATAAAAAGAGAAAAGTAAGTAAAATTATTCACTTTATTTGTCAAAATAAACAAGACCATTCTATCTCTAGAAATTCGGGTATGAGAGTGAAAAGGAGTGAGAAGATAAGACAAAATCATCTCTTAGCTTAACAAGAACAGATTCAAGGATCAGGGATCAAACATCAAAGTTTTAAAGGTATAAAACCCTAAAATTTCTAAATCATATGATTTGATGTTTGATTTTGTAATTTGTTGTTTAAAGTTATTTTAGAGGGTGTCATTTGACGATCTGGGTTGCTAAAACTTAGATCCATGTCAATTAGATGCTCGAAATTGGAGTTTTTAGAAATCTGGGAAAAGTTTGAAAAATGGCATGACAGTCATATGTCAGAGGCCTTAGATCTGTGCGTTTTGATGTTTGGTGTATGTTATGTTATAGATTTGTTCTTTGATGTTAGGGTTTTGATCTAAGACTTGAATCAACCATAAATCATGTTTAGATTGCAAGATATGATCAGTCAAAGTCTGTTGACCGAGCAAGAAACTTAGAATCTAGAAAACCCAAATTTTCCAGAAATAGTCTGACAAGATATTTGAGGCCTCTGATCTTACTTATCTTTGATGTTTAGGCCATGTTGTTATAATAGAACTATATACTGACATATTGACTATCGATTCATGCTTTTAAAATACTTAGATCCATAGCAGGGTCGAAGTTATGCAAGGTCAAACCATCATTGACCACTAGCCAGATGAACAATCAGGAAAACCCAGATTTGTTCAAGAACATGTTTTCTGTCAGAGTTTGACTGCCCTAGATCTCTTTAATGTGTTGATGATAAACTGGTTTAAGGTTGTATACATGTACCATGACATCTCTACTTCATGATTGAACCTTTATATCGTACAAAGAAAGCTCAGGATGAAAGTTATTAAGATTATAAGTGGACAACTCAGACTGTTCTTCATTTCTAGAAAACCCAGAAATGAAGAACAACTTTTGACAAGTATTTTAAGAGCTTTAATCTCTCAATTTAGTTATAGTTTGGTCATGTAATCGATTGAATGTTGTAATATTACATTTATACTACAACATTAAAGCAAATTCAAGCCCATGAATCAAATGGAACATAGATTAAATTGAGGTCAAACTAGTTACCTTAGTCACTAACAAGAATTCTAGAAAATACTCAAGAACACCTATAGTGACGGTTCTGTCGCTATATGACCCTTTAGCGACTGTTTAATTAGAAAAAGGATTAATTTATTAAATAAATAGAAAAAAATAGTTTTTAATTATTAAAATTACATAATAAATTATGAAAAATTATTTTAAAGCCTAAAATTTAGTTTTTAATTATTTTGAGTATATTTCATAAATATTTAATATTTTTGGAATATAAATGATATTTAATTTATTTAATTATAATATTAAATAAATTAGTTAAAAATGATTTTAATACTTGAAAAATCATGAAAAATTATTTTATGGTGTTAGAAAATACTTTAAGTTAATTTTAATAATTTTTGATATTTTGTGATGAATTTTATTAATAAATTTATATTAATGATAATTAATTTATTTAGAATTAATACTTTAAAAATCATATAAAAATAATTTAAATGTTATAAAAATATTTTAAGTTATAAAGTATAGCTTTTGATATTTTGTCATGAAAATATTAATATTTTAGTATTAAAAGCAATTATCGAATAATGGATTTAAGTGTTTAAAAATTATATAAATATGATTTTAAGGTATTAAAAATACTTTGATATAATATAAATATATTATAATATTATGTTATAATTTTCATTATTATTTGATATTAAATAAATATTAATGATAAACAGAATAATGTGGTATTTATATTAATAACAGTTATTGAATAATGTTTTTAATTACATTAAAAACATTTAAAGGAAATAATAAAGTATTAAAAATACTTTGAAATAGTATAAATATGATATAATATTATGACATGTATTTCATTAGTATTTAATATTAAATAAATATTAATGATATTAAAATATTGTGGTATTTAAATTAGATAAATACGATATTAATGATTGGAAAATCATTTTAAATGATAAAAATTATTTGAAAATTATTATGAGACTTAGAAATTTATTTTGATTAATAATATGATTATCTAAGATAATTGTTAAGCGTTAAGGCAGAGTTTAATTGAACTTAAACTCGTGGATTATCCGACTAGACCGTCGAGATGTTAGAATTGTGTCGGGTTCAACTCTAACTGCAATAGTTTGACTTGATACCGAGTCTAATGTGTGTTATAGACTGATAGGGTTATGTGTTATGTGTTTAGGTTATCTATGTATATATATATATAATAGTATTATATTATGATGATATTATTCTAATTTGTATATCGATAATATTTATATATTAGGTCTTCAGAAAAAGCTTATTAAAATGCGTAACGATAATCAACGAAACAGACAAGTTTTTCTTAACTCTACTTAGAGTTGTTTCATTCAGATATGCTTATGGTTAATCATTGCTGATTGTCATGTCTAAGAATTATAGAATTATACTCTGTACATAATGCATGTATAAGTCTGGTATGAAAGGCTAATCACCTTCATTACCGTTTGGTCCAGATATATTTGTTCTTGTTTAATACTTTTTCAGTCAAAAGTTCGTTCGTGCTAGTTCTCAACTATATTGAAGAATTATAGCCAGCTTATTATTCAAACTCTTTCAATCATGATATATCCTCAAATAAATTATGTTTGCTGGGCAAACTTATGCTCACCCTTGCTATATCATGATAAAACATTGAAGATTAAGACGAATGCTTCAGATACGGGGAAAGGTTAAAGACAGTTCCAGCTTTAAGTTTATATGTGCGGCTTAATTTGTAAAAATAATGTATGATAATATCTTTGTATGTCAGATAGGATAATGACTTTTGTATAAGTTAAGGTTACTCGACCTTGGGGAATATTGTGTAAAATGTATTGTATAAACTATTTATATTTATATCTTCCGCAATAGCTATAGAATGATTGTACCAGATTCGTGGTGATTTAGGACCCGAATTTGGGGCTACTACAGTTGGTATCAAATCTGTTGGTTATGAAGCTTAGGTACGAATACCTGAGACCAATAATCGCAGTGATTAGGATAAGATCTAACTCATATAACGATCCCAAAAATTCATACAATTTAATTCTCAACTTCGGTTGTTAATAATACATTCAACCTCTAATTTTACATCATTAAACGATAATACAACCATTAAAATTTGCGGAATAATTAAAATTTTCTATTACAAACTATCATCATTCCCAAAACCTTGAACCTTTACATCTAAATATCTCAGAATCATTTTAATACTACAATAGTTTACATTCGCAAAACGATATTATAATTCAATATTAATACATTATTTGAAACCTTAAACATGGTTCAAATAATAATAACACAACCAAAGTATATAAATCTTCAAGTATCACATCTGATTCATGTCTGTCAAGTAACACATAACTTTACCTTGAATCTTGAACCTGCAAAAGTGGTTATTTACAAGGTTGAGCTCGACAGCCCAACAAATTTAACAATCTATCATGTTTCATATAGCACACAATTCATGCATTATACATTTCTAATTTATCGAGTTGCATTATACAAAATGCATGTGCTATCACATATCACATATAAATTGAGTTTCATAACCCAATTAACTTGGTCATATTTTGATTTTAACAATTCGTAAAGCATGGTATGTAACTCACCACATAATCACACTTAATCCACAAACATAATAGAACTGAAAAACTTGCCTTGGATGTTGTTTAATGTTTATAACTTATCTGCGCTGTGATGATCCTGAACAAATTGAGGATACATACATGTACATATTAGTTTCACATACAAAATTCACATACTCAATGTAAACTAATTTTATTTAACTATAATATTTTGTTCTTGTCTTAAAACCATTTCATGATTCTTTAGAAACTTTTGGCCATTATAACCTTTTTTACGTCCAAAAAGGTTCTCTCATGGATTTAGTATGTAAATACTTTACGTATCAAAACATAAACCATTTATATCCCCTTCATTTTACATTACTAGGTTCAATATAATTTCAAACGGATTTGCGCATTTCATTATGTTACATATACGTTTTACATATCATTTTTCGAATTACACTCGCATAGTTATGAAAACTTACATTTAAATTACATTTTTATCGTTTTCTTTACATTTAAAGTGAGTCTTCGCGATATATAAGCATTATATACTATCTATACATCTCTCTCGGTATTTTGTTACATGCTAAATAGCCACAAAACTATCCAAAAGTGTTACAGAAAAATCGCACACTGAACAGCCCATGGCTGCTGCTATCTGCTGCTGCCACAAGGCAGCAGCCCCTCACCTTTGACACCCACTTTGCGGCTTAATAGCTTGCAATCTACTTATCCAATCGTAAGGCGTTTTTAGTATGTTTTTCATGGCATACAAGACTATTTTTAAGAAATACTAACCTCTCATTTCGGGTTTGTTAAGTAGTCTAAAAAGCATGCCAAAAATTGACGTTCATAACAGTCATCAAATTTTTTCCCAGCTTTACCCTCTCTCGCTAAAAGAGTCATAACGAATTTGTTTCAAAACATTTTTGAGAGATTCTTCAGCCCACGCGAAGCTAACTTCCGAGGCTACAACTTTCATTCTTTGACCATTTCCAAATTAAAAACACAGAATTCTGAAAAATTTGTTCAAGGTGACTGCCCCGAGTTGGTTAGACAGTTTTGACGCGACTACTTTGAATTGTCATAACTCTTTGTTCCAAAGTCAGAATTAGTCCGTTCTGGAGTCTATGGAAAGATAATTCAGTGTAATATAACATACCAAAAGGCCAGAAGTTTCTGGAAATATTAACTAATCGAAACAGTGTCCTGAATAGCACATCCCGCTGCTGACTTTCAGTTTGACAAATTCGACACATTTCTTTCCAATCACCGTAACTCCCTCCTCCGAGGTCGGAATGAGGTCATTCCAAAGCCTATGGCTTCCTAACTCAGTGCACTACAACTACCCAGAAACTCGGAATTTTTTAGGGAACATAGCTATTCCAGAATTTGACACTATAGTCACTGTTCATTCAGTTTTTATTTCTAGACATGGTTTACTAAAATCTTCACCACGGATTCATTTTATCTCCATTTTGGTTCATTCAAGTTATGAAATCTTCAGAACTTAGATGGATATAACATAAAATCATCAAATTAAGCTTTTAGACATAAATCAAAAGCACAAATGGTCCTCAAGCTCAGTCCCAAAAACTGCCCAACAAAGTTCTTTGTAATTCTTTTATTTTGTGAGTTTTGGTTACACTCGGATGATGTTAAGGCTTCATATCTCTAATTACAATCATTAGAACTCATTTACATAATCAATTACAAGCCAAAATAAACATAGTAAACTAACTAGTTTACTAACAAAACTAACTAAACTTCCAAAATACAAACCTTAACTAACAAACTAAATACAATATTTAAAATAATGGCATTACCAAAAATTAAATAAGAAAAATACCCAAAAATATGAATTTCACAAACTGAATACGTACTCGACCAAAATTTAACTAAAAAGATCTTTATAAAAAAATCCTCCCACAACAAAGCCTTTCTCAAAATTGGAGGCCTTATTGTTGGTGAATGAAACAAAGGATCAAGCCCTTCTATTTATAGGTTTAGCAAAGGGTAAAGTTCTCAATTTAGTTGATGTGGGACTTTGTTTATACTAATTTTTCCTATTTTCAACATGCTAAGTGTATTCATTCATCACGAATTCGTTTCTTAACCAATTCGATCCGTTCAAGTTGCGTTGTTTTCGTTTTATAGAGGAGAACAACAATCATCCATCAATTTAAAGTTTCCATCACGAATTCATCATCAACTTTTGTCCAAAAGTACACCAAAACACACATTACAATCAAAACCCAAATTTCTCTTCTTTAGTATAAATACATGAATTTGATTTCTGAAAATTTGTTTCTAGATGACCACTATCAAATTATAAATATCTAATAACATATATAACATCGTAACCCACAAATTCATTAACCAAAACTCCAATTTTAAAAGAAACTCAAGAACACATAAACTAGAAATATAAACTAGATTATGTACCTCTAATTCCTTAAGAAATAAAATTAATCTTATCAGTAAAATTATAATTTCTATTCAACCATTATAATCATAACATTACTTAACAAATTCTCACTCCTCTAATTTAATTATTTAATTAAATTAGAATATCACAATTATACTCGCGTAATGAAATACGTATAAATCTCATCTATTTTATCACACTTAAATAAACTATCCCATAACAATTTTTATCAAATATTTATTTAATATCATAAATATTTATTTTATTCCATAAAGTTTCCAACTAAAATATTTAATGTACTTAATAAATATTTTACTCGCATTATACTAACATTTATATTTTCATGCAATATATTACCTTCTCACTTTATTAAATCAATTATACTTGTATTAATTCACTATTTTAATTAAGTGAATTATTCACACTATTTATGAAACTTAACTAATAATAATTTCCATTGCCCACAAGGCATAATAATTAAAATTATATTATCTCATAACATAATCTCAACTTAATTAAATTAACTAATATTATTTAATTTCTTTAATAGTTTAATTAACTGTTAAATCTCACATTCTCCAACATATGAATATATAATTCTCGTCACACCAAATCATATAATTCAAAATATATACACCTCATAATAAGAATTTTAATTATTAAATTCTTATTTTAATAACTTATGAAAATTCGGGTTGTCACAACTCACATAGAGTTAGTTGGTCGATAAGATTCAAAGAGAAATCTCGGCGAGTTATAAAGATATGGAGTTCCCTAACTCTGGTAATAAAGTTGAACATCAGTGATGAATAGATCGAGTCTAAAAGATTAAAAGTATAGGGAAAGGATCGTAAAACAAAATGATCATAATATAGAAATGAATTGTAATATATATGATGAGATCACCCCGTTATCTGATAAAGTTATATTATGGGAAAAGAATCAATCTGATGATTGAAAAGTTTACAAAAAGATTGTTGTGTGACAGTTTTACTATGAATTGGTACAGATTCAGGAAAGGATTATGAATACGGATTAAATGAAATTCGTATTGAGAAGAGAGTTAAGATTAGGTGGGGATTTCAATTGAGGACTCATGTCAGCACCTGAGTTGTATGATTCCTTGTATGGGCGGGGAATTATACTTGGTGTAACAACCACTTAGTTTGTGACACTGATAATCATTTTGTGTCGCGCTATTTTCTATATGCATGTTAAGAGGGTGATTCCTTTCTCATGTGTATAACAGATAGATAGGTTATAGGTAGAGAATGTTAGGTTAAGTGCGAGTTCTTAAAACTCATACTTATGGTACGTTCGTGACTCATGGTTATATGAAATATTTATGAACCCTCAGCGAATGGACGTTAAAGGTCTGACTAGGGTGGAAAGTTCCTGAACTCATGAGTGTGGTTTAACGAACTGGGAATAGTCATGTGTGGATGGATTATTAAAGATAATAGGAATAGATAGACTATTTAAGCAAATGATCATTAGTGGATACATTAAGTTTTCAAAAACTTCTAGCTATGCTAGACTTCGAAATTTTGACATCAAGCTAAATACGCACTATGTGCTTTTTAAAAAAAAAAAAAAAATATATATATATATATATAGACTCGTAATCATTTTTAAAACGGTTTAAAGTATATTCTATGCTACTTATTTCGGGTAGACGCAAATGATTTAAAATGTCAAAATATATTTTTATGTATCACTTATGTACCATGTAACCTGGTGCAGAGATGATAAAAAGTTGATGGAGTTGTAAATATAGAAATACTTAGTGTGAATTTGATCTAAAGTCGCTGTTCCACTATGGTATGATGTGTTATGACAAAGTCATATGATGACGACATCCTCAAATAGACTATTAATACAGTACGACATCATGACATCATTCTCAAAAATATTTTCAAATTTTATTTTGCCAACGGGGTTTGGCTACACCTAAATAATTCGATTGAATTGAATTATTGATATGAGTCTATGCTATTCGATTCAGCTAAACTAATGTTATGAAAACTCTGTGTTCATTGAGAAAAAATTCCCGAACCAAATTATTTTAGTGCGAAATCCAATAAGTCAGAGGTAAGATTTTTGTGCCTATGGCAGTGACGAGAAACAGATTCGACCAGAAGTACTTAATAAGTACAGGGCATACTTGATTAATTACTCACTATGTCCATAAGTTATGATGGTTTGCGGATGAATTTCCATAAAACCTTTGCAAAAAAATGACAGACAATAGTCTATATGACTCCTCAGCACAATTTGAAAATTTTTACTTTTGTGAGTGGTGTATTGGGTAGTATGTGATGATGTGTATGAAGGGTGTAAAAGGTATTGTGTAAGGTGTAAGGTGAATTTCGGGGACAAAATTCTTAGAAGAAGGGGTGAATGTGACAACCAGAGAATTTAGAAAATTTTTAAAATTATAATTGAATGATTTAAGGTTTAATATTAGAACCTAGACATAAAATAAGTGTAAGCGTTTGATATTTTTGGGAAGAAATTTTGAGGATTTCAAAATTCTGTGAAGGATTTAGGTGAATTATTCAGGATTAAGTGTATAAGTGAATATGTTATGTGTATATGGTTATTTATGTGTTCAAAATGAGGTTACGGGTCAAGGTTTGACCAGATAAATTTTATCAGTGTCAAACCCTAATCATATATTAAGAACGTCAAAGTTCAGTTAGAAAACCCTAGCAATGGATAAGAAACCCTAAAAATCAGTTCTGAAACCCTAATTTCAGTTCTGGGAATTCGAATCGGAAATTGAAAACTCTAATCTGGGAACTTAAAGAATAATTATAATGCTCAAGTGCTATTAATTATAATATTAATTAGGGTAAAGCTTAATTAATTAGCAAACCCTAATTTTAAATTTTTTTAAACCCTAATTATTCTGTCAGAAACCCTAATATATAATTGTGGATTTAATTGCTAAATTAGCAATTTTAATTAGGAAATATTAATCCTAGTTAACAAACTTTAATTATGATTAGAAAATCTAAGTATAATTAGAGAATCCTAATTATAATTTGAAAAATCTTAATTTTTCCATTTTTAAAACCTAATTTAGAAATCCTAAATGTAATTTTTGTAAACCTTAGATTTTAACCCTAAGGGTTGGATCAAATGATAACTTTAGAATTAAAATTATAAAGCAAATGACAATTTTGCCCTTTTTCATTCTTTATTAGCTAACTTATAAGTTATGTCCTAGTTTGGTTTGGTGACCAACCATAAGCCTTGCATGTGACTTATATCTCACAAATCAGCATATATATATCTATCAACTTGGTTCATTGAATCCAAAATAAAAAGAGAAAAGTAAGTAAAATTATTCACTTTACTTGTCAAAATAACCAAGACCGTTCTATCTGTAGAAATTCGGGTATGAGAGTGAAAAGTTGTAAGAAGTTAAGACAAAATTATCTCTTACCTTAACAAGAACAGATTCAAGGATCAGGGATCAATGATCAAAGTTTTAAAGGTATAAAGCACTAAAATTTCTAAATCATATGATTCGATGTTTAATTTTGTAATTTGTTGGTTATAGTTATGTTAGAGGGTGTCATTTGATGATTTGGGTTTCTAAAACTTAGATCCATATCACTTAGATGCTCGAAATTGGAGTTTTTAGAAATCTGGGAAAATTTTTAAAAATGGCATGACAGTCATATGTCAGAGGCCTTAGATCTGTGTGTGTTTGATGTTTGGTGTATGTTATGTTATATATTTATTCTTTAATTTTAGGGCTTTGATCTGAGACTTAAATCAACCTCAGATCATGTTTAGATTGCAAAATACGATCGGTCAAAGTCCATTCACCGAGCACGAAACTTAGAATCTGGAAAACCCAGATTTTCTAGAAATGATCTAACAAGATATTTGAGGCCTCTGATCTTACTTATCTGTGATGTTTAGGCCATGTTGTTATAATAGAACTGTAGACTGACATATTGACTATCGATTCATGCTTTTAAACTACTTAGATTCATAGCAGGATCGAAGTTATGCAAGGTCAAACCATTGTTGACCACCAGTCGGATGAACAATCTGGAATACCCAGATTTGTTCAAGAACATGTTTTCTGTCAGAGTTTGACTGCCCTAGATCTCTTTAATGTGTTGATGATAAACTGATTTAACGTTGCATACATGTACCTTGACATTTCTACTTCATGATTGAACCTTTATATCGTACAAAGCAGGCTCAGGATGCAAGTTATTAAGATAATAAGTAGGCAACTCGGACTGTTCTTCATTACTGGAAAACCTAGATATGAAGAACAGCTTCTGACAAGTATTTTAAGAGCTTTAATCTCTCAGTTTAGTTATAGTTTGGTCATGTAATCGATTGAATGTTGTAATATTACATGTATACTACAACATTAAAGCAAATTCAAGCCTAGGAATCAAGTGGAACATAGATTAAATTGAGGTCAAACTAGCTACCTTAGTCACTGACAAGAATTCTGGAAAATGCTCAAGAACACTCAAGAAAACCTATTGCGACGGTTCTGTTGCTATAGGGCCCTTTAGCGACAGTTTAATTAGAAAATGGATTACTTTATTAAATAAATAGAAAATAATAGTTTTTAATTATTAAAAATACATAATAAATTATGAAAAATTATTTTAAAGCCTGAAAATTAGTTTAAAATTATTTTGAGTATATTTCATAAATATTTAATATTTTTGGAATATAAATTGTATTTAATTGTATTTAATTATAATATTAAATAAATTAGTTAAAAATGATTTTAATACTTAAAAAATCATGAAAAATTATTTTATGGTGTTAGAAAATATTTTAAGTTATTTTTAATAACTTTTGATATTTGGTGATGAATTTCATTAATAAATTTATATTAATGATAATTAATTTATTTAATAAATATATTAAATGAATTATGTAAAATTAGAATTAATGCTTTAAAAATCATATAAAAATGACTTAAGTGTTATAAAAATATTTTAAGTTATAAAGTATAACTTTTGATATTTGATCATGAAAATATTAATATTTTAATATTAAAAGTAATTATCGGATAATAGATTTAAGTGTTTATAAATATGATTTTAAGGTATTAAAAATACTTTGATATAATATAAATATATTATAATATTATGTTATAATTTTCATTAATATTTGATATTAAATAAATATTAATGATAAGGAGAATAATGTGGTATTTATATTAATAATAGTTATTGAATAATGTTTTTAATTACTTTAAAAACATTTAAAGGAAATAATAAAGTATTAAAAATACTTTGAAATAATATAAATATGATATAATATTATGACATGTATTTCATTAGTATTTAATATTAAATAAATATTAATGATATTAGAATATTGAGGTATTTAAATTAGATAAATACGATATTAATGATTAGAAAATCATTTTAAATGATAATAATTATTTGAAAATTATTATTAGACTTAGAAAATTATTTTGATTAACAACATGATTATCTATGTGAGACCCCAAATTTTATGAATAAAGATTTAAATTTCTCGAAATATTTTTTTTAATATTATGGTGTGGATTTGATATAATGTTATAATTATGGGTAGTATTTATAAATTTTACAAAGTATGCAAGTTGTTATAAAATATTCGTTTGGTCGGGGAATATTCTTTTTGTCGGGGAATATCCATACGACGACACAATCATTGGTGGATCCCACAACGGAAGTATTGTCGTATTTAGAAAACGACAGAATTATCATTTTATTAAAATAACGGCGAAAGTGTTACTGTTAAAACTGTTGAACTACTCGGTAGTAAAAGTACAGAAATACGCGTGGTTGCATAGTAACTGTTGAACTGTTGATTATTGATGCTTACGTAAGAAGTCACTAAGTTATACTCAGTTATTGCTACAGTAATTGCTGCATCGTAACTCCCATATTATTGATTCAATTATTGTCACAGTAAAATATGTATAATATATTATATTATTAAATCAATAATTGAGACGACAAAGTTATTCATATTATTATTTACAATATTGACAATGTCTAGAAGTTCTGTCAAGGAGAGGTTAGATAATTTAATTGTGCGCCAATAAGGTGAAATCCTTATCGAAAAGTCCCCTCTTTCTTGGGAACAATCTGGTTGTTAAATATTGTGAATTATAATATTAATGATGAATAAGTTCGTGTTGATTAAAGATGGAATTGATAGTTCCATTGTGTGGGAATTATTAGTGTTAGTGGAAATCGACATTTATTTCGATAATAATTGATGTCTAGAGATTATATTGACCAATCGGGTAATTAACCGGATAAATAACCAATTAATTGCTATTGATTCACATGATTTTAACTATTTATTCACATGTGTGTACTATTGATTCACATTCATTTACTATTACGGAAGTTGGTGCAAGATTGATAATGCTTGCATGACTAAGTTAAAAATGGAGGAATAGATGGAGGTACTATACTGTAATTCGTATTTTTACATGTCTAGAACTATTAATTCACATGATTTACTATTGATTCACATGATTTACTATTAGGGGAGGTGGTGCAAGTATGATAATACTTGCAGGACTAAATTAAAAAGGAAGAAAAAGAGGAAGGTATTATATTGTAATATTTCGAGCCCCAAAACGTGCAATTATCGAAACTATATTTTCCTATAAATTGAAGCTCATTCTTCCTTCATTTCTCACCAATTCACTAAAGCTATAGAGCAATTATTATAGAGAGAAATTATAGAGAGAGAGAAGAAGAGAAGTCTGCTACCTCACTATTCCAGTATTCAGTTTTCTTCTAAGGTAAGGGGTATTATTCTTTCGTATTCATGAAGAGAGTTATTTTCTTTCAATACTCGTAAGGGTTGTTATTCTATTCTTTATTATTATGTTGGAATAACCTGTCTATGCGAAGTACCGCATACATGGTGAAATTCTTTTGTTATTCCATTCTTTATTATTCTGTTGGAATAACCTGTCTGTGCGGTATATCGCGTGCCTGATGAATTATGTTGTTATTCCATTCTTTATTATTCTGTTGGAATATCCTGCCCGTGCAGATTACGCATGACCTGGGTCCATTCTTTATTATTTTGTTGGAATATCCTGTCTGTGCGGATTACGGATGACCTGGGTCCATTCCTTATTATTCTGTTAGAATAACCTGTCTGTGCGTTCTATCACGTGCTTGGTGAATTCCTTTGTTATTTCATTCTTTATTATTCTATTGGAATAACTTGTCTGTGTGGGCTACTGCATGCATGGTGAATGATCCTTCGTATTCATTCTTTATTAAATTGTGGAAGTGATCTGTCTACGTGGATTACTGCATGGCGGATGAAAATCCATTTTCAGTTTTGTATATTCTATTATACTCGTATAAAATATCATTTCTTTTGTACTCATCATGAAAAATCATTTTATTTGGTATTTTTTTTTGTTATGAGTTACTATTCACCTAATTACTATTCACTCAGGTATTCAGGGTACTTTTCGTTCCGGAGTATTATTCACGAGTTACTATTTATGGGTTACTATTCACCCGATTACTATTCACTCTAGTATCATTCACTCGGGTATTTGGGACACTTTTTATGTTGGGGTACTATTCGCGAGGTACTATTCACGGGGTACTATTTACCCAAAAAATATATTTCTTTTCTGTCCAAATTATTTTTTGTACATGAATATTATTCTTGAATTTTACTCTACAAAGCAGTATCATGTTGACAGTTTGGACGTTATTGATTTCTGGATAAATTAAATTATAAATCTTTAAAATTTATCCTTGAACTTGTTTTATTGAATTATTATGTCATTGTCATCATCCTCATGCTTATATAGTGATTAAAGTCACCTTTAGCTTACGTGCATAGATGGACTTGGTATGATTATGACTAGGAATTATTCGGTATAATCATGTCCGTAATGTAACGAATGATGTGGTAAAAGTCTTCATTGGCCTGTAGTTCATTGATGGACAGTTGTAGTATGATTATGACCAGAAATTATTCGGTATAATCATAACAATTGATGATTACTTGAATATCCTTGCCCATGGTGCAATGATGATTCAAATTTATTTATTTAGCTGAGTCTCAATGATAAAGTTGATGATAAACTTTTTTTAAATCATAAAAAATAGTAGATTTTGTGCTCTACTTGACTCTTCTAATAGATTGCTTATTCCGCTGCAGTTGTTGATCTAAAACTTGTTGTCTATTGTATTATATAAGTTGTTATACTGTTGAAGGCTAAGGATAAATTATTCTTCATTATCTTAGTCATAATATTTCTTACTGGGCTAGTTGAGCTCACCCTTTCTTTCATTGTTCTCTTCAGGAAATGAGAATATAGCTGGGACGAGTCGGGGAACGGAGTGAAAGTCCAGATGGTTGTTTTAGTAGTCCTCACTATTCTGTAAAATAGTGTGATAATAATTGTAATGAGGACTCTACTGAGATGGGATTTTGTCTAGAAGGCAATATTCTTGTTTAAACTCTCACATATGTTTTATCGTATATTACTCGACAGTTGTATAATTAAGTTTGTAATTGATTTATGTACCATGTATTTGGCGACTCAAGATGGATGATGTATACCTGTTTTGGGGGCGTCACATCTAAGATAATTGTTAAGTGTTAAGGCATAGTTTAATTGAACTTAAACTCGTGAATTGTCCTACTAGACCGTCGGGATGTTAAAATTGTGACAACCCGAGAAATTAGACAATTTATAAAAATCTTAAATGATTGATTTAAGGTCAAATAATAGACCTAGACAGAAAATAAGTGTATGCATTTGAGGTTATTAGGAAGGAATTTTGAGGGTTTCAACATTTTGTGAAGGATATAGGTGAATTATTCAGGATTAAGGATTTTTGTGAATATGTTCTGTGTTTATGAATATGTATGTGTACTAAATGTGGTTAAGGGTCAAGGGTTGACCAAATAAATTATATCTGTAACAAACCCTAAGTATATATTAAGAACGTCAACGTTCAGTTAGAAAATCCTAGCGTTTAACAAGAAACCCTAGAAATCGGTTCTGGAAACCTTAGTTTCAGTTTCAGAAATCCGAAACCCTAAATTCATGATATGAATATGGAGATTAAGTTAGAAAACTCTAGCGATATGTTCAGAAACCCTAAATTTAGTTTCAAGAATTTAAACTCTAATTTGGGAACCCTAATGCTAGGTATTAAACCCTAAGGGTTAAAAAGTTGTGTGTAAGGAATATGAACATTAGGTGATGGTTTATATTTGTTTATTATATAAACAAACAAAAGAAACTAGTGTAACCCTAATTATATATTAGAAATGAATGATTTAATAACTTAAGGGTTATGGAAAAGAGAATTTGTGGTATTTAGAATACTTACTAATTCTAGGAGATTTATTTTATACATCTCAAATGATTAATTTTATAACCTAATTATAGCAAGTCTAATTGGGTTAAGGAAATAAATGTTCATGATCAAGGATTGGTGTTTTAATGGAGGAGTGAAAACCCTAATTAAATGAATTGGGTTGGATAAGAATTAAAGGTATTGGACTATGTATAGCCAAATGTTGGCCAAAGAAGTTAATTAGAGATCAAGCAATACATTAAAGGAATGACTCAATTTTTTTTTAGCCAATTGGGAGAGGAATTTTTGGACATTTGTTAAATCAAATAAGAGAAAAAATAGAAAGCAAATTGGGAGCATTATTAAGCCACATGGCCGGGTAATGAAGAGGTGAAAGGAGAGGGAGATGTTCATGCACATCATCCATTTATATACCACATAATTGGCAATAGATAATTCACCCAATTAGGCTATGTGTCACATTTTTTTTATAAGGTAACTTGCAAATCTTGTCAAGATATTGGTTTGGTGACCAACCCTAAACCTTAGATTGCCCAAAACCTAACCCTAAGGGTTGCAACAATTGAGAAATCTAGAAATAAAAGGAAAGGACTAAAATACCCTTTGTGGTTTTTTTTTATGAGAAAGCTTGCAAATCTTGCCTTATCTTTGGTTGTTCACCAACCCTAACCCTAACATAGCATAGCATGTGACTAAAGCCATACAAATCAGCCACCTAGCAATGAGATTCATTGAATCAATTTGATTAAATTACGAAAAGTAAGAAAAATCTCTCATTTTATTTTATCAAGCCAACTAAATCTATTTTCTCTCTAGAATTTTCGTGTATGAGAGAGTGAGAGGGAGGGCTAGTTCGGCAGCCTCATGATGGAGAGAAAGGAGAGTTTTAGGTGAGGCATCCAAGCTCCATGATCAAGCTAAGAAGAAGAAGAAGGTTTAGCAAGAAATCAAGCTTAGGTATAACAAAAATTTCTACTTATGTAGTTTATTTCCTTTGTGTTTTGATTTGATTTTTGACAACTTGAAGTTGTGATCTTGAAGTTATAACCCTAGATCTTGGTGTTTAAAGGTGTTCTATGTTTAGATCCAACTCTTTTATGGATCAAAAGTTAGATCAAAAGTATGAAATGGAGGTTAGGTTTTTCAAAAGATAGAAAACCTAAATTTTTCTTAGCTTTGATTGTGTTGATGCTTGTTTGATGAAATATGAAACTTTGTTTCTAAACTCAAACTATGTATATACATGTTAATAAGTGTTTATTGTTTTGGATCTACCCATAATGGGTGTTAAATTGGTGGGAATCAAAGGAATAGAAAAATGGAAATTTTTCGGAAAAGTTAAACTTTTAAAAAGTGTTTTGATATTGTGTTTTAGATCAAGTGTTGAACTTATGATTTTGAACTGTATGAGGGAAGATCTACATGATATATGATATTTTATGGTTAGATCTTGCCATTTTTAGGGTTGATAAGCTTGAACAAAGAAGAAGAATCAAAACAGTTTTTTTTTGTTTTAAATGAATTAGTGGACTGCTGCCCTAAACAGAAAATTCCGGATCTGTAACGTTACTCTAAAAATTCTGGACTTATGATATGTTATAGTACACTCAATAAGATTTCCATAGACTCCAAAATAGACTAAATCCGATATCGGAGGAGAGAGTTATGAAATTTCTCCCAAACTATTCAAAGTTAAGAAAATCTGTTAGAAGGGCAGTTTTTAACAGCCAATTCCGGTCTAAATTCCGGGAGCTTAACATGTCCAAATATGGATTGTGATAGATGAAAACTATAGCTCGGAAAGATAGGGATCCAACAAAATTGACGGATCATTAATCGGAGTTACAGATTTCGTTTTATTTAAGTTTTGGTAAAGGACTCCAAAACTGCCAAAGTGCAAAAAGTTTCTGCCCAAAATTTTCTGGGGGCTGTTTCGGACATTTAGTTAATGAGAAAAATTCCAGGCTTTTGGGAAATGAAAATATATGGTATTATGTAGTTCGTGTCCAAAAATGGGCTGATTCCGAGTTAAAACGACCAAGTTATGACCGTTCCAATTTTTGTGATTTTCCGACGGAAATCGCTATAAACGGAGTTCTACAACTCCGATTGCCACGAAATTTAAAATGGAGCATCACGTTAACATATATAAGGTTATGCCAAAAGATGGGCATTACTGGAGTTAAGCACGAGGTAGCTAATTTCTTAAGCTACGCACTAGATATTAATTTTTGAAAAATACCAAAGGAAGTTGGAAAATTATGGAAAAATAATTTTTGTGCATGAAATACATGTATATATGTTTGACCAAAGGATAGGAGAATAATTCACTGATTTGGTATTTTCGTGATACGAATATAGAATACAGTTTGCTGAATTGAAAATGTGTTGAATCCGATTTGCTGGATTGAGGTTTAAATTGATGGATTTGGAATTCAAGTTGCTGAATTATAAATTTGGTTGTTAGATATAGAATCTAGGGTGCTGGATTAGTGTTTTCCTTATTACATGTTAATGAATAATTTATGATATGAAAAGCGAATGTTAAATCATATAAATGTGATTCTAAGTAATTGTTAAGTGTTTAAGCAGAGTTTAATTGAACTTAAATTCGATAAAAGTCTGACTAGATCGTCGGGATGTTAGAATTGTGTCAGGTTCAACTCAGACTGCAATAGTTTGACTTGATACCTAGTCTTATGTGTGTTATAGACTGATAGGCTTATGTGTTTAGGTTATTCTGTGGATATAAATATAACAATATTATACTGTGATGATATTATTCTAATATTGGAGATCTATATTATTAATATTAGGTCTTCGGGATAAAGCGTTATAAATTGTGTTGCGGTAATCAACAGTTCAGGCAAGTTTTCTTTGTACTTAACTCTAATAAGAGTGTGTTATTCAAGCTTATGGTTAATCATTGTTGATTGCCATGAAAATTGTACTATATACATCTTGCATGTATAAGTCAGGTATGAAAGGCTGATCACCTTCATTACCAGTTGGTTCAGAAATGTTTGTTCATGTATAATACTTGTTCAGTCAAAAATTTGTTCGTGCTAGTTCTCAATTATATTGATGAATTATAGCAAGCTCATTATTCATACTCTTCAATCATGATATATCGTTATATTGTTGTATATAAACTTGATGGGCAACTTTCATGCTCACCCTTGCTATATCATGATAAAATATTGCAGATAAGGCGAATGCGTTCGGAAACAGGAAACGATTAAAGCCAAGTTCAGCTTGGGGCAATATATGCAGCTATTTTGTAATAGTATAGTTGATAATAATGTTATGTGTTAGATAACTTATGAATTGTGTAATAAGTTAAGGTTACTCGACCTTGGGGAATAGTGTGTAATGTAATGTATAAACAATTTATGTTTATATCTTCCGCAATAGTTATAGAAATAGTATACCGGATCCGCGGCGATTTGGGGCCCGGATTCGGGGCTGCTACAAAAATTGTGTCGGGTTCAACTCAGACTGCAATAGTTTTACTTGATACCGAGTCTTATGTGTGTTATAGACTGATAGGGTTATGTGTTATGTGTTTAGGTTATTCTATGTATATATATATATATATATAATAGTATTATAATGTGATGATATTATTCTAATTTGTATATCGATAATATTTATATATTAGGTCTTCAGACAAAGCTTATTAAAATGTGTAATGATAATCAACGAAACAGGTATGTTTTTCTTAACTCTACTTACAGTTGTTTCATTCAGATATGCTTATGGCTAATCATTTCTAATTGCCATGTCTAAGAATTGTAGAATTGTACTCTGTACATATTGCATGTCTAAGTCAGGTATGAAAAGCCGATCACCTTCATTACCGTTCGGTCCATATATATATGTTCATGTTTAATATTTGTTCAGTCAAAAGTTTGTTCGTGCTAGTTCTCAACTATATTGAAGAATTATAGCCAGCTTATTATTCAAACTCTTTCAATCATGATATATCCTCAAATAAATTATGCTTGCTGGGCAAACTTATGCTCACCCTTGCTATATCATGATAAAACATTGCAGATTAAGATGAATACATCGGATACAGGGAAAGGTTAAATACAGTTCCAGCTTTAAGTTTATGTGTCCAGCTTAATTTGTAACAGTAATGTATGATAATATCGTTGTATGTCAAATAGGATATTGAATTGTGTATAAGTTAAGGTTACTCGACCTTGGGGAATAGTGTGTTAAGTGTATTGTATAAACAATTTATGTTTATATCTTCCGCAATAGCTATAGAATAATTGTACCAGATCCGTGATGATTTAGCACCCGGATTAGGGGCTGCTACAATTACTTTTACAAGTCTTTTTCAAGTTGCGCCGCACAGGCAATCCGAGAGCTCTTCTTCAGATCTGTTTAGTTCGAGCGTCTTTCTGTAAAATCTATCATCGTACAAGTGTTCTACACTGCCCTGGTAACGTATGCATGTCTTCTTTTCCAGTTTTTATCCGTTAGAAAATGAGCTATCACATGAAATGCGTCTAAACACATAGTAGTGAATATGCATGTTTATATGACTTGATAAAAAAATTCAACATAGTAAATGTTAGTATTTAACCATGCTGAACATAATAATGTGAAAAAATTTGACTTTTGAAACAGTCAAATTGGCACCTTTTCCTGTCATTTCTTATCCTATTTGAGGACAAATGAGCTAAGGTAGAAAAGAAAAGTAATCCTGGTAATTAGGCTACCCTTACGGATTGTGACTTTGATATCTTAATCCATTTAGGATGTTTATGATTATGGGTAGGTGTGCTATTGAATGGCTACTTAGTCATGCCTATGTTCATGTGGATAGTCCTGTTTACAGAGGAGACTCTATCAAAAATTTTCCAAAATGTAGGCATTGGGTAGTCATGCATTTTTTACTCTACTGTAGCCGTATATTAAAGTAATGCATGAATGCATATTGTCATAAAATGCATTTGAAAAAGCTTCAGGTTAGAATTTACCACACCATTTTTGAGGTGATTTGGAGACTTTTGTCTAGTATATGGATCCGAATCAGCCGAGTAGTTCCCACAGGACCACTTCAGGTGTGTGGAGGAGGGCTTTTGATGTTCCTCGACCCCGTTTAGTTAGTCAGCCTTGTCGTTTGGCGGAGGAGATGATCTGTCCCATTCGAGTTGATGTACCGGATGTTGGGGATGAGGATGAGGATGTACCGATTGTGGACCGCTCCTACTACTCATGTTCCCCGTAGGGATTTTCCAAGCATTCAGATGATGATCCCAAAGCTTTTGGGTGATTTGAGTCAACACCCCTCAGTTTACTTACATGCAAACGAGGTTCAAGCTGGATTTTGAACTTCCTTCTTTCCTATTGATGAGGAGTAAAGGTTCTGATGTTGATCTTCTTTTTGATGTAGGTTCTCGGCTTCACACAGCCTAGAAGGAACTGGTTCAGCACTCACTCTACATATCAGGCTTTGCATCCTGATTATTGAGCGATTGTGCATGACTGGGGCTTTGAGGCGTTCTTTTCCATCCTCCCCCATCGTTGTCCCTGGGGTTATCTCAGGGCATTGTTTTAGCGTTGGTTTCACCAGAATCAATCTATCCATTTGTTAGACAGCGAGGTGATGATGACGCCGATGTATTTGCAGTTTATCAAAGGTATGGAGTTTGGAGGGGCGTCAGTACCTTGTATGGCAGACATTACCTCGACTGCCGTCAGATCCTTGCTAGGTGTCCCGGCTGAGGCGCTCAAAGGCAGGACCGTTTATACAGGTCCTTTGAGTGTAGATGCTATGAGCAGGCTGTTGAGTGAGCTCATACCCGATGATTTTCCTGGTGATCATTAGAGGCTGCTTCATAGCGGATAACTCTTCCATGGTATCATTCACTTTGGTCAGCGCCACACGAGATATGGAATTCATGTAGTGATAGTAGTATAAGTGATCCTTGGACTTGAGATCATCATAGTATCTTGTCTATGATGAGTTATACTATGACTTATTCCTTAAGACTCTTAGGGTATATCAAAGGGTATGCTTGGGTATAATAAGTTGTACATGGAGATAATGTATGATTAATAAAAAATCTACCACTTCTAGTAAAAGAAGAGAAATGTCCTATGTTATTCGATTAATGACAACCCAGTAGTCCTTGGCCAAGGCAGAATGAAATTAGAAATGAGTTCCTAATTTATATTATTTGGTGTTATGCATTTAAGGATCGAAATACATATAATTAAATAAAATAAAACTTGACAGTAATTTCATGTCTTATATTTAATTGGGACATTGTATGGTGGAAGGATAGAATTGTACGGTAACTATTTACGCAAAGGTTCTTTTATGATTAATGTTGAAATCTATATTATCTGGAAAGTCATTGATCGTTGGGGAGACTTGTGACAACCGAGATTTTGTAATTTAATTTTAATATTTATTGGATTGAATAAATATTTTTTGATGAATTAATTATTAGATTAAATAATTAATTGATGAAATTGTTGTAGATTAATTTAATTATATGTGTTATATTTATTAAATTAATGTGGAGAATTTTTATTATTCAAAGTATGTGATTATGTGAGCTTATTGTATTAAAAGAAATATTTAATAAGCCTAATGTTATTTTTTAATTAATATAATTATTAATTAGAGATTTAGTAATTTGACATTATTAAATGAGAATTTGAATTATGTGACTATGTGAGAAATTATTATATTTTCTTTAAAGTCAATTAAACTAGATATTTGATTTATTTTATAATGGATGTGACATTTTTTTTTAAACTATATGATAAGGTTTTATTAAAATAATGGGTTTTGAAACCTAGTATGCTAGCCAAACATGGCCTTAATGGGAGTTGAGGAAAGTTACCCATGACTGGGTAACTGACCACAACGCGTCAGTTGATTTTCTTTATTACGCCTTCTTCTTCATTTTTCCTAAGTCTAGAAAAATAGAAACAGAGAGAGTTTCAGAGAGAGATTGAGAACTATTGAGGGAGAATTGTGATTGAAGAAGAGTTTAGAAAGGAATTCATTCACTTCCTAGTATATTAATATACGCTTGGGTAATCTCTTCAACCCAATTTATATATTTTACATCTTTTAAGTTTCATAAATATGGCTTAAGTCTTCTGTGAATCTCTATAAATTGGAAAGTTTTTATAAGAATATATGTAATGATTCGAGTAGTATAGTATGTTATATATATATATATATATATATATATATATATATATATTGCATGATTCCATATCATCAGTTTCATGAAATTATACAATATACGATTACAGAGTATGTTATATAGTCATATGGCCTTATACGTGGTATTTAATGTGTTGATCATATATTATCCCAAAATTTCTACTTGTATATGATTATGCATGTTAAAATGAATAAAATATTGGATTTGGCTTTATAACGAATTCGTAGCATTAGAATCCATGTTTATGTTCAAAACTTCAAGAACATCAAGAATAGTACAATTTGCATGCTTTAATTCTGTGATTATGTGTTTTAATGGGTGAAAATCACTCCATAGATGTTAAGTATTGATTATGTACGAATTATAACATGTGGGTATGTGTAAATTGGTGAAATTAGTGTTTAAGAAGTGTTGAATTCGCTGAACTCTGTGTTCTTTGCGAACTGAGAAACAAAATCTGGAGTTTCGCGTTGCGGAGCCAACTCCAGAACTGAAACCTCGCGTCGCAGCGCCACTGCGCCGCAGTGCCATGTCTTCAGCCGCAGCGTCTCAGCGCCGTAGTGCCAATACTCAGTACAAAAGTGGTGCCGCAGCGCCACTTAGCAGAATGGTCAGAAATGAGTTTTTAAAAGTGTACAAGTATAGAAATGTGATAGTAACTTAGTCTAATGATTATAAAGACTTGTTAGACCTATAATGAGATGTTAAAATAAATTCTTAACATGTCCATAACACAATTACGTGTGGATTGAATGATCGAATGCATAATTAGTTTATTTTTCGTGAAGTCTTAATTTTTACACTAAGTGTAATAATTGACTAAGTATGGTCATGAGATCGAGATTAGACAAAGAATAACTTATGATGTTTAGTACGTTATTATTGACTGATATTATGAACGTAATTGATATGTAGGATTTAATTCAAAGAACGAGTTTTTTTAAGTGTAATCTATGCATGAGGCAAGTTTCTAAACCTTATCTTGTTACATTGAGCAAGTTTTCCAACTCTACATTTACGTTGAGCAAGTTTCTTACCCTAAACTTTCGTTGATCAAGTTTCCTAATCCTACCTGTTATTGTTATATAAGTTGATTAATTCATCTTTCGATATTGAGAAAGTTCTCATTATTTTTGATCAAGCATATCTTGTATATTAAAGTTTATTAATCTTTAAGCATGATGTTGTTATACAATAATTATTCTATTGTATACCTTTTGTGATATTATTCAAGTTAAATATTTATTTACTGTTAAACCTTGTTAGACTAGTGAACCCTTATTGATTCGACTAGTCCATAGTTGATGAGCGTTCTAAATTTCAGAACCCCTTGATGAATTATTCAAACCAAACTTCCTTTGGTGCGGACTCGAATGTCAAACTGAGATGAACAACCCTGTATAGGGGATTATTTACGCTTTAGCGTTAAGATATTGTGCACAGTATGGTACTAAGGTCTGATCCCCCTAAGTACGAGAAGAAGAGTCCATAGTCTTATGACTGTTAAAGGTTTCAAGTATAAACACTTGACAACCTAGAACGTAGTTCAAGGTCTTATGACCCTCAGAAATTCTTTTAATTCTTGTTATTCATTCTTGATTCAAAAGTTGAGCTTTTACATCAGAAGTTATTATTTCTCTCATATGTTATTATTCATTGTTATATCGTTATACTTGTGGACAATCGTGCTCACTCTTGCGTAATAATAACATTGTAGTTAAGAACGAAAGAGCAGACGAACCTTCCACTAGTAAGGGCAAGGGCAAGGGCAAGCTTAGCAAGTAATGAAGATTATTTATTTATGTGATTATGTAATGATAGTTAGACTTGATGTTATTAAGACTTATTTGTTTATGTTTTCCACACAGATGTTTTAAGGTTAAAGTAACCTGGGATTTATTTATTATTCAGTTGATGTAACCCCATAAGGGGAGAGATTTATTATTTATTTTATCTATTGCATGATTTGAAATTTATTTATGGGTAGATAGATAGATGATGCTTGTACAGTGAACACCAAATTCTGTGGAAATGGAAGTACCGAATTTGGGGGTGTCACAAGACTTATCCTTATTGTATAATAAATATTATTTATTTAAATAAATAAATAGTTTAATTTATTTATTTAAATTAGATTAGAATTGTTCTAATTGATTTATTCACAACCGGTTTGATATGGAGAACCTAAAAGGTCACACCATAAAAGGAAGAATAATTATTTAAGAAGTTAATGACATAATCGTAATAATAAATTAAGTATATTTAATTTAATCTATGGTGATAGAATAAAATAAATAGCTTAATATTTATTATTTAATATTTTGGAAATATTAAATATAAATTAATAAGAGGAGTCTTATTATTATTACTATTATTATTATTTAATTCTTAAAGGGGTTTGAGAATTAATTAATGAAAGTACTCTCATATATCCTAATAAGATTAGGAGGCTAATTAATTAAAAGAGTTTAATTTATTATTCCTAATAAGATTGGGAGCCTAATTAATTAAAATAAAATATAATTCTTTAATTGTTAAGAAGGGTTGCCTACATCTATAAATAAGAGGAGTCTTATTATGGGTGTAGAGTTATTGTTGACTTTTTCATAACAGACGTGATTCCAATTGTTGGAGAGTGCGATCCCGTTCTATGAGAGATAGAAAAACTAGGGTTTTGCCAAATACTCATCTTCTTGAATCTTTCTTCTTCCTTGGTGGATCACTTCTAGAGGCCAAACACTTGGGTGACTAACATTGATCAAAGGAAGGAACCAAACCCAATGGATTCAAGTTGAACGCGAAAAAGATTGGAGGTGAACTTGTACCTGAGAAAGCTCGAATCTTCAAGGTTATGATTCTTGTTCTTTCTTTTTCGTTTAATTAATAATTGTGCATAAAGGATGATCTGGTATATGGTTTGTAAAATTTTAAAACTCTGATTTTTCATGTTTCTGCTTAATTTGTGCAATTTGATTGCGTTCATGAATATTACAAACCTAACAGTTGCATCAGAGCCAAACTTTTATGTGATATATTAAATTGTTCAGATTTGATATGTATATTGATGTGTTTAGAACAATTTAATTGGGCATAATTTATTGTATAAAATTATTATTTTATTTATAAAAAAAGGGAAGTTAATTCGCAAAACCTGTTAACGTTATATTATATATATATATATATATATATATATATATGGAAAAAATGTGTGTACACAGCTGTGTATTACACAGTAGGCTATAACGATGATTTTTTGGGCTATAGCGACGGTTTCACCCGTCGTCATAGCTATTCTGGGCTATGACGACAGTTTACCATCGCTATAACCCAAAAAATCTGTCGTCCTAGGCCTACTGTGTAATACACAGCTATGTATATACATATAGCCCTATATATATATATAGTTAACAGGTGGGTTCACTTGTATAATGTGAAGTGGCAGCCAATTTTATACGGGGCTGGAGTCTGAAGGCTCCACGCATATATATTATATATTATAAGAATATTATATATATATATATATATATATATATATATATATATATATATGTATAATATTCTTAATAATTTTAATAATTTTATAATTAAAATAAAAGTTTATTTTAATTTTAAAATTGGATTTCATGCTAACTAATTAGTGTTTGAATTGGATTCCATGATAACTAATTGGAGTTGAAATTGGATTTCATGTTTCCTTAAATAAAGGAGTTTATTTAGATATGCATTAAGATTTCATATTATTCAAAATAAAGGAGTTTATTTGTGAATAGGAAAGAAAATCCGTGTTTCCTTAAATAAAGAGTTTATTTAGATATGTAATAAGATTTCATATTATCCAAAATAAAAGAGTTTATTTTGACTTGGAATTGGATTCCATAATTAATTAAAATAAATGATTTTATTTTGATTAAAGAATTTGATTAAAATAAAATAGTTTATTTTATTCAAAATTGAATAAATTAAAATAAAAGAGGTTTATTTTGATTTAAATTTGGATTAAAATAAATGAGTTTATTTTGATTCAAAATTAGATTTTATACTAACTAAATTTGCCCATTAAATGATATCAATATATATATTGAATGTTTATTATTCATGAGATGAATTTTATTTATCGATGCATATGGTGATGTGTATGATAATAAATGGGATGGATTATGGATTATTGACCAATGTGATTGGATTTTATTTTAGTTGGATGCATGAATGTATGAGTTTTATTAAATGGGGTTTGCGTACCTCGTCTTCTCTAATTATTCTTAAATGTAAATTTTTATTCTCTCCTATGTACTTCCCCTTGACTGCTGAACAAGGTTTCTATTTATTTTAAATAGTTTTGTAATAGGAATAGTTAGAATTAATTTTGAAGAATTGGAGATCAAGGAGCGCTTGAAGACCCGTTTGTAATGGAGCCCGAGTTTAAATGTAATTGTGACGCCCCCAAAATAGGTCCAATTCACCCAACCCATTTTGAGTCGCCAAATACATGGTACAGAAAATAACTACAACTTCATTATCACAATTATCGTGTAAAATACAACAACACATGTTATGAGTTTTGATACAAATATATACCAACTGTAACTCTCATCTCAACTGTGGATAGCACGTCACAAAGGCACCTTACATAAAGGTACAGTTAATAACTGTTTTAGAAATTAAAATCTTTGGAAAATACTCAAGGAAACCTTCGTACATGGGAGGCCATGCGTCTAGGTTATGATAAATATCATATATCCACAAAATTATCCTTGGTTGACCCAATAGTCCCCAAATAAAAACAAGAAGATTGCTATCATCTTCTTTCCAATGGTGAGTCTTCTCTTGACATATAATTATCTCCGTTGTCTCCAAGTGAGAATTATATTTCAAATAAACTCCAAGATTATATAGGTAGTGCTCGTAGATATACTCAGAAAGTGGATGTGCACAAACCTGTCTTATGATAACACGAAGTCATTTGTCATTAGACATCTTGTATGATAGTGGCAAAAATGCCCTTTCAAAGTTGGGTTCACCTCACCCAATTTGGTTCACCAAAATCAACGATTAAAATGACGTATAAAATACGACACACTTATCTATAGTTCTCAATGAAATTATTTCCATACTATTTTAAGGGAAACCTCAATAGCTATAGACCACCGTTCTAATCCATTGTTACCCCAGCTCGACCCAGTTACACTCTTAATACCTGAAAGGAATTGTGAAGTAAAAGGGTGAGCACAAATAGCCCAATAAAGAATATTGTGACTAAAGATAATTTACATCATCAATAACCTTCGTCAGTGATAAATCCGAGATTTAGAACATATGGTAGGTCATAAAACTTTTCAACCATAGTTGCAGCGGAATGAGTAATTCATTAGAAGAGTCAAATAGACCATAAAATCTATTGTCTTCTCCATATTAAAAATCCACCAACAATGTTTTATCCCTGTAACATCAGTCAACAATTCCTGCCCACAATCAGGTGAATAACTCATAATCATAATTGTGGTTCTAAATTCCTCTTTACACCTAGGACGAAGATAATTTTCATCACTTGTCTTTACCTGAAACATCAAAGACCATGGTTAAACCAAATCACAATTCTTGTCCATAATCATACTAATAAATTCATCTTTCCACAACGGGCCAAAGATATTAATTAATAGTTCATCTTTTCACTCCAGGCCAAAGAGATCCAACTGTATTTTAGAAGATTAAAGTAGAGCATGATATCTACTATCTTCTACGAATTAAAAGTTTTTCATCAACTTTATCGCTGAGACTCAGCTTAATAAATAAACCACATCATCGAATCATTCCTGCACTACAGGCTAAGAATATTCATTTGTATCACGACCACGAATTATCCATGCACTATGGGCCAAGGATAATCGTGTTTTCATCAACGGTCATGATCATGCCATAAACAAATTCCTCTTTGCACCCTTGGCCGAATGAGAACCCATGGTTATGATCATATCAAAACTGTCCATCAATGCACTACGGGCCAATGAGGACTTTTATCACATCATTTGTAACATTACAGTCATGATTATACCGAATAATTCCTGGTCATAATCATACCAAGTCCATCTATGCACGTAAGCCACAGATGACTTTCATCATAATATAAGCATGAGGATGATGACAATAATATAAGCATTAATCAAACGAAAACAAGGATAAATATTAAAGACTTTAAATTTATCCAGAGTTTAAAAATATCCCAATGTTATCAATCACATAATAATCTCATAATCTAATATCATTAATATTATAACAATATTTTAATCATTTCTTAAACTTATAAACAATTTATTTTAATTGTTTACACTTAACCAAATAATGCATTTAATCGTTCAAAAATACCATACTCATAAGATTTCATCACTAATGATCAAATCCCTCATCAAAAATCTGCATATACCTTATATAGGATTTCCAAGCCATAAAATCCTATTTACCAATTTTTCAACTTCATATAACATATTTAATTCATATGTTCGTAACTAAATTATTTTTGTGAAATATAACAAATCAGTCCCAAAAAGCTTTCTTTTCTGTGATTTAGCAGAATATAGTCCCATATTGAACATATATTTTTATCGAAAATTTTAAAATTCATTTACTATTTTTCATATGGCCAAAACTGCCAAATATTTATACATTTATCATAAACTGTACTTTTGTCCAAAAATTTTGAAATTTACAGAGTATACTCCTATGATATACATGTACTCCCAATAAAAATTTCACCAATTTTGGAGTTGACCACAAGGAGTTATAAGGGTTTATTTTTAAAATAATTTTTTCTCATAAAATTCATAACTCCTAATCTATACATCCAAATATCGCCATTGTTAGACACAATCTGGAAAACTCATCAAATTATCATTTTAATTTTTTCTAGAATTTTTGAGGGTCAGAAAAATTATGAAACTGCAAATTAATTTTTACCCACTATGCGGTAATCTACGTAGACATATCATTTCCACAATTTAATAAAGAATGAATACGAAGGATCATTTACCATGCATGTGGTAATCCACATAGACATGTTATTCCAACATAATAATAAAAGAATGGAATAACAGAAGAATTCACCATGCATGCGGTAGTCCGCGTAGACAGGTTATTCCAAAAGAATAATAAATAGTGGAATAACAGAAGAATTCACCAGGCATGCGATAAACCGCACAGACAGGTTATTCCAACAAAATAATAAAGAATAGAATAACTGAAGAATTCACCAGGCATACGATAGACCGCACAGACAGGTTATTCCAATAGAATAATAAAGTATGGAATAACAGAAGAATTCACCAGGCATGCGATAGACCTCACAAACAGGTTATTCCAACAGAATAATAAAGAATGGAATAACAGAAGAATTCCCCAGGCATGCGGTAGTCCGCACAGACAGGTTATTCTAACAGAATAATAAAGAATGGAATAACAACCCTTACGAGTATTAAAAGAAATAACTCTCTTCATGAATACGAAAGAAATAATACCACTTACTATAATAATAATATCCCTTACCTTAGAAAAAAACTGGATACTGGAATAGTGATGTAGCAGACATCCATTCTTCTTTCTCTCTATAATAATTGTTTTATTGCTTTAGTGAATTGGTGCAAAATGAATGAAGAATGAGCTTCTATTTATAGGAAAATATAGTTTCAATAATTGCACATTTTGGGGCTCGAAATATTACAGTATAATACCTTCCTCTTTTTCTTCATTTTTAATTTAGTCCTGTAAGTATTATCAAACTTGTCCCACCTCCCCTAATAGTAAATCATGTGAATCAATAATAAATCATGTGACTCAATAGTTCTAAATATGAAAAAAAAATTACAGTATAGTACCTTCATCTATACGTCCATTTTTAATTTAGTCATGCAAGTATTATCAATCTTGTACAACCTCCCCTAATAGTAAATCATGTGAATTAATAGTACACATATGTGAACACATAGTTATAAGCATATGAATTAATAGCAATTAATTGCTCAATTATCCGGTTAATTAAACGATTGGTCAATATAACTTCCAGACATCAATTATTATCGAAATAAATTTCGATTTTCACTAACACTAATAATTCCCACACAATGGAACTATCAATTTCATCTTTAATCAACACAAACTTATTCATCATTAATATTATAACTCACAATATTTAACAACTAGGTCGTTCCTAGGAAAGAGGGGGCTTTCCGATAAGGATTTCTTCCTATTGGCGTTCAATTAGATGACCTAACCTCTCCTTGACAGAACTTCTAGACATTGTCAATATTACAAATAATAATATGAATAACGTTGTCGTCTCAATTATTGATTTAATAATATAACATATTAAGCAAATGATACTGTGACAATAATTGAATCAATAATATGAGAGATATGATGCAGCAATTACTATAGTAATAATTGAGTATAACTGAGTGACTTCTCAAGTAAGCATCAATAATCAATACCGTGTGCTACTATACAAGCACACATATTACTATACTTTTATCACCGATTATTTTATGACAACTTGTTTACTTTGAAAAATTTTCACATATCACCCTTAACTTTAACCTTTTATCAAATTAACCATTTACTAAATAGAATAATTATAAGAAAATTAAATACTTTTATTTCATAAAATTTGGGATCTCACAGTAATAGTTATATTTAAATATTAATTTTTGAACCCCTAGGTTTGACCTTTTGATTCACTTGGTAGCTCTAGTGAACCAAACTAGAATAAAGTCCATAATCAATCTGGGTAGAATATAATATTCTATATGTGCATGCTTATACTATATATATATATATATATATATATATATATATATTATATATTATACAAACATGCTTCGCATGATAATTAATATAACGCGTATTATATATATATATATATATATATATATATATGTGTGTGTGTGTGTGTGTGTGTGTGTGTGTGTGTGTGTGTGTATGCATGCGCGCTAAACAAGATAAGACAAATTAATAACAAACCCCTCAAATTTTTTATATTAAGTCCTAAGCGTTCAAAGATATTTGGAATATCGAACGTCGCCTTCTAGCATGATAAAAATAATAGAGTATCAATTAATTATTATAAGTTTGTTGTGTCACCACAAGGCTTATCTTAATTCTTTGAGATGTTAATTTTATCATATTTGATGCTTATAAAGAAAATGAATAATGTTGTTTTGTTGTGTCACCATAAGGATAATATTTTTCTTTTTTGAATATATAGAGTGATAGGTTGGACTTAACTTGGATAATTTTGATTCGGATGTGTCACCACTTGATCAAAATAATCTAAGAGGCAAAATACAATGAGTTGCATAGTTGATGTAATTGACAAGAGTTGTCTACCTATTTATTTAAAATGGGATCCTTATTCTCACTAGCAAATCTTTAATTAGATTTTGTCGAACTATATAAGTGAGGGTAATATAGTTTGATAAAAATAGTGGGAGATACCAATTTAAAACAAGACCTAATTTATTTTGGAAATTAATAAAAGAATGTATGCTAAAATGTTGTTAATTATAAATTCATTTACAGAATTTTACAATGTCTAAATTACTATCATTGTGAAGCATATTAGATGTTATTTAACCGGACCGTATTAAACGGATTGGTTAAGAAAATTGAGAATAGTTCTCATGGCTAAAAAGCTATCTTAGTAAGGAAAACATTACTACTTTTAGAAAGTAGCAAGATGATGCACAGTTGGCTCAATGCATCATTCTCGCATCCATTAGTAACGAGCTTCAGCGTCAGTATGGAACTATAGATGCTCTTACTATATTCCTGCACATCAAGTAGTTGATGGTGAGAAAAGTAGGACTGATAGATATCAGATATCTAAGGAGCTCTTCCGATCTAGAATGATCGATGACACTATAGTAAAGACAAAAGTCCTTCACATGATCAATTTGATTGAACAATTAGGACAGTAGGTTTTGTCATAGATGGAGAGTTGAGTCAAGATTTGATCTTGCACTCACTCTCGGACTTCTTTCATAATTGTTATGAATTTTTCATATGAACAAGCTAGATATCAGCCTCGCTGACTAGCTTAACATGTTGAAAAATGTAGAGAGTCACTTTCCAACTAAGAAAGACCAAGTCTTACTGGTAGGGGCCAAAGGATCTTCTAAAAGGAAGAACGATTCTAAGAAGGTAAATATAAAGGCAAAAACAAAGGATAATAAGAACAAAACTGATACAGATAGCAAAGGAGTTTGCTTCCACTGCAATAAGCCTGGACACTGGAAAGAAACTGCAAGAAGCATCTTGCAGAGGGTAACCAAAAGAAGCTTAGTGAAGTTTCAGTTATAAATACAATTTTGTTAAAGATTTAAAATAAATTTTTCTTTAGGTCAAGATTATACTTGGGTATTGGATACCGGCTTCGGTTATCATAAATATAGATTTATGAAGGGACCAAGCAGAAGTAGAAAACTAAACAAAGGATAAGTAATCCTATGTCTGGTAAATGAAGCAAAGGTTTCTACATTAGCCATAGAAACTTATAGTTTAGCACTGCCTACGAGCAAATCTATTAAGTCAATAAGTTGTTATTGTATTCCATTTCTCGTTAGAAACACTATTTCTATTTAATTGTTGGACAATGAAATCTTTGGTATTATATTTAAGAACAATTATTGTTCTATTTATAATAATAATATTTTGTATAGAACTGGAATATCACTTAATGGATTTTGTATACTTAACTTACGTGAAAATAATTTTGCATATTGAACAAACTAGTATAAGAAAAGGAGATGATCATTCAAAGAGTTAAATGTTTGTATTTGATGAAGTACAAGTATGAATTATTTGAAAGGTTCAAAGAATTCAGAAATGAAACAAATTCGCAAAGTATTACGATTCTTTGATCGGATCAAGGAAGGAATACTTGTGCAATGAGTTTATAGATCATCTCAAATAGTTTTCTCATAATAGATGCTTCCTATACGCAATAATTGATTGATGTATTTGAAAGGAAAAATCGTACCTTGTTGGATATGGTACGGTCCATAATGATTTTACTAACATTCCAGTATCCTTCTGGGGTCATGCCCTATAAATGGTTACATATCTACGAAAAAGATAACATCAAAATTCGACCCCAAGACTCCTTAAAGTTATGGACAGGGAGGATTCCTAATTTTAAGTATGTTAAGATAAGGGTTTGTCCAACTTATGTGAAAGGTTTCAAAAGGATAAGCTTGGGACAAAATTTGATAAGTACAGATTTGTGGGAGATCCTAAAGTAAGTTTAGGGTATATGTTCTATAATCCTACATAGCAAAAGGTGTTTGTTACGAAACACGCTACCTTCTAAGATAAATGTGTTTATCATTAAAGGGAGCTAGTGGGAGGATAATAGATCTTGAAGAGTTCAAGAACCACAAAAAACTATAAGTCAAATAAGAAGAACCTGTAGATAGACCTATTGTACCACAACCGAATCGTAAATTTGGAATAGTACCGAATGTACATAGGAGGTATAGATTCATCATAGATGATGATGATGAGGTATGCATCATAGAAGATGATGATCCAGTTACATACGATGAGGTAAGAGTTGTAGACACTCAGAGAAATAGATTGAAGCAAGCTTCTCAAAAATGGAACATTCATTTTGATGAATTAATCAAAAGACTTTGATTTTTTCAAAAACAAGAATGAACCTAGTGTGTACAAAAGGTCAGTGGGAGCGTCGTGACACTCCTAGTATTATATGTTGATATACTATGGATAAGGAATGACATATTAATACTACAGTTAGTAAAGATAAAGTTGTCTAAACATTCCTCCATGAATGATTTGGGAAGAGTATCTTGATTGGGGATACAAATCTATATAGATAAATTCAAGAGGATGCTCAACTAACCCAAGGAATTTATATTCATTTGATGCTAAAGTTGTTTAGCATGAAAAACTCCAAAAGATGTCTCATGTTGATGAGCCATGGAGTGTATCTCTCTTAACAGTCCCCATAGACTCCTGAAAAGAGAGATCGCATGAGTGAAAATCATTTATACAATGAAATATATGAGAACTGATAATGATCGGCCATATTCTGGAGAAGATCACTATAAGACGGTGAAAACATCATAAAGTACTTAACCGACACTAAGGATGTGATTAAAATTTATGGTGGGTCTAAATTAAAACTAGAGGGCTTAACAAACTCAAGTTTTTTAGACAGACCAAGACGACAGAAAATCAACTTTAAGGTAAAGCGTTACCTTGAACAGTGGTGTAGTGAATTGGAAAAGTTGCAAACAGGAAGAAGTTACTGGTTTAGTGATAAAGACAAAGTATATAGCTATAAATGAAGCTACAAGTTGATTGTTTGGATGAAAAGTTCATTACAGAACTAGAAATAGTTCATAAGTCTCATCATGGATCTAAACATATGTTGTGGCACTTTCACTTGATTATAGGAATCATTGAAAGATGGAAAATCACTATAGAGATAGTGAACTCTCAAGAACAACATTACATATCCATTAACTAAAGATTATCCAACAGCAGGATAATCGTCACTTAGAGAAGAAGGGTATGAGATACCGTGGCGATTGACTTTAGTGCAAGTGGGAGATTGAAAGTAGTATGCACACAAGCCAATCATGTTTGATGATAAAGCATATACTTTGTAACAATTTTATTCATTTATTAATAAAAAGTATTAATTTATTAAAGGCTTATAATTATCTACATGATGTTGTTTTATAATATGTGGTAAACCCATAGTTTTAAGCAATGCTTTTAGAATAATGATGATGATCATTCTAATGAGATCTAAATTCTTAGAAAGCTTAAAAATAAAATAGTTCTCAATCGTTGGATTACTAAATTGGGGATTAGTGAATTCGTATAGATTGGTACATACGTTGCTTGCTCATTGGATGAGGATGATTGATTTCATGATCATTTGTGTAGAGACACTAAAGCAAGTATGTAGGTGTTTATTAGAGAATAAGTTCACTGAACGTGGCTAGCTAATGAATACCTAATGAAGTTTTACTTGCATGTCAATAGGAATTCCTGTAGTGATAGTAGTACAAGTGATCCTTGGACTTAAGATCATCATAGTATCTTGTGTATGATGAGTTATACTTTGACTTATTCCTTAAGACCCTTAGGGTATATCAAAGGGTATGCTTGGGTATAATAAGTTATACATGGCGATAATGTATGATCAATAAAGAATCTATCACTTTTAGTAAAATAAGAGAAATGTCCTATGTGATTCGATAAATGACAACCCAGTAGTCCTTGGCCGAAGCAGAATGAAATTAGAAAGGAGTTCGTAATTTGCATTATTTGGTGTTGTGCATTTAAGGATCGAAATACATATAATTAAATAAAATAAGACTTGACAGTAATTCGATGTCTTATATTTAATTGGGACATTGTATGGTGGAAGGATTGAATTGTATGGTAACTATTTACTCAAAGGTTCTTTTATGATTAATGTTGAAATCTATATTATCTGGAAAGTCGTTGATCGCTAGGGAGACTTATCCCTATTGTAGAATAACTTTATTTATTTAAATAAATTAATAGTTTAATTTATTTATTTAAATAAGATTAGAGTTGTTCTAATTGATTTATTCACAACCGGTTTAATAAGTCACACCATAAAAAAAAGAATAGTTATTTAAGAAGTTAATGGTATAATAGTAATAATAAATTAAATATATTTAATTTAATCTATAGTGATAGAATAAATTAAATAGCTTAATATTTATTATTTAATATTTTGGAAATATTAAATATAAATTAATAAGAGGAGTCTTATTATTATTATTACTATTATTATTATTTAATTTCTAAAGGAGTTTGTAAATTAATTAATGAAGGTACTCTCATATATCCTAATAAGATTAGGAGGCTAATTAATTAAAAGAGTTTAATTAATTATTCCTAATAAGATTGGGAGACTAATTAATTAAAGGAATTTAATTAATTAAGAAAAACATAATTCCTTAATTGTTAAGGAGGGATGACTACATCTATAAATAAGAGGAGTCTTATTATGGGTGTACAGTTGTTATGGACTTTTTACAACATGCGTGATTCCAATTGTTGGAGAGTACGCTCCCTTTCTATGAGAGATAGAAAAATTAGTGTTTTGCCAAATACCATCTTCTGGAATCTATATTCTTCCTTGGTGGATCACCTCTAGAGGCCAAACACTTGGGTGGCTAACATTGATCAAAGGAAGGAACCAACCCTTGTGGATTCAAGTCGAATACGAAAAAGATTGGAGGTGAACATGTACCTGAGGAAGCTCGAATCTTCAAGGGTATGATTCATGATCTTTCTTTTTCGTTTAATTAATAATTCTGAATAAAGGATGATCTTGGTATATGGTTTGTAAAATTTTAAAACTCTGACTTTTCACATTTTTGCTTAATTTGTGCAATTTGATTGCGTTCATGAATATTATAAACCAAACTGTATTGTCATATATGTATATGCCATGGTATATGGATGAGCTGAATATTGACGTTATCATGGTAGTGAAAGCTCTCAGAGATGGTCATACCATTGTGCCTATGATCGTGACAGAGACATTGTGATCAGCCACATATTGTTGTACCCATCCTGTAGGGGTATTTATAGGCCGCTCGGTTATGTTGTATGTGTGGTTCATGTCACACTTGAGACCGATTGGCACTTTCCGACGACATGGGTATTTTTTTACCCATGATATAGTCATGTCCTACTCCTTTCAGCCAACGGAGTGCACAGACGCTATGTCTTGGTCGGTGTTCTTGGCATGGATCAGAGTAATAAGTAGGTTTTATACCTACTTATCCAGTTTTTGTTAATTGAATTAGTTACTTATATTCATGTTTATTAGCTACTTTTCATGCATTTTGTGTTTATTTTGTAGATTATATGTTTGGTAGCGGTGTGAGCGACTATTGGTAAGGAAAAGCAAGGAAAACGTAAGGAAAAGGGGATATCGTTTGGGCTTTCATGTTTATTTCATGTTCTAGACTTGGAACTTGGAATATGTTGTAGAGCTTATTCTTAGCTTTCCGGAACATCTTGAATTATTTCAATCGGAGTTCGGATGCAAGAGTTATGACCTTTATACCAACGGATGTTGAACTTCACTGTTTTGGATGGCCATTTTCATAGCAGTCACTTCCAACCCAATTTATACCTTCATCCGTCCGTTATTTCTCAATTCTCAAAGAGTACAAAATGTAGAACTCGTCGAGAGCTTCAATTTGATAGGTGGCAGGCCTCGTAACTCCTCCCGGATCAAAAGTTGTGGTCGTTTTACCAGAGGATACTGCATCAAAAAAAGGACCCCCGCCGGGGCGGGCTTTCTATGCACAAAACCCCAGCCGGGGCGGGGGTACAAGCTGAAAAATAGTAGGTATGCCAATCGTGGCGGGTCTAGCAGTGTAAAAAAGCCAGTCAGAGTGGGGGTACGTGTAGAAAAAGTGAATTTTGTCAGAATTTGAGTTCAAGAAGGATTGGTTCGAGCTGATTGATTCAAGGACTTCTAAGAGGACTTAAAGACATATAAAGAGGCATATAAAAGGAGGAGAATTGCAACGATTGGAGAAGGAATTCCATTGGATTAGATTATAGTAGATTAGGAACCCTATATTAGATTAGAACGGAAGATTGAAGCTATTGATCATAATTGGAGAAACAAATTGGAAGCAAGAAAATACAGATTTGTTTATCTCAATTCTAATTTTTTTTCTTATCTATTTGTATCTTTTAATGCTTAATCAATTGTGGATGATGGATTCTAGTTCCGTTATGAATTAAACTCTGTTTTCAGATTACTATGGATTTTAGTGTGTAGTTTACTTTGATATGCTTCTTTGTTAGTCTTATTAGCTATATTTGGATTGTCTATTATGGTTTGCCCTTAATTGCTTAATTTCCTAGCTAACAATTACTGTGATAATCTATATGAACTTGAGTGACGGATTATGAGTTTAGATCTGATCATAATAGCATGTATTTATGTGTTCTACATGGAGTTGGAATTCATGATTTGTGCTTAGGATAGAGATATATCGAGGCATTGCATGTAGTCGAATAAGAACTTGTACTTAAATCCTTTTTAATTGTAAGTCACGTAGAGATATAGTGGGTTAGTTAATTAGGGTATTCAATTTGATTCTATCATCTGTGGATTTGATTTGATACGAGTATGGTGTGTTATGAGATGACCATATTTTACTTTTGTGTTCTTGATTAACAATCCAGTATAGATAACTTGGCTTAACAGGAAGTGTGTTGACTTAAATGAAACAATAAGTAAAATTGTAATCTCGAGTCTTCATTACCTTGTTTCATTCTAGGGATAGTTAGTAATAGTTTAATTAATTATTTTAAATTAAAATATTAAAACATTTGTTTAAATAAGATTAAATTGGTTATATGTTAATACTTGGTAATTCTTGTTAACTAATTCTCTGTGGGAATGATACTCTACTTACACTATATTACTTGTTGACCATGCATACTTGCGTCTTGTGCGTAACTAGATTTTACCCAACAAGTTTTTGGCGTCGTTGCCGGGGAATTAGTTTAATATTTTTTTCCCAATATTAGCTTCAATCAAATTAGTCTTAATTTAAACATTTTTTTCTTTCTTTATTTTCTTTTATTTTAATATCTTCCTATTTCTCTCACTAATTTCAGGTACCATGGTTGGATGCAATTATCAATGGCCATATACGGATATGACTTAACCAAGGGGAGCGGGGATTAATGGACTCAATGTATTTTCTGCATTATCAGTACAACTTGAGACACTTTCGAGGAGGTTGGACGTTGTTGCAGCCCAACGTAATCGAAGGATAGTAGTTATTTGTAATTATTGTGCTGGCAATCACCCAAGTAATCAATGCACCATCAGTCTTTGGCAGGTATAGTATGGTGGTAACTAACTCAACAACTATTCTTATCCCAATTATCATCAAGTTTGGGGGTATGACCTAGATTCATCAAAGAGCTATAATTATCAAGATCAATACTCTACTCCAAATCCAACATATACACCAGAATTCTCATGTCCACCTCCATTGCAAGATGACAAGTTACAGTTGGAAGAATTAATGTCAAAAATCATAGCAAACCAAGAGGAGAGGGTGATGAGTCAAGTAATATCGAGCCACAATTTTTAACACAAGATGGAACAACTCATCCCCACTTTTACCCATGGTCCTAAATACATGGATTCCAAAACTGAGATAGATAATTCAAGGTTGGAGGAATTATTGTCCAAGTTCGTAGCATCCAATGAGGAAATGAGGATTAATCAAGAGATATCAATTCAAAATATGCAGAACCAGATGGATCAAATGTTCAAAGCCTTGAACAACTGTCCTCAAAATAATTGGTGTTATGACGAGGATTTCGAGTATGATGATGTGCCTGAACCAAATCTACCATTGGATGAGCCACGAGATGTTGAAAAAGAGGAGACAGGTGGGGATAATAAAAACAAGGTCGATGAAGAACTAACTGTGTGTACCAACGAGAATGAGCCAATTTTATTAGTGCCCTAAGTGCCTTCTCCGCCAAAGATCAAGGGTCCAGTTAGATTTGCAAAACCGTGCTCGCTTGGTAGTCATGTCATCGGCAAGGCTCTTTATGACATGAGAGCTAGTATAAATGTGAAGCCATGGTGGGATAAGGAGGAGAAGATAGAAGAAGAGCCCGTTGTGCTTACCAAGCCTCAAAACCCTAATCGAATCATAGGCTCAACGGACGTAAAAGCACCTAGTTATTTAACATTCTCAATTAGGCACTTATTTAAACAAAGCATGTTAGGTGACTTTAATTCGAAAGCCATCACAAAAGGGAACCTACCAAAAGTTACATTATTTTCGATGGATGGAGGGTTACTCAACTATCGAAGAGGAATTAGATGGTGCTGACCAGACAAAGTCAGGCTGAAAAACTGTAAATCAAGCGCTGATTGGGAGGCAACCCATGAATTTTTATATTTGTATGCTTTACTAGTTTATTTAATAGATAGGAATTAATTTTCTTATTAAGTTCTTTTCTAATCCAAAGTGTTATTCTAATCCATGTTGTCTCTCTTCATTGTAGGTATTGGATGTTCAATGGATAGGCAAAAGATTATGGAAAGGGAAGCCCCAGCCTGAGCCCATGACACATTATCCTCCTTCAAATTCTGATGTGGAGGAGTTTTCAGTCTTTGTGCCACGCCACCATCACCACAAGCTTAAATGATTACAGGGAAGTCCTCGTCCACTTAATGCTTTATTTTACAATGAGGACATTGTAATTGTTAAGTTTGGGGGAGTTAATTAGTTTAGTTTTGTATGTTTAATGTAGTTATTTTAGTTTTGCATAAGTTGTCATGTTTGTTTAGTTTAGGTTTATTATATGTTTGCATTCATGTAGTGTAAGTGCATAATAGTTTGCATAGTAGAGTAGTTGTAAATAGTTTTTATTTATGTCTATAAAAAAATAGTTTTTTTATGTTACAAAAATTCAAAAATAGAAGTTAGTTATTATGTTCATCTTCATGATTCCAGCTGTTTGATAGTTACAATTTATTTTGGCCGATGATTAGATTGGAATTGAGTAGATAAGTTGTGACGAACGAGATTTTTGTAATTTAATTTTAATATTTATTGAATTAAATAAATATTTTTCGATGATTTAATTATTGGATTAAATAATTATTTGATTCAATTGTGGTAGATTAATTTAATTATATGTATTACATTTATTAAATTAATGTGGAGAATAATTATTATTCAAGTATGTAATTAATTGAGTTTATTGAATTAAATGAAATATATAATTAAGCATGATGTTATTTTAATTAAATTAATTATTAATTAGAGAGTTAATAATTTGACATTATTAATTAATGAGAAAATTAAATATATGACTATGTGAATTTATGAGAAGTTATTATATTTTATTTATATTAAATAAGATATTTGATTATTGTGCAAGTGGGTGTGACATGAATTAACTATGTGATAAAGTTTTATTAAATTAGATGGTTTTTGAAACCTATTCTAGCTAGGCAAACATGGCGCTAAAGGGAGTTGGCGCCAGTTAACCCATGACTGGGTAACTGACCACCAACACGTCAGTTGTTCATTATTTAGTTTACGTATTCTTTTATTTCTTCTTCATTATTTGCCTAAGTCTAGAAAGCATAACAAAGAGAAATACAGAGAAAGAGTTGAGAAGTCAGAGTTGTTAAGAGGATTGTGAGAGTCATCTGAGAAGGAATTCATCTTCCATTAATTATACTCTGGGTAATTTTCTTTCCCAAATTCTATTTTACGTCATTAAGTTTTTATAAGAAAATGGCTTTCAAAGTTTCTGTAAGGCCTCTGTGATTGAGAAATGAGTAATATTTATGAGTTATTTATGGGTTAAGATGTATCAAATCGTATTATATATATATATATATATATATATATATATATATATATATATATATATTGCATGATTCCATATCATCAGTTTCATAATATTACATCGTATATGATTTCTACAAAATTACAGAGTATGGGTTTTGGCCTTATGGCCTTATACGTGATATTTTATGTATTGATCGTATATTATCCCTAAATTTTACACTCGTATATTATTATGCATGTTGATACGAAGAGACCAAAGTTTAAATAAACGTATTCGGTGTTATAACGAATCCGTAGTGACAATTTTCATGTTTTATTTTCAAAACCTTCAAGAACATCAAGAACAGTGGAAGTAAATGTGTTGATTTTGCAAATTATGTGTTGTAACTTGTTAAAAAACATGCTAGATGGGTTAAGTAATGATTACATATGTATTACAATGATTGGGTAAGTCTAAATTCGTGTAAAAATAACTAATTGGAAGTTTTGGCCATATTAATGTATAATTTTACTTGTGATTGATTTTTGGCCTAATTTGGCCTTGTTATGTTAGCGAACTGCAGAACTGCAGAAACTACAGAAAATGAGTCTGGGTAATCCCGCCCCCGGCAGGAGTTACCAAACTAAATTACCCCGCCCCGACGGTTAAAATAATAATAATAAAAAAATATAAAAATAAAATAAAAATAAATATTTGATGAGAATTATTATTAAAATATTTATAAAATAAATTAAATATTTTAATTGACATATTTATGGAATAAAATAAATATTTGATGAAAATTATTATTAAAATATTTATAAAATAAATTAAATATTTTAATTGAGATATTATGGAATAAAATAAATATTCGATGAAAATTATTATTAAAATATTTATAAAATAAATTAAATATTTTAATTGAGATATTTATGGATTAAAATAAATATTCGATGAAAATTATTATTAAAATATTTATAAAATAAAGTAAATATTTTAATTGAGATATTTATTGAATAAAATAAATATTCGATGGAAATTATTATAAAATAATTTATTTGAGTGTAATAATAGTAAGAGAATGAAAATATTCTAATTTAATTAAGTAATTAAATTAGAAGGGTAATGATTTATTAAATAAAGTGGAGTTTATATTAAATAATTAAGTGAAAATGTAACTAATGAATGTCGTGAACACATATGGTATGTGTGTAGGATTTGTGGTGAACGGAAGTAGTAATCGTTTAGCCTACACACGAGCCAAGTTTTCTAACCCTACTTGTCATTATTGTTCAAGTTATTAGTTACCTCGAGTAAATTATCGTTACTATTATTCAAGTTCATTTTTTATATTAAAGATTTATTATCTTTTCAAAGCATGATTCAGTTATACAATAATTGTTTTATTGTATACTTCTTGAGATTATTATTCGAATTGAATATCATTATTGTTGAACCTTATTAGACTAGTGAATTTTATTAATTCAACTAGTCCTTAGTTGATGAACGTTCTAAATTTCAGAACCCTTATTGAATTATCCAAACCAAACTTCCTTTGGTGCGGACTTTAATGTCAAACTGAGATGAACAGCCCTGCAAAGGGATTTACTTATGCGTTAGCGTTAAGATATTGTGCACAGTATGGTACTAAGGGCTGATCCCCCTAAGTACGAGAAGAAAGGTCCATAGTCTTATGACTGTTAAAGGTTTCAAGTATAACCCTTGATAACCTAGGACATAGTTCAAGGTCTTATGACCCTCAGAATTCTTTTGATTCTTGTTATTCATTCTTGATTCAAAAGTTGAGCTTTCATTTAGATGTTTTTGATTTACTTGCATGTTATTATACTGTTATTTCATTATTATACTTGTGGGCAATAGAGCTCACTCTTGCTTAATAATAACATTGCAGTTAAGAACGAAAGAACCGATGAACCTTCCACTAGTAAAGGCAAGGGCAAAGTTAGCAAGTGATAAAGGCTTGTTATTTTTATTAGATGATGTATTTATGTTTAAGACTTGAGTTACTGATGTTATTTAAGACTTATTTGTTTATGATTCCGCACAGATGTTTAAGGTTAGTTTAACCTGGGATTGTATTATTATTATTTGGATGTTGTAACCCTTAAGGAGATTTATTATTATTTCTATCTATTGTATGGTTTGCATTTATTATGTGTAGATAGATAGATGATATTTGTACAGTGAACACCAAATCCCGTGGAATTGAAGTACTCTGATTTGGGGGTGTCACAAGTTGGTATCAAAGCTTTAGGTTATGAACCTTAGGTGGGGGAACAACCTTAGGTAGTAGCCTTATAGAAAGAATATAGTGATGGAAAACTCTTATCGAGTTATAAGAAATGAATTTATGTAATTAATTGAAGATAATAAAAGACCTTATGTGTTTATGTGTTAAAGTATGCGTTAGATGATACGACTTAGTAACTAAAACTTAAAAATTTTGTTGTCAGGATGTCGAATATTGGAGAAGCTAGTCAAGCTGAGGAGGAACCCCGTGTACCTATAGTACCGACAGAGGAGGAGCCCCGAGACATTCATGTCGTTAGGGAGCAGCTGGTACAGAGGGAGTCATCTCCACTGATCACCGTTGTTAGTCAGGAGAATGAGCCTGAGACTGATCCTGAGAAGGATCCTGAGGAGGAATTTGTTGAGGAAGAGGAAGAAGAGGAGTTACCACGGTACACCGTTGATGGTGAGATGTATGACACGTTATACGACCGTAACGTAGAGTTACGAGACGAGGTCCAGGATTTGACTGAGCGAGAGGTTATTCAGCATATTACTCTAGAGCAGAAGGAGAGGGAGATTTCGACTCTTCACTCTCGACTGGCAAATGTAGAATGAGATTTGGTCCATGAGAAGGGTCAAACTGAGGATAAGACCGAGGAGATAGAGAAACTGAAGAAGGAACTGAAGGAAACCTCCGAAAGGTTGAACATAACAGAGGAAGGCTGGGTAAGAGAATCGCGTCGAGCTGATTGTGTAGAGGATGATAGTCGTGCAAAGAAAACAAAGATTGGGGAAATGTACTCTACACTTAACAAGGCAATGAATGACACCCAAGATCGAGTTTTGAGGTACCCAATCCAGTTCGAAGGACTACCATTATACATGATGGATCGTAGGACGATGCATCGCATCTTAGAAGAGGAGCGTTGCAAGGCTAATCAGTACCTTGATAGACAGTGATAGAATTTGTTTAGTTATGTGAAAGACTTAATTAGTTTTTAGATGTAAATTCTGACGTGTTTATGAGCGAAAGAATATTTGAATGTTTTAATCATGTGGATTCTTTATTCCAGGATAGTTGATGTAAATAGCAGTTATGTTATCGTTTAATGTTAAAACTTTTGATTTGAATGAAAATATATCATGTTGTTTGAGATGATGTGTTAAATGAATATGTTAAATTGTTAAGTAATGCCTTAACTATTTAGAGAAATAAATAAAGTTCTAATAAACGTTTATTTAATAGAAAAATGCCGCCAAGGAGAAGACAATAACGTCACCGGGCTCAGGAAGAGTCAACCAATAATAACAATAATGACAACGCTAATCCTGTTCAGCAGTTGGTGAACTTACTAACTGGAGCCATGAATAACCAACCTCAAGCTCCACCAAACACAACGTTTAAGGACTTAAAGGCGGTGGGACCGCCAGAGTTCAAAGGTTCCATGAACCCAATTGAGGCTCAAACGTGGGTTATAGAGATGGAGAAGGTGTTTGACGTCGCCAGAGTAAGGGAAGACTAGAAGATCGCATATACAACATTCATGCTGAAGTCTGAAGCCAGCTATTGGTGGCAGGCAAACAAAGTACGGGGAGGAGAAGATGTAATAACCTTAGAGAGATTTAAGGAGATGTTTTTCGAGATGTATTTTCCGACTAGTTCGCAAAACCAAATGGAAGTTCAGTTTTTGGAGTTGAAACAAGGGAATATGTCCGTAGCAGATTATGCAGCAAGGTTTAACAAATTGGCTAGGTTCGCCACGTATCAAGTGCATACTGACGAGAGAAAGGCAAGACGTTTCGAGCAGGGACTGAAGCCCTGGTTGTATAGCAAGGTGTCAATGTTCCAATTGAACACCTTTGCTGGAGTGTTAGAGAAGGCCATACTCGTTGAAGGTGGAAGCGATGCGGTATCTAAATATAATCAAGATCAGAAGAAGAAAAAGAGTGAAAATGAAGGAATTAACAAGACTGGTGGAAGTAGCACGGGAGGTAATAATAATTAGAAGAGAAAGTTGTCTGATAACTCGTCAGCTGAAAGTCAACAAGGAGGGCAAAAGAAGAAGATTGAAGTGTGCTCAACCTGCGGAAAAGCTCATTTGGGAGTTTAAATGAAGGGAAAATGAGTATGCTATAATTGTGGTCAGGAAGGCCACATAGCACCTAACTGTTCTAAACCAAAGAAGGGTGCCTGCTTCACTTGTGGCTCAAAGGATCATCTTGCAAGGGATTGTCCTAATAAGGGATCTGGAGGAACAGGATCAGGAGGGAATAGAGGAAACAACGGTGGAAGCACTCTGACTATCACAGGACTAACTGAAACTAACCGACCGACCGCCAAAACATTCAGCATGACAGTTCAGGATACAGTGCAGTCTCGCGATGTGGTATCATGTATCATTCCAATCAATAAAGTTAATGCTTATGTATTATTTGATTTGGGTGCTACTTGTTCATTTATATCCGATGACTTTGCTAAGAACTTAGAATTTCCTAAGGATGAGTTAGAATACCCATGAACATAGAAATTGCGAATAGAGAAGTGAACCCTGTTAAATACGTACACAAGAACTGTAGGGTGGATATTAAGGGTAACATTATGAACGTAGATCTTATCCCTATTCGACTTGGAGAATTCGATGTTATCTTGGGTATTGACTAGTTATCCAATTATGGGGCTGTAATTGATTACCAAAAGAAGCGTATTAACCTTATGACTCCATCAAAGGTTGTGTTTTATGGTAGCTAGTCGCCTAGACAAGCGAGTTGTCTGACGATGATGCATGCCAGGAAGTTGTTAAAACAAGGCTGTGTAGGATACTTAGCTTACATAGTCGATAGTAGAAAAGAGAATCTAAAGGTAGAAGAAATACCGATTGTGAGGGACTTTGTTGACGTATTTCTAGACGATTTACCAGGAATTCCACCATATAGAGAGGTAAATTTCGTAATCGATTTGGCGCCCGGACTTGCTCCAATATCGAAGGCACCATACCGAATGGCACCAGTAAAGATGAAGAAATTAATGGTACAACTACAAGAATTGTTGGAAAAGAAGTACATTCAACTGGGCGTATGGCCGTGGGGAGCGCCGGTGTTGTTTGTGAAAAAGAAGGATGGATCGATGCGACTCTGCATTGACTACAGAGAACTGAATAAGGTCACGATTAAGAATAAATATCCATTACCGAGGATCGAAGACCTGTTTGATCAATTGAAGGGAGTGAGATACTTTTCCAAGATAGACTTGAGAAGAGGTTATCATCAATTGAAGGTGAGGCCGGAGGATGTACCAAAGACTATGTTCAGAACACGATACGGTTACTACGAATTTTTAGTAATGTCGTTTGGTCTTACGAATGCTCCTGTAGTATTTATGGGACTAATGAATGGTGTGTTCAAGCCGTTTTTGGATAAGTTCGTAATGGTATTTATAAATGACATTTTGGTCTATTGGAAAACAAAGAAGAACACGAAGAGCATTTGAGATTAACGTTGGAAGTATTGAGAAGGGAAAAGTTGTATGCCAAGTTTTTGAAATGCGAATTTTGGATTGAACGAGTGCAATTTCTTGGGCACGTGATCGATAAAAATGGTATTTCGGTAGATCCATCCAAAGTCAAAGCCGTGATTAACTGGGATCAGCCGAGGACGCCGTCGGAGGTACGAAGTTTTCTTGGATTGGCAGGATATTATAGAAGGTTCATACAAGACTTTTCCAAGATCGAAACTCCGTTAACGAATTTAACTCGAAAAGGTGTGAAATTTGTTTGGACGGATAAGTGTGAGGAAAATTTTCAAGAATTTAAGGAGAGGTTGAGTACGGCCCCTGTGTTATCTCTTCCGGATGATATAGGAATTTTTTTTGTTTATAGTGATGCATCGCATAAAGGACTTGGCTGTGTGCTGATGCAAAACGGCAAAGTCATTGCGTATGCATCACGACAATTGAAGGATTAAGAGAAGGGATATCCGACCCATGACTTGGAGTTAGCTGCAGTTGTTTTTGCTTTGAAAATTTGGAGGCACTATCTCTACGGGGAGAAGTGTGAAATATATACGGACCATAAGAGTCTGAAATATATTTTCACGCAGAAGGACTTGAATATGAGTCAAAGAAGGTGGTTGGAGTTAATTAAGGACTACGACTGTGAGATTTTATACCATCCGGGTAAGGCGAATGTCGTTGCCGATGCCTTAAGTAGAAAGGGTCGGGAGAAGTTGATGATGTTGACTGCTCAGAACGAGCTAATTGCAGAAATAGAGAAACTGGAATTGGAAGTGAAGTATCCTATGGAGATTGATGAGAAAATATTTCAGATGCAATCTAGTATAACCCTACTGGATAAAGTTAAGGAGGCACAGCTTCAGGACGAAGAATGTAAAAATGTGACAAAGAAGATATCTGAAGGAACTGAAACAAGATTTAAGATGGATAAGGAAGGAATACTGAGATTTGATAATAGAATTTGGGTACCTCCAGTTCAAGAGATTAAGGAAGATATTTTAAGCAAGGCTCATAGTTCACGATATTCGATTCACCCTTGTAGTACTAAGATGTACCAAGATCTTAGACAACATTTCTGGTGGTCGAATTTGAAGCGTGATGTTGCAGAATGTGTTGCCAAGTGTCTGACCTGTCAGAAAGTGAAAGCGGAACATCAGAGACCGAGTGGATTGTTACAACAATTAGAGATCCCAGAGTGGAAATGGGAACATATTACAATGGACTTCGTGGTTGGCCTTCCGATGACTCAGAAAGGCTACGATGAAGTATGGGTTATCGTTGACCGACTGGTGAAATCTGCACACTTCCTTCCGATCAAAATAAGATTCAACTTAGATCAGTTGGCGAGGCTATACGTAAAAGAGATTGTTTCGAGGCACGGAGTTCCGGTATCAATTATTTCAGATAGGGATCCGCGCTTCACATCAAATTTCTGGAAACGTCTTCAGGAATGCATGGGTACGCAATTTCGAATGAGTACAGCTTACCACCCTCAAATAGACGGACAGAGTGAGAGAACTATTCAGACATTAGAAGATATGATAAGAGCCTGTGTGATGGACTTTAAAGGAAATTGGGATGATCACCTACCATTAGTAGAGTTCGGCTACAACAACAGTTACCACGCTAGTATAGGCATGCCGCCTTACGAAGCTTTATACGGCAGAAAGTGCAGAACTCCGCTTTACTGGGATGAAGTTGGTGAAAGACAATTGCTAGGGCCAGAATTGGTACAGCAGACGGCAGAAATAGTCAAAGTGATCCGAGCACGACTGGTAGCAGCTCAAGATCGACAGAAGAAATACGCTGATCCACATCGTAAAAATATCGAGTTTGAATCAGGTAGTTATGTTTTCTTGAAGGTCTCTCCCTGGAAGGGGAAGATCAGGTTCGGAAAGAAAGGGAAATTGAGCCCAAGATTCATTGTACCCTTTGAAGTACTGAGAAGAATCGGAGAATTTGCGTACGAGGTAGCCTTACCTCCAACACTCGAGAATGTCCACAATGTCTTCCATGTTTCTGTATTACGACCCTACAAGGCTGATTACAAGCATGTAATTGAATATGAACCCCTACATTTTGAGAAAGACTTATCTTACGAAGAAATTCCTATCCAAATTGTCGACCGAAAAGAACAAGTTCTCAGAAATAAAGTTATACCTTTTGTTAAGGTAATTTGGAGGAACCATAACGCTGACGAAGCTACGTGGGAACTCGAAGAAAATATGATGAAGAATTACCCTCATTTATTTACTTAATTATGTGTAACCGATTCTGGGGACAGAATCTTTATAAGGGTGGAAGAATGTAATGGGTTGAATTTATTGAGTCGTGATTCTGGGGACAGAATCCTTTTAGGGGGGGGGGGGAAGATGTGACGAACGAGATTTTTGTAATTTAATTTTAATATTTATTGAATTAAATAAATATTTTTCGATGATTTAATTATTGGATTAAATAATTATTTGATGTAATTGTGGTAGATTAATTTAATTATATGTATTACATTTATTAAATTAATGTGGAGAATAATTATCATTCAAGTATGTAATTAACTGAGTTTATTGAATTAAATGAAATATTTAATTAAGCATGATGTTATTTTAATTAAATTAATTATTAATTAGAGAGTTAATAATTTGACATTATTAATTAATGAGAAAATTAAATATATGACTATGTAAATTTATGAGAAGTTATTATATTTTATTTATATTAAATAAGATATTTGATTATTGTGCAAGTGGGTGTGACATGAATTAGCTATGTGATAAAGTTTTATTAAATTAAATGGTTTTTGAAACCTATTCTAGCTAGGCAAACATGTCACTAAAGGGAGTTGGGGTCAGTTAACCCATGACTGGGTAACTGACCACCAACGCGTCAGTTGTTCATTATTTAGTTTACGTATTCTTTTATTTCTTCTTCATTATTTGCCTAAGTCTAGAAAGCATAACAGAGAGAAATACAGAGAAATAGTTGAGAAGTCAGAGTTGTTAAGAGGATTGTGAGAGTCATCTAAGAAGGAATTCATCTTCCATTAATTATACTCTGGTAATTTTCCTTCCCAAATTCTATTTTACGTCATTAAGTTTTTATAAGAAAATGGCTTTCAAAGTTTCTGTAAAGCCTTTATGATTGAGAAATGAGTAATATTAATGAGTTATTTATGGGTTAAGATGTATCAAATCGTATTATATATATATATATATATATATATATATATATATATATATATATATTGCATGATTCCATATCATCAGTTTCATAATATTACATCGTATATGATTTCTACAAAATTACAGAGTATGGGTTTTGGCCTTATGGCCTTATACGTGATATTTTATGTAATGATCGTATATTATCCCTAAATTTTACACTCGTATATCATTATGCATGTTGATACGAAGAGACCAAAGTTTAAATAAACGGATTCGGTGTTATAACGAATCCGTAGTGACAATTTTCATGTTTTATTTTCAAAACCTTCAAGAACATCAAGAACAGTGGAAGTAAATATGTTGATTTTGCAAATTATGCGTTGTAACTTGTTAAAAATCATGCTAGATGGGTTAAGTAATGATTATATATGTATTACAATGATTGGATAAGTCTAAATTCGTGTAAAAATAACTAATTGGAAGTTATGACCATATTCATGTATAATTTTATTTGTGATTGATTTTTGGTCTAATTTGGCCTTGTTATGTTAGCGAACTGCAAAACTGCAGAAACTGTAGAAAATAAGTCTGGGTAACCCCGCCCCCGGCGGGCGTTACCAAACTAAATTACCCCACCCCGACGGTTAAAAAAAATAATAAAAAATTTAAAAAAAATAAAAATAAATATTTGGTGAGAATTATTATTAAAATATTTATAAAATAAATTAAATATTTTAATTTAGATATTTATGGAATAAAATAAATATTCGATAAAAATTATTATTAAAATATTTATAAAATAAATTAAATATTTTAATTGAGATATTAAGGAATAAAATATTTATTCGATGAAAATTATTATTAAAATATTTATAAAATAAATTAAATATTTTAATTGATATATTTATGGAATAAAATAAATATTCGATGAAAATTATTATTATAATATTTATAAAATAAAGTAAATATTTTAATTGAGATATTTATTGAATAAAATAAATATTCGATGGAAATTATTATGAAATAATTTATTCGAGTGTAATAATAGTAAGAGAATGAAAATATTCTAATTTAATTAAGTAAGTAAATTAGAAGGGTAATGATTTGTTAAATAAAGTGGAGTTTATGTTAAATAATTAAGTGAAAATGTAACTAATGAATGTCGTGAATACATATGGTATGTGTGTAGGATTTGTGGTGAACGGAAGTAGTAATCGTTTAGCCTACACACGAGGCAAGTTTTCTAACCCTACTTGTCATTATTGTTCAAGTTATTAGTTACCTCGAGTAAATTATCGTTACTATTATTCAAGTTCAATTGTTATATTAAAGATTTATTATCTTTTCAAAGCATGATTCAGTTATACAATAATTGTTCTATTGTATACTTCTTGAGATTATTATTCGAATTGAATATCATTATTGTTGAACCTTATTAGACTAGTGAATTTTATTGATTCAACTAGTCCTTAGTTGATGAACGTTCTAAATTTCAGAACCCTTATTGAATTATCCAAACCAAACTTCCTTTGGTGCGGACTCGAATGTTAAACTGAGATGAACAACCCTGCAAAGGGATTTACTTATGCGTTAGCGTTAAGATATTGTGCACAGTATGGTACTAAGGGTTGATCCCTCTAAGTACGAGAAGAAAGGCCCATAGTCTTATGACTGTTAAAGGTTTCAAGTATAACCCTTGATAACCTAGGACATAGTTCAAGGTCTTATGACCCTCAGAATTCTTTTGATTCTTGTTATTCATTCTTGATTCAAAAGTTGAGCTTTCATTATGATGTTTATGATTTACTTGCATGTTATTATACTGTTATTTCATTATTATACTTGTGGGCAATAGTGCTCACTCTTGCTTAATAATAACATTGCAGTTAAGAACGAAAGAACCGATGAACCTTCAACTAGTAAAGGCAAGGGCAAAGTTAGCAAGTGATGAAGACTTGTTATTTTTATTAAATGATGTATTTATGTTTAAGACTTGAGTTATTGATGTTATTTAAGACTTATTTGTTTATGATTCCGCACAGATGTTTAAGGTTAGTTTAACTTGAGATTGTATTATTATTATTTGGATGTTGTAACCCTTAAGGAGATTTATTATTATTTCTATCTATTGTATGGTTTGCATTTATTATGGGTAGATAGATAGATGATATTTGTACAGTGAACACCAAATCCCGTGGAATTGAAGTACCCGGATTTGGGGGTGTCACATAAGTATAGTACTGACTATTAGAGCTTTGATGTGATTTCTTATTATGAATCGAATCTTTTTATGTTTGAAACTGGTATAATAAGGATAGCACAATAAAAACAACTATGTGGATTGATTTAGTCTAAATTGATACATAATGGACTTCTTAAGGATAATACTAGTTTGAATAAATGAGAGACATGAACAGGCGGAGATGGCTAAATTTAAACAAACACTTAAGTTTGGGGAACAAATTTGGGATATATAAGCTTCATCAAAAAAATAAAAAAATAATGAAAAAATATCGTGGCTAGTTTTGTTTTGGGGCCTTTGTTACTTAAACAAGTACGCCCTAGGGAGTGTCTTTACACCTAGCGCCCTAAGGTCTTTATGGTCTAGGAGTCGTTGGTCGAAAGCTCGCTAATGGGTAGCCTAATGGAGTGAGACATTGCACAGTCATGGATAAAAAAAACAATAAGACGAGAAAAGAGCAAAAAGCCCCCATAATGAAATGTAAAGCATAAGTATCCCGGATTGGACTCTTGAACTTAGTGGATGTTTGAATTTTGTTAGATTTAGCTTGTTCGTGAATTTTGTGAGTTTGCACTGTATGATACCTTTAAAGAGATCTATTATATGCTGTATTTAGTATTATATCAGTTAGCATAGATATTGAGCACACACGCACTATACCAATAATAACAGTTTAAGACTTGGTGATTGACAAGGAAATTGTTGATTGGTTTTGATATGAAGTACTGCCATGTTTATTTGATTTCACTGAGGTCGGTTGAATAGACTTGTTTCTGTTATTATTGCTGGATTTGAAGTTATATAGATTAGTTGCATTTCATATCATGTAAATTGCATTATATTGTGTTGCTTGGGGACAAACAACGGTTTAAGTTTGGTGGTATTTGATAAGTAGATTTTATACCTACTTATTCGGTATTTGTTACTTGAATTAGTTGCTTGTATTCATGTTTCTTAGCTACTTTTCATGTATTTTGTGTTCATTTTTTAGATTATATGTTTGGGAGCGGTGTGAGCGACTATTGGTAAGAAAAAGCAAGGAAAACGCAAGGAAAAGCGGACATCGTTTGGGCTTTTATGTTCATTTCATGTTCTTGGCTTGGAACTTGGATTATGTTTTAGAGCTTCTTCTTTGCTTTTCGTAACATCTTTAATTATTCCAATCGGAGTTCGGATGCAAGAGTTATGACCTTTGTGCCAACGGACGTTGAACTTCACTATTTTGGATGGCCATTTGCATAACAGTCACTTCCAACCCAATTTATACCTTCACCCGTCTGTTATTTCTCAATTCTCAAAGAGTAAAAAATGTAGAGCTTGTCGAGAGCTTCAATTTGATAGGTGGCAGGCCTCGTAACTCCTCCCGGATCAAAAGTTATGGCCGTTTTACCAGAGGACACTGCAGCAGAAAAGGGGCCACCGCTTGGGCAGGCTTTCTATGCACAAAACCCTAGCCGGGACAGGGGTACAAGCTGAAAAACAATAATTATGCCAGCCAGGGTGGGCCTAGCAGTGTAAAAAAGCCAGCCGAGGTGGAGGTACGTGTAGAAAAATTGTATTTTGTAAGAATTTGAGTTCATGAAGGATTGGTTCGAGCTGATTGATTCAAGCACTTCTAAGAGGACTTAAAGACATATAAAGAGGCATATAAAAGGAGGAGAATTGCAAGGAGGAGAGAAGAAATTTCATTAGATTAGATTATAGTAGATTAGGAACCCTAAATTAGATTAGAACTGAAGATTGAAGCTATTGATCATCATTGGAGAAATAGATTGAAAGCAAGAGAGTACAGATTTGTTTATCTCAATTCTAATTTCTTTTCTTATCTATTTGTATCTTTTAATGCTTAATCAATTGTGGATGATGGATTCTAGTTCCGTTATGAATTAAAATCTATTTTTAGATTACTATGGATCTTAGTGTGTAGTTTACTTTGACATGCTTCTTTGTTAGTCTTATTAGCTATATTTGGATTGTCTATTATGATTTGCCCTTAATTACTTAATTGTCTATCTAACAATTACTATGATAATCTATATGAACTTGAGTGACAGATTATGGATTTAGATCTGATCATAATAGCATGTATTTATGTGTCCTACATGGAGTTGGAATTCATGATTTCTGCTTAGGATAGAGATATACCGAGGCATTGCATGTAGTCGAATAAGAACTTGTACTTAAATCCATTTTAATTGTAAGTCACATAGAGATATAGTGGGTTAGTTAATTAGGGTGTTCAATTTGATTCTATCATCTGTTGATTTGATTTGATATGAGTATGATGCATTAATTAGGGTGTTCAATTTGATTCTATCATCTGTGGATTTGATTTGATATTTGTATGGTGCATTGACAGATGGCCATATTTTACTTTCGTGTTCTTGATTAACAATCCAGTATAGATAACTTGGCTTAACAGGAAGTGTGTTGACTTAAATGAAACAATAAGTGAAATTGTAATCTCGAGTCTTCATTACCTTGTTTCATTCTAGGGATAGTTAGTAATAGTTTAATTAATTATTTTAAATTAAAATATAAAATCATTTGTTTAAATAAGATTAAATTGGTTATATGTTAGTACTTCGTAATTCTTGTTAACTAATTATCTGTGGGAACGATACTCTACTTACACTATATTACTTGTTGACCACGCATACTTGCGTGTTGTGCGTAACTAGATTTTACCCAACAAGTTTTTAGCGTCGTTGCCGGGGAATTAGTTTAATATTTTTTTTCCAATATCAGCTTCAATCAAATTAGTGTTAATTTAAACCTTTTTTTTCTTTTATTTTATTATCTTCCTATTTCTCTCTCTAGTTTCAGGTACCATGGTTGGATGCAATTATCAATGGCCATATACGAATATGACTCAACCAAGGGGAGCAGGGATTGATGGACTCAATGTATTTTCTGCATTATCAGCACAACTTGAGACACTTTCGAGGAGGTTGGACGTTGTTCCAGCCCAACATAATTGAAGGATAGCAGTTACTTGCAATTATTGTGCTGGCAATCACCCGAGTAATCAATGCACTATTAGTCTTGGGCTGCTACAGTATGATGGTAACTACCTTAACAACTATTCTTATCCAAGTTATCATCAAGTTTGGGGGTATCACCCAAATTCATCATAGAGTTATAATTATCAAGATCAATACTCTGCTCCAAATATAACATACACACCAGAATTCTCATGTCCACCTCCATTGCAACAAGAAAAGTCACAGTTGGAAGAATTCATGTCAAAAATCATAGCAAACCAAGAGGAGAGGATGATGAGTCAAGTAATATCGAGCCATAATTTTTAGCACAAGATGGAACAACTCATCCCCAATTCAACCCATGTTCCTCAATACATGGATTCCAAAACTAAGACAGATAATTCAAGGTTGGAGGAATTGTTGTTCAACTTCGTATCATCCAATGAGGAAAAGAGGATTAATCAAGAGATATCAATTCAAAATCTGCAGAACCAGATGGATCAAATGTTCAAAGCCTTGAACAATTGTCCTCAAATAAATTGGTTTTATGACGAAGATTTCGAGTATGATGAAGTGCCCGAACCAAATCTACCGTTGGATGAGCCACGAGATGTTGAAAAAGAGGATACGGGTGGGGATAATGAAAATATGGTCGGTGAAGAATTAACTGTGAGTACCAACGAGAATGAGCCGATGTTATTAGTGCCCCAAGTTCCTTCTCCGCCAAAGATCAAGGGTCCGGTTATATTTACAAAAATGTGCTCGCTTGGTAGTCATGTCTTCGGTAAGGCTCTTTATGACATGAGAGCTAGTACAAATGTGAAGCCATGGTGAGATGAGGAGGAAAAGATAGAAGAAGAGCCTGTTGTGCTTGCCAAGCCTCAAAGCCCCAATCGAATCATAGGCTCAACAGACGGAAAAATACCTAGTTATTTAACATTCCCAATTAGGCACTTATTTAAACAAAGCATGTTAGGTGACTTTAATTCGAAAGCCATCACAAAAGGGAACCTACCAAAAGTTACATTATTTTCGATGGATGGAGGGTTCCTCAACTATCGAAGAGGAATTGGATAGTGCTGACCAGACAAAGTCATGCTGAAAGATTGAAAATCAAGCGCTGACTGGGAGGCAACCCCAGAATTTTTTTATTTATATGCCTTACTAGTTTATTTAGTAGATAGGAATTAATTTGCTTATTAAGTTATCTTATAATCCAAAGTGCTATTCTAATCCATGTTTTATCTCTTCATTCCATGTATTGGAGGTTCAATGGATAGGCAAAAGATTGTGGAAAGGGAGGCCACCAGCCTGAGCCCATGACACACTATCCTCCTTCAAATTCCGATGTGGAGGAGTTTTCAGTCTTTGTGCTACACCACCATCACCACAAGCTTAAATAATTACAGGGAAGTCCTCGTCCACTTAATGCTTTATTTTACAATGAGGACATTGTAATTGTTAAGTTTAGGGGAGTTAATTAGTTTAGTTTTGTATGTTTAATGTAGTTGTTTTAGTTTTGCATAAGTTGTCATGTTTGTTTAGTTTAGGTTTATTATATGTTTGCATTCATGTAGTGTAAGTGCATAATAGTTTGCATAGTAGAGTAGTTGTAAATAGTTTTTATTTATGTCTATAAAAAATAGTTTTTTTTTATGTCTAAAAAAATTCAAAAATAGAAGTTAGTTACTATGTTCATCTTCATGATTCCAGATGTTTGATAATTATAGTCTATTTTGGCCAATGATTAAATTGGAATTGAGTAGATAAGTATAGTATTGATTATTAGAGCTTTGATATGATTTCTTGTTACGAATCGAATTTTTTTTTGTTTGAAACTGGTATAATAAGGATAGCACAATAAAAACAACTATGTGGATTGATTTAGTCTAAATTGATACATAATGGACTTCTTAAGGATAATACTAGTTTGAAAGAATGAGAGACATGAACAAGTAGAGATGGCTAAATTTAGACAAAAACTTAAGTTTGGGGAAAAAATTTGGGATATATAAGCTTTATAAAAAAAATGATGAAAAAATATCGTGGCTAGTTTTGTTTCGGGGCCTTTGTTACTTAAGCAAGTATGCTCGAGGGAGTGTCTTTATACCTATCGCCCTATAGTCTTTATGGTCTAAGAGTCGTTGGTTGAAAGCTCGCTAATGGGTAGCACTGTTAGCCTAATGGAGTGAGACATTACACAGTCATGGTTAAAAAAATAATAAGACGGGAAAAGAGCAAAAAGCCCATGTAATGAAAAGTAAAGCATAAGTATCCCGGATTGGACTCTTGAACTCAGTAGATGTTTGAATTTTGTTAAATTTAGCTTGTTCATGAATTTTGTGATTTTGCACTGTATGATACTTTTAAAGAGATCTATTATGTGTTGTATTTAGCATTATATCAGTTAGCATAAATGTTGAGCAAACACACATTATACCAGTTATAACAGTTTTAGACTTGATGATTGACTAGGAAATTGATGATTGGTTTTGATATGAAGTATTGTCATGTTTATTTGATTTCGCTGAGGTCAGTTGAATAGACTTGTTTCTGTCATTATTGCTGGATTTGGAGTCATATAGATTAGTTGCATTTCATAGCATGTAGATTGCATTATATTGTGTTACTTGGGGACAAGCAATTGTTTAAGTTTGGGGGTATTTGATAAGTAGATTTTATACCTACTTATCCGATATCTATTACATGAATTAGTTGCTTATATTCATGTTTCTTAGTTACTTTTCATGTATTTTGTGTTCATTTTATAGATTATATGTTTGGGAGCTGTGTGTGCGACTATTGGTAAGGAAAAGCAAGGAAAACGCAAGGAAAAGCGGACATTGTTTGGGCTTTCATGTTCTTAGCTTGGAACTTGGATTATGTTGTAGAGCTTCTTCTTAGATTTTTGGAACATCTTTAACTATTCTAATAGGAGTTCAGATTCAAAACTTATGACCTTTGTGCCAACGGACGTTGAACTTCACTATTTTGGATAGCCATTTACATAGCAGTCACTTCTAACCCAATTTCGACCTTCATCCTTCCGTTATTTCTTAATTCTCAAAGAATGAAAGTTTTAGAGATCGTCGAGAACTTAGATTTGATAGGTGGAAGGTCTTGTAACTCCTCCTGAATCAAAAGTTATAAATGTTTTACCAGAGGACACTGCAGCAGAAAAAGGACCCCCGTCGGGGGTGGCTTTCTATGCACAAAACCCCAGCTGGGGCGGGGGTACAAGCCGAAAGACAGTAGTTATGCCAGTCGGGGCGGGCCTAGCAGTGTAAAAAAGCCAGCCGAGGCGGAGGTACGCGTAGAAAAAGTGAATTTTGTCAGAATTTGAGTTCAAGAAGGATTGGTTCGATCTAATTGATTCAAGGACTTCTAAGAGGACTTAAAGACATATAAAGAGGCATATAAAAGGAGGAGAGAAGAAATTTCATTTGATTAGATTATAGTAGATTAGGAACCCTAAATTAGATTAGAACTAAAGATTGAAGCCATTGATCATCATTGGAGAAACGGATTGGAAGCAAGAGAATACATATTTGTTTATCTCAATTCTAATTTCTTTTCTTATCTATTTGTATCTTTTAATGCTTAATCAATTGTGGATGATGAATTCTACTTTCGTTATGAATTAAACTCTATTTTGAGATTACTATGGATCTTATTGTGTAGTTTAATTTGATATGCTTCTTTGTTAGTCTTATTAGCTATATTTGGATTGGTTATTATAGTTTGCCCTTAATTGCTTAATTGTCTAGCTAACAATTACTGTGATAATTTATATAAACTTGAGAGACGGATTATGGGTTTAGATCTGATCATAATTGTATGATTTTATGTGTTCTACATGAAGTTTGAATTCATGATTTGTTCTTAGGATAGAGATATATCGAGGCATTGCATGTAGTCGAATAAGAACTTGCACTTAAATCCTTTTTAATTGTAAGTCACATAGAGATATAGTGGGTTAGTTAATTAGGGTGTTCAGTTTTATTATATCATCTGTGGATTTGATTTGATATGAGTATGGTGCGTTGAGAGATGGCCATATTTTACTTTCGTGTTCTTGATTAACAATCTAGTATAGATAACTTGGCTTAACAGGAAGTGTGTTGACTTAAATGAAACAATAAGTGAAATTGTAATCTCGAGTCTTCATTATCTTGTTTCATTCTAGGGATAGTTAGTAATAGTTTAATTAATTATTTTAAATTAAAATATTAAATCATTTGTTTAAATAAGATTAAATTGGTTATATGTTAGTACTTGGTAATTCTTATTAACTACTTCTCTATAGGAACTATACTCTACTTACACTATATTACTTGTTGACCACGTATACTTGTGTGTTGTGTGTAACTAGATTTTATCCAACACAGAGATCCGTTTGGCATTTTGCCATGTACAGGGCTTAGTTCACCCTACAACTTCATTAATCATGCACCTGGCATGGATTATCTCCCTCTGGCTGGTTTGAGGGGCATGACTATTAACCACCCATTGGCTATGATGTCACAGTTCAACTAGTTTCAGGAGTCTCATTCTTTTGAGGGGGCATTAGATCAGCGTTTGGCTTCTCGCCACTTATCAGTAGAGGACAGATCCAGGTTGTATGTCTTTTGGGATCAGCGTGAGAGAGCTAAGTTTTCTGTTAGCCATCCGGGCTATTCAACAGAGTATTCTGCATGGATGGAGATAGAGATTGCATCAGCTGCGGTTGTATCCACAGGGCCGAGGATCAGTTTTGATAGTGGAGAACTCATGGAGGACACTGATTCTCCCACTTAGGAGGAGCTATTTTTTGGGTTTCCAGTAGCTGTGATGGATTTTCCCAGTACTTCTGCAGTTGTGACTCCCCCTTCAGAGTACTTAGTGTAGAGTTTGCATTTGATGACATTCGAGAGGGATCAGGCTAGGACCTTAATGTTGACAACTCTTGTTGGGAGAGACGTCGCTCTATTGGAAAGAGATGACGTTATAGCTCACAGAGACACTGCTATTGAGGAGCGGGATGAGGCTAGATAATCCAGAGATGCATTTATTGTTGAGCGGGATGCTGCCATATCTGCCCGAGACATAGCCATTACAGATAGTACAACAGTGAAATCCCTTACCACTAGCATTGTTGCAGAGATGAACGCATATATTGATGAGCACAGTGTCACCATGCTGTTGGCTATGGATCTATTAGCTCGTGTAGATACCCTTGGGCAGGAGCTCACAGTGTTACCCCCTTCATCTGAGAGAGATGCCATGTTAGATTTGATAGCCCGCATATACATCGATTTGTAGATATGCTTGTATTTTCTTGCACAGACTAGCTTAGCCATTTTATCATGTATAGTTCATATTGTATATATCAAACAACATTATATATGGCATGGAAATATATTTTGATTCACTTCCCTTGTATTTATGCCTTGTTACTTGCTTGATATTTGCATGTTTCTTCAAGGCTTACGATCTTGATGTATTCTGAACTCTTCCTTGACAGATGAACATTGAGATTTCTCGTTATCTTTTAGAATAGATCATTAATCTATATGTTTCCCTACCCTCTTTGGTGTCTTGGGACTAGTTTTTGCATGTAGATGTGGAGAGGAATGTGGCTTTCTTCTCTGAGGTTGACCGCACCACAGATGGTCGCCAGTACTCCTTTGTATGGGGGAGCCCAGGTAGTTCCATCTCTTATGGATTGGAGTTTCTCTTTGTGGAATAAACCACGTCTTAGGTGGTCGTCGACTCTCCCATTAGTGTGGGGAGATCAGTTAGTTCCATCCCTTTGGTCTCAAGCCGATGAAAAGTGGTGGATTGAAGGTTGATACCAGTATCGTTGACAAGTTTTTATGTTTTGGTAGGGGGTTAGACCGAACCATAAATGGATGCCTACGTACTCCTATTGAAGAGGAGATCAGGTTTGCGTAGTTCGAACTTAGTGTAAGAGGTTCAGCGCTGTATGTGGTAAGGGTGTAGAAAGGTGTAGAGATGTTTTTTTGTTTTATTTTTGTTGTTTTTATTTTTGTAAAGAAGGGTGTAGAAATGTTTTTGTTTTTTTTCTGTAGTGCAACTAGACCATATAAAATGGCTGCTAACGTACTCTCGTGTATTGGGGAGATCAGGTCAACGTAGTTCGCCCTATGTTCAGGATGGATTGCAACCGAAAAAGTTTGCTCACATGTTCAGGAAAAACTGCAGGGGAAAAAGTTTGATCCAATGTACAGGACAAACTACAGGTGTAAAAAGTCTTATCCCTAGTGGGACAAAACTGCAGGTGTGAAAGGTTCAATCGTTGGTAGGATAACCGAAGTAGTGTGAAAGGTTTTGAAATGAAGTGGAGTGAAGGATTTACTGATCCGAAACCAGGTTGTTGGCTTGAAAAGTGTGTTTCCCTGATGGGGAAGATGGGTATGAAGAAATATTTTATGGGCTAGAAAACCTGAATGACTAGGGATGTGGTGATCCAAAACCAGGATGTTTGCATGATGGTAACTTCAGACATAGTACAATTTCATAGTGACTGAGTTGATGAGTTATGGAAATTCTTCGCCATCCATTTCCTGTAATCTGAGAGCACCTCATGTCATTACCCCCTTGACAATAAATGGGGCTTCCCAATTTGTGGCGAATTTTCCTTTAGAATAATCTTGGTTGTCAATGATCTTCTTCAAAACTAAGTTATGTTGCTTAAACTACCGTAGGCAGATTTTTCTGTTGTTGGATCTGGCGATCCTCTGTTGGTATAATTGACCATAGATGTGAGACCCCAGATTTTATGAATATAGATTTAAATTTCTCGAAATATTTTTTTTAAATATTATGGTGTGGATTTGATATAATGTTATAGTTGTGGGAAATATTTATAAATTTTGCAAAGTAAGCAAGTGGTTATATAATATTCGATTGGTCGGGGAATATTCATTTTAATAGGGAATATTCGTACGACGGCACAATCATTGGTGGACCCCACAACGAAAGTATTGTCGTAGTAAGAAAACGACAAAATTATCTTTTTATAAAAATAACGGCGAAAAACTGTTACCGTTAAAACTGTTGAACTACTCGGTAGTAAAAGTACAGTAATACGCGTGGTTGCACAGTAGCACATGGTATTGATTATTGATGCTTACGTGAGAAGTCACTCAGTTATACTCAATTATTGCTACAGTAATTGTTGCATCATATCTCTCATATTATTTATTTAATTATTGTCACAGTATCATCTGCATAATATGATATATTATTAAATCAATAATTGAGATGACAAAGTTATTCATATTATTATTTGTAATATTGACAATGTCTAGAAGTTCTGTCAATGAGAGGTTTGGTCACCTAATTACGCGCCAATAAGGAAAAATCCTTATCGGAAAGCCCCCTCTTTCCTGGGAACGACCTAGTTGTTAAATATTGTGAGTTTTAATACTAATGATGAATAAGTTCGTGTTGATTAAAGATGAAATTGATAATTCCATTGTGTTAGAATTATTAGTGTTAGTGGAAATCAACATTTATTTCGATATTAATTGATGTCTTGAAGTTATACTGACCAGTCAGGTAATTAATCAGATAAATGAGCAATTAGTTGCTATTAATTCACATGATTATAACTATTGATTCACATGGTTGAACTATTGATTCACATTCTTGTACTATTAGGGGAGGTGGTGTAAGATTGATAATACTTGCATGACAAAGTTAAAAATGGAGGTATAGTTGAAGTTACTATACTGTAATTCATATTTTCACATGATTATAACTATTGATTCACATGATTGAACTATTGATTCACATTATTTACTGTTAGGGGAGGTGGTGTAAGTTTGAAAATATTTGTAGGACTAAATTAAAAATGAAGAAAAAGAAGAAGGTATTATACTGTAATATTTTGAGCCCCAAAACGTAAAATTATCGAAACTATATTTTCCTATAAATAGAAGCTCATTCTTCCTTCATTTCTCACCAATTAACTAAAGCTATAGAGCAATTATTATAGAGAGAAATTTTAGAGAAAAAGAAGAAGAGAAGTCTGCTACCTCGCTACTCCAGTATCCAGTTTCTTTATAAGGTAATGGGTATTATTTCTTTCATATTCATGAAGAGAGCTATTGTTATTCCAATCCTAATTATTCTGTTGGAATAACCTATATATGCGAAGTACCGCATACATGGTGAAATTCTTTTGTTATTCCATTCTTTATTATTATGTTGGAATAACCTGTCTATGCGAAGTACCACATACATGGTGAAATTTTTCTATTATTCCATTCTTTATTATTCTGTTGGAATATCCTGTCGGTGCGTTTTACGTATGACCTGGTTGCATTCTTTATTATTCTGTTGGAATATCATGTCGGTGCGTTTTACGCATGACCTGGTTCTATTATTTATTATTCTGTTGGAATAACCTGTCTGTGTGTTCTATCGCATGCCTGGTGAATTCTATTGTTATTCCAATCTTTATTATTATGTTGGAATAACCTGTCTATGCGAAGTACAACATACATGGTGAAATTCTTCTATTTTTTCCATTCTTTATGATTATGTTGGAATAACCTGTCTATGCGAAGTATCGCATACATGGTAAAATTCTTTTGTTATTCTATTCTTTATTATTCTATTGGAATAACCTGTCTGTGCGGTCTATCGCATGCCTGGTGAATTCTATTGTTATTCCATTCTTTATTATTCTGTTGGAACATCCTGTCTGTGTGGATTACGCATGACCTGGTTCCATTCTTTATTATTCTATTGGAATATCCTGTCTATGTGTATTACGCATGACCTGGTTCCATTCTTTATTATTATGTTGGAATAACTTATCTATTCGAAGTACCGCATACATGGTTAAATTCTTCTATTATTCCATTCTTTATTATTTTGTTAGAATAACCTGTCTGTGTGAAGTGCCGCATACATGGTGAAATTCTTTTGTTATTCCATTCTTTATTATTCTGTTGGAATAACATGTCTATGCGAAGTACTGCATACATGGTGAAATTCTTCTGTTATTCCATTCTTTATTATTCTGTTGGAATAACCTGTCTACGCGGACTACCGCATGCATGGTGAATTCTTCTGTTATTCCATTCTTTATTATTTTGTTGGAATAACCTGTCTATGTGGATTTACCACATGCATGGTGAATGATCATTCGTATTCATTCCTTATTAAATTGTGGAACTGATCTGTCTACGTAGATTACCGCATGATGGGCGAAAATTCATTTGCAGTTTCATATATTCTATTATACTCAGTTGGTTAAAGTTTTGGCTTCTATACTCAATGAAATTAATGGACTATCCTTGATATTTGCACTTCATCCAGTATCATTTCATGGAAATATTCTTCTGAGCATTCTTGAATTTTACTCTACAAAGCAGTATCATGTTGATTATTTAGATATTATTGATTTCTGGATAAATTAAATTATAAATCTTTAAAATTTATCCTTGAACTTGTTTTATTGAATTATTATGTCATTGTCATCATCCTCATGCTTATATTATGATTAAAGTCATCTTTGGCTTAGGTGCATAGATGGACTTGGTATGATTATGACCAGGGATTATTCGGTATAATCGTGACCGCAATGTGACGAATGATGTGGTAAAAGTTCTCATTGGCCTGTAGTTAATTGGCGGACAGTTGTTGGTATGATCATGACCAGGGATTATTCGGTATAATCATGACCATTGATGATTATATGAATATCCTTGGTCTTGGTGCAGGGATAATGTGGTTTATTTATTAAGCTGAGTCTCAGCGATAAAGTTGATGAAAAACTTTTTAAATCATAGAAAATAGTAGATTTTATGCTCTGCTTGACTCTTCTAATGGATTACTTGTTCCGCAGCAGTTAAAATTGTTGTCTATTATATTGTATCAGTTTAACATTGTTGAGGGCTAATGATAATTTATTATGCATTATCTTAGTCATAATATTTCTTACTGGGCTAGTTGAGCTCACCCTTTCTTTCACTGTTCTCTTTAGGAAATGAGAACGTAGCCGGGAATAGTCGGGGAACGGAGTGACGGTCCAGATGATAGCATTAGTAGTCCTCACTATACTGTTAAATAGTGTGACACTAAATGCAATGAGGACTCCATTGAGTGTAGATATTGTCTAGATGACAATATTCTTATTAAAACTCTTAGATTATGTTTTGTTGTATTTTACATGACTGTTGTATAATTAAGTTGTATTTGAATTTTGTACCATGTATTTGGCGACTCAAGATGGGTGATGTATACCTGTTTTGGGGGCGTCACAGTTGGTATCAAAGCTTAGGGATATGATCCCTGGCTGAGATGAGAGATAAGAACTAGGAGGGGAGAGACGGGGAATTCTTTCGCTAGTATGACTTACCTAAGTTTATTTGATATTTAATTGGTCGGTCTGAGTATAGGGATAATATGTGGCATGTCAATTAACCCTTGTTTTGTGGCAGTATTTGAAAATGGCATCCGAAAATGTTGAGATAAGCAATGAAGCACATGAGACCGTTGAGTCACCAACAATCAATATCCAGAATAATGTGCAACAGGAAGACAATAATCTTCAGGTAAACAATAACACTGATGAAATGATGAACAATGGGATGTTCAGAGGCTTTATGAAATTCATGCAACATTAGGCGAGAGAGACTCATGTTCATAATGAAGGTGGAAACAATGGCAACCCACGGCTGGTCACTGCTAAGCAGTTCAAGGAGCTGGGATCGCCGAAGTTTTTGTCAAAGCCATAACCACTAAAGGTAGAGACGTGGTTAAAGCAGATCATCAAGATATTTGATGTCTTGGGATGCTCCAAGGAGCAAAAAGTTCCGTTTGCCACCTTTATGTTGCGTGAAGAGGCAGATTACTAGTGGGAATCTAGAAAACGTACCCAGCCTGACGTACTCAAGATTTCTTTGGAGAAGTTCCAAGAGTTGTTCAACGATAAGTACTTTCCCAAAAGTATTCGTCACATGAAGTACTTTACCATTTATGTCATGTTGATTCCCTCCACGCTTATTATCACCGCTTCGATTACTGCTATCACTGGTATTATCATTTTGTCGGCTGCACTCTTTTGGTTGGGTTGACTCATTATCGCGCTCCAATAACTAAGCCCTATTAACAATATCTGAATAGAAACACAGTTTATGAGAGATAAGATATTGACGTATCTCTGGTTTCAAACCTCTTTGAAACATTCGCGTCATTCTCTCCTCATTATCGACCAAATGGGTTGCAAACCGGGACAACTCGGTGAAATTGGCTTCGTACTGCGACACGGTCATGTTATTTTGTTCCAGTTTAATGAACTTTACCTCTTTTATGTGACGAATACTTTCGGGAAAGTACTTGTCATTGAACAATTCTTGGAACTCCTCCCAAGACATCTTCAGTGCGGCAGGTTGAGTACGCTTTACAGATTCCCACCAGTAATCTGCCTCTGCTCGCAACATGAAGGTGGTAAAGGGAACCTTTTGCTCCTCAGAGTTTCCCAAGACATCAAATATCTTACAGATATGCCTTATCCATGTCTCCGCCTTAAGTGGTTTTGGCTCTCCGAAAAACTCTGGTGGTCCCAGTTCCTTGAATTGCTTAGCGGTGAGTTGCCAGTGTTTCCACCTGCATTTTGGACAGGATGTAGCGACCCCGAATCCGGGCCCCGAATCGCCTCGGACTCGGTACGCTATTTCTATCACTATTTGCGGAAGATATAAACATAAATTGTTTATACAATACATTACACACTATTTCCCCAAGGTCGAGTAACCTTAACTTAAAACACATTTCATAAACTATCTATTATACAATAATATTTATCAAAATAAACTATTATAAACTAGTCGCACATATTCTCCCAAGATGAGCTTGGCATTCTCCTTTTTCCTGTATATGAACGCATTTGATTTACCTGCAATGTTTTATCATGATATAGCAAGGGTGAGCATGAAAGTTGCCCAGCAAGTTTATTTACAACAATTTAACGATATATCATGATTGAAGAGTATGAATAAAGGGCTTGCTATAATTCATCAATATAATTGAGAACTAGCACGAACAAATTTTTGACTGAACAAGTATTATACATGAACAAACATTTCTGAACCAACTGGTAATGAAGGTGATCAGCCTTTCATACCTGACTTATACATGCAAGATGTACAGAGTACAATTTTCATGGCAATCAGCAAAGATTAACCATAAGCTTGAAGAAACTACTCTTATTAGAGTTAAGTATGAGAAAACTTGCCTGAACCGTTGATTACCGCACGCAATTAATAACGCTTTACCCGAAGACCTAATATTAATAATATAGATCTCCAATAATTAGAATAATATCATCACAGTATAATACTGTTATACTTATATACACAGAATAACCTAAACACATTACCACATAAGCCTATCAGTCTATAACACATATAATACTAGGTATCAAGTCAAACTATTACAGTCTGAGTTGAACCCGACACAATTCTATCATCCCGACGATCTAGTTGGACAATACTCGAGTTTAAGTTCAATTAAACTCTAACTTAAACACTTAACCGATAACACAGATAATTTCTAATCAGACCAACCATTTTTCTAAGCTTGTAATAATTTTCGGATAATTATTACCATTTATCACCATTTTTCAATCCTTAAAACCGTATTTAAATAAATTAAATACTACAAAATACCTTAATCATTAATATTTATTTAATATAAAATATTAATGAAAATCATAACATAATATTATAATATAATTATAATATATCAAAGTATTTTTAATACCTTAAAATCATAATTATATGATTTTTAAACATTTAAATCTATTATCCAATAATTAATATTAATATTAAAATATTAATATTTTCATGCTAAAATATCAAAAGTTATATTTTATAACCTAAAATATTTTTGTAACACTTAAATCATTTTTATATGATTTATAAAACATTAATACTAATTTTCCATAATTTATTTAATATATTTATTAAATAAATTAATTACCATTAATAATAAATTATTAATGAATTTCATCACAAAATATCAAAAGTTATGGAAAATAACTTAAAATATTTTCTTTTATCATAATTTTACTTTTCATGATTTTTCATGAATTAAAAACTATTTTTAAATAATTTATTTAATATTGTAATTAAATAAATAAATACCATTTATATTACAAAAATATTAAATATTTTCAAAATATACTCAAAATAGTTAAAAACTATTTTTCAGACTTTAAAATAATTTTTCATAATTTATTTTGTATTTTAATAATTAAAAACTATTTTTTTCTAATTATTAATCAATTTCCGGATTTTATTAAATAATCTGTCGCTAAAGGCCTATAGCGACACTTATCTGTCGCTATAGGTGTTCTTGAGTGTTCTTGAGTGTTCTTGACAGTTTTCGGGGTACCTAGTTTGACCGCTTATAAAATCAAATCTGCTTATGTTCTGGGCTTGTAATTACTTTCATATTGTAGTATTTATGTAATACTACAACTAAATATCATGTTCCATGTCAATCCAACAACGGAGCATCAAGATTTAGCCATCCAAAAAGTCTGACAACCATGTTCTTCATTTTCTGGGTTTTCCAGAAAATGAAGAACAGTCATGGTACTAGTTTTCGATCATTGTGACTTGCAGTCTATGCTTCGTTTATGAGTTCTAATGGTTATATCATGTATAAAAGATGTCATACTACAACTAGAAAGCTTCAGATCATCAAATTAACACTTCAATAAAAAAATCTAGCTCGGTCAAAGTAGTCAAGAAAAACTGTTCTTGAACATTTCTGGGTTACCCAGAAATGTTCTTGAGCAGTTTTTCCTTACACGTTTGACCACGATTATTATACGGTTTAGTTATGGATCTAAGTGATATAAAGCCTTTAACATGTATTATTCATGTCAGGCTACATTATTAACACAAAAACGTGGTCAAAACATTAAACCACTGCAAGATCAGACGCATGAACAACCTTGTCAGACTGTTCTGGACATTCTGGGTTACCAAGATTTTCAGTCCATGTGACCGGTCAACGACCTTTGACCGCTTATATCTTTCGATCTGGACATGATCTGGACTTGATTCAAGTCTCAGATCCAAGAGCTAACAACAAAGAACAGATCTATAACATTAAACACAACTAAACATTAACAGACAAAGATCTAGATGCCCTAACATATGACTGTCAGGCCATATTTTTCCCATTTTCCAGATTTCTAAAATCATCAAATCCGAGCACTTTGATGTTATGGGTTTGTATTTTAACAACCCAGAACATTAAAAGACACCCTATTACACATATTTGCACAATCAATTTCAACATTTAACATAAAAATCATAGATTTCAAAATTTGAAGGTTTTATACCTTTTCATGCTTGATTTTTATTTCTGATTCTTTAATCTGTTTATGATACACGTGGGGCTGCATTTTTGGACTGATCTAGCAACACATTTCGTTGGTTTGAGAAAGAGTAGGAGTTGGTAGGAGAAAAATTGAATTGGCTAAGTTTGGTGCATTTTCTCTCTCTAAATTCTATTTATATAATTGCTTGATTCAATGCTTGTTGCTGATGTGCTGGATTTGCTGGACATTGTTTTCAAAGGCTAATGCTAGGCTAGGGCTAGGGTTGCTCAACAACTAAAGATTTGGCCAAGATTGCAAGTTACTTAATTAATACAAAAAGGGGCATTTATGTCCATTCCATTTTTTTTCTAGATTTTTAATTTGATGATACCCTTAGGGTTTAGGGTTTGTACAATTTAGGGTTTAGGTTTTAACCCTTAACTTTGCAAAAATTTAATTTCTACAAATTCCGAATTTCGGTTATAGAAATTAGAATATTAACAATTAAAAATTATAATTAGAATTTACTAATTATATAAAAATTTCTTAATCATTCTTTAAATCTTACTAATTAGGATTAATAATTCCTAATTATAATTGCTAAATACGCAATTAGGGTCAAAATGGTCATTAGGGTTTATAAACCGCTAATTAGGGTTTCTAATAGAAAAATAAATTTCTAATTTAGAAATTAAATATCGTAATTAGATTAGGGTTTCTAATTACACAAAATATTGAAATAATTAGGATTAGGGTTTCCTAATTAGCATTGCTAATTTTAGCAATTAAATTCCACCATTGAAAAATTAGGGTTTTTGACGGAACAATTAGGGTTCCATAATTGAAAATTAGAGTTTGTTAATTAATTAACATTTACCCTAATTAATGCTTAATTAATAGCAATAGAACATTATAATTCTCCACTAGTTTCCAAGATTAGGGCTTCACTTTAACAGAATCTGAAACTAGGGTTTGTAGATCTGGCATTAGGGTTTTTAAATTTGGAATTAGGGTTTTGTAATCAATTGTCAAGATTAACCCTAATTAATCTTTTAACTATTTACACTTATGCCATTAAGTTCCCACTTTAGGGTTTCATGCACCGAATTAGGGTTTCGGATTCCCGGAACTGAAACTAGGGTTTCCAGAACCGATTTCTATGGTTTCTTGCTAAACGCTAGGATTTTCTAGCCGAACATTGTCGTTCTTAATATATTCTTAGGTTTTGTTACAGATATAATTTATCTGGTCAACCCTTGACCCTTAACCACATTCTGAACACATCATTAACCATAAACACAGAACTTAATCACATAAACAATTAATCCTGAATAATTCACCTATTTCCTTCACCGAATTTTGAAATCCTCAAAATTCAATCCCAATAACATTAAACGCATACACTTATTTTCTATCTAGGTCTAATATTTGACCTTAAATCAATCATTTAAGATTTTACTAAATTGCCCAAATTTTCGGGTTGTCACATTCACCCCTCCTTATAAGAATTTCGTCCCCGAAATTCACCTTACACCTTACACCGTGCACCTTACACCATCCACACATATACCATACACCTTTCACACATATACCATTCACACATATATCCTTCACACATATTTCACAAGCTACCCAATACATCACTTACAAGGGTAAAAATTTTAAATCTGTGCTGAGGAATCGTATAGACTGGTTGTTTTTCATTTTCGCAAAGTTTTATGGAAATTCATCCGCAAACCGTCATTACTTACGGACACAAAGGGTGATCAGCCCGATATGCCCTGTACTGATCAGGTACTGTTGGTCGGAACAATTTGTTCCTCTTTTCCGCCTTGGGCGCATAAACTTTTACTTCAGTCTTATTGGATTCCGCAGCAAAACAATTTTGTTTGAGAAATTTCTTTCAATAAAACATTTGTGAGAATGACGTCATGATGCCGCACTGTATATAACAGTCCGTTGAGGATTTCGTCATTTTGTGATTTTATCATGCTACATCATACCATAGTGGAATAGTGACTTTAAGTCAAATTCACACTAAGTAATACTGCATTGATGACTCCATCATTTTTATCATCTCTGCACCAGGTCGCATGGTACATAAGTGATAAATAAAAACAATTTTTATTTTAAAAGGCACATAGTGCGTATTTAGCTTGAAGTAAATTTTTTTTTTTTTTTTTTTGAAATTTAGCATAGATAGAGGTTTAGAAAAACCTAATTCTCCACTAATGATCATTTGCTTAAACATTCTATCTGTTCCTATTATCCTTAACACTCCATTCACACACAACTATACCCAATTCATAAAACCACACTTATGAGTTCATAACTTGACCACAATTATATGAGTTTACGAACTGACCCTAGTCTGACCTTTGGCGTCCGTTCGCTGAGGGGCTCATAAACATTTCATATAACTATGCTTCAAGAATGTCACATAAGTATGAGTTCTAAGAACTCGTACTTAATCCTACATTCTCTACCTATGACCTATTTATCTATATAATAACTAGCGTGACACAACATTTCAACTATTACCAATGCCACCAACTAAGTAGTTTTTACACCAAGTACAATTCCCCTCCCATACGAGGAATCATACAACTCTGTTGCTGGCACGAGTCCTCATTGAAATCCCCACCTAACCTTAACCCCCTTTTTCATACGAATTTAATTCGTATTCATTATCCATAACTCATTTATGAGTTATCATTTTCATAGTACCATTTTATAGTACAACATTCACACAGCATCTTGCTGTAAACTTTTCAATCATTAGATTGATTCATTTCCCATATCATAACCGTATATCAGATCACGGGGTGATCTTATCGTATATATTACGATTCAATTCCTTGCACTATGATCGTTTTGTTTTACGATCTCCTATCCCTGCACTTTCAGTCTTTTAGACTCGATCTATTCACCATTACTGTTCACCACTATAACCAGAGTTAGGGAACTCTGTAGCTTAACACTCGCCGAGATTCATCTTTGAATCTTACTGACCAACTAACTCTATTTGAGTTAGTCTTATCCTAATCACTGCGGTTATTGGTCTCAGGTATTCCTACCTAAGCTTCATAACCAACAGCTCTGATACCAACTGTAACGACCCCGAATCCGGGCCCCGAATCGCCTCGGACTCGGTACGCTATTTCTATCACTATTTGCGGAAGATATAAACATAAATTGTTTATACAATACATTACACACTATTTCCCCAAGGTCGAGTAACCTTAACTTAAAACACATTTCATAAACTATCTATTATACAATAATATTTATCAAAATAAACTATTATAAACTAGTCGCACATATTCTCCCAAAATGAGCTTGGCATTCTCCTTTTTCCTGTATATGAACGCATTTGATTTACCTGCAATGTTTTATCATGATATAGCAAGGGTGAGCATGAAAGTTGCCCAGCAAGTTTATTTACAACAATTTAACGATATATCATGATTGAAGAGTATGAATAAAGGGCTTGCTATAATTCATCAATCTAATTGAGAACTAGCACGAACAAATTTTTGACTGAACAAGTATTATACATGAACAAACATTTCTGAACCAACTGGTAATGAAGGTGATCAGCCTTTCATACCTGACTTATACATGCAAGATGTACAGAGTACAATTTTCATGGCAATCAGCAAAGATTAACCATAAGCTTGAAGAAACTACTCTTATTAGAGTTAAGTATGAGAAAACTTGCCTGAACCGTTGATTACCGCACGCAATTAATAACGCTTTACCCGAAGACCTAATATTAATAATATAGATCTCCAATAATTAGAATAATATCATCACAGTATAATACTGTTATACTTATATACACAGAATAACCTAAACACATTACCACATAAGCCTATCAGTCTATAACACATATAAGACTAGGTATCAAGTCAAACTATTACAGTCTGAGTTGAACCTGACACAATTCTATCATCCCGATGATCTAGTTGGACAATACTCGAGTTTAAGTTCAATTAAACTCTAACTTAAACACTTAACCGATAACACAGATAATTTCTAATCAGACCAACCATTTTTCTAAGCTTGTAATAATTTTCGGATAATTATTACCATTTATCACCATTTTTCAATCCTTAAAACCGTATTTAAATAAATTAAATACCACAAAATACCTTAATCATTAATATTTATTTAATATAAAATATTAATGAAAATCATAACATAATATTATAATATAATTATAATATATCAAAGTATTTTTAATACCTTAAAATCATAATTATATGATTTTTAAACATTTAAATCTATTATCCAATAATTAATATTAATATTAAAATATTAATATTTTCATGCCAAAATATCAAAAGTTATATTTTATAACCTAAAATATTTTTGTAACACTTAAATCATTTTTATATGATTTATAAAACATTAATACTAATTTTCCATAATTTATTTAATATATTTATTAAATAAATTAATTACCATTAATAATAAATTATTAATGAATTTCATCACAAAATATCAAAAGTTATGGAAAATAACTTAAAATATTTTCTTTTATCATAATTTTACTTTTCATGATTTTTCATGAATTAAAAACTATTTTTAAATAATTTATTTAATATTGTAATTAAATAAATAAATACCATTTATATTACAAAAATATTAAATATTTTCAAAATATACTCAAAATAGTTAAAAACTATTTTTCAGACTTTAAAATAATTTTTCATAATTTATTTTGTATTTTAATAATTAAAAACTATTTTTTTCTAATTATTAATCAATTTCCGGATTTTATTAAATAATCTGTCGCTAAAGGCCTATAGCGACACTTATCTGTCGCTATAGGTGTTCTTGAGTGTTCTTGACAGTTTTCGGGGTACCTAGTTTGACCGCTTATAAAATCAAATCTGCTTATGTTCTGGGCTTGTAATTACTTTCATATTGTAGTATTTATGTAATACTACAACTAAATATCATGTTCCATGTCAATCCAACAACGGAGCATCAAGATCTAGCCATCCAAAAAGTCTGACAACCATGTTCTTCATTTTCTGGGTTTTCCAGAAAACGAAGAACAGTCATGGTACTAGTTTTCGATCATTGTGACTTGCAGTCTATGCTTCGTTTATGAGTTCTAATGGTTATATCATGTATAAAAGATGTCATACTACAACTAGAAAGCTTCAGATCATCAAATTAACACTTCAATAAAAAAATCTAGCTCGGTCAAAGTAGTCAAGAAAAACTGTTCTTGAACATTTCTGGGTTACCCAGAAATGTTCTTGAGCAGTTTTTCCTTACACGTTTGACCACGATTATTATACGGTTTGGTTATGGATCTAAGTGATATAAAGCCTTTAACATGTATTATTCATGTCAGGCTACATTATTAACACAAAAACGTGGTCAAAACATTAAACCACTGCAAGATCAGACGCATGAACAACCTTGTCAGACCGTTCTGGACATTCTGGGTTACCAAGATTTTCAGTCCATGTGACCGGTCAACGACCTTTGACCGCTTATATCTTTCGATCTGGACATGATCTGGACTTGATTCAAGTCTCAGATCCAAGAGCTAAAAACAAAGAACAGATCTATAACATTAAACACAACTAAACATTAACAGACAAAGATCTAGATGCCCTGACATATGACTGTCAGGCCATATTTTTCCCATTTTCTAGATTTCTAAAATCATCAAATCCGAGCACTTTGATGTTATGGGTTTGTATTTTAACAACCCAGAACATTAAAAGACACCCTATTACACATATTTGCACAATCAATTTCAACATTTAACATAAAAATCATAGATTTCAAAATTTGAAGGTTTTATACCTTTTCATGCTTGATTTTTATTTCTGATTCTTTAATCTGTTTATGATACACGTGGGGCTGCATTTTGGGACTGATCTAGCAACACATTTCGTTGGTTTGAGAGAGAGTAGGAGTTGGTAGGAGAAAAAATTGAATTGGCTAAGTTTGGTGCATTTTCTCTCTCTAAATTCTATTTATATAATTGCTTGATTCAATGCTTGTTGCTGATGTGCTGGATTTGCTGGACATTTTTTTCAAAGGCTAATGCTAGGCTAGGGCTAGGGTTGCTCAACAACTAAAGATTTGGCCAAGATTGCAAGTTACTTAATTAATACAAAAAGGGGCATTTATGTCCATTCCATTTTTTTTCTAGATTTTTCATTTGATGATACCCTTAGGGTTTAGGGTTTGTACAATTTAGGGTTTAGGTTTTAACCCTTAACTTTGCAAAAATTTAATTTCTACAAATTCCGAATTTCGGTTATAGAAATTAGAATATTAACAATTAAAAATTATAATTAGAATTTACTAATTATATAAAAATTTCTTAATCATTCTTTAAATCTTACTAATTAGGATTAATAATTCCTAATTATAATCGCTAAATACGCAATTAGGGTCAAAATGGTCATTAGGGTTTATAAACCGCTAATTAGGGTTTCTAATAGAAAAATAAATTTCTAATTTAGAAATTAAATATCGTAATTAGATTAGGGTTTCTAATTACACAAAATATTGAAATAATTAGGATTAGGGTTTCCTAATTAGCATTGCTAATTTTAGCAATTAAATTCCACCATTGAAAAATTAGGGTTTTTGACGGAACAATTAGGGTTCCATAATTGAAAATTAGAGTTTGTTAATTAATTAACATTTACCCTAATTAATGCTTAATTAATAGCAATAGAACATTATAATTCTCCACTAGTTTCCAAGATTAGGGCTTCACTTTAACAGAATCTGAAACTAGGGTTTGTAGATCTGGCATTAGGGTTTTTAAATTTGGAATTAGGGTTTTGTAATCAATTGTCAAGATTAACCCTAATTAATCTTTTAACTATTTACACTTATGCCATTAAGTTCCCACTTTAGGGTTTCATGCACCGAATTAGGGTTTCGGATTCCCGGAACTGAAACTAGGGTTTCCAGAACCGATTTCTATGGTTTCTTGCTAAACGCTAGGATTTTCTAGCCGAACATTGTCGTTCTTAATATATTCTTAGGTTTTGTTACAGATATAATTTATCTGGTCAACCCTTGACCCTTAACCACATTCTGAACACATCATTAACCATAAACACAGAACTTAATCACATAAACAATTAATCCTGAATAATTCACCTATTTCCTTCACCGAATTTTGAAATCCTCAAAATTCAATCCCAATAACATTAAACGCATACACTTATTTTCTATCTAGGTCTAATATTTGACCTTAAATCAATCATTTAAGATTTTACTAAATTGCCCAAATTTTCGGGTTGTCACACAGGAGCCGCTCTTTCCTGATGTTGCATGAATTGCATAAAGCCTCTGAACATTCCATTGTTCATCATTTTGTTAGTGTTGTTGTTTGCATGAGGATTGTCACCTTCATGATGCACATTATCCTGGTTATTGATCTATGGAGACTCAACGGTCTCCTATGCTCCATTGATGTTCTCAACATTCTCAGATGCCATTTTCAAATACTGCCACAAAACAAGGATTAATTAACATATCACATATTATCCCTATACTATGACTGACCAATTAAATACCAAATAAACTTAGGTAGATCATACTAGCGAAAGAATTCACCGTCTCTCCCATCCTAGTTCTTGGCTCACATCTTAGCCAGGGATCATATCCCTAATCTTTGATACCAACTGTGACGCCCCCAAAAACAGGTATACATCACCCATCTTGAGTCACCAAATACATGGTACATAAATCAAATACAACTTAATTATACAACTGTCGTGTAAAATACGACAAAACATAAACTGAGAGTTTAATCAAGAATATTGTCTTCTAGACAATATCCACTCTCAATGGTGTCCTAATAGACAGTATACAAACTCAAATTCAGTGCTCAATACATTTATTGTCACACTATTTAACAGAATAGTGAGGACTACTAATACTATCATCTGGTCCATCACTCCGTTCCCCGACTCGTCCCAGCTATATTCTCATTTCCTGAAGAGAACAATGAAAGAAAGGGTGAGCTCAACTAGCCTAGTAAGAAATATTATGACTAAGATAATGCAGAATAAATTATCATTAGTCTACAACAATGCTAAACTGATAAAATACAATAGACATCAAGTTTAACTGCAGCGGAACAATCAATCCATTAAAAGAGTCAAGTAGAGAATAAAATCTACTATCTTTTATGATTTAAAAGGTTTTCATCACTTTTATCGCTGAGACTCAGCTTAATAAATATTCCACATCATCGAATCACCCCTGCACTACGGCCAATGATATTCTTTATTATCACGACCACAAATTATCCATGCACTATGGGCCAAAGAAATTCGTTTATTCATCAATGGTCATGATCATGCCAACAACTATCCATCAATGCACTACGGGCCAATGAGGACTTTTACCACATCATTTGTAACATTACGGTCATGATTACACCTAATAATCCCTGGTCATAATCATACCAAGTCCATCTATGCACTACAGGCCACAGATGACTTTCAAAAAAAATGTAAACATGAAAATGATGACAATGATATAAGAATTCAATAAAATAAGTTCAAGAATTAATTTATTCAGGAACTAATAACGTCCAAATTGTCAACATAATACTTCTTTGTAGAGTAAATTCATGAATGCTCAGAAGAATATTTCCATGAAAAGATACTGGATGAAGCGCAAATATCAAGGATATTCCACAAATTTTATAGAGTATAGAAGTCAACACTTTAACCAACTGAGTATAATAAGGAATGGAATAACAAAAGAAATCACCAAGCATGCGGTAGATCGCACAGGCAGGTTATTCCAACAGAATAATAAAGACGGAACTAGGATCGACGTAAAACGCACAGACAGGATATTCTAACAGAATAATAAAGACGAAACCAGGTCCAACGTAAAACGCACAGACAGGATATTCCAACAAAATAATAAAGATGGAACCAGGTCCGACATAAAATGCACAGACAAGATATTCCAACAGAATAATAAAGACGGAACCAGGTCATGCGTAAAGCACAGACAGTATGTTCCAACAGAATAATAAAGACGGAACCAGGTCATGCGTAAAGTACAGACAGGATGTTCCAACAGAATAATAAAGAATGAAATAACAGAAGAATTTCACTAAGTATGCGATACTTCACATAGACATGTTATTCCAACATAATAATAAAGAATGGAATAACAGAAGTTCTCTTCATGAAGACGAAAGAAAGAAATAATACCCCTTACCTCAGAATAAACTGGATACTGGAATGGTGAGGTAGCAGGCTTCTCTTCTTCTATAGAATTTCTCTCTATAATAATTTCACTATAGATTTAGTGAATTGGTGAGAAATAAAGGATGAATGAGCTTCTATTTATAGAAAAATATAGTTTCAATAATTTCGCGTTTTGGGTCTCGAAAAAATACAGTACAATACCTCCAACTTTTCCTTTATTTTTAATTTAGTCATGCAAGTATTATCAAAATTGCACCACCTCCCCTAATAGTAAATAATGTGATTCAATAGTAAATCATGTGAATCAATAGTTTTAGACATGTGAAAATATGAATTACAGTATAGTACCTCCATCTATACCTCCATTTTTAATTTAGTCATGCAAGTATTATCAATCTTGCACTAACTCCCCTAATAGTAACAAGAATGTGAAACAATAGTATACACATGTGAACAAATAGTTATAAACATGTAAAATAATAGCAATCAATTGCTTATTTATCCGGTTAAATACCCGATTAGTCAATATAACCTCCAGACATCAATTTTTATCGAAATAAATGTCGATTTTCACTAACACAATTAATTCCATCACAATGAAACTATTTTTATCAACAATATAAATTTTGAAATTTTGAAGTTTGACTTTTACCGAAAAAGTCAACTATTGACTTTTTGACCAAAAAGTTAATCTCGAAAAATTTTGTGTTTATAGACTATTTTTACTAATTTCATCGTTCCGGACTCAAATATCACATTTGCGTCTCCAAATTCAACTCTGAACACAACTTTAATTTTAATAACATTCATCATTAATATTATAACTCACAATATTTATCAACCAGGTCGTTCCCAGGAAAGAGGGGGCTTTCCAATAAGGATTTCTCCGTATTGGCGCGCAATTAGGTGACCAAACCTCTCCTTGACAGAACTTCTAGACATTGTAAATATTGCAATTTAATAATATGAATAACTTTGTCATCTCAATTATTGATTTAATAAAATAACATATTATGCAGATGATACTGTGATAATAATCGAATCAATAATATGAGAGATATGATGCAATAATTACTGTAGCAATAATTGAGTATAACTGAGTGACTTCTCACTTAAGCATCAATAATCAATACTGTGTGCTACTATGCAACCACGCGTATTACTGTACTTTTACTACCTAGTAGTTCAACAGTATTAACGGTAAAACTTCCGTCGTTATTTTCATAAAAATATTTTTGTCGTTTTCTCAATCCGACAATAATTCTGTTATGGGGTCCACCAATGATTGTGCCGTCGTATGAATATTCCCTGTTAAAATGAATATTCCCCGACCAATTGAATATTATAAAACAACTTCTGTACCTTGAAAAATTTGTAAATAATATCCACAACTATAACATTATATCAATTTTACTCCAAAATATTCAAAAAAAATTCAAGAAATTTAAATCTTTATTCATAAAATCTGGGGTTTCACATTGTTGGAATAACCTGTCTATGCGAAGTACTGCCTACATGGTGAAATTCTTCTGTTATTCTATTCTTTATTATTCTGTTGGAATAACCTGTCTACACGGACTACCGCATTCATGGTGAATTCTTTTGTTATTCCATTCTTTATTATTCTATTGGAATAACCTGTCTATGTTGATTTACTGTATGAATGGTTAATGATCCTTCGTATTCAATCCTTATTAAATTGTGGAAGTGATCTGTCTACGTGGATTACCGCATGAGTGACGAAAATCCATTTGCAGTTTCATATATTCTATTATACTCAGTTAGTTAAAGTTTTGGCTTCTATACTCCATGAAATTAGTGGAATATCCTTGATATTTGCGCTTCATCAAGTATCTTTTCAAGGAAATATTCTTCTAAGCATTCTTGAATTTTACTCTACAAAGCAGTATCATGTTAACAATTTGGACATTATTGATTTCTGGATAAATTAAATTATAAATCTTTAAAATTTATCCTTGAACTTGTTTTATTGAATTATTATGTCATTGTCATCATCCTCATGCTTATATTATGATTAAAGTCATCTTTGGCTTACATGCATAGATGAACTTGGTATGATTATGACCAGGGATTATTCGGTATAATCAAGACCGTAATGTGACGAATGATGTGATAAAAGTCTTTATTGGCCTGTAGTTCATTGGTGGACAATTGATTATGACCAGGGATTATTCGGTATAATCATGACCATTGATGATTACATGAATATCCTTGGCCGTGGTATAGGGATGATGTGGTTTATTTATTAAGATGAGTCTCAGCGATAAAGTTGATGAAAATCTTTTTAAATCATAGAAGATAGTAGATTTTATGATCTATTTGACTCTTCTAATGTATTGCTTGTTCCGCTACAGCTAAACTTGTTGTCTATTATATTCTATCAGTCTAACATTGTTGAGGGCTAATGATAATTTATTTTGCATTATCTTAGTCATAATATTTTTTACTGGGCTAGTTGAGCTCACCCTTTATTTCATTATTCTCTTCAGGAAATGAGAACGTAGCCGGGACTAGTCGAGGAACGAAGTGACGGTCTAGATGATAGCATCAGTAGTCCTCACTATTCTGTTAAATATTGTGACAATAAATGTAAAGGGGACTCTATTGAGTATGAATATTGTCTAGATGACAATATTCTTATTAAAAGTCTTAGATTATGTTTTGTCGTATTTTACACGACTGTTGTATAATTAAGTTGTATTTAAATTTGTACCATGAATTTGGCCACTCAACATGGGTGATGTATACCTGTTTTGGGGGCATCACAATGGAAGATAGCATCACTTCTCCTTTCGTCTATTAGAGAAAATTGGTGATACCTGTCTTGTAACCATTGGTCTTCATCCAGCTAAACGTTTATCAACACTCTGAGGGATTCCATTTCCACCTCTATGGGGAGCAATGCTTTCATCCCATAGGCTAATGAGTAGGTGGTTACCCCAGTGGAAGTTCACATTGATGTTCTGTAGGCTAATAGAGTCAGAGAAAACAAGTTAGGCCATCCTTTATGATTGGCGAACATCTTTTTCATGATCTTCTTGATGTTTTTATTAACCGCTTCAATAGTACCATTCATCTTTGGACGGTAGATGACAGAGTTTAGTTGTTTGATGTGGAATTTAGTGCATAACTCCTCTGTCATTTTGTTAGTTCTTAGCATTGTCTGACACAATAACCTCCGGTTGTCCATATCGATAAATGACATTGTTTCTAATGAAACCAATGATAACTTCTTTGGTAACCCTGGGGAAGGAGGCTACTTTTACCCACTTGGTGAAGTAGTCAATCATGGTGAAGATAATCGATGCCTATTACTTACTTTGGGCTCGATGGGCCCGATCATGTCCATTCCCCACGTTGAGAAGGGCCAGAGGCAAACTCATATTGTGGAGCTCCCTTGGAGGGGCGTGGATATCATTCCCATGAATTTGGCATTGGTAGCATCTCTTGACATGATCATCACAGTCAGCCTTAAGCGAGAACCAATAATGCCCTGTTCTTAGAATCTTCTTAACAAGTAGAGGGCCACTTATGTGTGGGCCACATACTCCACCATTGATTTCATTTATGAGCCTCTGAGCTTGGTCTTTGTCCAGACATCTAAGGAGACCTAGTCCTGCATCTCTTTTGTAGAGTGCATCTCTGCTCAAGTAAAATTTCATATCCAGTCAATGGATCCGCCTTCTTTCAACCGGGCTCGCCATAGCGGGTGTAGATCCATCTCGTAAGTACTCCCTGATATGTTGATACCAAGGGTGTTGGGTGGGAGGTAGCTCATCCGATACTTCTCAAATATAGTTCCCATAGGCTGGAGCCTTTTGCAGAGCAAATGTAATGCTTGGCATTTATCCTTGGCAGGTATGTTGATCAAGGAAGCAAAAGTTGCTAGCGCGTCTGCAAAATCATTCCTATTCCAAGGAATGTGGAGGAAGGATATTCTTAAAACTCCGAAGCCATCTATAGAACTTGCCGATAATAAGGCAACAAATGTAGCTCTTTGGTGTGATAGATTTTCGTGGTTTGTCTGATTACCAATTCAGAATCTCCAAGGACAGTTAACCGCCTAATACCCATTGATTGGGAAAGTTTTAGCCCCATGATACAGCCTTCATACTCAGCTGCGTTGTTGGTGCTATCAAACTATAATTTGACAGCGATGGGATACTGCTCCCTCATACCGGATACTAGAACTACTCCAACCCCAAAACCTTCCATGTTTACAGCTCCATCGAAGTACATTTTCCATGTATGGCATGCATCGTACTGATGGTTTGGTTGAACCGTCATTACCCCTTCATCGGGGAAGTATGTTTCTAAGGGTTTGAAATCCCCTGAAGGTGCGGCGGCTAATTGATCCGCAATTCCTTGACCTTTGATAAACTTTTGCGTCACATAGACGATGTCAAATTTCTGTTGGATCAACTGCCATCTGGACAGTCGACAATTCAACATGGGTTTACTAAACACGTACTTGAGAGGATCTATGCGGGATATGAGATGGGTTATGTGACCATGGAGGTAATGTTGTAACCTCATGAAAGCCCATGCTAAAGCACAACAAGTCTTCTCAATCAAAGTGTACTTATGTTCACTGCTGCTGAATCTTTTGCTGAGGTAGTAGATAGCTCACTCTTGGCCTCTATCATCTTTCTGTCCCAGCATGCAGCCCATGTCATTGTCATAAATGGACAGGTACATGAATAAGGGAACACCATCCCTGAAAGGTATCAAAATAGGAGCTTTGACCAGCTGCTCTTTGATTGTAAGGAAGGCTTTCTGACACTTTTCATTCCATTTCATGGAGGAGTTCTTCCTTAACAGCTTGAAGATAGGCTCATAGGTTGCTGTGAGTTGGGAGATGAATCGGCTGATGAAGTTGATCCTTCCCAAAAATCCCCGTATTTCCTTCTCCATCTCTTTGTGTATGAATAGGAATCCTACCAACTTGCCAGATTTAATGCCAAAGGCGCACAAGTTGTACTTATGTAACCTGTTGAAGAGCTTTCTGAGATGGTCTATGTGACACCCCCAAATCCGGGTACTTCATTTCCACCAGATTTGGTGTTCACTTGATAAAAACATGCATATCTAACTACCCAAACATAATAAAGTTTAATAATAAACCTTCCCATTAAAGGGTTACATCAATAAATCCAACAAAATCTCCCAGGTTATCTAACCTTTAATTACAAACATCATATGCAAAAAATTAAATAAATACATCATCAGATTAAAATAAAGTTCAACAATATAATAGTCAACAGTTTTACAACTCTTCAAAACTTGCTTATCTTCCCTTTCCCTCTACTGGTTGTAGGTTCATCAACCTTCTCAACTTTAGTTGTAATATTTATTTAAGCAAGAGTGAGCAAACAAAGCTCACTTAAAATGACAATGAATAAATGTGACACCCCCAAAATAGGTATACATCACCCATTCTGAGTTGTCAACACACGGTTCAGAAACAACTACAACTTTATTATTACAACATGTAAACTATGAGTTTAAATACAGATATTGCCATCAAGACAATATCCACATACAAATAAATCCCCATCATAATTATTGATACATTATTTTACAAAAATGGTGAGGACTACTAAATAACTCTCCCTAGAACCTTCATTCCATACCCCGACTCGTACTCGCTATATTCTCGCCTCCTGAGAAGAAAAATGGAACAAAAAGGAAAAAGGGTGAGCTCAACTAGCCCAGTAAAGAATATTATGACTAAGATAATATACAACAAATTATCGTTAGTCTTCAACAGGGAAAAATCTGATAGAATACAATAGACAACAAATGTTAAATCAATATTTGCAGCGGAAAATATTAATTCATAGAAGAGTTACGTAGAGAATGAAATCTACTAATATCTATGAATTTAACAGTCCATCATCAATATTTTTATCCCTGTAACACCAATCAATATATATCTGGAATCATATATTCATCCTTGCACTACAGGCCAAGGACATTCATCAGTTGGTCATGTTCATCTAAACACCTGTTCATCTTTGCACTACGGGCCAAAGATATTCATCAGAAATCATTCATCTTTGCACTACAGGCCAAAGATATTCATCATAAATCATTCATCTTTGCACTACAGGCCAAAGATATTCAATAATATCATCATTTAAGACTGAGGATAATGAAAAATATTTTTAAAGAAACGAATCCAGTGAAACAAAATGACAAGGATTAAGGATTAAGGACTTGTACTTTGTTTTATTCACGACCAAAAATACCTCAAAAATAATCATAGTGGTGTAAAATTCAAGAATGATCAAAACATGGATACAATCAAAACTAGTATCCGAAATAGATATTTTAGACAAAAAGAAGAAATTTCATTTTTCGGTGAATAGTGCCGTATTCGTGAGTAGTATCGTATACGTGAATAGTGTCGTATACGTGAATAATAACTTCGACGCCAAAAGATAGTAATTTCACAAAAAAAACATCTTCACGCTTCATGAATAGTACTCGTGAATAGTAACTCGTGAATAGTAACTCATGAATAGTAACTCGTGAATAGTAACTCATGAATAGTAACCCCGACATGAAAAAGTTCCAAATTTGATAAAAAGTTCAGATCAATACTTCGGCATAATGATATTAGAAGAAATAATATCATTTAAAAAAAAATAATATCCCTTACCTCGGAAGATCAGTACTTCTAGTTGAAACACCGGATATAGGCTATGACTTGAACTTACTCCGTATAGCAATACTCAAAGTATACTCAAAATACTCACAAGAATACGCTCGATAATATAGAGAGAGAAAACTTCAGTTTCTGGTGTGATTTTCAATTCTAACCTAAGCACCTATTTATAGGAAATTGCTTAGAACACCAAAACAGAAAATTTATTATAATAATAATATATATAAAAATTTTCTACGCCCATTTAAAATCTGTAAATTTGAATACAAATCACATGCTCCCTTCTAGAAGAAGTACAAAAAATGTTTTTTATAAAATAAATAATTAAAACTTCCAAAAATCAATTATTTCGGAGCTTCAGAACTTCAATAATTCATAATAAATAGCCTTTTTGTCAGAAAATTCGAATCTCGCGAGTTTTTATAGGAAATTCAATTCTGCACAACTTTGCAGAATGAAGTTTTTCCAAATTCCAAACAGAAATTGACCAAAATCCACAAACGGGCGATTTTACAGGCTATAATTAAATTTCAGTCAATAAATGGGGTCCACCGACATGTTTAACATGTTTTAAATATTTTTGGTAACAAAAATACTCCTCCTCCACATATACTCGTATATCCCACATTCATCGTAAAAATATCACCGTTAATATATTATTAAAATAATATATTTAAATGAATTATTTTATCAGAAAAAGATAAAATATTAATTTTCAACAATTGTCACATTAAAAATTTTCTCCATCTATATCCACATAAAATCAATATTTTTCTCATCATATAAATCAATAATTTAATTATTCACAAATAATATTACAGAATCACAATACTGACAACCAGGCCGTTCCCAGGAAAGAGGGGTTTTCCAATAAGAATTTTTTCTTACTGGCGCGCAATTAGGTGACCAAACCTCTACTTAGACAGAACTTTCTAGACATTGCCAATAATGTTATCTAATAATATTATTCAGATAATATGAATTATTGATTCGATAATGACAAATACTGTGTAATGACAATTATTGAAACAACAACAATATAAAATATCAACGCAGCAATTATTGAATCAATAAAATAAAGTAATGAACAGTAATTACTGTAACCATTATTGAGTAGTGCCTTCTTACGTAAGAGTCAATAATTGATGCAATACCGTGTGCTACTGTGCAACAACGCGTATTACTGTGTTTTAACCACCGGGTATTCGAACAGTGTAAACGGTAACAACTACGCCGTTATTTTTAACAACTTTTATTTGTCGTTTTCTTCCTCCAATCGCTTTCCGTTATGGGCCCACACATGGCTGCGCCGTCGTACGAATATTCCCCGACAGTACGAATATTCCACGACCAAACGAATATTCCCCGACAACAATGAATATTTTATATTATTTTGAAATATTTACGTATTTTACCCATAACTATCCACATTAATCACATCAACCCTTACTATTTCAAAATAATAATTAGAGGAAATTAAATTTCATTTATTAATTATTTGGGGTCTTACAACCTCCCCTCCTTATGAAATTTCGTCCTCGAAATTGACATGCGTACCTGGTGTTTCGAAAAGGTGAGGATACCTCGCTTTCATTTCCGTTTCCAACTCCCAGGTCATTTCTTCTATAGCATGATTTCTCCACAAAACTTTAACTTGTGGTATTACCTTCGTGCGTAGGACATGCTCCTTCCTATCCAAGATCTTGACAGGTACCTCCTCATACGTTAAGTCTTCGGCTATCTCGTCCGGTTCTAACTCAATGACATGGTTCGGGTCTTTCACATATTTACGAAGCACAGATATATGAAAAACATTATGAACACAAGACATACTTGGAGGTAACGCGAGTCTATAGGCTACATTTCCTACTCGGTCAAGAATTTGAAATGGACCAATAAATCGTGGATTGAGCTTTCCTCTTTTCCCGAATCTTGTAACTCCCTTCCATGGGGCAACACGCAACAATACATGATCCCCAACACTAAATTCCACGTCCTTTCGATGAAGATCTGCATAACTCTTTTGTCGATCTTGTGCCGTTTGAATACGTTGTCGAATCATTTGGATCTTTTTGGTAGTCATACGTACTAACTCGGGTCCCAACAATGTTGCTTCACCCACCTCATCCCAACATATTGGAGAGCGACACTTTCGTCCATATAATGCTTCAAATGGAGCTACACCTATACTTGCTTGATAACTATTGTTGTACGAGAATTCCACCAATGGTAAATACTTATCCCAACTGCCCTTGAAATCTAGGACACAGAGTCTTAATAGATCTTCAAGAGTTTGAATAGTCCTCTCTGATTGTCCGTCCATTTGAGGATGGTATGCCGAACTGAATCGCAAATCTGTGCCCATAGCTTTTTGCAAGCTAACCCAAAATCTTGAAGTGAATCTTGGGTCACGATCCGAAACTATGGATACTGGCATGCCATGCAATCTCACAATCTCATTTACATACATTTGAGCAAGACGTTCAAGGGAATAAGTCTCCCGTATCGGCAAGAAATGAGCAGACTTGGTTAATCTATCAACAATAACCCAAATAGCATTGATGCCTTGAGAAACCGTGGGAAGACCCGTAACGAAATCCATAGTAATATGTTCCCACTTCCATTTCGGAATCTCAAGTGGTTGCAATGGTCCCTTAGGCATTTGATGCTCCGTCTTTACACGTTGACAAGTTAAACATGTTGAGATAAACTTTGCAATCTCTCTCTTCATATTGTTCCACCAAAATGTATGTCGAAGATCACGATACATTTTGGTACTTCCAGGATGGATTGCAAATGGTGTATTGTGTGCCTCCATCATGATCTTATACTTTAAATCAGAGTCGTTAGGAACACAAAGTCTGGAGTGGACTCGAAGTATTCCCTCTTCATCGATTCTCGCTTCTGGAATAGCACCTTCTTGTACTTTCTTCTTCATATGCATCAACTCCGGATCGCTGGCTTGAGCAACCTTAACTTTTTCTATTAAAGTTGGCTCTATGCGTATACTTGACATCATCGCACTCATTCCTGCATATGATCTTCTACTCAATGCGTCAGCTACCACGTTTGCTTTTCCAGGATGGTATTGAATAGTGTGGTCGTAATCTTTTAATAGCTCGAGCCAACGTCGCTGCCGCATGTTGAGTTCTTTTTGAGTGAAGAAATATTTAAGGCTTTTATGGTCGGAATATATCTCCACTTTCTCCCCATATAGATAGTGCCTCCATATCTTTAGCGCGAAAACGACTGCTGCCAACTCTAGATCATGAGTAGGATAATTCCTCTCATACTCTTTAAGCTGTCGCGAGGCATAGGCTATGACTTTCCCATGTTGCATGAGAACACATCCTAACCCTTTACCCGAAGCATCACTATAGATAACAAATCCATCCGTACCAGATGGTATTGTTAGAACAGGTGCCGAAATAAGTCTCCTCTTAAGCTCTTGGAAACTCTTCTCGCATTCTTCGCTCCAAACGAATTTTGTATCCTTCCGAGTTAGCTGGGTTAATGGAGTAGCGATTCGAGAAAACCCTTCCACGAATCTCCGATAATAACCAGCTAAGCCAAGAAAGCTACGAACTTCAATCACCGTCTTCGGTTGCTCCCAACTCTGTATTGCTTTAATCTTCGCCGGGTCAACAGATACTCCATGTTTTGACACCACATGCCCAAGAAATGCTACTTCCTCAAGCCAGAACTCGCATTTCTTTAACTTGGCGTATAGCTTGTTTTCACGAAGCCTTTGGAGTACCAGCTTCAAATGGTGCTCATGATCTTCACGGCTTTTGGAATATATGAGGATGTCATCAATAAAGACAACAACAAATTGGTCTAAATAATCCTTGAATACTCGGTTCATCATATCCATGAAAGCCGCAGGAGCATTAGTCAATCCGAAAGACATGACTAAAAATTCATAATGCCCATACCGAGTTCTGAAGGCAGTCTTTGGAATATCCTCAGTTCTAATTTTCAGCTGATGATATCCAGAACGAAGATCGATTTTTGAAAAGAATTGTGCTCCTTGTAACTGGTCAAACAAGTCAACAATACGAGGTAGAGGATACCTATTCTTGATAGTGACATGGTTCAATTCCCGATAGTCAATACAAAGTGGCATACTCCCGTCTTTCTTCTTTACGAATAAAACAGGAGCACCCCAAGGAGATGTACTAGGACGAATGAAACCGATGTCCAACAATTCCTGTAGTTGGACCTTTAACTCCTGAAGTTCAATAGGAGCCATTCGATATGGGGTTTTAGAAATGGGCTTTGTACCAGGTTCAAGATCAATAAAGAATTCAACTTCTCGTTCTGGGGGTAGACCGGGAAGTTCTTCAGGAAATACGTCAGGAAAGTCAATAACAACAGGAATATTATTCAATTTTGACGTGTCTTTATTTAAATCCATAACATGGGCTAAGAAAGCTTGACATCCGTTTTTCAATAAACGAATAGCTTTATGATTAGATATGACAGTGATTGATTTTAATGGTTTAGTTGCCTGAATTCGAACAACAGGTTGATTAGGAATATGAAAACTAACAACCTTACGAAAACAATCAATTTTGGCATGATGAGTTGTTAACCAATCAATCCCTAAAATCACATCAAAAGCAAGTATCTTTAAAGAGATAAGGTCAACAGGTAAGGTGATGGTGCCAACTTGAATCAAACAAGATTTATAAATAGTGGATGTGATGAAAGTTTCTCCTAAAGGAGTTTCCACAGATAGGTCAAAGTCTAATTTCTCCGGAGTCAAGTTTAAACGTTGAGCGCAAGCAGGAGAGATAAACGAATGGGTAGCACCGGTATCAAGTAAGGTATAAACTTCGCAAGAATTTATAAATAGCTTACCCGTGATCACCTCGTTTGGGTTCCTCGCATTTTGACCAGTCACAACAAACGCTCTTCCAGGAACCATTGACTTTGGCTTTTCTGGGACAATCTTTTGAGTCACCGTCCCCGCTGAACTAGGTTTCGCTACCGTACAATCTCGAGCGATATGTCCTTCCTTTCCACAATTATAGCATAACTTGAACTGTTGTCGGCAGTTTGGACTGATATGTCCCTCTTTTCCGCATTTGTAGCATACGACCGGTGGTCCTTCCCCTCCCTTGGAACCAGTTGCTGCTGGTGCTGCCATTTTCACATTGTCATTGTTGAATCTCCTCTTTTTAAAATCTCCTCTTGACTCGCTTCTTCTATTTTCGTGGCTATAATTACCACCAGAGTGGTTACCATTTTTGTCCGTCTTTTTCTTTCTCCACTGGTTATTGTTGTTTTGCTGACTGCTATCTCCAGTATGATCCTGATTGTGGTACCTCGGTTGACCGTACTCGTTATCTCGCTCCAACAATTGAGCCCTGTTAACAACATCTGAATAGAGAGAAAATTTATGAGAGATGAGATATTGTCGTATGCCGGGTTTCAAACCTCTTAGAAACATCCGCGTCATACGTTCCTCATTCTCCACCAAATGAGGTGCAAACCTGGATAACTCTGCAAACTTTGCCTCGTACTGAGACACCGTCATGTTATTTTGTTCTAATCTGATGAACTCCACTTCCTTCATATGACGAACACTTTCAGGAAAGTATTTGTCATTAAATAGTTTTTGAAACGTCTCCCAAGACATGCTGAGTGCGGCTGGATGGGTACGCTTCACAGACTCCCACCAGTAGTCTGCCTCGCCACGGAACATAAAGGTGGCGAACGGAACCTTCTGCTCCTCCGTGCATCCCAAGACATCGAATATCTTGGTAATTTGCTTGACCCACGTTTCCGCCATGATCGGATCTGGCTTTCCTTTAAATTATGGGGGTCCCAACTCTTTGAACTGCTTGGCTGTGACAACTCGTGAATTGCTATCATTTCCTCCTGTATTTTGAACACGAGTCTCCCTCGTCTGATTTTGCATGAACTGCAAAAAGCTTCTAAACATTGCGTCGTTCATCGTCTGATCAGTGGTGTTGTTCACAGGAGGAACATTGCCAGCCCGTTGCACGTTCTCCTCGTTGGTAATTACAGGCATCTCCACGGTCTCATTAACTCCACTGTTAACATTCTCGGTTGCCATTCTTAAATACTGCCATAAAACAAGGGTTAATTAAGCAAATCACATATCACATAATATCCCTAAATACTGACCAACTAACAAATAAGCTTAGGTAGGACACACTAGCGAAGGAATTACTCGTCTCTCCCCTCCTAGTTCTATTCCCCGATCACCGCCAGAGATCATATCCCTAAGCTCTGATACCAACTGTGACACCCCCAAAATAGGTATACATCACCCATTCTGAGTTGTCAACACACGGTTCAGAAACAACTACAACTTTATTATTACAACATGTAAACTATGAGTTTAAATACAGATATTGCCATCAAGACAATATCCACATACAAATAAATCCCCATCATAATTATTGATACATTATTTTACAAAAATGGTGAGGACTACTAAATAACTCTCCCTAGAACCTTCATTCCATACCCCGACTCGTACTCGCTATATTCTCGCCTCTTGAGAAGAAAAATGGAACAAAAGGGAAAAAGGGTGAGCTCAACTAGCCCAGTAAAGAATATTATGACTAAGATAATATACAACAAATTATCGTTAGTCTTCAACAGGGAAAAATCTGATAGAATACAATAGACAACAAATGTTAAATCAATATTTGCAGCGGAAAATATTAATTCATAGAAGAGTTACGTAGAGAATGAAATCTACTAATATCTATGAATTTAACAGTCCATCATCAATATTTTTATCCCTGTAACACCAATCAATATATATCTGGAATCATATATTCATCCTTGCACTACAGGCCAAGGACATTCATCAGTTGGTCATGTTCATCTAAACACCTGTTCATCTTTGCACTACGGGCCAAAGATATTCATCAAAAATCATTCATCTTTGCACTACCGGCCAAAGATATTCATCATAAATCATTCATCTTTGCACTACAGGCCAAAGATATTCAATAATATCATCATTTAAGACTGAGGATAATGAAAAATATTTTTAAAGAAACGAATCCAGTGAAACAAAATGACAAGGATTAAGGATTAAGGACTTGTACTTTGTTTTATTCACGACCAAAAATACCTCAAAAATAATCATAGTGGTGTAAAATTCAAGAATGATCAAAACATGGATACAATCAAAACTAGTATCCGAAATAGATATTTTAGACAAAAAGAAGAAATTTCATTTTTTGGTGAATAGTGCCGTATTCGTGAGTAGTATCGTATACGTGAATAGTGTCGTATACGTGAATAATAACTCCGACACCAAAAGATAGTAATTTCACAAAAAAAACATCTTCACGCTTCATGAATAGTACTCGTGAATAGTAACTCGTGAATAGTAACTCATGAATAGTAACTCGTGAATAGTAACTCATGAATAGTAACCCCGACATGAAAAAGTTCCAAATTTGATAAAAAGTTCAGATCAATACTTCGGCATAATGATATTAGAAGAAATAATATCATTTAAAAAATAATAATATCCCTTACCTCGGAAGATCAGTACTTCTAGTTGAAACACCGGATATAGGCTATGATTTGAACTTACTCCGTATAGCAATACTCAAAGTATACTCAAAATACTCACAAGAATACGCTCGATAATATAGAGAGAGAAAACTTCAGTTTCTGGTGTGATTTTAAATTCTAACCTAAGCACCTATTTATAAGAAATTGCTTAGAACACCAAAACAGAAAATTTATTATAATAATAATATATATAAAAATTTTCTACGCCCATTTAGAATCTGCAAATTTGAATACAAATCACATGCTCCCTTCTAGAAGAAGTACAAAAAACGTTTTTTATAAAATAAATAATTAAAACTTTCAAAAATCAATTATTTCGGAGCTTCAGAACTTCAATAATTCATAATAAATAGCCCTTTTGTCAGAAAATTCAAATCTCGCGAGTTTTTATAGGAAATTCAATTCTGCACAACTTTGCAGAAGGAAGTTTTTCCAAATTCCAAACAGAAATTGACCAAAATCCACAAACGGGCGATTTTACAGGCTATAATTAAATTTCAGTCAATAAATGGGGTCCACCGACATGTTTAACATGTTTTAAATATTTTTGGTAACAAAAATACTCCTCCTCCACATATACTCGTATATCCCACATTCATCGTAAAAATATCACCGTTAATATATTATTAAAATAATATATTTAAATGAATTATTTTATCAGAAAAAGATAAAATATTAATTTTCAACAATTGTCACATTAAAAATTTTCTCCATCTATATCCACATAAAATCAATATTTTCCTCATCATATAAATCAATAATTTAATTATTCACAAATAATATTACAGAATCACAATACTGACAACCAGGCCGTTCCCAGGAAAGAGGGGTTTTCCAATAAGAATTTCTTCTTACTGGCGCGCAATTAGGTGACCAAACCTCTCCTTAGACAGAACTTTCTAGACATTGCTAATAATGTTATCTAATAATATTATTCAGATAATATGAATTATTGATTCGATAATGACAAATACTGTGTAATGACAATTATTGAAACAACAACAATATAAAATATCAACGCAGCAATTATTGAATCAATAAAATAAAGTAATGAACAGTAATTACTGTTACCATTATTGAGTAGTGCCTTCTTACGTAAGAGTCAATAATTGATGCAATACCGTGTGCTACTGTGCAACAACGCGTATTACTGTGTTTTAACCACCGGGTATTCCAACAGTGTAAACGGTAACAACTACGCCGTTATTTTTAACAACTTATATTTGTCGCTTTCTTCCTCCAATCGCTTTCCGTTATGGGCCCACACATGGCTGCGCCGTCGTACGAATATTCCCCGGCAGTACGAATATTCCACGACCAAACGAATATTCCCCGACAACAATGAATATTTTATATTATTTTGAAATATTTACGTATTTTACCCATAACTATCCACATTAATCACATCAACCCTTACTATTTCAAAATAATAATTAGAGGAAATTAAATTTCATTTATTAATTATTTGGGGTCTTACAATAAATATCATATCAATTACCATATGAATAGGCTCAATAGAAAATGAATAAGGTATTTCATCAATTATAATAATCAGGAACAAAATCTGAAATATAAGTGAAGGTCAAAAGACCACGAACTATGTCCATAGTTATAATTATTCTTTCAACTTAAACTTTAACAGTCGTAAGACTATAAGGACTCCTCGTACTTAGGGGGATCAGCCCTTCGTACAATGTATTGTGCACAAACATTTCAACGCTATGCGTAATTTATCCCCTATAATAGGGTTGTTCATCTCAGCATTTAGAATATGAGTCCGCACCAAAGTAAGTTTGGTTTGGATAGGTTTCAAGGTAATTTAGAGTTTACAAACATCAACTAAGGATTAGTTGAATAAAAATATAATAACGTTATTGATGAGTGAGTTTTATACACATGAATTGGATACATTCGGGTGTAAATGGCAAGCCGAAAACGCGAATCTAGCCACCCCGAACGTCGATCCAAGTAACTTTTGTCCCAATTCCTACAAAACAATATAAAACATGCATGAATAGACACAAACACATAAAAACATTATTTCGCAAAACTTCAAGAATGAAAGTTGTAGATCTACTTTTCCTCTTTCCAGAATATCTTGAATCATCTAAATCGGAGTTCGGACGAAGAAGTTATGGCCATTTTCCCAAAGGACGTCGGAGGAAAAAATGTCAGATTTTGGGCCAGCGCCGGGGCGCGATTTCTAGTTCATTTTGTAGCGCCGGGGCACTAGGGGGCATAATCCCAGCGCCGTGCCCAGTGCTGGGGCGCTGGGGAAAGGATTGGTGCGGGCCTGGATGCGTTTTGGGCTAATTTTGACACCTTTTTGACTCCAAATTAGATTGGGTTTGTTCCTAAGCTAAAAATTAGACTTGTAATCTATAAATACATGATGTAAGGCATAAAATAAGAGGGGATTACATAGCTTAGATTAGATATACACTCCATTAGATTAGAACATAACCCTAGTTCTTATTAGTTTTGGAGATTGAAGCAACTTGGAGACCATTGAAGATCAAGAGCAAGAGCAAGAGGGGAGTATCAGATTTGCTGACAACAGATTCTATTCTCTTCTCTCATCTTACTTTTATCTTTTAATGTCTATTCAGTTGTGGATTCTTGGTTTCCATTCATTAATTATGAACTAACTTTTTTTATTAAGATTTCAATTGAACTTTTTATGGCTATGAATTAGTTATTCATTATATTCCAATTATTTATGTTAAAGTGAGTTGTTTATCTTGTCTTGTGCATATTGCTTAATTATCTGATCAGTAATTACTTTGTTACTCTAGAAGGAATTGGAAGAGGAATTCTAGGGTTAGAACTGGGCATGATATCATGTGACTTAGTTATTTGCAAAGTGAATAATTGGGTTTGTAAATTGAATGGAAATATTTGTTCACCGCACGTAACACATATGGAATTGTGATTGGAAAGAGTTTAATTCAATTATTTTGCATAGGAATATAGCAAGATTAATCTGGATTAAATAGAAGGCAATTGATCACTTGGAAAAGGACTTTTGGCCTTTGAGAATTCCTGTTAACAATTCAGTAGGCATAATAATTGGGATAATTGGATAATTGATTTATAATTCATAATTGGGGATATTGAAGTCTTAATCTTTATTTATTTGAATTCATTCGTTAAAATCTTAGTTTTAATTAGTTAATTTAGTTTTCTTAATTAGAAAAAACACGATTTGAGATTGTTTAAATAAAATTAGTTTGGTTAAGAATTAGTACTTGGTGATTTTTATTAAATAATTCCTCGTGGGAACGATACTTTTCTTATCACTTTATTACTTGTTGACCGTTTATACTTGCACATATTCATTGATTGCGAAATCGATCAACAAGTTTTTGGCTAATTGATGACTGAGTTTTATACACATGAATTGGATACATTCGGGCTTAATTTATTGTTTTTCTCAAGTCTTTTAGGATGTTTTTATGTGTTTGTGTCTATTCATGCATGTATTATATTATTTTGTAGGAATTGGGACAAAAGTTATTTGGATCGACGTTCGGGGTGGCTAGATTCGCGTTTTCGGCTTGCCATTTACACAGCAGTCACTTCAGAGCCAATTTAACTATAGCTCCGGACATTATTTCGCAAAACTTCAAGAATGAAAGTTGTAGATCTACTTTTTCTCTTTCCAGAACATCTTGAATCATCTAAATCGGTGTTCGGACGAAGAAGTTATGACCATTTTCCCAAAGGACGTCGGAGTAGAAAATGTCAGATTTTGGGCCAGCGCCGGGGCGCGATTTCTAGTTCAATTTGCATCACCGGGGCACTAGGGGGCAGAATCCCAGTGCCGTGCCCAGCACTGGGGCTCTGGGGAAAGGATTGGTGCGGGCCTGGAACCATTTTGGGCGAATTTTGACACCTTTTTGACTCCAAATTGGATGGGGTTTGTTCCTAAGCTAAAAATTAGACATATAATCTATAAATACATGATGTAATGCATAAAATAAGAGGGGATTACATATCTTAGATTAGATATACACTCCATTAGATTAGAACATAACCCTAGTTCTTATTAATTTTGGAGATTGAAGCAACTTGGAGACCATTGAAGATCAAGAGCAAGAGCAAGAGGGGAGTATCAGATTTGCTGACAACAGATTCTATTCTCTTCTCTCATCTTACTTTTATCTTTTAATGTCTATTCAGTTGTGGATTCTTGGTTTCCATTCATTAATTATGAACTAACTTTTTTTATTAAGATTTCAATTGAACTTTTTATGGCTATGAATTAGTTATTCATTATATTCCAATTATTTATGTTAAAGTGAGTTGTTTATCTTGTCTTGTGCATATTGCTTAATTATCTGATCAGTAATTACTTTGTTACTCTAGAAGGAATTGGAAGAGGAATTCTAGGGTTAGAACTGGGCATGATATCATGTGACTTAGTTATTTACAAAGTGAATAATTGGGTTTGTGAATTGAATGGAAATATCTGTTCACCGCATGTAACACATAAGGAATTGGGATTGGAAAGAGTTTAATTCAATTGTTTTGCATAGGAATATAGCAAGATTAATCTGAATTAAATAGAAGGCAATTGATCACTTGGAAAAGGACTTTTGGCATTTGAGAATTCCTGTTAACAATTCAGTAGGCATAATAATTGGGATAATTGGATAATTGATTTATAATTCATAATTGGGGATATTGAAGTCTTAATCTTTATTTATTTGAATTCATTCGTTAAAATCTTAGTTTTAATTAGTTAATTTAGTTTTCTTAATTAGAAAAAACACGATTTGAGATTGTTTAAATAAAATTAGTTTGGTTAAGAATTAGTACTTGGTGATTTTTATTAAATAATTCCTCGTGGGAACGATACTCTACTTTCACTTTATTACTTGTTGACCGTGTATACTTGCACGTATTCATTGATTGCAAAATCGATCAACAAGTTTTTGGCGCCGTTGCCGGGGAATTAATTTAATAATTATTTTCCAATATTAATTTCAATCAAATTAGTCTTAATTTAAACATTTTTATTTTTATTTTTAATTCTCTTTCTATAATTCTCTCTTTTCAGGTACCATGGATGACTTTTTGTATCAATGGCCATACACGAACATGACTCAACCAAGGGGAGCGGAGATTGAAAGACTCGAGAAACTTTCTGCATTGTCTGCACAGATTGAGACACTTTCGAGGATGTTTGAAGCTTTTGAAGCTCAGCGTCGTCAAAGTATGGCGGTTACTTGTGATTATTGTGCTGGAAATCATATGAGTCATCAATGCGCCATCAGTTTCGAGCCGGTACAATATAGTGGTGATTACCCCAATAATTATGTCTATCCCAACAACTATCATTAGGATTGGGGGTATCACCCGGATTTTTCATGGAGTAACAATAAAGCTGCAGCTCAACCAGCTAGACAACAACACACCTCCGGATTTCAAAATCCGACTCAACAACCAGAGAGGATATCAAGTTTGGAAGAAGCCTTAGAAAAATTCATTAGAGCTTCTGACAAAAAGAACGAGGAACAAGATAAGAAATTGAGTCAAGTAGATCTTACTTTGCAAAGCCACGGGGCATCGTTAAAGAATCTGGAAAATCAATTGGAACAGATAGCACATGAGTTGAACAACCATACTCAATACACCTATCCCTATGACACAGATTCCGAGACTGATGGTGAGCCCGAGCCTAATCTACAACTAGATGAGCCATGAGATGAAAAATAGGAGACAAGTGGGGATAATGACAACAAGGTCGGTGAAGAACTAATTGTGAGACCCAATGATGATGAGCCAATGTTATTTATGCCTTAAGTGCCTTCTCCTCCACAGTTCAAGAGTCCGGTTAGATTTGCAAAACCTTGTCTGATTGGTAGTCATGACGTCGGCAATACTCTCTGTGATGTAAAAGCAAGTACACCTTCGAAACCATGGTGTGATGAGCTGGACAAGATAGAAGAAGAAATTGTTGTGTCTGACAAGCCTCAATGCCAGAATATATTCGCAGACACAATGGAGAAACCACCTAGATGTTGGACGTTCTTGAATGTGATCTTATCTAAAGAAAGCATGCTAGGTGACTTTAATACAATGGCTATCGTAAATGGGAACCTACCAAAAGCTATATTATTTCCGATGGATGGAGGGTTCCTCAACTTTCAAAGAGGAATTGGATAGCATTGACCAGACAAAGTCAGGCTGAGACTATAAAACAAGCGCTTATTGGGAGGCAACCCAAGTTTAATTTTTATTTTTTATTAAGTTTTGTATTAGTAGTTTTGAATTTGCATTTATTTAGGATTTAATAAAATTGCTTTTATCATGGTTTTACAGGTTATTCAAGTCAAATTCAAGTGTGGTGCCCAATTTGTTCCACGTGCTTAGCCTATTCTCCAAACTTAGCGGGCAAGGAGGAAGATTGCTATATTTTCAGGGAAGTCCTCTGCTTTAATTTTTTCTATTTCAGTCATTGAGGACAATGTCTAGTTTAAGTTTGGGGGCATTTTAGTGTCGTATTGCATATAGTTAGTTATTTACATTGTAGTTCCTTATGTTTTCGGGTTATTTACATTTAGTTTTTGCATTCAGTTTTTTGTTTAATAAAAAATTTTTAAAAAAAATCTCAAAAATAGTAGTTAGTTTACTATGTTTGTTGCAGTTAGTTTATATTTGCATGATTCCAACTGTTAGATAGTAAAAGTCTATTTTGGCCAATGATGAAACTGGAGTTAAGTAGATAAGTATAGTATTGAATATTCAGGCTTTGATGTGATTTCTTGTTATGAATTTAATCTTTTCGTGTTTAAAACTGGTATAATTAAGGTTAGCATGTTAATAACAGCTATGTTGACTGATAAGTTTAAATTGATACATAATGGATTTCTTAAGGATAATACTAGTGTGAAGGAATGAAAGACATGAATAGGCGGAGATGGCTAAATTTTGATAAAACTTAAGTTTGGGGGGAAATTTTGGGGTATATAAGCTTTAAAAAAAACATGTTGAGTCTTGTGGTGGGTTGAGGAGAAACACTCCCCATAAACACAAGCGTGAGAAGGAGCGTAAAACGCACTCACTAACCATCTATCAAAAAAAAGAGAATTTTTTTTTTATCGTGGCTAGTTTTGTTTTGGGGCCTTTGTTACTTGAGTAAGTACTCTCGAAAGGGTATCTTAAAACCTAGCGCCCTAAGGTCTTATATGGTCTGGGAGTCGTTGGTTGAAAGCTCGCTAAGGGGTGACACTGTTAGCCTAATGGAATGAGACATTGCACAGTCATGGTTAAAAAAAACAATAAAATGGGAAAAGAGCAAAAAGCCCCCGTAATGAAAAGTAAAGCATAATTATCCCAGATTGGACTCTTGAACTTGGTGGATGTTTGACTTTAGTTGGATCTAGCTTGTTCGTAAATTTTGTGAATTTGCACTGTATGATGCCTTCGAAGATATCTATTATGTCTTAAATTTGATTTTATATCAGTTAGCATTGTTGTGGAGCACACACGCACTATATCAGTGATAACAGTCTAAGATTTGATGATTAATTGAGAAATTACTGATTTGTTTTAATATGATGTATTATCATGTTTACTTGATTTCTCTAAGGCCGGTTGAATAGACTTGTTTCTGTCATTACTGTTGGATTCGTAGGCATATAGATTAGTTTCGTTACATTGCATTATATAACATTTTTGTGTTTTTGCTTGAGGACAAGCAAAAGTTTAAGTTTGAGGGTATTTGATGAGTGAGTTTTATACACATGAATTGGATACATTCGGGCTTAATTTATTGTTGTTCTCAAGTCTTTTAGGATATTTTTATGTGTTTGTGTCTATTTATGCATGTTTTATATTGTTTTGTAGGAATTGGGACAAAAGTTACTTGGATCGACGTTCGGGGTGGCTAGTTTCGCGTTTTCGACTTGCCATTTACACAGTAGTCACTTCAGAGCCAATTTGACTATAGCTCCGGACATTATTTCGCAAAACTTCAAGAATTAAAGTTGTAGATCTACTTTTCCTCTTTCCAGAACATCTTGAATCATCTAAATCGGAATTCGGACGAAGACGTTATGGCCATTTTCCCAAAGGACGTCGGAGCAGAAAATGTCAGATTTTGGGCCAGCGCCGGGGCGCGATTTCAAGTTCATTTTGCAGCGCCAGAACGCTAGGGGGCAGAATCCCAGCGCCGTGACCAGCGCTGAGGCGCTGGGGAAAGGATTGGTGCGGGCCTGGAACCATTTTGGGCGAATTTTGACACCTTTTTGACTCCAAATTGGATTTGGTTTGTTCCTAAGCTAAAAATTAGACTTGTAATCTATAAATACATGATGTAAGGCATAAAATAAGAGGGGATTACATAGCTTAGATTAGATATACACTCCATTAGATTAGAACATAACCCTAGTTCTTATTAGTTTTGGAGATTGAAGCAACTTGGAGACCATTGAAGATCAAGAGCAAGAGCAAGAGGGGAGCATCAGATTTGCTGACAACAGATTCTATTCTCTTCTCTCATCTTACTTTTATCTTTTAATGTCTATTCAGTTGTGGATTCTTGGTTTCCATTCATTAATTATGAACTAACTTTTTTTATTAAGATTTCAATTGAACTTTTTATAGCTATGAATTAGTTATTCATTATATTCCAATTATTTATGTTAAAGTGAGCTGTTTATCTTGTCTTGTGCATATTGCTTAATTATCTGATCAGTAATTACTTTGTTACTCTAGAAGGAATTGGAAGAGGAATTCTAGGGTTAGAACTGGGCATGATATCATATGACTTAGTTATTTACAAAGTGAATAATTGGGTTTGTGAATTGAATGGAAATATCTGTTCACCGCATGTAACACATAAGGAATTGGGATTGGAAAGAGTTTAATTCAATTGTTTTGCATAGGAATATAGCAAGATTAATCTGAATTAAATAGAAGGCAATTGATCACTTGGAAAAGGACTTTTGGCATTTGAGAATTCCTGTTAACAATTCAGTAGGCATAATAATTGGGATAATTGGATAATTGATTTATAATTCATAATTGGGGATATTGAAGTCTTAATCTTTATTTATTTGAATTCATTCTTTAAAATCATAGTTTTAATTAGATAATTTAGTTTTCTTAATTAAAAAAACACGATTTGAGATTGTTTAAATAAAATTAGTTTGGTTAAGAATTAGTACTTGGTGATTTTATTAAATAATTCCTCGTGGGAACGATACTCTACTTTCACTTTATTACTTGTTGACCGTGTATACTTGCACGTATTCATTGATTGCGAAATCGATCAACAATTATGCTATAGAATAAATCATAAGTGAATCAACATCGTATACTAAGGTCATGCTTTATGAATAATCTAAGAGCATAAACATTGAATAACATAACATACCTTGCTTGAACAATATTAAGCTAAGGTTATTTAGAATTGAGAATTGAGCATGCATAGCAAATAGTAAATTGAACGACAAAATTTGTTCAATATCTGTAAGACCCCAACTTTTATGAATAAAGAATAATTTTCTCAAAATATATTTTTGAATATTATGGTGTGGATTTGATATAATGTTATAGTTGTGGGTAATATTTACAAATTTTACAAAGTAAGCAAGTGGTTATATAATATTCTATTGGTCGGAGAATATACGTTTTAACAGAGAATATTCGTACGATGGCACAATCATTGGTGGACCCCACAACGAAAGTATTATCGTAGTTAGAAAACGACATAATTATCTTTTTATAAAAATAACAGCGGAAGTGTTACCGTTAAAACTGTTGAACTACCTGGTAGTAAAAGTATAGTAATACGCGTGGTTGCATAGTAGCACACGGTATTGATTATTGATGCTTACGTGAGAAGTCACTCAGTTATATTCAATTATTGCAACAGTAATTGCTGCATCATATCTCTCATATTATTGATTCAATTATTGTCATAGTATAATCTGTATAATATGTTATATTATTAAGTCAATAACTGAGACGATAAAGTTATTCATATTATTAAATTACAATATTTACAATGTCTAGAAGTTCTGTCAAAGAGAGTTCTGGTCATCTAATTGTGCATCAATAAGGAAATATCCATATCGAAAAGCCCTTATCGAAAAGCCCCATCTTTCCTGGGAACGACCTGGTTGTTAAATATTGTGAGCTATGATATTAATGATGAGTAAGTTCGTGTTGATTAAAGATGAATTTTATAGTTCCATTGTGTTGGAGTTATTATTGTTAGTGGAAATCGACATTTATTTCGATAATAATTGATTTCTGGAGGTTATACTAACCAATCAGGTAATTAATCGGATAAATGAGCAATTAATTGCTATTGATTCACATGATTATAACTATTTGTTCACATGTGTGTACTATTGATTCACATTCATTTACTATTAGGGGAGTTAGTGCAAGATTGATAATACTTGCATGACTAAGTTAAAAATGGAGGTATAGATGGATGTACTATACTGTAATTCATCTTTTTACATGTCTAGAACTATTGATTCACATGATTTACTATTGAATCACATTACTTACTATTAGGGGAGGTGGTGCAAGTTTGATAATACTTGTAGGACTAAATTAAAAATGAAGAAAAAGAAGAAGGTATTATACTGTAATATTTTGAGCCCCAAAACGTGCAATTATCAAAACTATATTTTCCTATAAATAGAAGCTCATTCATCATTCATTTCTCACCAATTCACTAAAGCTATAGAGCAATTATTGTAGAGAGAAATTATAGAGAGAAAGAAGAAGAGAAGTCTGCTACCTCTATACTTCAGTATCCAGGTTCTTTCTAGGGTAAGGGGTATTATTTCTTTTCACGAAGAGAGCTTCTGTTATTCCATTCTTTATTATTATGTTGGAATAACTTGTCTATGCAAAATACCACATACATGGTGAAATTCTTCTGTTATTCCATTCTTTATTATTCTATTGGAATATCATGACTGTGCAGATTACGCATGACCTGGTTCCATTATTTATTATTCTGTTGGAATATCCTGTCGGTGCGTATTACGCATGACCCGGTTCCATTATTTATTATTCTGTTGGAATAACCTGTCTGTGCGGTCTATCGCATACATGGTGAATTCTTATGTTATTCCATTCTTTATTATTCTGTTGGAATATCCAGTCGGTGCATATTACGCATGACCTGGTTCCATTATTTATTATTCTGTTGGAATAGTCTGTCTGTGCGGTCTATCGCATGCATGGTGAATTCTTCTATTATTCCATTCTTTATTATTCTGTATAAATAACCTGTCTATGTGGATTACCACATGCATGGTGAATGATCCTTCGTATCCATTCCTTATTAAATTGTGGAAATGATCTGCCTACGTAGATTACCGCATGACGAGCAAAAATCCATTTGTAGTTTCATATAATCTATGATACTCATTTGGTTAAAGTTTTGGCTTCTATACTCCATGAAATTAGTGGAATATCCTTGATAATTGCGCTTCATCCAGTATCTTTTCATGGAAATATTCTTCTGAGCATTCTTGAATTTTACTCCACAAAGAAGTATCATGTTGACAATTTGGACATTATTGATTTTTGGATAAATTAAATTATAAACCTTTAAAATTTATCCTTGAACTTGTTTTATTGAATTAGTATGTCATTGTCATCATCCTCAATCTTATATTGTGCTTAAAGTCATCTTTGGCTTAAGTGCATAGATGGACTTGGTATGATTATGACTAGGGATTATTCGGTAGAGTCATGACCGTAATGTGACGAATGATGCGGTAAAAGTCCTCATTGGCCTATAGTTTATTGGTGGACAGTTGTTGGTATGATTATGACCAGGGATTATTCGATATAATCATAACCATTGATGATTACATGAATATCTATGGCCGTGGTGCAGGGATGATGTGGTTTATTTATTAAGCTGAGTCTCAGCGATAAAGTTGATGAAAATATTTTTAAATCATAGAAGATAGTAGGTTTTATAGTCTACTTGACTCTTCTATTGGATTGCTTATTCCGCTGCAGTTGTTGATCTAAAACTTGTTGTCTATTATATTCTGTCAGTTGTTATACTGTTGAAGGCTAAGGATAATTTATTCTGCATTATCTTAGTCATAATAATTCTTACATAGCTAGTTGAGCTCACCCTTTATTTCACTGTTCTCTTCAGGAAATGAGAACGTAGCCGGGACTAGTCGGGGAACAGTGTGACGGTCCAGATGATATCATTAGTATTCCTCACTATTCTGTTAAATAGTTTGACAATAAATGTAATGAGGACTCTATTGAGTGTGGATATTGTCTAGATGACAATATTTGTATTAAAACTCGCAGCATTTGTTTTGTCGTATTTTACACGACAGTTGTATAATTAATTTTTTATTTGTATTTTGTACCTTGTATTTGACGACTCAAGATGGGTGATGTATACCTGTTTTGGGGGCGTCACAATATCAGTCACCCCTGGTCCCCCTCAATTTTATTGGCTTGCCCCCAATAACTAGCCTCTGCTTTCAACATAAATGTTGCAAAAACAGTCTTCTGATTCTCACCAACCATAGCTACCTTGAACACTTTATCTATCTCCATGATCCAGGTCTGTGCCTCAACTGGATTCATAGACCAACGGAATTCTGGTGGTCTAACCACCTTGAAGTCCTTAAATGTCACAGCTTGATTCTGTGGTTGATTCTGTAATGCACCCATCAGTAACGTTACTAATTGTTGAACTGGGTTAGCCTCAGCATTGTTGTTATTGGTAGATCCATGTCATGGTTGATGTCTTGGAGGCATTTTCTATTAAAACATAATCATTAGATTCTATTAATCTTTTAAGTATTATATATTCAACTTACACATCACAAAATTACCACATAACACAAAAAATCTTGAATAAACACTAACTTTTATTTATTCATCATCTTTAAAAAGAACACAACCATGATAACATCCATGTTATCTACATTACTTTCCTGAACTACAAAAGTTTTAGAATAACTTCATCATCATCACATCCCATTGGTTATATCATACCCGCGATTTACATCTTATTTACTCATCAATCACATAGTAATTACATTTATGACGACCTATTAAAATGCTGCATAGCCTTATGACGCTCCTTTTCTATAATACGAAACATTGTTCGGCGATCTAGCATGTACGATGGCAGCATCCCTTGTAGCTCTCTCTCTGCTACCCCAGCTCGTTGTGAGGCTTCCTCATATACGTCTTCGGCTCTTGCCCTCTTAGTAGATTCCTCTTTCAATTTGTTCTTCAGCTCTGCGATATCCTCTGTCATTTGATCGTTCTCTTCTTCAGTGTGGATCAGCTTCTCTTTGACATTATTCAGATGTTCATCTCGATCCTGGATCTCGTTGTTCTTCTGCGCCATTGAGGTCTGTTGTTCAGCTAATATCTCTCTCAACTCCTCGATGATATCCTGAAGTTCCACATTGCGGTCGTATACTTCATCGTACATACGGGCAGTGATCGAGTTTAGTGGAATCTCTTCCTCCTCGTCCTCCTCATCCTTATTTGACTGTGGCAGCTCAACGGTGTAACGATCGAGAAATTTATAATTTAATTTAAATATTTATGGAATTAAATAAATATTTTAAATAATTTATTTATTGAGGAAAATAAATAATTAATGAATTATGGTGAATTAATTTAGTAACTAAATTGATTAATGTTAATTGAATTGAATAATGATAATTTTATTTGAAGGATTTGATTTAAGGAAATAATTAAATTAAATCAAGTGCTTAATATTTAAGGAAATAATTAAACTAAATGAACTGTTTAATATTTAAGGAAATAAATAAATTAAATAAAGTAATGTGTCTAATTTATTAATTAAATTAGATATATAATTATTTATTAATTATAAGATATAATGATTTTATTGGTATTATAAGTTATTTAAATTAGCTAAACTAAAGTTATTTACATTAACTAAATTAAAAGTGTGACAATTGGAAACTATATAATATAAATAATATAATAATAATCTATTGTTGGGAATATGTGCTTAGCCAAACAAGGCATTGTGGCCTTTGGCTTATTCAACTGACGCAAACCTGTTGGTTTTTTCCTGACGTTAGTGGGGAAGTGGGAGTTAGTATATCTCAACGCGTTTATTTTTTCTAAGGCTAAGTTTAGAGAAGGGTCTAGTGAGAAGGAGAAATAACAGAAATAACAGAGTGTGGAGAGAGTTTGGTAGGAGAGTTTTCTCTGTAAATTATACTAAGAAAGTTGGAGTATCAAGGGGGGAAACAATTCCTTGTCATTCTTCTCATCACTCAAGGATTAAAGGTATAATCTAGTCCTAATTCTAACTCTTAGTTTTGTAATATTTATACTCTGTGACTTGGAATTTTGTTGGGTTAGGGTTTGAATCGTTGATTATATGGATATATAATTTGATAATTATCATACATTAGTAATCTTTAGTGATCAAATTCATCAATTGGTGTGTAGAAAGAAAATGAATATTAGTGTTCATATTTGAAAAAATGGTCTTAGAAAGTACCAAATTTCTTATTCAATATGTGATGTAATCTGTAATTTGTTGGTGGATTGTGATAATATATTAAGAAACGAAAGTGACGTAGTTTAAATCATGTCAATTGATTAAGAAACGAGTTCGTGGCGATCAAATTCGTTACAAGTGTAAAATGGATGAAATTTGGAAAAACTATGGTTTTGATACCTCAAAATGGTGTTTATATAATGTTTTTGTATATAGAATGGTGTTTAGCATGTATAACTATAATATGACAAAGTGTTAGATGTTGAAGTTGGGAGATTTTCTGTAGAATTGGGATTTTTGGCCAAAGTAGAGTCTGATTTCGAGCTTCTGCAAAAATTGGAACTGAGGTATCGCGCGGGCGCACTGTCTGGCGCGCGGTTGTTGCGCGGGTGCGCTACATATAGGGGTTGGGAGCGCTGCATCACGCGGGCACGCGGTTACCCAGTGCATTACTGGCAAGGCCGCGCGAGTAGCCAGTCACAGACAGTGAATTCTGCTTAATTGCAGGTCATGCAGAGAAGACTTGGGTTTGTTTAGCATGCATGTTAAGGATATTAAAACATAAATTGGACTACAATAATAGATTGTAAGGTGTTGTAATACAAAGTGTAAAAGAGTTTTAGGTGATTATTAATTGAGTTATATAATGAAACTAAAAGTGATGTTTTCAAAAGTTAGAAATGAACAAGTAAGTTATATTGGCTCGTAATGCAATTTCAGATTCGTTAAGTATGTTAACCTAAATGGTTAGGTGCTAGGTTAGGGTTATGACCTAAATAATGGTTTAATACCCATAGTGTTAATATTCATACAACTAATTGTTGTTGCAATTGTAATGATATGTGTAGAGTAATTGGAAATTATTTTACACTTGTGTACCTTACAAATAAGGCAAGTTCCTAAACCTTAACTCTTTACATTGAGCAAGCCTTCTAACTTCATTCTTTTCATATTGAATGCATGTTCCCATTCCTAAATCATTATTGTACAAGTTCCTAAAATTCTGGTAAGGTTGAGCAATCCTAGTTTATCTTTAGTATGTTTGTGCAAGCTCCTGTAACCTAATTTGTTACATCGAGCGAGCTTTACTTTACTTGTTATCATTCGAAGCATATATTGTTCTAATACATTGATTCATAGAAGATTTTTCTAAAATCCTTTGAATATAGAACTTTGTATGTATATCATGTTATTCAGTTATATATATTGTTAATATCCGATCTTTGACTTTAATAGCCTTGTTCAGTTATACATTCTCGTATTAAACCTTTATTGATGGAAGTTGAATAGTGTTCTAAAATTCTGGAGACACTGATAAGCTAGTTCTAAACTAAACTTTCTTTAGTGCGGAAATTCTAAATTCAAACTAAGACGAACAACCCTAATATAGGGGATTTTTGTACGTGTAACGTTTAGATGATTGTGCATAATACACGGTATAAAGGGCTGATCCCCCTAAGTACGCTAAGAAGGGTTTGTACAGTCTAATGACTGTTAAGGTTAAGGTAATAATACCTATATACCAAAGACATAGTCCGTGGTCTTAAGACCCTCGAACATTGATTCTGAACTTGTTTTCTATTCTTAATTCACAGAACAAGTTCATTATTGCTAGCATTCATTGTTAATTCTCATGTTGTTATTATTACTACTTCCTATATCAGTGAGCGATTGTTTGCTCATTCTTGCAATTAACACTGCAGCTAAAGCAAAGAAAGTTGATGAGCCATCCACTAGCAAAGGAAAGGGCAAATTGTCCAAGTGCTGAAGACTTATGAAAATTTTATTTTAATGAATTATGTTAGAGACTTGTTTTAGTATGTGACGTATTCTGCAAACTTATGTAATAATATTAAGGTTAGATTACCTGGGATTTATTTTGAGAGTATGATGTAACCCTTTAATGGGAAAGATTATTGTTTAAGTTATTTAAATTATGTCTTTATCCTTTGATTATGGATAGTTAGATGTAATGTTTTGGATAGTGAACACCAAATCCTGTGGGAATGGAGTACCTGGATTTGGGGGTGTCGCAAACAGGGTCCTCCTCGTCCATCTCTATCTCATTATCCTCATCAGGTAAATCCTCCTGCTCAACCACTGTAACTAACGGAGATGTTTCACGTGGAAGTAGTTGTTCCCAAACCACCTGAATATCTCGAGGCTCCTCCTCTCTAGATATCTTGGATCCTTCCTCTCTGGCCTGACCGGATTCTCCTACATTAGCCATCCTGACAACCAAAATTTTAAGTTTTAATTACTAATCATTACTACTCAAAACTCACGAGCACATAGGTTGCAACCACAAAAACACATAAGTGTTTTATTTCTTTCTTAAAAATCGATAAGAGTTTATCACCACTATCTTTTCAAAGATTTCTTCCTAAGGCTTTTCCCCACCTAAGGTTCATAACCTAAGGTTTTGATACCAACTTGTGACACCCCCAAATCTGGGTACTTCATTTCCACCAGATTTGGTGTTCACTTGAAAAAACATGCATATCTAACTACCCAAAAATAATAAAGTTTAATAATAAACCTTCCCATTAAAGGGTTACATCAATAAATCCAACATAATCTCCCAGGTTATCTAACTTTTAATTACAAACATCATATGCGGAAAATTAAATAAATAAATCATCATATTAAAATAAAGTTCAACAATATAATAGTCAACAGTTTTACAAGTCTTCAAAACTTGCTTATCTTCCCTTTCCCTCTACTAGTTGTAGGTTCATCAACCTTCTCAACTTTAGCTGTAATGTTTATATAAGCAAGAGTGAGCAAATAAAGCTCACTTAAAATAAAAATGAATAAATATCATAACAATTGCCAAATGAACAGGCTCAATAGAAAATGAATAAGGTATTTCATCAATTATAATAATCAGGAACAAAATCTAAAATATATAACTGAGGGTTAAAATACCACAAACTATGTCCATAGTTATAAGTATTCTTTCAACTTAAACTTTAACAGTCGTAAGACTATAAGGACTCCTCGTACCTAGGGGGATCAGCCCTTCGTACAATGTATTGTGCACAAACATTTCAACACTATGCGTAAATTTTCCCCTATAATAGGGTTGTTCATCTCAGCATTTAGAATATAAGTCCACACCAAAGTAAGTTTGGTTTGGATAGGTTTCAAGGTAATTTAGAGTTTAATAAGATCAACTAAGGATTAGTTGAATAAAAATGTAATAACATTATGCTATAGAATAAATCATAAGTGAATCAACATTGTATACTAAGGTCATCCTTTAGGAATAATCTAAGAGCATAACCATTGAATAACATAACATACCTTGCTTGAACAATATTAAGCTAAGGTTATTTAGATTTGAGTATTGAGCATGCATAGCAAATAGTAAATTGAACGACAAAACTTGTTCAATATCAGTGTATCAAAATTTAGAAACTTGCATGCTAAACAATAAGTTAAATATTAGAAAGACTGGCTCAATATCAAAAGGTAAGATTTAGGAACTTGCACAATATAAATAGAATTACGAAACTTGCACAACGAAGTTTAGGTTTAGAAAACTTGCTCAAACAAAGTTTAGAGTTAGGAAAACTTGCCCAACGCATCAATAAGGTTTAAGCACTTGCACAATTGTAATAGTAGAGTTAGAGAACTTGTCTCGTGCATAGGTTAAACAATCACTACTCACGTTCACCACAAGTCCTACACATACCATATGTATTGAAAATACACATTAGTTAAAATAATATTAGTTTCAAGATTTATTTCCCACTTTTAGTATAACTCACTAACTAAGTTTAAGTTTAAACAACATCATACCTTTTCATGAACATCACTTTTTAGCTTTATTACAACTACTTAAGTGATCATGTCATTGCACCACATACACATTAACAACTTGATACAACATCCTATTACATGTCCAACATGTTATCATTAGGTTATACTAATACACAAAGGATTACACTTGCATTCGAACATTTTGACTCCCTCAGATTGCCTCTAAATGCACAATAGTCCTAAAGATGGCCATTTTGACCCTTCATAATGACATCAAATTGAAAAACTTAAAGAATAAAAAGTTATAGGTCTAATCGTCCTCGTTTTGGATCATCTGGAATCACATCAATCGGAGTCGTATGAACATGTTATGCTCATTTTAGTAAAACATGTTCGGTCAATTATTTTTTTCTTAAATTTGGCTAGACAGACTACCCCCCCCCCCACCAGGGCAGGGGTTTTTGCACTAGGGGAGCCCATCGATGCGGGGGTCTCTTCTGCATTTTCGCGACTTTTTCTCTAGAACACTACGAAAAGCCAAATTAGGCCTACAAACTCCTTTCTAACAACCATACCAACCTACCCAAGGTGTAATATGTTTGCAGAAACATAAACTAATGTTTCTTACACGTTTCTAACCACCTAAAGAACATAAAAATCAATATTACAACCTTTAATTTTCACTATTTTTGCTAAAATATCACTTTTTAAAAGTTTCAGGGAAAATCATCACTATGATTTTGTTTTTCAATCAAAACAGTTAATTCAACAAACTTTGTTTTATTTTCTTCATCTTCTTTCAAAATCAATAGTCAATTGATATGTTATACAATAAATTAAACCCCAATTTTACTTTAAACAAAGCCATCTTCATATATTTTCATACCAATTCACTGTAACATGATTTCTTTCACGAATTAATACATAACATGAATTAATTTACTATAACTCATCTATAATCTTATGAAAACAATTTTATAACAACCAATTATCATATAGAAACTATATATAACAAATAATTAACCATCACATAAATTTTTACAGAGAACTCTTTTGAATAGAATAAAACTAAAACTTTTTAAAAAGTAAGAGTAAGATGATACCTTAGTTTTTTTTTTTGAAGATGATAGTTATTCTTTGATTGTCACAGTCTAGGTGGTCTTCCTCCCTTCGGGATCTGATGATGATGTCATTCACATAGATCTCTATCTCTTTATTTATTAAGTCGTGGAAAACAGCCATCATAGCTCACAGATAGGTAGCTCCGGCATTAATGAGGTCGAATGACAACCATCTATAGCAAAAGGCTCCCCAAGGCGTGATGAATGCAATTTTCTCACGATCCTGTTCAGCAACCATGATCTTATGGTACCCCGCAAAATAATCAGCAAAGGAGTACATGTCGTATTGAGAAATATTGTCAATGAGAACGTGGATAAATGGCACGAGAAAGCTATCTTAAAGGAAAGATTTATTCAAATCCCAGTAATCCACGCAAACTCGTACCTTTCTTCCCGGTTTAGGTACAGGGACTATGTTGGATAGCCATCCAGGGTAGGTAGACACCATGATGATGCCTGCTTGAAATTGTTTCATAATTTCTTCTTTAACCTTTAAATTCTACTCAGGTTTTAATCGCCTGAGCTTCTTCCTGACTGGCTTAAATCCCTCTTTAACGGAAAGATGATGGATGACGATATCAGTGGACAAACCCACCATGTCTTCATGAGACCATGCAAACACATCCTGGAATTGGGTTAATAGTGTAACCATATCAGTACTTTGGTTTGGAGTGAGGTCTGTACCAATTTGGATTAATCTAGGGCTTTCTAAGGTTCTGAGATTAAATGAGGTGGTTTGATCAAGATTTAGCTTGGGTTTGTCTTCAACCCATTCTTTGACCTCTTGAGGTATCTCAGTGTCCTATTGTATTTCCAGCAAGTCTGAGTCCAACTTTTCATCAAAGTTACAGTCCTTGTGGAGAAAAGGCACCTCATCAGCAAGTATAGGCACATCTAAATTTAGAGTTCTGAAACAAAATATTCTTTCACTTAATATATGAAATTTTTCAATCATACAAAGTGTTAGCACGTAATGAAAAAAAAAACTTCAAATACTATACAAAAAAGTAAGTAGTTATAGTTATCTACAGGGCAGAGGGATTTTTTGCCCTTTTTACCCTTGTCGACAAATGCAAAGAGTGCTGCTCTGATTGTCAAGGGTGAATTCCTGGTGGATAGCATTGATGAAAAGGCTGTCATTATCCTCCTTCTCTCGAATGATGACCATGATATATGGACAATCATCGTCTAGGATGTCTCTATTCATGCCCTCAGTATAAATAATGATTCATATGTTTGACAACCGCCTGGCGATGTCTTGTTTAAGTTTCCTTTCCCTTTCTTCCACTTTGGGATCTGGAATCAGGACCTCTTTTACTCTAACCGGTATCGACTTAGGAAATAACATAGTCATCACATAAGCAGGAACCATTAGTGTAGACTTTGCAAGTTCAGCCTTTGCAAGATTAGGAAATCGCCGTGTAGCTTAAGATGAAGGAACCTGTTTATGTTTGTGAGGATTCCTGTGACTTGAACTAGAAAAATAGCCTAGTCCAGTTGTCCCTGTTTGACTCTGAACTTTAATTAGGCACTAAATGCCCTGATGGTCTTTGTCCAACCCTTGTCCAGGTTGATAACCCAATGACATCATCTTTTGAGCGGCTGACATTACCTCAGCAGAAATCTTAGATATGAGAGGTGGTGCCCCAATGGGATGGTAGTGAGTGTTACTCACCTCCAGGGCATGGAAACTGACTGGCTCAACTTTTGAATTGAAACTGATGAGTGGCATGTCACCTTGTTTAGGACATTCTGGCTCAGCATTGACAGTGATTAGGCTATCATTAATGATGTATTTAAGTTGCTGGTAAAGGGTGGAATGGACGGCTCCGGCTATATGAATCCACATTCTTCCCAAAAGAAGGTTGTATCCTATAGCTATTTTGAGCACATGAAAGGATACGCAGAATGTATGTGGACTAATCTCCACAGGTAGTTCAATCTCCTCAGCAGCATTTCGTCGGGATCCATCAAAAGCTTTGATAATCGTATTGCTGATTTTGATCCTTTTGAGATTGATATTCATCTTCTCCAAAGTGGTATAGGGACAGATATTCAAAGATGAATCTCCATCTATCAAAACTCCTCCCACCATGTATCCGGAGGACAGAACCGCTATGTGAAACGGTTTTCAATGACCAGTCCCTTCGGGAGGTATGTCGTCATCAGTGAAAGATATCACATTGTTGTGAAAAATGTGATCAACTGGATGCTGGAATTTTTCAACATCCACTGATTTTGGTAAATGGGCTTCTTCCAAAACCTTTAGCAAGACCTTCATGTGATCTTCGGAAGAAAAAACCAAATCTAATATAAAAATTTGTTGTGGAGCTTCTCTCAAGCTTAAAACCACCTTAGCTTTATTATGGCCCATAGTATGGAGGAACTCTTCTATCTTCTCTTCAGAAATTTTCTCCTTTGATTTGATAGTAGGTTTCATCACCCTTTGGGAAAGATACAGTGGATTCTCTTTCAACACTACAGCAGTTATGTGAGATGTGGATCCTTCAGCCTCTCCATAATTCTATGGCACTTTTTGTTGGTTGACAACAGGATATTGTGGTCTATATGGAAAGATGAATGGCTTTGGTGCAGCCACTTTCAAAGGATTATCAACACCCTTAAGTTGAATTGCCTGTATTGTGAGTGGTCTGGCAGCCTCATCAGCCTCAGCGGATATAACTGCTACGACTTCCGTCCATTTTGTAGGAAATATGTTCCCACTCTCAAGTAATAAAGTATCATTGTCTTCCATCTGCAAGACACTATGACGACCCCAAATCTGGGTTACCTGACCCCCGAGTTTGGTGCTCACGATCCACAATATAATAACATCTAACTACCCATTCATTAATTATAATAAACTTACATATCATTAGTTATTAAGTTAAAAACATCATCCCAAGTTAACTAACCTTAACATTACAAACTTTACCCTTTCGATAAACAAAAAGGGTTTACAAAACAACATATTAAATATGCTTAATATAAAACTACTCCAGCACTATGCCTTTGCCTTTATTCTGCTTAGCCCCGCTGGCCTCATCATTCCTAGCTGAAATATTTTATTTAGCAAGGGTGAGCAACAAGTTTGCCCCGCAAGTTAAAATATACAATAAATGATATATGAATCAGAAATAGAAGAGTCTAGATTGAATAAAGCTTCAACAATTATCAAACGATTTTGAGATAACGAAATAATAATTCAATCTGAATAATAGCTTTCTACTATTTTATTTGATATGAAAGAGTACAATTCTTTCAAAGATTCAATAATATTCAATTGAATTAACAATACTGCAACAATATTCAATAATGTGGGATATACCCAGATTTCATGCTGAGTGATCACGGAGGATCATGAACTAATAGAGGATTCATTTAGTTATTAAAACTAAATTACCACAAGAATATAAATTAGTTATCAAAACTAAATTATACTCTTCTGCAAGTACCTGGAGTGGCCAACTCCTTTGTACCCTATATTATGCATAATACTCAATAATAGTGCACATGTCGATTTACGACAATAAAATTTGTTCATCTCAATTTTACTTCACGAGTCCGTACCACAACAATATGGTTTGGATTACTTTCAAAGAAATACTAGGATATCAATAATTAATAACAATGCTAATCTAGCCGAAATCAATGGCATAGATCTTCCAATAACATTTCAGTTCATAATGAATAGAACCTTTCATGCTTTAACAAATACTAGTCTCGCCTAAACAATTAGCTGAGACATAATTTATAATTAGTTCAAATAATAGAACATGATTCGATTGCACTACGTGCGAATTACAACAATCATTATAGATGTGAATAACTATCAATAATTATTCACTACCATGCTTGAAAAAACAGTAACTCAAGTTGAGTTAGGAAACCTGCCTTTCACGTTGATTACTGCTACACAATATAATTAACTGCGCTCGTAAGACCTATAATCAATAATGTCGGTCTCACAATTAGTACAATAATTTACAACACACATCACTGTAATTTACAGTCAAACCTTCTCCTAAACACATTAGCATATAATCACAAGAGTGTTTATAACCTATATAAACACTTAACAAGTCTAACTATTTCGGTCTGGTTGGACTTCGGTCCGTTCTCGGTGTTCTAGTCACCCTATCTGACAATTAACACAGTTATCTGTCTATTATACTTGGTCTCTAAGCTTCAATATTAATTCAGATAAGTCAATTATCAATAATAATATTTTTCGGAAGCTTTTAATAATTATCAAGCAATTATTATAATTTATAATAATTTTCCAAATATCAAAAATATTTTTAAATGATTTAATTATCAATTAATCATGTCATTATTAATATTTAATAATATTCAAATATTAATAACATACTTGTCAAAATATTAAAGTTATTATTAATAACTTAAAATATTTTTAAATCAACAATATTCCACTTAAATGATTTTTAAAGTATTTAAAATCATTTTTAAATCATCATCATTAATATATAATTATTAATGAAATTATCATCTAAATATTAAAAGTCATTAAATATAACATAAATTATTTTTAAATTATTTTTCTCATTTTTAAATGATTTTTAAATTAATAAAACCATTTTTAATTCATTTATTTAATATAATAATTAAATAAATCTAGCATCATTAATATTAATTTATTAATGAGAATACTCCAAAAATATTGAAAATTATATTTTATAATTTAAAATATTTTCTAACACTTTATTCTCAATTAAAATGATTTTTAAATCATTAAAATTATTTTTATCTTATTTAATTAATTTAATAATCAAATAAATTTAATATCATTAAATTATTAATGAAAATTCTCCAAAAATATTAAAAGTTACATTTTATAACTCAAAATATTTTTAAATACATTTTTCTTATTTAAAATGATTTTTTCATAATATTAAATCATTTTTTTCTAATTTATTTAATATACTAATTAAATAAATTAAATACTTTTAATATTTAAATAATTATAAATATTAAAGAAAAATATTCCAATTGGTCAAAAATTATTTTTCATAATTTAAAATAATTTTTAAAACTATTTTTGGTAATTTTTATAATTTATTTTCTATTTTTAATTAATTTTCAGAAATTCAGAAATTAAAAATAATATAAACCGTCGCTAAAGACCTTTAGCTACACATTCTGTCGATATAGGTGTTCTTGGCCTCAAGAACACTGACAGCCGGCTAACAACCTGCCACGTTTGACCGCGTGTAAATTTCAGTCCAAAATGTTTCTAGGTAATTTCCAGCAATGATCTTGTAGTAATTATACAACACTATAGTTATTAATTAACTTCTCGGCGATTCTACAAACACACAAAGAGATCTAAGTCTCTAAAGATGCTGTCAGACCTTACCTGGGTTTCTTTAGAAACCCAGAAACTTGAGCAGCCACTTTCAATCCCCATTATTTATACTTTTTGTTCATTGTTTATGTAATATTAAAGTTCAAACATGTAATACTATTGTCAAGGTACAGTTACATCCCATTAGGTCAGTTAAACAACATCTAAATCTCCAGATTTTATCCGGTCAAACTATGTCAGAACAGCTGTTCTTAACCGTTTCTAGGTTTTCCAGAATTTTACATTGTGATCGAGAAGCATGGTTTGACCGTTCATATAATCACACATGTTGGGTATTTAAGCGATCTAAAGGTCTAGATCTGAAATACACATTACAGGCTACTATTGGGTTACAAAAACATCAACAAATCATTTAAAACCAGACAGATCCGGACCTTAGAACTTACTGTTAGACTCTATTTTCAAATTTCTAGGTTTCCCAGATTTTCGTCCGGTCAACGCTATTTGACCTTAAATAACTTGAAATCTAGTTATCAAATTGATATTCTACCACTTGCAGAATAAAGACCTCCTACCATACTACCAAGCCAAAACATAAAACAAGAAAAATCAAAAACAGTCACGGATCTATGGTACCTGACATTAGCTTGTCAGACCACAGATCGTGTTCTTGACAGTTTTTAAAATTAACACTTTTAACGCATTTTGATGCTATGGATTCATGATAGATCATCATAGATCTTCATAAAACATCCAATAGCAAGATTCTAAACACACAAACACAAATATTTCCTAAGCATACAAGATCAAAAATAAAAATAGGGTTATACCTTCTCTTGAATAATTTTCGATCTTGGCACTCAAATCTGTTATTGATTGATATAGGGGCTGATAATATGACTGATATGCTAGAAATTTTCGGATGCTAGGAGAGAGAGAGAGTTGTGTGAAGGTTAGACAACTAATGAACCAAAATACATGCATTTCTCTCTCTTTAATCAATATATATTGCTTGTAAAGTTGTTAGATGTGATGTGTTAGCTGAGTTTTATTGGATATCTAAGTCACATAGTCAATGTAGTTGCTTACCAACTAAAGTTACTATCAATTTCACAAGTTATCTAATTAAAGAAATGAAAAAGGGCATTTTGGTCTTTCTCTAAATATTTTTAATGCCATACTTGATATTCTCCAAATCTTTAGGGTTTAGGGTTTGGGTTAGGGTTTAGGGTTTGAACCCTTTAGGTTTAAAAATTCTAATTCTCATAAATTTCAAATTTAAGGTTTATAAATTAGAAAATAAAATTTCTAAAAATGCAATTAGGGTTTCTAAATAGAAAATTAATATGCAAAAATATAATTAGAGCTTTCTAATCATACTTAAGTTTAATGAACTCATTAGATTTGCCAAATAGAATTTGGGTTTCCTAATTTTAGGTTTAAAATTCCCGGTTTTGAAATTAGGGTTTCTCGGCTATCGATTAGGGTTTCTAACAGCACATTAGGGTTTCTAATCCTGAGATTAGGGTTTCTAATCTCTTATTAGGTTTTATAATTTTAAACTTTATCCAGTCAAACATCGGTCAATATTTCTATACAATACATATACATCCTTACCAATATAATTATTTTAAATTATATTTTCTACTAAATCCCTATCCGACAATTTGGGTTAGGGTTTCTAAAGCTTGTTAAGCACAACTCTACTCTAAATTTATTAGTCAATACACAAATTGACTTTCTCAAGACTCGTATCATAAATTCATCGTGCAATATTAACAGTCAATATTAACTAAAAAAAAAATTATTCAAAAATTTTGGATTATTCAAAATCCCGGGTTATTACATTCACCCCTCCTTAAAAGGATTCCGTCCCCGGAATCACCACTTTCTTAATCTCTACAATCTTTTAAAGTTGTAGCATCAATTCATTTTATCAACACAATATTAATTTGTGCCTTATATTCTCACCCGTGAGTTGAGTCTATATAAGAAAATAATTCACCACAATATCTAACTAAGATTACTCGCGTAATTTAAATTTTTGAACGAAATCGTTACCTGTGGCCACTTCCTGAACAGCTACTGCATCTTGAGCCGTCATATTGAATGTAAGAGCTGTCGGCCTTCCTGGCTGAGCTGGTCCTTTGATTGCCAGTGTTCCACTGCTGTTTCCTTTATTATTGCTTCCTCTTTCTACATTCTTCTTTGGACAGTTATGAATTTGATGTTCTAGCGATCCGCATAAAAAACAACCTGATATCCTTTTTGGACTTGGACAATTTGGAGAAATATGTCCCTCTTGTCCACAGTTAAAACACACTCCTTTTCCCTTTAAACATTCTCCTGGATGCTTTTTACCACATTTGGCACATGGCTCACCTCTCTTTCTATTATCTCCTGACTTGTCTCTATATTCATTATTGTTCTTCCACTTACGCTTATTAGAATTACTTCCCCCACTGCTACCTCCTTCATTCATTTTCTTCTTCTTTTCTTGATGATACTTTGACACAACTTCACTTCCTCCTTCGGTGATGATTTCTTTTTCCAACAGAGCCGCAAATGTCTTAATCTGCAACACAGCTACCTTGCTATATATCGTGGGCTTCAGTCCATTTTTGAACCTTCGCACCTTTCGCACCTCAGTGTCCACCAGATGTGGAGCAAATCTCGTGAGTTCGTTAAATTTGGCAGCGTATTCTGCAACCGACATATTCTCCTGCTTTAACTCTAAAAAGTTAACTTCCATTCTTGCTTGCATACTTTCTGAGAAATAATTTTCGAAGAATAATTCCTTAAACCTTGTCCAGGTTACTAATGCTGTACCGGCTCTCTCCTGATTTGTCTCCCACCAATAATTTGCTTCTCCCTTCATCAAATATGTTGCAAACGCAGTCTTTTGTTCTTCCGCCACACGCGCAATCACGAACGCTTTCTCCATTTCCTTAACCCAATTTTGGGCTTCAATTGGATCTGTGGTCCCTTTAAATTCAGGCGGTCCTACCGCTTTAAAATCTTTAAAGTTTGCCAATCTTTCATTTGGTTGATTTCTCACTCTTCCTCTTGCAGCTGGAGCTCTAATTTCCATAGCTTCGGCTATCATATTTGTAAAGTTTTGCATTGGGTCAGCTTGACCCCCTTCATTATTTACCGACTGCTCTTCCCTTTGATTTTTATTCTGTAGTCTAGGCGGCATGATCTGATTTAAATAAAAAAAATCTTATATTAATTCTCTTTCTTCACAAATTCTTAATACAATAAGCATTCAACACATATCATTCATATAACCGCGTATTTTTCAAATAGCACATAGTACATTTAGTACTTCACACATATTACTATTCCTAGTTCGTCAAACTTACCACACTTATGTGTTCAGAAACTTGCCACAATTATATGAGTGTATGAACTTATCCTAGTCAGACCTTTGGCGTCCATTCGCTGAGGGGTTCAAAACAGTTCACATAATTATGAGTCATGAACTTACCATAAATATGAGTTTTAAGAACTTATAAAGTAATCTTAATCTTATTTTCATATAGAAAAGAAAGATTTCATTCATACAAACATATCATTGCATTTATATTCATGCAAATAATACATAGTACTTTTCAGTGCACTGTACATACAACTACCAACGGGTACTATCCCTTTGTGACAAAAGTCAGAATTCATTACTACAACTTTACACAAAAGTTGAGACATACAAAAGTTATATCCTATTCTTACCAAAACAAATATTATACTCCAAAAGATTATACTCCTTACACTTAATCCTTCTTCTTTTTAGGACAATTCTTAACCTTATGACTCGTTCCACCACATGCAAAACATCCTCCTTTCTTTGGTTTAGGACAATTTGGTGATAGATGTCCTTTCTGACCATAGTTGTAACACACATTCTTACCCCACATACACTCTCCCAAATGATTCTTTCCACACTTGTCACATGCTTGTTTCTTCTTTGAATATGAATTCTCTGTGTTGTTGTCACTGTCGTAGTTCTTTTTCCTTTTATTAGCCTTCTTTTTCTCGCTTATATCTTTAGATGATACATTATACTTAACCATCATTCTATCGACTTGTGCTTTCAGATTATTTCATTTTTCTGTCATTTCGCGTAATGCTCTTTCTGTCATCCATAATTCCTCCAGAAGAAATACTTTAGTCCTTGAGTCTTGAACTTCTGCAGATGCTTGACCTTCTTCGATTGCTACTTTGTCTTCTTCCCCATCTTTAATCTTTATTTCTGGCTCTACTGTTGTTTCTTTGGAATATACTTCTTCCTCTTCATCCAGCTCCATCTCGGGGTACTCGTCATGATCACTTGCTAGATTTACCGCAGGTTCGTCTCTTAAAACTTCCTCAACTAAATTACTCTGAGTTGGCACCTTAGCTAATAGCATTGGTGCAATAGCCACTGACATCTCCATACTCATCTTATCTTCTCCCGACATCCTACAATCAGTTTAAACAACTTGATTAGTACTTCACCAGTACAAACTTCTCTCACTATGTATCTTCATTTATCACTATCATTGCACTTCAGCAATCTCTCACTTAGTACTCTAAATGAGTATTCTATATCTCGCTCATGGTTATAATCCTAGGGTTTTTCCCAACCCCACTTAAGGTTTATAACCTACAGCTTTGATACCAACCTGTGACGCCCCCAAATCTGGGTTACCTGATCCCCGAGTTTGGTGCTCACGATCCACAATATAATAACATCTAACTACCCATTCATTAATTATAATAAACTTACATATCATTAGTTATTAAGTTAACAACATCATCCCAGGTTAACTAACCTTAACATTACAAACTTTACCCTTTCGATAAAACAAAAGGGTTTACAAAACAACATATTAAATATGCTTAATATAAAACTACTCCAGCACTATGCCTTTGCCTTTATTCTGCTTAGCCCCGCTGGCCTCATTATTCCTAGCTGAAATATTTTATTTAGCAAGGGTGAGCAACAAGTTTGCCCTGCAAGTTAAAATATACAATAAATGATATGTGAATCAGAAATAGAAGAGTCTAGATTGAATAGATCTTCAACAATTATCAAACGATTTCGAGATAATGAAATAATAATTCAATCTGAATAATAGCTTTCTACTATTTTATTTGATATGAAAGAGTACAATTCTTTCAAAGATTCAATAATATTCAATTGAATTAACAATACTGCAACAATATTCAATAATGTGGGATATACCCAGATTTCATGCTGAGTGATCACGGAGGATCATGAACTAATAGAGGATTCATTAAGTTATTAAAACTAAATTACCACAAGAATATAAATTAGTTATCAAAACTAAATTATACTCTTCTGCAAGTACCTGGAGTGGCCAACTCCTTTGTACCCTATATTATGCATAATACTCAATAATAGTGCACATGTCATTTACGACAATAAAATTTGTTCATCTCAGTTTTACTTCACGAGTCCGTACCACAACAATATGGTTTGGATTACTTTCAAAGAAATACTAGGATTTCAATAATTAATAACAATGCTAATCTAGCCGAAATCAATGGCATAGATCTTCCAATAACATTTCAGTTCATAATGAATAGAACCTTTCATGCTTTAACAAATACTAGTCTCGCCTAAACAATTAGCTGAGACATAATTTATAATTAGTTCAAATAATAGAACATGATTTGATTGCACTACGTGCGAATTACAACAATCATTATAGATGTGAATAACTATCAATAATTATTCACTACCATGCTTGAAAAAATAGTAACTCAAATTGAGTTAGGAAACTTGCCTTTCACGTTGATTACTGCTACACAATATAATTAACTGCGCTCGTAAGACCTATAATCAATAATGTCGGTCTCACAATTAGTACAATAATTTATAACTCACATCACTGTAATTTACAGTCAAACCTTCTCCTAAACACATTAGCACATAATCACAAGAGTGTTTATAACCTATATAAACACTTAACAAGTCTAACTATTTCGGTCTGGTTGGACTTCGGTCCGTTCTTGGTGTTCTGGTCACCCTATCTGACAATTAACACAGTTATCTGTCTATTATACTTGGTCTCTAAGCTTCAATATTAATTCAGATAAGTCAATTATCAATAATAATATTTATCGGAAGCTTTTAATAATTATCAAGCAATTATTATAATTTATAATAATTTTCCAAATATCAGAAACATTTTTAAATGATTTAATTATCAATTAATCATGTCATTATTAATATTTAATAATATTCAAATATTAATAACATACTTGTCAAAATATTAAAGTTATTATTAATAACTTAAAATATTTTTAAATCAACAATATTCCACCTAAATGATTTTTAAAGTATTTAAAATCATTTTTAAATCATCATCATTAATATATAATTATTAATGAAATTATCATCTAAATATTAAAAGTCATTAAATATAACATAAAATATTTTTAAATTATTTTTCTCATTTTTAAATGAGTTTTAAATTAATAAAACCATTTTTAATTCATTTATTTAATATAACAATTAAATAATTCTAGCATCATTAATATTAATTTATTAATGAGAATACTCCAAAAATATTGAAAATTATATTTTATAATTTAAAATATTTTCTAACATTTTATTCTCAATTAAAATGATTTTTAAATCATTAAAATTATTTTTATCTTATTTAATTAATTTAATAATCAAATAAATTTAATATCATTAAATTATTAATGAAAATTCTCCAAAAATATTAAAAGTTACATTTTATAACTCAAAATATTTTTAAATACATTTTTCTTATTTAAAATGATTTTTTCATAATATTAAATCATTTTTCTCTAATTTATTTAATATACTAATTAAATAAATTAAATACTTTTAATATTTAAATAATTATAAATATTAAAGAAAAATATTCCAATTGGTCAAAAATTATTTTTCATAATTTAAAATAATTTTTAAAACTATTTTTGGTAATTTTTATAATTTATTTTCTATTTTTAATTAATTTTTAGAAATTAAAAATAATATAAACCGTCGCTAAAGACCTTTAGCTACACATTCTGTCGCTATAGGTGTTCTTGGCCTCAAGAACACTGATAGCCGGATAACAACCTGCCACGTTTGACCGCGTGTAAATTTCAGTCCAAAATGTTTCTAGGTAATTTCCAGCCATGATCTTGTAGTAATTATACAACACTACAGTTATTAATTAACTTCTCGGCGATTCTACAAACACACAAAGAGATCTATTTCTCTAAAGATGCTGTCAGACCTTACATGGGTTTCTTTATAAACCCAGAAACTTGAGCAGCCACTTTCAATCCCCATTATTTATGCTTTCTGTTCATTGTTTATGTAATATTAAAGTTCAAACATGTAATACTATTGTCAAGGTACAGTTACATCCCAACAGGTCAATTAAACAACATCTAAATCTCTAGATTTTATCCGGTCAAACTATGTCAGAACAGTTGTTCTTAACCGTTTCTGGGTTTTCCAGAATTTTACATTGTGATCGAGAAGCATGGTTTGACCGTTCATATAATAACACATGTTTGTTATTTAAGCGATCTAAAGGTGTAGATCTGAAATACACATTACAGGCTACTATTGCGTTACAAAAACATCAACAAATCATTTAAAACTAGACAGATACGGACCTTAGAACTTACTGTCAGACTCTATTTTCAAATTTTTGGGTTGCCCAGATTTTCGTCCAGTCAACTTCGGTCAACGCTATTTGACCTTAAATAACTTGAAATCTAGTTATCAAATTGATATTCTACCACTTGCAGAATAAAGACCTCCTACCATACTACCAAGCCAAAACATAAAACAAGAAAAATCAAAAACAGTCACGGATCTATGATACCTGACATTAGCTTGTCAGACCACAGATCGTGTTCTTGACAGTTTTTAAAATTAACACTTTTAACGCATTTTGATGCTATTGATTCATGATAGATCATCATAGATTTTCATAAAACATCCAACAGCAAGATTCTAAACACACAAACACAAATATATATTTCCTAAGCATACAAGATCAAAAATAAAAATAGGGTTATACCTTCTCTTGAATAATTTTCGATCTTGGCTCTCAAATCTGTTATTGATTGATATAGGGGCTGATAATATGACTGATATGCTAGAAATTTTCGGATGCTAGGAGAGAGAGAGAGAGTTGTGTGAAGGTTAGACAACTATTGAACCAAAATACATGCATTTGTCTCTCTTTAATCAATATATATTGCTTGTAAAGTTGTTAGATGTGATGTGTTGGCTGAGTTTTATTGGATTTCTAAGTCACATAGTCAATGTAGTTGCTCACCAACTAAAGTTACTATCAATTTCACAAGTTATCTAATTAAAGAAATGAAAAAGGGCATTTTGGTCTTTCTCTAAATATTTTTAATGGCATACTTGATATTCTCCAAACCCTTAGGGTTTAGGGTTTGGATTAGGGCTTAGGGTTTGAACCCTTTAGGTTTAAAAATTCTAATTCCCATAAATTTTAAATTTAGGGTTTATTAATTAGAAAATAAAATTTCTAAAAATGCAATTAGGGTTTTTAAATAGAAAATTAATATGCAAAAATATAATTAGAGCTTTCTAATCATACTTAAGTTTAATGAACTCATTAGGTTTACCAAATAGAATTTGGGTTTCCTAATTTTAGGTTTAAAATTCCCGGTTTTGAAATTAGGGTTTTTCGGCTATCGATTAGGGTTTCTAACAGCACATTAGGGTTTCTAATCCTGAGATTAGGGTTTCTAATCTCTTATTAGGTTTTATAATTTTAAACCTTATCCAGTCAAACATTGGTCAATATTTCTATACACTACATATACATCCTTACCAATATAATTATTTTAAATTATATTTTCTACTAAATCCCTATCCGATAAATAGGGTTAGGGTTTCTAAAGCTTGTTAAGCACAACTCTACTCTAAATTTATTAGTCAATACACAAATTGACTTTCTCGAGACTCGTATCACAAATTCACCGTGCAATATTAACAGTCAATATTAACTAAAAAAAATTTATTCGAAAATTTTGGATTATTCAAAATCCCGGGTTATTACAGACACTGCTGTCAATTAAGTTCTGAATAAGATTACAGAGTGTCCAGCATTCCTGTGCTGTGACCGCGAGAATGGGAGTGATACTGACATACTCCAATAGAATTGAACCATCTTGAACGGGGATTGATTGGAGGTAATAGAGCTGTGATTCTTCCTTCATTAATCAGCATCTGAAATATCTCCTCCATTAATTGGACAAGGTATATAAATTCCCTCTTGTTGGTAAAATCCCAACGAGCTTTAGCTCTTGCTCTTTTTGCAATCTTATCTTCCAGTGTTTCACTTTCTGGAGACGATGATGGAGTATTCATAACAAAAGGAAGGAGACTAGCATGCTCCTGGCTGACTAATTGGCGTGTGACTTGGTGCTGATGGATCATAAGTTCTACCAATTGGTTGACTTACTTACAAAGAGCTTTCATCTTTCGTTCCATCATAAACTGGAACTACGCAAAATCCCACTTATCAGCACTATCCTTGCTGGTTTGGGAGGATTCACCACCGTAATTAGAACTCTGTCCACTGCTCCAATTAATCATATTAACCTCTTCTTCTTTGTGTTGAGGAAGAGGTTTGTCTTGCATATGAGGTTGGTCGGGTTTAGTCACCACGATAACACCATTATCAATTAAATCCTGGATCTTATGTTTCAAGGCCCAACAATCCTGAGTATCATGTCCTGGCACTCCAGTATGATAAAAACACTTCCGATTAGCATTAAATCCCTTCCTATTCAGGTTAGCTGGTGGAAGAAGATGAGTAATTTTCTTCTGAGTTGTTAGAAGATTGAGAATGTTCTCGAGTGAGTCCCCTAAGGGTGTGAACACTCGATTGCGTTGGACTTCTCCACTCTTTGGCAATTGAGAGTTTGAAGATTGTGCTTGAAAGGGGGAGTAATTTCTCCTTTGAATAGGCATGTTATGATTGTCTTTTTGACCTTGTAGTATCAAGGAAACATCCTCCTCTTTCTTCTTATGGACCCTCCGAGGGTTGTTTCCATAACTTCCGGACTGGATGTGCTCAGCAACAACTTTCAGAGCGGCAAGGACTTAAATCTTTCTTGACTTCAATCCCATCTCAGCCATTTCTCTGTGTTTGATCATTTTAGAAAATGGCTTACCAATGCCAGCTAAAACTCTCTTATAGAAAGGAGCTTCTTGTATGTCTATGAAGGTCATCACCATCTCAGACTCAATCATAGAGGGAATAACTTGGGCAGCAAGGCGCCTCCACCTTTGAGCATATTCTCTGAAAGACTCATTGGCTTGTTCCTTGAGCTTGGTAATTTGGTACCGGTCTAGAGCCATCTGAGACTGGAAAATGTATTGACTGAGGAAGGCATGAGCTAGCTCCTCCAAGCTATGAATCTTAGAGCTGTCTAATTTGGTATACCATGACCTAGCTTCTCTAGTTAGACTTTTTTGGAACAGCTGCATTCTGAGCTTCTCATCCTCTGTATAAGATCCGAGTTCTCCAATGAATACCTTCAAATGTGTGTAAGGATCTCCCAACCCATCATATTTTTCAAAGTCAGGAATTTTGAACTTCTCTGGATAATGCACACCAGGGAATATACAAAGGTCAGCATATGAAACACTCCCGTGTGCTCCAATCCCTTTGATAGAACGAATGGTCTCTTCCATTTGAAGAACGCTCTTCCTAATATCACCGGCGTCTGAATCTTCTTTGAGATGGGTAATTTCAGGGGTTTTGTTGGTTTTATCCAACTGAAGATCAGGTACTGGAACTGCTTTATCCAGACCTTGGGCTCCTCACTGTACAGAGGATTCTGTATATATGGGTATTAGTGGACCCTGAGTAGACTGATGTAGTTCTTTAAGTAGAACAACCAAATCTGTAATTTGTTTGCTTAATCCGTCAAACTCCTCACGAGAGATAGGATTGGGATTAGACTGGTCAAATGAAGACATAATTGGCCGTAGGCTCGTTTCCTTTTTGAACTTTGAACGGGTAACAGGCCTATTTGTTTCCCTACAAAAACTAACATAGTTTAGTTTTTAGGGAATGTATAAATGTTTACTTGCTATCATGATATGTCCGTTTTAGGAGTATTATCTTGTAAAACGGATGTCAGATGTTTGTAATACAGTATAGCATGTCAGGTTTTAAATATGCATGTACACATATTGGAAATGTAAATATATAAAAGCGATAAATATATATATATATATATATATATATAGACGATCAACCACAATGAAGCATCTTCATGGGGGATCGGAAATATAAATAAAGCAGTAAAAATGATCAACCGCCACGAAGTAAACTTCAGGCGGGACTAAATGTAAAGAAAGCAGTAAAAGGCCATGAAGTAAACTCCATACCTGACAGAAATGTAAATATATAAAAGCGGTAAACGTACCAGATATATATCGATCTAGGCTCAGTTTATCATATATAAATATATAAAAGAAATAAAAAGCCATATATATACTCCCTCCTATTCAGATTAAATGATATTTTAGAGTTAAGCACACTTATTAATAAATAACACAAAATGTATTTTGTGTACTTAATTAATTATTTCTCTCTCCACAATTGTCTCTTCTCATTCTCAACCATTATCCCTAATTAATTATTTCTCTCTCCACAATTGCATTTACTAAGCATATTAAATATAGAGGTAAATTAGAAAAAAAAATAGTGCAATATTGCATGGATATTCCAAAACGACACTTATATAGAATAAAATTAAACTCCCTAAAACGTCATTTAATCTGAATAGGAGGGAGTATATAAATATATATATATATAAGCAAGAAACGCTCCGGATGTAAAATCCAGGCTCAATCGAGGCATAACTCGATAATTTTAGTCCATATATAAATATATAAAAGAAATAAAAAGCCACAGACTGAAGTCCGGGTATACACACGCAACACGACTCTCAACATGAAGAACTGTGTGAGCACAGTAGTGGAGAAAGACTTTAAAAAGTATAAGAAGACTTATAGTAGACTGCCAAAGAAGACTTCAATAGCTTCAAAATGGATGAACACTCGGTTCCCACCAGTAAAATATGACAGAATATAAGCTCAAGCGTTTAAAATGAGAAAGCATTCAGTTTATAGTGTGTACAGAGCAAATTGGACAGGGCTTCCTTGCCTTTTCTCTCTACCAAATGGCCACCCCAAGCACTCTACTTATAGAGGGGGTAGCCTGCACCTGCGGCTACCCGGGGTGCCCCGAGCTCCGCAGGTCCCACCGTCTCGAAGTACGTGCACGCATGCAACGTGATGTCTGCTCGAACTTTTAGAACTTTAATTCGAACATCTGATTGAGGTGTATAAGACCTTTTTTAGAGTGTTATTGTCGAGAGCTACACAATAACATAGGATTAGAGATTGTACAATGTCAGGAAGATGTGACCATGCCCTGGGTCTTCAAGTCTTCAAATTTTATACCGTGTGTTGTCCTGTGTAGTAGTCACTCAGGATTAGAGTTATTGGTTCCTCTAGGACATTTCTGTGTGTAATGTATGTTGAATTGTTGTTAAGACGATGCAGATGTAGGATCGGGGTGGCAAAATAATGATTTTGCCCCTCATCGGGGTTATCTCCAGTTTGGGCTGATTTAGCAGTCGTTGCTCAGGGTTATCTCTGAGATTGGGCTGCTGCAAGTGTTGAATGTCCTTAAGGTTATCTAGGAGGTGTGCTTGACCTCCCGGGGTTGTCTCCGGGGTTGAGACTAAGTGCCTCGGGGTTATCTTCGAGGTTGAAGTTGACTGTAAAGGTTGAAATGAGTTTTTCCAAGGTTATCTCCAGAACTGCAATTGCACTCCTTGGAGTTATCTCTGAGGTTGAGGCAGAAACTCCTGGTATTATTTCCGAGATTGGAACTAAGTATCTCGGGGTTGTCATGGAACTGCCTTATCCGGTGTTATTTTCAGAACTGGAACTGCATCCCTTGGGGTTATCTCCGAGGTTAAGACTAAAACTCCCGGTGTTCTTTTCGGGATTGGAACTGAGTATCTCGGGGTTATCTCTGAGGTGGTAAGAACTGAGTATCACAAGGTTATCTTTGGGATTGAGCTGAGCTGAGCTGTCCTCCACGGTTATCTCTGAAAGGCGATTCTGTCCTCCTGCAAATGTTAGTAACAGGAATACAAAATTTTGAGTGTCTATAGTACCGAAGATACCTGGGAGGTATGGATTCATCATAGATGATGATGATGATGAGGTACGCATCATAGAAAATGATGATCCATTTACATACGATGAGGTAAGAGTTGTAGACACTCAGAGAACTGGATTGAAACAAGTTTCTCAAAATGGAACATTAGTTTTTGATGAGACAATCAAAAGAGTTTGATTTTATCAAAAACAAGAATGAACCTAGTGTGTACAAAAGGGTCAGTGGGAGTGTCGTGACATTCCTAGTATTATATATTGATATACTATGGATAAGGAATGACATATCAATGCTACAATCAGTAAAGATAAAGATGTCTAAACATTCTTCAATGAATGATTTGGGAAGAGTATCTAAATTGGGAATACAAAACTATATAGATAGATTTAAAAGGATTCTCGGCTTAACCTAAGGAACATATATTCATTTGATGCTAAAGAAGTTTAGCATGGCAAACTCCTAGAGATGTCTCATATTGATGAGCCATGGAGTGTATCTCTCTTAATAATTCCCATACTCCCAAAAAAGAGATCACATAAGTAACTATCGTGTATGAAATGAAATGTACAAGACCTGATGTTGATTAATCATATTCTAGAGAAGATCATTGTAAGACAGTGAAAAATATCTTAAAGTACTTAACCGACACTAAGGATGTGATCATATTCATGATGGGTCTGAATTAAAACTAGAAGGCTTAACAGACATAAGTTTTTTAGCCTGACCAAGACAACAACAAATTCACTTTAGGGTAAAGCGTTACCTTGAACGGTGGTGCAGTAAATTGGAAATGTTCCAAACAACAAAGAGTTGTTGGTTTAGTGATAAAGAAAAAGTATATAGCTGTAAATGAAGCTGCAAGTTGATTGTTTAGATAAAATTTCATTACAAAACTAGGAATAGTTCCTAAGTCTCATCTTAGATCTAAACATGTTGATGAGTAGGTTTTATACCTATGAATCCGATATTATTAAACTTAATTATTGCTATCTTTAATTATTTTTTAGTATCTTTTTATCTGTTTTGTGTTTATTTCTTGTAGGTTGGAGCTGGAGGGACAAATTGGTCATTTCGGAAAAGAAAAAGGTCAAAAAATCATTAATATTAGAGCTGAGTGGCATTTTTTTAATTACGTGGTCCTGGTCAAGCGCCTAGGCGCTTGGAAATGGCTTGTGTTGAGCGCCTAGGCGCTCATGTACGGCAAGAAGGAGGATTTTCTACTGCCAAGTGGGTTTTTGAAGCCAAAAAGGAATCTGAATGAGGTGGGAGACTAATACAAATAGGAGGAGACTTTAAAAAAGAGGTATGACTCAATTTTTTAAGAGATTTTTGGCAGAGAGAACAATGAAGAAAAACACGAATGAGAATTGCAAGGGCTGAAGATCAAAGAGAGAGTATTGGAGCAAATTCAGAGTTTCTTCTTCTCTTCTCTAGTTTTATCTTTTGTAATTATCTGGGATGTTTGGATTATTAATCTGGATGATATTTTTCTTTATTATTATCATGAACTAAATTTTCATTAAGATTGCAACGGAACTTGGTATGTAGTTTAAATTGGACCTTCCCATTGAATGAAAGTTAGTTTTTATTGAATTGTTTATTATATCTTTTGCTTATTGATTAATTGTTTGGCCAATAATTATTGTGATAATCTATATAAAATTGGAAGATGGAGTATAGATTGAGATCTGGATATGATAACATCTGTTCATATAATCTGAATAGGGTTAATATGATTAGCATGTAGGATAGGAATATACCTATGTGTCTTTCGTATCCTTTGAAAGAATTTATGCGTAAACCCTAATTAACTTGATTCACATAGGAATATAGTGAATCAATTGAGTAGGGTGTTCCTTGTAATTTTGTGTGTTAAGGATCAGTAGGAGGATTTGTTCACGTGTTTTGGAAAAAGTGTGTGAATTTTATAAATCATTCTTGGATAATGATTCATATTAATTAATTGCTTTAAATGGGAAGTGAATTGATTTAAATGAAATACCAAGGGAAGTTGTAATCTTAACATGTTAAATCTGCAGTCATTCTTGTGAAATTTTGATTTTTAATCATTAGTTTTGTTAAGTTTAAGTTTCAAATCACAAACAAAATTTCGTAGTTTAAAATAGGATTAATTGCATTAGAATTAGTAATTGATAAATATTAGTCTATTTCCTCGTGGGAACGATATCCTTGCTTGCTGAATATTACAATTGAAAGCGTATACTTGCGTGGTAAAGTGCTATTAAAAATTAGGCAACAAGTTTTTGGCGCCGTTGCCGGGGAAATTAGTTTAATATTTTGTCATTATTTATTTTTATAGCATTAATCTTAATTTAAACTTTTTCTTTTCTGTTCTATTCAGGTGTTCTTGACTAGTGTATGCAAACGCGATCGAAGAAGCTAGATTTATTGCCTTACGAGGACGACATCGACAAAAGGTTTCAGCGGTTGCGTAAGTGGGTTAAAGAAACCCAAGAGGCACTTGATATGAAAGATACTATGGCTGAAGAAGAGCAAAAAGCACTGCGGGATTATGCTACGCCGCGTGTTACTGAAATTCAATCGAGTATTACGAGGCCTACCATTACTGCTACAAGTTTTGAGATAAAACCGGGGACAATACAGATGATTCAAAATTCATGTCAGTTTGGAGGGTTACCAAACGATGATCCGAACGATCACATAGTCAGCTTTCTAGAAATCTGCGATACTTTCAAGTACAATAATGTGTCAGAGGATGCAATAAGGCTAAGGCTGTTTCCATTTACTCTCAAAGATAAGGCTAAGAGTTGGCTCCATTCACTACCACCAGGCTCGATTACTACATGGAACGACCTAGCCCAGAAATTTCTTGCAAAGTTTTTCCCGCCTGCAAAAATAGCAAAGTTGAGGAACGATATCTTCTCTTTCATTCAGCACGATTCAGAATCACTATATGAAGCATGGAGAGATTTAAAGACTCGTTACGAAAATGTCCACACCATGGGATTCCTAAATGGCTTCAGGTGCAAACTTTTTATAACGGTTTATTCAGCACCGTGAGATCGAGTATAGATGCTGCAGCGGGAGGAGCTATTATGGCCAAGAATTGTGATGAGGGGTATCAGTTGCTTGAAACCATGACAACTAATAATTATCAGTAGCCAACAGCAAGAACGACTCAGCCAAGGAAAGTAGGGGTTTATGAAGTGGATGCGATGATAGCATTATCAGCTCAAGTGACAGCTCAGATTTCTGCTCTTACAAAGAAGATAGATGCACTTGGGGTACAACCAGTTCTGAAAATGGAAACTATTTTTGAAATATGTGCGGGTAGCCACTCAAGTGATCAATGTGCACTAAATCCTGAGTCAGTCCAGTTTGTTTCCAGTTATAATAGGCAGCAGGGCAGTTATCCAAACAGTTATAATCCAGGAGTGAGAAATAACTCAAATTTTTTTTGGAGTAATAATCAGTCACATGCTCAAGCACAAGCTCCAAGGCAATCATATCCACCTGGATTTCAGCCACATCAACAATCTCAACAACACCTACAACCTCATCAACCTGATAAGCTATCACAAATGGAAGAATTGTTGGAAAGATTGGCAACTCAGTTTGAAGCCACAACGAAAAACCAATCAGCTTCAATAAAGAATCTTGAGAACCAAATTGGGCAGATAGCTAGTACTTTGAATACTAGAACTCCAGGTTCTTTACCTAGTGATACGGAGAAAAATCCAAGGAATGATTGAAATGAACATTGTAAAGTAGTTACACTCAGAAGTGGGAAGGAGTTGACTACAGATTTAGACGGACAAAAGAAAATAATTTCTGCCGAGGATGGTGAAAAAGAGAGGGGAAATTCAGAAAGTAAATCTGGGGAAAATATTGTGAAAAACAACAAGAAGATAAGCAAACAACAGTCGTACCACTTGTGCCGTTTCCTCAAAGATTTCAAAAGCAGAAATTAGATAGACAATTTTCAAAATTTTTAGAAGTGTTCAAAAAGCTGCAAATCAACATTCCATTCGCAGATGCCTTAGAACAAATGTCTAGCTATGCAAAATTCATGAAAGATATTTTAGCAAGAAAGAGGAAGCTAGGGGAGTTCGAGACTGTAGTGTTGACAGAAGAATGTAGCGCAATTCTACAAAGAAAGTTACCACCGAAGTTGAAGGATCCGGGTAGCTTCACCATACCGTGCACGATTGGGCCCCAGTTCTTTAACAGATGTTTGTGTGATTTGGGTGCGAGTATTAACTTGATGTCGCTTTCGATCTACACTCAGTTGGGATTACCAGCACCAAAGACAACAAATATCTCTTTACAGCTCGCAGATAGATCAGTGACATACCTTAAAGGCATTGTGGAAGACACATTAGTGAAGGTGGACAAATTCATATTTCCAGCCGACTTCATTGTGTTGGACTACGAAGAGGATAAAGACATATCCATTATCCTTGGAAGACCATTTTTAGCCACTGGAAGGACATTAATTGATGTACAAAAGGGAGAGTTAACGATGAGAGTCCAAGATGAAGAAGTAATTTTTAATGTTTTCAAGGCTATGAAATTCCCAAAGGGAGAGGAAGAGTGCTTTAGAGTTGATCTGATTGAAAAAGCAACTAGAGAGGTATTTAGTGAATTTGTGAGTGAAGACCTTCTTGAAACTGCAATGGTTAGTGAAAATTTATTTAATGATTCAACTGTGCTAGAATGGGTTCAAATGTTAGATTCAGCACCGAAGTTCACACGATGATTACAAAAATTTGAACCTCTGGATTTTTGGGGAAAGCCAGATGAAAAGGTGAAATTATCTGTAGAAGAACCGCCGACCTTGGAACTTAAGTCATTGCCTAACCATCTACGGTATGCCTTCCTTGGTTCTTCTTCTACCTTTCCAGTTATTATTTTTGCATCACTTGATAAGGTTCAAGAAGAAAAGCTACTAAGGGTACTTCGGCAATTCAAGACTGCTCTTGGGTGGACTCTTGCGGATATCAAGGGAATAAGCCCATCAATTTGCATGCATAAGATTCTATTGGAAGATGAAGCGAAACCGATTATTGAACAACAACGAAGACTCAATCCCATCATGAAGGAAGTTGTAAAAAAAGAAATCGTTAAATGGTTGGATGCGGGAATTATCTACCCTATCTCAGATAGCTCATGCTTAACTCCAGTTCATTGTGTGCCAAAGAAAGGGGGAATGACAGTAGTTGCAAATGAGCATAATGAATTGATCCCGACTCGAACAGTTACGGGTTGGCGGGTGTGTATGGATTATAGAAAGTTGAACAATGCCAGTCGTAAGGACCATTTTCCTCTACCATTCATAGATCAGATGTTGGACAGGCTTGCAGGGCATGAGTATTATTGTCTTTTGGATGGATACTCAGGTTATAACCAGATTGCCATTGCACCCGAGGATCAGGAGAAGACAACATTAACATGCCCATATGGTACCTTTGCTTTTCGCAGAATGTCTTTTGGATTATGTAATGCGCTTGCAACATTTCAACGGTGTATGATGGCTATTTTCTTCGATATGGTCGAACAAAATCTCGAGGTATTTATGGATGATTTTTCAGTTTTTAGGGATTCATTTGATTATTGTTTGGAAAATCTCACTCTCGTGCTCAAACGGTGTATGGAAACGAATTTGGTTTTAAACTGGGAGAAATGTCATTTTATGGTGCAAGAGGGGATAATCTTGGGTCATCGAGTGTCATCAAAAGGAATTGAAATGGATAGAGCTAAGATCAAAACCATCGAGAGCCTGCCACCACCTATTTTAGTAAAGGGTGTTCGAAGTTTTTTGGGACACGCTGGTTTCTATAGACGATTTATAAAAGACTTATCCAAAATCACGAAACCACTTTGCAATCTTTTGGAGAAGGATGTCCCATTCAACTTTGATCAAGCATGCCTGGAAGCTTTTGATGTGTTGAAGAAGAAACTTGTTACCGCACCTGTAATCATAGCGCCAGATTGGAGTATCTCATTCGAATTAATGTGTGATGCTAGCGACTTTGTGATTGGCGCAGTTCTTGGCCAACGAAAGGATAAAATTTTTCATGCTATATACTATGCTAGTAAGACATTAACGGATGCCCAACTGAATTATACCACTACCGAGAAGGAGCTATTAGCAGTTGTTTATGCATTTGATAAATTCCGATCATATTTGATTGGGACAAAAGTGATCGTGTTTACAGATCATTCGGCAATTAAGTACTTAATAGCAAAGAAGGATGCGAAGCCGAGATTAATTAGATGGGTATTATTGCTACAAGAATTTGACTTAGAGATCTGGTACCGAAAAGGAACAGACAATCAGGTTGCTGATCATTTATCACGATTAGAGAATGCAGAACTAAAAAAAGATGACACAACAGTGATCAATGAATTTTTCCCAGATGAACAACTGTTCGCTGTAAGGATGGATAATCCATGGTATGTAGATTATGTAAATTTCATTGTGAGTAAGGTGTTTCTCCCAGATTTAACAAGTCAACAGAAGAAGAAATTTCTCCATGATGTGAAACAGTATTTATGGGATGAGCTGTTTTTATTTAAATAGTGTGGAGATCAAGTAATAAGAAGGTGTGTTCCGGAAGTTGAAATGGAAATTATTCTCTACCAATGTCATGCATCTGACTATGGTGGACATTTTGCGGGAGAAAGAACGGCAGCTAAGTTGCTTCAATGTGGATTCTTTTGGCCAACACTCTTTAAGGATGCCCGTGTGTTTTCATTGAAATGTGACAGATGCCAAAGAGTGGGTAATATATCAAAGCGCTAAGAGATGCCACTAAATATGGTCTTAGGAGTCGAATTATTTGATGTTTGGGGCATCGACTTCATGGGACCATTTCCATCATCTTTTAGCAACTCATATATACTTCTAGCGGTGGACTACGTTTCGAAGTGGGTAGAAGCTATAGCATCGCCTACCAATGATGCTATGGTTGTGGTTAAGTTCATTCAGAAGAATATTTTCTCTAGATTCGGCACTCCTCGTGCAATCATTAGTGATGAAGGCACACACTTCTGTAATAAGCAGTTCTCAGCTATTCTCGCTAAGTACGGAGTCACTCATAAGATTGCTACTGCTTATCATCCACAAACAAGTGGTCAAGCCGAGGTCTCTAACCGAGAAGTGAAACGAATCCTCGAGAAGATAGTGAACCCTAGTCGGAAAGATTGGGCTAGTAAGTTGGATGATGCTTTATGGGCATATCGCACAGCTTACAAAACTCCGATAGGGATGTCTCCGTACAGGTTAGTATATGGGAAGGCATGCCATCTTCCAGTTGAACTAGAACACAGTGCTTATTGGGCAATTCAGAAGTTAAACTTTGATATGTCTACTGCGGGAGAGAGGCGCCTCTTACAATTGAACCAAATGGATAAATTCAGACTCCAATCATACGAGAACGCGAAGTTATATAAAGAAAAGGTTAAGAGGTGGCATGATGAGAAAATTCTGGAAAGAAAGTTTGAAGCAGGGCAAACAGTGCTATTATACAATTCAAGGCTTAAATTGTTTCCAGGAAAGTTGAAATCCCGTTGGTCAGGGCCATTTATTATTACAAAAGTTTATCCTCACGGAGCAGTGGAGATGGAAGACCCGGATGCTAAACGTAATTTCAAAGTCAACGGTCAGAGATTGAAGCACTACTATGGGGGTTGCGTTGATCATGAAAAGACATCGGTTAACCTTGCTGATTAGAACAGAGAAGAAAGTCAGGCTGAAGACTATAAATCAAGCGCTAACTGGGAGGCAACCCAGGAAGTTTTATTGTTATTTTCTATTTTTACTTTTATTTTGTTTAATTTGCTTTACTGTTAGTTTATTTAGTGGTTAAACTTTTATAGTTTAGGTTTTGTTACACCCCTTATGTTCTCTAACACGATATTTAATTGATTTCAGGGTAAGAGACAAGATTACATATTTGGCGGGTTCGACTAATGGCCACTACGACTACCTAGTCGAGGGTCTCGCTCCCCGGTGAGCGAACGGCTGCCCAGCTCGCCGGTGAGCTGGCGGGGGTTGCAAGGGGGCAGTGCCCTCTGGAAGCCAAGCAATTATGAGCTCAATAGAAGAATATCCATTTGTCAAATTCTCATATTTCTAATCATTTCCCTCATTTTTAGTGTTATTGAATTGCTAAGTGGTGTAGGGTATTTTTTTTTAGGCGAATCTTTAATGTTGGTTAGTTTTCTTTTATTTTAGAATGTAGTTTATCTTAGTTTAGGGTTTTTAAAATAAGTCTTAATCTCCTTGCAAAAGAAGAAACTAACAATTAAAGTTGGGGTATTGTAGGTTGAAATCAACAAGTTTGGAAAATTATGACATGTCCAACCGCCTATGCACCCAAGCCCGGTATAAACCAAGCGCCTAGGCGCCTCACTACAGTAGCTGAGATGCGACCCAAGCGCCTAAGCACTCCAGTCAAGGCAACACCAAGCGCCTAGGCGCCCCAAGTCAGTAGCCATACAGCGCCCCAAGCGCCTAGGCGGTCCAGTCAAGGCAACACCAAGCGCCTAGGCGCTCCATGCGTACTACACATACTGCTTTCAACCGCCTAGGCGGTCCAGACAAGGCATACCCAAGCGCCTAGGCGCTCCTATTGCAGCACGGAAAAAAAAATAGAAGCCCTAATCGGGCACAACTCCTAAACACCCAAATCAGAGTCTCTCTTGCTCTCCCACCCCAACTCAAACTCACTCAAATCACAACCCTCCTCTAATCTAGCCACAATAATAAACGTTTTCTTGTATAAGCCTAATCAAACACTCAATCTCCAACCAAACCTAAGGCACTTAATCTCCATCTTATTATCCTTCCTCACCAATTTGGACACCAACTTACATTTAAACCCCATCTATCTGAAGTACGGGTTCAAAGCTCAAATTGCTCCTATAACTTTGATTGGAACATCATATTTGGCTATAACCAAGTAAGTGTGCAAGATTTTCATGCAAATTAATTGGATTCACTTGGATAATAGCTACATTAGTACTTTGAAGCTAGTTTCTTTCATTGTGTTGGCTCAAGTGGGTTTGGGTACTCTTGATTGTTGCTTGTATTGCATTGGAAGTATATTGTGCTTAGTAATTGACAAATTTGGTGAAACTTAAGTTTGGGTGAGTGCTTCAACAATAGTGTTCAAAATTTTTGCACACCAAGTGTTAGATAATTTGTCACAAAGAGGATTTGGCCGTCCTAAGCCACTGAATATCATTTGGTTTGGCAAGAAAATATCACATAAGACTATGGCTACTAAGAGGCATAGAGGCGAGACTTCGGGCACTTCGCAAAAGTTTGACAAAAAGAGATTTACAAGTGCTAAAGCGTCCGAAAGATATTACAATTTGCTTTCTAGTAAATATCTAATTCCTGAGCGTGGATTATTGCCAGAGGCAGAAGATGGGGAGTTACTACAAATGATTGGAAGTAGAAGATGGGTGAACTTTACATCCCAACCAGATTCATCGGTCATTAAAATTGTTAAGGAATTCTATGCCAATGCAAAAGATGTTGTTGGTAACATAATTTGGGTTCACAGAAAATCAGTGGAGGTCAGTTTTAGGACAATAAATGCTTACTACGGCTTGAACATAATACCCAATAATGGCTACATGCAATATTTAGAGCACGAGCTAGACTATAGTGAGATGATTCAAGCTTTGTGTGTACCGGGAACAACATAGAAATTAATAGATCAACAAGAAGCTGTTTTTTTTCCTGCATCCGCACTAAGCAGTTACGGGAAAGCATGGCATGCCTTTATTTGTGCCAAGTTAATGCCGTGTAGGCATATGAGTAATGTTATAAATCAACGGGCAGCGTTGCTTTTCTGCATTGCACAAGGAAAAACTATAGATGTGGGTCAGATTATACATAATTCCATTGACAGAGCAATTCAAGGAGGGACCTCAGGTGGACTACCTCATCCATCTTTGATTACTGGACTATGTTGATAAGCTGGAGTAAAATGGGATGTCGAAGAAGCTACACAACCTCCTTTAGCTGCAATTGACCACTCGCTTATTAAGAAGTACAAGGTATGGGGTGGGGGTATACCACACCCGAGAGGATTAGGGTTCATTATTGTGCCTCCCGAGCCTGCAGACGAGCCTAATCAACAGTCCCATGATAATCCTTCTGCAGCTGGAAGTTCTGGGCCACCACCAAATTTTTTTGAAGATATTCGTCGAGATTTAAGCAATCAAACTAGAAGGATTGACATGGTGGCTACTCGAGTTCAGCAGGGTTTTGACCGAATGGAAAGAAATCAGGATAGCCTAGCTCAGCGACAAACGGAGGTGTATCAGAACTGTAGTGCAGCATTCCTAGAGATGTTTGCCCGCATGAATCCAGCTGCCGCTCCCTACCAATTTCCACCATTGTCTTCATACCCCCCGATTGATGAAGAAGAAGAAGAAGAAGAGGAAGAAGATACTGACGATGAATAAGGCTTCGATCTTTCAGGGAAGTCCTTAATGCCTAATTTCTTATGTTTTGTTTGTTATATACAATGAGGACATTGCATAGGTTTAGTTTGGGGGTGCATTTTTCCAGTTCCAGTTGCATTCTTGTAGTATTCATTTAGTAGTTTTTCATGTAGTTTTCATTCTAATTTCATAAAAAAAAAGAAAAACAAAAAAAATCAAGTATTTGCATGTTTTCAGCTGTTAGATAGTTTAAGTCTGTTTTGGCCAATGATGATATTGGAATTAAGTAGACAAGTATAGTATTGTCTGTTAAGACTTTGATGTGATTTCTTGTCATGATTTGAATCTTTACCTGTTTGAAACTGATATAATAAGGATAGCACAGTAAAAATAACTATGTTGACTGATGGAGTCTAAATTGACACATAATGGACTTCTTGAGGATAATACTAGTTTAAATGAATGAAAGACATGAATAGGCAGAGATGACTGAATTTAGACAAAAACTTAAGTTTGGGGGAAAAATTTGGGATATATAAGCTTCAAAAAAAATTGATGAAAAAGATACCGTGGCTAATCTTGTTTCGAGGCCTTTGTTACTTGAGCAAGTACGCCCAAGGGGATTGTCTTTACACCTAGCGCCCTAAGGTCTTATATGGTCTGGGAGTCATTGGTCGAAAGTTCGCTAATGGGTAGCACTATTAGCCTAATGGAATGAGACATTGCACAGTCATGGTTAAAAAAAAGAGATAAACAATAAAATGGGAAAAGAGCAAAAAGCCCCCGTAATGATAAGTAAAGCATAAGTATCATGGGTTGGACTCTTGAATTTGGTGGATGTTTGACTTTAGTTGGATCTAGCTTGTTCGTGAATTTTGTGAGTTGACACTATATGACATCTTTAAGGAGATCTATTATGTTTTGTATTTAGCATTATATTAGTTAGCATTGTTGTTCAGCACACACGCACTATATCAGTAATAATAGGGTAAGATTTGATGATTGACTAGGAAATTATTGATTTGTCTTGATATGATGTACTAGCATGTTTAATTTGATTTCTCTGAGGCTTGATGAATAGATTTTGTTCTGTTTGACTGCTGAAATTTTAGGCACGTAGATAGTTGTATTGCATATTTAGTTATTGCATTGTGTTTTATTGCTTGGGGACAAGCAATTAGTTAAGTTTGGGGGTATTTGATGAGTAGCTTTTATACCTATGAATCCGATATTATTAAACTTAATTATTGTTATCTTTAATTGTTTTTTAGTATCTTTTTATCTGTTTTGTGTTTATTTCTTGTAGGTTGGAGCTGGAGGGACAAATTGGTCATTTCGGAGAAGAAAAAGGTCAAAAAATTATTAAAATTAGAGCTGAGTGGCATTTTTGTAAATACGTGGTCTTGGTCAAGCGCCTAGGCGCTTGGAAATGGCTTGTGTTGACCGCCTAGGTGCTCATGTGCGGCAAAAAGGATGATTTTCTACTGTCAATTGGGTTTTTGAAGCCGAAAAGGAATCTGAATGAGGTGGGAGACTAATACAAATAGGATGAGACTTTAGAAAAGAGGTATGACTCAATTTTTCAAGAGATTTTTGGCAGAGAGAACAAGGAAGAAAAACACGAAGGAGAATTGCAAGGGCTGAAGATCAAAGAGAGAGTATTGGAGCAAATTTAGAGTTTCTTCTTCTCTTCTCTAGTTTTATCTTTTGTAATTATCTGGGATGTTTGGATTATTAATCTGGATGATGTTTTTCTTTATTATTATCATGAACTAAATTTTCATTAAGATTGCAACGGAACTTGGTATGTAGTTTAAATTGGACCTTCCCATTGAATGAAAGTTGGTTTTTATTGAATTGTTTATTATATCTTTTGCTTATTAATTAATTGTTTGGCCAATAATTGTTGTGATAATCTATATAAAATTGGAAGATGGAGTATAGATTGAGATCTGGATATGATAACATCTGTTCATATAATCTGAATAGGGTTAATATGATTAGCATGTAGGATAGGAATATACCTATGTGTCTTTTGTATCATTTGAAAGAATTTATGCGTAAACCCTAATTAACTTGACTCACATAGGAATATAGTGAATCAATTGAGTAGGGTGTTCTTGTTAATTTTGTGTCTTAAGGATCAGAGTTAGGAGGATTTGTTCACGTGTTTTGGAAAAAGTGTGTGAATTTTATAAATCATTCTTGGATAATGATTCATATTAATTAATTGCTTTAAATGGGAAGTGAATTGATTTAAATGAAATACCAATGGAAGTTGTAATCTTAACCTGTTAAATCTGCAGTTATTCTTGTGAAATTTTGATTTTTAATCATTAGTTTTGTTAAGTTTAAGTTTCAAATCACAAACAAAATTTCGTAGTTTAAAATAGGATTAATTGCATTAGAATTAGTAATTGATAAATATTAGTCTATTTCCTCGTGGGAACGATATCCTTGCTTGCTGAATATTACAATTGAAAGCGTATACTTACGTGGTAAAGTGCTATTAAAAATTAGGCAACACATGTGTTATGGCACTTTCATTTGATTAGAGGAATCATTGAAAGATGGGAAATCACTATAGAGATAGTGGACTCTCAAGAACAACATTATATATCCATTTACTGAAGCTTATCCAACAGCAGGATGATCGTTGTGATGCCTCTAAAATAGGTATACATCACCTATCTTGAGTCGCCAAATACATGGTACAAAATACAAATACAATCTTTAATATACAACAAGAGAGCTGCGAGTTTTAATACAAATACTGTCTTCAAGACAATATCCACTCTCAGAATAAGTCCTCATTACATTTATTGTCACACTATTTAACAGAATAGTGAGGACTACTAATACTATCATCTGGTCCATCACTCCGTTTCCCGACTCGTCCCAGCTATATTCTCAATTCCTGAAGAGAACAATGAAAGAAAGGGTGAGCTCAACTAGCCCAGTAAGAAATATTATGACTAAGATAATGTAGAATAAATTATCAATAGTCTACAACAATGTTAAACTGATAAAATACAATAGACAACAAGTTTAACTGCAGCGGAACAAGCAATCCATTAAAAGAGTCAAGTAGAGAATAAATCTACTATCTTTTATGATTTAAAAGGTTTTCATCACTTTTATCGCTGAGACTCGGCTTAATAAATAATCCACATCATCGAATCACCCTGCACTACGGCCAAGGATATTCTTTAGTATCACGACCACAAATTATCCATGCACTACGAGCCAAGGACAGTCGTGTATTCATCAATGGTCAAGATCATGCCAACAACTGTCCATCAATGCACTATGGGCCAATGAGGACTTTTACCACATCATTTGTAACATTACGGTCATGATTACACCGAATAATCTCTGGTCATAATCATACCAAGTCCATCTATGCACTACAGGCCACAGATGACTTTCAAAAAAAATATAAACATGAGGATGATGACAATGATATAAGAATTCAATAAACCAAGTTCAAGAATTAATTTATTCAGGAACTAATAACGTCCAAATTGTCAACATGATACTTCTTTGTAGAGTAAAATTCAAGAATGCTCAGAAGAATATTTTCATGAAAAGATACTGGATGAAGCGCAAATATCAAGGATATTCCACGAATTTCATGGAGTATAGAAGTCAACACTTTAACCAACTGAGTATAATAAGGAATGGAATAACAAAAGAAATCTCAAGCATGCGGTAGACCACACGGGTAGGTTATTCTAACAGAATAATAAAGACGGAACCAGGTCCGGCGTAAAATGCACAGATAGGATATTCCAACAGAATAATAAAGACGGAACAAGGTCCGACATAAAACGCACAGACAGGATATTCCAACAGAATAATAAAGACGGAACCAGGTCCGGCGTAAAACGCATAGACAGGATATTCCAATAGAATAATAAAGAATGGAATAATAGAAGAATTTCACCAAGTATGCGATACTTCGCATAGACAGATTATTTCAACATAATAATAAAGAGTGGAATAACAGAAATTCTCTTCATGAAGACGGAAGAAAGAAATAATACCCCTTACCTCAGAAGAAACTGGATACTGGAATAATGAGGTAGCAGGTTTCTCTTCTTCTATATATTTTCCATCTACAATTTCTCTCTATAATAATTGCTCTATAGCTTTAGTGAATTGGTGAGAAATGAAGGAAGAATGAGCTTCTATTTATAAAAAAAATATAGTTTCAATAATTACACGTTTTGGGGCTCGAAAAATTACAATACAAAAACTCCAACTTTTCCTTTATTTTTAATTTAGTCATGCAAGTATTATCAAACTTTCACTACCTCCCCTAATAGTAAATAATGTTATTCAATAGTAAATTATGTGAATCAATAGTTCTAGACATATGAAAATATGAATTACAGTATAGTACTTCCATCTATACCTCTATTTTTAACTTAGTCATGCAAGTATTATCAATCTTGCACCAACTCCCCTAATAGTAACAAGAATGTGAAACAACAGTATACACATGTGAACATATAGTTATAATCATGTGAAATAATAGCAATCAATTACTCATTTATCCGGTTAAATACTTGATTGATCAATATAACCTCTAGACATCAATTTTTATTGAAATAAATGTCGATTTTTACTAACACAATTAATTCTAACACAATGAAACTATTTTTATCAACAATATAAATTTTGAAATTTTGAAATTTGACTTTTCCCAAAAAAGTCAACTGTTGACTTTTTGACCAAAAAGTTAATCTCGGAAAATTTTGTGTTTATAGACTATTTTTACTAATTTCATCGTTCCGGACTGAAATATCACGTCTGCGTCTCCAAATTCAACTCCGAACACAACTTCAATTTTAATAACATTTATCATTAATATTATAACTCACAATATTTATCAACCAGGTCGTTCCCAGGAAAGAGGGGGCTTTCCAATAAGGATTTCTCCCTATTGGCGCGCAATTAGGTGACCAAATCTCTCCTTGACAGAACTTCTAGACATTATAAATATTGTAATTTAATAATATGAATAACTTTGTCGTCTCAATTATTGATTTAATAAAATAACATATTATGCAGATGATACTGTGACAATAATCGAATCAATAATATGAGATATATGATGCAACAATTATTGTAGCAATAATTGAGTATAACTGAGTAACTTCTCACGTCAGCATTAATAATCAATACCATGTGCTACTATGCAACCACGCGTATTACTGTACTTTTACTACCGATTAGTTCAACAGTATTAACGGTAAAACTTCCGCTATTATTTTTATAAATATATTTTTGTCATTTTCTCAATCTGATAATAATTTTGTTGTGGGGTCCACCAATGATTGTGTCGTCGTACGGATATTCCCGACAAAAAGAATATTCCTCAACCAATCGAATATTATATAACAACTTGCATACTTTGTAAAATTTATAAATACTACCCACAACTCTAACATTATATCAAATACACACTATAATATTCAAAAAATATTTCGAGAAATTTAAATCTTTATTCATAAAATCTGGGGTCTCACAATCTCCCCTCCTTATAAAATTTCGACCTCGAAATTTACGTACGTACCTAGTATGCCAAAGAGGTGAGGATACCTTGTCTTCATTTTATATTCCAACTCTTGAGGTATAACCTTGAATACCTTTATAGTAGAAAACATTACACGTTGTATACGTGCATGCCCGATGTCCTCTAATTGCCTCTGAATGCACATCAGTCCCTAAAATAGCCATTTTAGGACTTGATACCGACCTCAAATCTCAAAACATAAAGAAGGAAAGTTGTAGGTATACTCGTTATTGATGAGTGAGTTTTATACACATGAATTGGATAGATTCGAGCTTAATTTATTGTTGTTCTCAAGTCTTTTAGGATGTTTTTATGTGTTTGTGTCTATTCATGCATGTTTTACATTGTTTTGTAGGAATTGGGACAAAAGTTACTTGGATCGATGTTTGGGGTGGCTAGATTCGCGTTTTCGGCTTGCCATTTACACAGCAGTCACTTCAGAGCCAATTTGACTATAGATCCGGATATTATTTTGCGAAACTTCAAGAATAAAAGTTGTAGATCTACTTTTCCTCTTTCCAGAACATCTTGAATCATCTAAATCGGAGTTCGGACGAAGAAATTATGGCCATTTTCCCAAAGGATGTCGGAGCAGAAAATGTTGGAAAAAGGAGCAAGCGCCTAGGCGCTCCATACAAGCCTAGACCAAGCGCCTAGGCGCTCCAAGTCAGAAACATAATGCAGCCCAAGCGCCTAGGTGCTCCAGTCAAGGCCAAATCAAGCGCCTAGGCGCTAGGAAGCAGAGTTTGAGCTGGGGAAAGGCTTGGTGCGGGCCTGGACGCGTTTTGGGCGAATTTTGACACCTTTTTGACTCCAAATTGGATTGGGTTTGTTCCTAAGCTAAAAATTAGACTTGTAACCTATAAATACATGATGTAAGGCATAAAATAAGAAGGGATTACATAGATTAGACTAGATTAAACACTCCTTTAGATTAGAACATAACCCTAGTTCTAATTAGATTTGGAGATTGAAGCAACTTGGAGACCATTGAAGATTCAAAGTAGGAGCAAGGAGGGAGCGTCAAGTCTACTGACAATAGATTATTTCTTCTCATCTTCTTCTATCTTTATCTTTTAATGATTATTCAATTTTGGATTCTTAGTTTAAATTCAATAATCATGAACTAATTCTTTGTTTGAGATTACAATGGATCTTATTGTGTAGTTTATTTTAATATGCTTCGTTATCAATTAGTATTTTCTATTATGAGAATTGTCTATTATGATTTGGACATAATTATTTAATTTCTTGGCCATCAATTACCGTGATAATCTATATGAACTCGAGAGATGAAGTATAGATTTAGATCTAATCATGATAGCATGTGTTCAGGATTTTGTTAATAGCTTAAACTTGATGAGTGTTAAGGTAGAGATATGCTTGACATCACATGTAATCTTATAGAGAACTTAGTCTTCAACCTTCTTCAATTGTAATTCACATAGAGATATAGTGGGTTAGTTGATTAAGGTGTTTAACGAATTTCTATCTTAACTGTGGATTGACGTTAATACGGTATTAGTGCATCGAGAGGTGGTTAATATTACTTTCGTGTTCTTGATTAACAATTCAGGATAGAGAATAATTGATGAGAAGTGTGTTAACTTAAATGAAGCAATAAGTGAAGTTGTGATCTTAAATCTCCATAGTCTTAATTTAATTAGTGGAATAGTAGTTAATTTATATAGTTTGTAATTCATTCGTTTAAATAAGATTGAGTTGGTTACGGGTTAGTACTTGGTGATTTTTATTAAATAATTCTCTGTGGGAACGATACTCAACTTATCACTTTATTACTTGTTGACCACGTATACTTGCGTGTTGTGCGTAATTAGATTTTACCCAACAAGTTTTTGGCGCCGTTGCCGGGGAATTAGTTTAATACAGTTTTACCAATATTAGCTCAATCAAATTAGTCTTAATTTAAACATTTTTATTTTTATTTTTAATTCTCTTCCTATATTTCTCTCTTTTAAGGTACCATGGATGACTTTGCGTATCAATGGCCATACACGAACATGACTCAACCAAAAGAAAAGGAGATTGACAGACTCGCGACACTTTCCGCAATGTCAGCACAAATTAAAGAACTTTCGAGGGAGTTGGACGTTATCGCAGCCCAACAGAGTCAAAGGATGGCAATCATGTGTGACTATTGTGCTGGCAACCATCCGAGTCATCAATGCACCGTTAGTTTTGGGCGGGGAAAACAAGGTGGTATATACCTCAACCAGTATGCATATGATAATTACCATCAAGTTTGGGGGTATCACCCGGATTCTTCATAGAGCTACAACTATCAGGACCAATACTCTGCTCCAAATCCAACATATCCATCAAATTTCTCAAATCCACCTCCAATGCAACAAGAAGACAATTCAGATTTCAAGGAATTCATGTTAAGGATTATAGCAGAAAAAGAAGAGATGATAATGAGTCAGGAGTTATCAACCCAAAATTTTAATAATCGAATGGAACAACTCCTTTCTACCTCAACCAATGATCCTCAATACATGGCTTCCGAGACTGAAACAGAAAATTCAAGGTTGGAGGAATTGGTGTCCAATTTCATAGCATCAAATGAGGAGAGAATGAGTAATCAAGCGAGGTCAATTCAAAATCTTGCGGATCAGATAGAGCAAATGACCGAAGCCGTAAGCAACCTTCCTCCAAACACTTGGCTTTATGACATGGATGACGAAATTGACGGAGAACCCGAACCAAATCTGCAACTGGATGAGCCACAAGGTATAGGAAGTGTGGAGACAATTGGGGATAATGAAATAGAGGTCCACAAAGATCTAAATGGGTCTCCACCAAAGTTCAACGATCTGGTTAGATTTGCAAAACCGTGCCCGCTTGGTAGTCATGTCGTCGGCGAAGATCTTATTGACATAAGAGTGAGTACAATTTTGAATCCATGGTGGGACGAGAAAGAGAAGATAGATGAAGAGCACATTGTGTGTGACAAGCTTCCATGCCCCAAAGTGATCACATACACAATGAAGAAAACACCTAGCTGTGGGACGTTCTTGGTTGAGATCATACCAAACCAGAGCATGCTAGGTGACTTTGATGTAATGGCTATCACAAATGGGAACTTACCAAAAGCTATATTATTTCCGATGGATGGAGGGTTCCTCAACTTTCGAAGAGGAATTGGATAGCATTGACCAGAAAAAGTCAGGCTGAAAGACTATAAAACAAGCGCTTATTGGGAGGCAACCCAAGTTTAATTTTTATTTTTAGTTTTTATTAAGTTTTATATTAGTAGTTTTGAATTTGCATTTATTTAGGATTTAATAAAATTGCTTCTATCATGGTTTTACAGGTTATTCAAGTCAAATTCAAGTGTGGTGCCCAATTTGTTCCATGTGCTTAGCATATTCTCCAAACTTAGCGGGCAAGGAGGACGATTGCTATATTTTCAGGGAAGTCCTCTGCTTTAATTTTTTCTATTTCAGTCATTGAGGACAATGTCTAGTTTAAGTTTGGGGGCATTTTAGTGTCGTATTGCATGTAGTTAGTTATTTACATTGTAGTTCGTTATGTTTTCGGGTTATTTACATTTAGTTTTTGCATTCAGTTTTTTTTTGTTTAAAAAAAAAAATTAAAATCGCAAAAATAGTAGTTAGTTTAATATGTTTGTTGCAGTTAGTTTATATTTGTATGATTCCAACTGTTAGATAGTAAAAGTCTATTTTGGCCAATGATGAGACTGGAGTTAAGTAGATAAGTATAGTATTGAATATTCAGGCTTTGATGTGATTTCTTGTTATGAATTGAATCTTTTCCTGTTTAAAACTGGTATAATTAAGGTTAGCACGTTTAATAACAGATATGTTGACTGATTAAGTTTAAATTGATACATAATGGATTTCTTAAGGATAATACTAATGTGAAGGAATGAAAGACATGAATAGGCGGAGATGGCTAAATTTTGATAAAAACTTAAGTTTGGGGGGAAAATTTGGGATATATAAGCTTCGTTAAAAAAAAGAAAAAGAAAGAAAAAAATAAAATAAAAATTATCGTGGCTAGTTTTTGTTTCGGAGCCTTTGTTACTTGAGTAAGTACGCTCGAAGGGGTATCTTAAAACCTAGCGCCCTAAGGTCTTATATGGTCTGGGAGTCGTTGGTCGAAAGCTCGCTAAGGGGTAGCACTGTTAGCCTAATGGAATGAGGCATTGCACAGTCATGGTTAAAAAATTGTATATATATGGGAAAAAAAACAACAAAAACAATAAAACGGGAAAAGAGCAAAAAGCCCCCGTAAAGCACAATAAAGCATAAGTATCCCGGATTGGACTCTTAAATTTGGTGGATGTTTGACTTTAGTTGGATCTAGCTTGTTCGTGAATTTTGTGAGTTTTCACTGTATGATGCCTTCGAAGATATCTATTATGTCTTAAATTTGACTCTATATCAGTTAACATTGTTGTAGAGCACACACGCACTATATCAGTGATAACAGTCTAAGATTTGATGATTGATTGGGAAATTACTGATTTGTTTAAATATGATGTATTATCATGTTTACTTGATTTATCTAAGGCCGGTTAAATAGACTTGTTTCTGTCATTACTGTTGGATTCGTAGGCATATAGATTAGTTTCATTACATTACATTGCATAACATTTTTGTGTTTTTGCTTGAGGACAAGCAAAGGTTTAAGTTTGGGGGTATTTGATGAGTGAGTTTTATACACATGAATTGGATACATTCGAGCTTAATTTATTGTTGTTCTCAAGTCTTTTAGGATGTTTTTATGTGTTTGTGTCTATTCATGCATGTTTTACATTGTTTTGTAGGAATTGGGACAAAAGTTACTTGGATCGATGTTTGGGGTGGCTAGATTCGCGTTTTCGGCTTGCCATTTACACAGCAGTCACTTCAGAGCCAATTTGACTATAGATCCGGATATTATTTCGCGAAACTTCAAGAATGAAAGTTGTAGATCTACTTTTCCTCTTTCCAGAACATCTTGAATCATCTAAATCGGAGTTCGGACGAAGAAGTTATGGCCATTTTCCCAAAGGACGCCGGAGCAGAAAATGTTGGAAAAAGGAGCAAGCGCCTAGGCGCTCCATACAAGCCTAGACCAAGCGCCTAGGCGCTCCAAGTCAGAAACATAATGCAGCCCAAGCGCCTAGGCGCTCCAGTCAAGGCCAAATCAAGCGCCTAGGCGCTAGGAAGCAGAGTTTGAGCTGGGGAAAGGCTTGGTGCGGGCCTGGACGCGTTTTGGGCGAATTTTGACACCTTTTTGACTCCAAATTGGATTGGATTTGTTCCTAAGCTAAACATTAGACTTGTAACCTATAAATACATGATGTAAGGCATAAAATAAGAGGGGATTACATAGATTAGACTAGATTAAACACTCCTTTAGATTAGAACATAACCCTAGTTCTAATTAGATTTGGAGATTGAAGCAACTTGGAGACCATTGAAGATTCAAAGTAGGAGCAAGGAGGGAGCGTCAAGTCTACTGACAATAGATTATTTCTTCTTATATTCTTCTATCTTTATCTTTTAATGATTATTCAATTGTGGATTCTTAGTTTAAATTCAATAATCATGAACTAATTCTTTGTTTGAGATTACAATGGATCTTATTGTGTAGTTTATTTTAATATGCTTCGTTATCAATTAGTATTTTCTATTATGAGAATTGTCTATTATGATTTGGACATAATTGTTTAATTTCTTGGCCATCAATTACCGTGATAATCTATATGAACTCGAGAGATGAAGTATAGATTTAGATCTAATCATGATAGCATGTGTTCAGGATTTTGTTAATAGCTTAAAATTGATGAGTGTTAAGGTAGAGATATGCTTGACATCACATGTAATCTTATAGAGAACTTAGTCTTCAACCTTCTTCAATTGTAATTCACATAGAGATATAGTGGGTTAGTTGATTAAGGTGTTTAACGAATTTCTATCTTAACTGTGGATTGACGTTAATACGGTATTAGTGCATCGAGAGGTGGTTAATATTACTTTCGTGTTCTTGATTAACAATTCAGGATAGAGAATAATTGATGAGAAGTGTGTTAACTTAAATGAAGCAATAAGTGAAGTTGTGATCTTAAATCTCCATAGTCTTAATTTAATTAGTGGAATAGTAGTTAATTTATATAGTTTGTAATTCATTCGTTTAAATAAGATTGAGTTGGTTACGGGTTAGTACTTGGTGATTTTTATTAAATAATTCTCTGTGGGAACGATACTCAACTTATCACTTTATTACTTGTTGACCACGTATACTTGCGTGTTGTGCGTAATTAGATTTTACCCAACAGTTATCTTTCCGAATCATCCTGAATCACCTTAATCGGAGTTCGTATGAAAACATTATGTCTAATTTACTAAAGGACGTCCAGACAGATTTTGGCTTAACACATGACCAGTACCTAAGCGCCCAAATTTGGCCTTGGGCAAGCGCCTAGGCGCCCAAGAGCAGAATGTGAGCACTGAGTCTAGTGTTAGGCGCTCAACGCTTGGCACTTAGCTCCAATTTTCCAGATTTTGCAACTTTTGACGCACATACTTCAAATCTTCATATCTTCTTCATCCGTTATCAGAATTAGTCCGTTTTCGAGGCTATGGAAAGCTTGTAACATGCTATATAAAACCCCCATGATTTTATGATTTTTCAGATTCATTAATTATTCTGAAATTTGGCTCCAAAGTCTCCCAAGACTAAGTTTTTACTAACAATGATACGTGAAAAACGTTATGAACACGCGACATACTTGGCGGTAAAATAAGTCTATAGGCCACAGTTCCTACTCGATCGAGGATTTCAAATGGGCCAATTAAATTGAGTGTTGAGATTTCCTCTCTTCATCAATTCTTGCTTCTAGAATAACGCCCTCTTGAACCTTCTTCTTCACATTCATCAGCTTCGGGTGTGTAGTTTGAGTGGCTTTAACTTTATTGATTAAAGTCGATTCTACTCATATATTTGTTATCTTCACGTGGGTTTCTATAGTCTTTAACTCTATCTTCGTCATTTATAAGTTATACGAAATGGGTCTTTGTGTTAAAAACATCGCACTCGTAAACGCATACGAACTTTTACTGAACGCGTCAGCAACTACGTTTGCTCTTCCACGATGATATTGAATGGTATGATCGTAATATTCAACAGCTCGAGCCAACATCTTTGGAGCATTATATGTTCGTTTTGGGTGAAGAAATATTTAAGGGTTTTAGAAATGGGTTTTGTACTAGGATCAATACAAAATTTGATTTCACGCTCTAGGGTAGGCTAAGAAGTCTTCAAGAATACGTCAGGAAATTTATTAATAATAGAAATATCATTCAAAATTGTGACTCTCATCCATGACTTGGATAGTACGTCACATTGATACCTATCAACTTGACATTGTTATTCACGACGTCCCCTACGAAAAGTCTGGCTTCGGTGCATTCCACAGAAGGAAGTCACTAACGAAAGGCTCAGGGATCTTTACTTATGGCTTGATATGACAATGATTGACTTTAGTGGTTTGGTTGTTTGAATTCGCATAACAGGTTGGTTAGGAGTATGAAAGCTAACAACCTTATGAAAAGCATGATAAGTAGTTAACCAAACGATTTCTAAAATCACGTCAAAAGCATGTATTTTCAAAGAGATATGATCGACAGGTAACGTGAAACTGTCGATTTGAATCAAACAAGATTCATAAATAGTGGAGGTAATGAAGGTTTCTGCTAACGAAGTTTCAACCGATAAGTCAAAGTCTAATTTCTCCGGAGTCAAATTTAAACGTTGAGCGCAAGCAAGAGAGATAAAAGAATGGGTAGAACCGGTATCTAATAAGGTATAGACTTCGCAATAATTTATAATTAACTAACCCATGCTAACATCGTTCGGGTCACTTGCTTTTTGAGAAGTCACAAAAAATGCACCTCCTATAACCACCGACTTTATTTTGTCCGTATCCACTTTTGGTGCCACGGTCCCAGCTGGACTTGTCTTCGGTGAACGACAAAATTGGGATAGGTGACCTTCTCTTCCACAATTATAATATGCTTTGGACGGCATTGTGCAGTTTGGACTAATGTGTCCCTCCCCTCCGCATTTGAAGCATATGATAGGTGGTTATTCTCCTTCCTTAAAAACGAGTGATGGTGTTGACGTCTTTCCATCATTGTTGAATCTCCTCTTCTTGAAATATACATTCTTATTATTTTGGCCATGATTACCACCGAAGTGGTTACCATTTCTGGCATACTGATTCCCTCCACGCTTATTGTCACCGCTTTGATGACTGCTATCACTGGTATTATCATTTTGCCGGCTGCTCTCTTTTGGTTGGGTTGACTCGTTATCGCGTTCTAATAATTGAGCCCTATTAACAACATCTGAATACAAACATAGTTTATGAGAGATAAGCTATTGACGTATCTCGGGTTTCAAACCTCTTAGAAACATTTGCATCATTATCTCCTCATTATCAACCAAATGGGACGCAAACCGGGACAACTCGGCAAACTAGGCTTCGTACTGCGACACGGTCATGTTATTTTGTTCCAGTTTAATGAACTCTACCTCTTTCATGTGACGAATACTTTTGGGAAAGTACTTGTCGTTGAACAGTTCTTGAAACTTCTCCCGAGATATCTTCAATGCGGCAGGTTGAGTACGCTTTACAGATTCTCACCAGTAATCTGCCTCTGCCCGCAACATGAAGGTGGTAAAGGGAACCTTTTGCTCCTCGGAGCATCCCAAAACATCAAATATCTTGTCGATCTATTTTAACCACGTCTCTGCCTTAAGTGGTTTTGGCTCTCCAAAAAACTCCGGTGGTCCCAGCTCCTTGAACTGTTTGGTGGTGACCGTCCGAGAGTTGCCAGTGTTTCCACTTATATTTTGGACAGAAGCCGCTCTCGCCTGATGTTGCATGAATTGCATGAAGCCTCAGAACATTCCATCGTTCATTATTTGGTAAGTGTTGTTTTTTGCATGAGGATTGTCGCCTTCCTGATGCACATTGTCCTGGTTATTGATCTATGCAGACTCAATGGTCTCCTGTGCTCCATTGATGTCCTCAACATTCTCGAATGCCATTTTTAAATACTTCCACAAAACAAGGGTTAATTAACATATCACATTTTATCCCTATACTCTGACCGACCAATTAAATACCAAATAAACTTAGGTAGGTCCTACTAGCGAAGGAATTCCCCGTCTCTCCCCTCCTAGTTCTTGTCTCACATCTTAGCCAGGGATCATATCCCCAAACTTTGATAACAACTGTGACGCCCCCAAAATAGGTATACATCACCTATCTTGAGTCGCCAAATACATGGTATAAAATACAAATACAATCTTGAATATACAACAAGAGAGCTGCGAGTTTTAATACAAATACTGTCCTCAAGACAATATCCACTCTCAGAATAAGTCTTCATTACATTTATTGTCACACTATTTAACAGAATAGTGAGGACTACTAATACTATAATCTGGTCCATCACTCCGTTCCCCGACTCGTCCTAGCTATATTCTCATTTCCTGAAGAGAACAGTGAAAGAAAGGGTGAGCTCAACTAGCCCAGTAAGAAATATTATCATTAGTCTACAACAATGTTAAACTGATAAAATACAATAGACATCAAGTTTAACTGCAGCGGAACAAGCAATCCATTAATAGAGTCAAGTAGAGAATAAATCTACTATCTTTTATGATTTAAAAGGTTTTCATCACTTTTATCGCTGGGACTCAGCTTAATAAATAATTCACATCATCGAATCACCCTACACTACGGCCAAGAATATTCTTTAGTATCATGACCACAAAGTATCCATGCACTACAGGCTAAGGACATTTGTGTATTCATCAATGGTCATGATCATGCCAACAACTGTCCATCAATGCACTACGGGCCAATGAGGACTTTTACCACATCATTTGTAATATTACGGTCATGATTACACCGAATAATCTCTGGTCATAATCATACCAAGTCCATCTATGCACTACAGGCCACAGATGACTTTCAAAAAAATATAAATATAAGGATGATGACAATGATATAAGAATTTAATAAAAACAAGTTCAAGAATTAATTTATTCAGGAAATAATAACGTCCAAATTGTCAACATGATACTTCTTTGTAGAGTAAAATTCAAGAATGCTCAGAAGAATATTTCCATGAAAAGATACTAGATGAAGCGCAAATATCAAGGATATTCCACTAATTTCATGGAGTATAGAAGTCAACACTTTAACCAACTGAGTATAATAAGGAATCGTATAACAAAAGAAATCACCAAGCATGCGGTAGACCGCACAGGAAGGTTATTCCAACAGAATAATAAAGACAGAACCAGGTCCGACGTAAAATGCACAGACGGGATATTCTAACAGAATAATAAAGACAGAACATGGTCCGGCATAAAACGCACAAACAGGATATTCCAACAGAATAATAAAGACGGAACCAGGTCATGCGTAAAGTACAGAAATGATGTTACAACAGAATAATAAAGACGGAACCAGGTCCGGCATAAAATGCATAGACAGGATATTCCAACAGAATAATAAAGAATGGAATAACAGAAGAATTTCACCAAGTATGCGGTACTTCGCATAGACATGTTATTCCAACATAATAATAAAGAATGGAATAACAGAAGTTTTCTTCATGAAGACGGAAGAAAGAAATAATACCCCTTACCTCAGAAGAAACTGGATACTGGAATAGTGAGGTAGCAGGCTTCTCTTCTTCTATAGATTTTCTCTCTACAATTTTTATCTTTAATAATTTCTCTATAGCTTTAGTGAATTGGTGAGAAATGAAGGAAGAATGAGCTTCTATTTATAGAAAAATAGAGTTTCAATAATTACACGTTTTGGGGCTCGAAAAATTATAGTACAATACCTCCAACTTTTCCTTTATTTTTAATTTAGTCATGCAAGTATTATCAAACTTGCACCACCTCCCCTAATAGTAAATAATTTGATTCAATAGTAAATCATGTGAATCAATAGTTCTAGACATGTGAAAATACGAATTACAGTATAGTACCTCCATCTATACCTCTATTTTTAACTTAGTCATGCAAGTATTATCAATCTTGCACCAACTCCCCTAATAGTAACAAGAATGTGAAATAATAGTATACACATGTGAACAAATAGTTATAATCATGTGAAATAATAGCAATCAATTACTCATTTATCTGGTTAAATACCCGATTGGTAAATATAACCTCCAGACATCAATTTTTATTAAAATAAATGTCGATTTTCACTAACACAATTCATTCCAACACAATGAAACTATTTTTATCAACAATATAAATTTTGAAATTTCAAAGTTTGACTTTTCCCTAAAAAGTCAACTGTTGACTTTTTGACCAAAAAGTTAATCTCAGAAAATTTTATGTTTATAGAATATTTTCACTAATTTCATCGTTTCGGACTCAAATATCACGTCCGCGTCTCCAAATTCAACTCTGAACACAACTTCAATTTTAATAACATTCATCATTAATATTATAACTCACAATATTTATCAATCAGGTCGTTCCCAGGAAAGAGGGGGCTTTCCAATAAGGATTTCTCCCTATTGGCGCGCAATTAGGTGACCAAACCTCTCCTTGACAGAACTTCTAGACATTATAAATATTGTAATTTAATAATATGAATAACTTTGTCGTCTCAATTATTGATTTAATAAAATAACATATTATGCAGATGATACTGTGATAATAATCAAATCAATAATATGAGAGATATGATGTAGCAATTACTGTAGCAATAATTGAGTATAACTGAGTAACTTCTCACGTAAACATCAATAATCAATACAGTGTGCTACTATGCAACCACGCGTATTACTGTACTTTTACTACCGAGTAGTTCAACAGTATTAACGGTAAAACTTCCGTAATTATTTTCATAAATATATTTTTGTCGTTTTCTCAATCTGATAATAATTCTGTTGTGGGGTCCACCAATGATTGTGTCGTCGTACGGATATTCTCGAGAAAAAGAATAGTCCCCGGCCAATCGAATATTATATAACAACTTGCATACTTTGCAAAATTTATAAATACTACCCACAACTATAACATTATATCAAATTCACACCATAATATTCAAAAAAATATTTCAAGAAATTTAAATCTTTATTCATAAAATCTAGGGTCTCACAATCGTCACTTAGAGAATAAGGGTATGAGATACCATGACGATTAGCTTTAGTGCAATTGGAAGATTGAAAGTAGTATGCACACAATCCTATTATATTGATGATAAAGCATATAATTTGTAACAATCTTATTCATTTATTAATAAAAATATTCATTTACTAAAGGCTTTAATTTATCAACATGGTGTTATTTTAATAATATGTGATAAACCCATTATTTTAAGTAATACTTTTAGAATCATGATGAGATCATGCTACTGAGATCTAAATTCTTAGATAACATAAAAAACTAAAATGTTATCAATCGATGGATTACTAAAAAAGGAATTAATGAATCCTGATAGATTGGTACATACGTTACTTGCTCATTGGATGAGGATGATTGATCTCATGATCATTTGTGTGGAGACACTAAAGCAAGTATCTAGATGCTTATTGGAGAATAAGTTCACTGAACGTGGCTTACTAAGAAATACCTAATAGAGTTTTACTTGTCTGTCAATAGAAATTCATGTAGTAATAATAGTACAAGTGATCCTTGGACTTGAGATCATTATAGTATCTTGTGTATATATGATGAGTTATACTTTGACTGATTCCTTAAGACCCTTAGGGTATATCAAAGGGTATGCTTGGGTATAATAAGTTGTACATGGAGATAATGTATGAACAACAAAGAATCTACCGCTTCTAGTTAAAGAAGAGAAATGTCCTATGTGATTCGATAAATGACAACCCAGTATTCCTTGGCCAAGGAAAAATAAAATTAGAAAGGAGTTTCTAACTTGAATTATTTGAAGTTGTGCACTTAAGAATCGAAATACATATAATTAAATAAAATAAGACTTGATAGTAATTCTATGTCTTATATTTAATTGGAACATTGTAAGGTGGAATGGTTGAATTGTACGTTAACTATTTACTCAAAGGTTCTTTTATGATTAATGTTGAAATCTATATTATCTGAAAAGTTAATAGTTATTTATTTGTTTAAATAAGTTAGTAGTTTAATTTATTTATTTAAATAAGATTAGAATTATTCTAATTAATTTATTCATAACCGGTTTAATATGGAGAACCTAAAGGGTCACACCATAAAAGGAAGAATATTTATTTAAGAAGTAAATGGCATAATTGTAATAATAAGTTAAGTATATTTAATTTAATCTATGGTGATAGAATAAATTAAATAGCTTAATATTTATTATTTAATATTTTGGAAATATTAAATATAAATTAATAAGAGGAGACTTATTAATATTATTACAATTATTATTATTTTAATTTCTAAAAGAGTTTGGGAATTAATTTAATATAAGTACTCATTTATTCCTAATATGATTAGGAGACAAATTAATTAAAAGAGTTTAATTAATTATCCCTAATAAGATTAGGGAGCCTAATTAATTAAGGAGTTTAATTAATTAAATAATAATTTAATTTAATTATATTAAAATAGGTTAACTGATATCTTTATAAGAGGAGTCTTATATCAGATATCAGTGTAGGAAAAATATACGATATTCTAATAGTTGGAGAGTACACTTTTTTCTATAGAGATAGAAAACTAGGGTTTAGCCAAACACCCATCTTCTTGAATATTTGTTCTTCCTTGGTGGATCACCTCTAGAGGCCAAACACTTGGGTGGCTAACGTTGATCAAAGGAAGGAATCAAACCTGGTGGATTCAAGTTGAACGAGAAAAGGATTGGAGGTGAACTCGTACCTGAGGAAGCTAGTTTCTATAAGGGTATGAATCTGTTCTCCATCTCTTTTCTATTGATTGATAATTATGCACATAGTATGATCTTGGTGATGGGTTTGTATGAAAATTTTAAATTCCTATTTTATAGCGCTTCTGCACTTTTTGTGTAATTTGATTGCATGATCGCGCTATATACAAACCCAACATATGTGTCCAAGGGTTCTCGTGCTTTGATTAGCGAACCCTGTGATGTTTATCCTTTCTTTCACAATCTTCTTTTTTGGCAAGCCTAACCGTTTAAGCATGATGTATGGCATGATATTTATAGATGCTCTATTTTTGATGAACACCTTCCGCACTTTTATATTACCATTAATTATCGATGTCTCATACATCGGTCTATTGTGCGGATATCTTATCTCTCTATAAGCCTTAAAGAAAGAGATTTTGTTTTCTTCCTCCTCCATAATCTTCACAAACCCTTTACTTACCGCCATTTCAGTCTCCTAAGCTTCGATAGATTTAATGATTGCCTTGATCACTTTTATCCTTGCTTCCATGGTCAATCCTATCTAGTAAAAAAAAATTCTGAACTTAGCTTCATTCCTCAACGTGGTCACTTGCAGACTTGGATCAAGATCATCTTCCCTTTCTTCCATTACCTCTGTAGTCTCTATCATCTCCACTTCTCTTCCTTCTGGTGTTTCACTATGAGTAATAGTGTTACTCAAGATGAAGTCTTAGCAGATGAAGAAGAATCGAGGCCAACTACGGATCATATATACTACTGGCTCACAGTCGTTTCAAGAGGTTAAGTTTATATGTATTTATATTTAATTTTTTAGTTTAATATTGTTGGGATCTATAATAATGGAATGTGATATTAAATAATGTATTTATTAGGCCATATGGGGGAGCTTGAGCTGACCTCCTACTATGGTCGAGTTCTGGGATAGAGGCCATATGCCGAAGGCATCGACGATGTTTCCTACAAAATTATCTATACGGGTAATAAATCTAGTCATAATAATTGGTATTTATTAATATTACATAATTAATATGATGATTTAATTACCTTACATATACATATATTAAATTACAAGACTGGTTTAAGAAGCTCTAAGACCAGCGTATAACTGATTTACAGACTGCTAAGGGTGATTCAGAGACATTAGATTCCACCATCCCTCTACCTAAAATTAGTTTATCTCAAGATGAAGAGATGAATCTTTGGGTCGTGCCTCAGGATCCTTCCAATAGCACTACGAGCATATATCGAGTTCTGAGGTTGCCGAGGATGCCAGCCTAGACACTACCTGGAGGTATAAATTTTAGTATATTTCTCGTTTATGAATAAATTTAAAAAGATTATTATTAATATTATATTTATTTTTCCAAAATCTAGCCAGCGCCTGCGTCCGAGAGCACTGATGAGTGAGTTTTATACCCTTGAATTGAGTGTGTTTGAGCTTAATCTTTTGGATTTTTTTAAGTGTTTGTCTCTATTCATGCATGTTTTATATTGTTTTATAGGAATTGGGACAAAAGTTACTTGGATCGACGTTTGGGGTGGCTAGATTTGCGTTTTTAGCTTGCCACTAACATAGCAGCCACTTCAGGTCCAATTTCAACATTGCTCCGGATCTTATTTCCAAACACTTAAAGAATGAAAGTTGTAGATCTACATCTCCTCATTTCGGAACATCTTGAATCATCAAAATCAAAGTTCGGACTAAGAAGTTATGGCCATTTTCCCAAAGGACGTCAGAGCAGAAAATTCTCAAAAGGACCCCAGCGCCGGGGCACCCAAACCAAGGCCATTTCCAGCGCTGGGGCGCTAGGAGGCAATGGTGCAGTGCCGTGAACAGACCTGGGGCGCTGGGGAAGGGCCTGGTCAGGCTTGGATGCGTTTTGGTGCGAATTTTGACATTCTTTTTACTCCAAATTGGATTGGGTTTGTTCCTAAGCTAAAAATTAGATTTGTAACCTATAAATACATGATGTAAGGCATAAAATAATGGGAGATTACATGAATTAGATTAGAGATACACTCCATTAGATTAGGATATTCATTCATAACTGGAGTCTAATTAGGAATCAAGAGAGATTTTGTGGAGAAGAATTTCAATTGAAGATTGAAGCTTGGGAGATTTTCTTTAAGAGTTTTTTCTTCTTCTTATTTTTAATTGTGTAATTCTTTCAAGATGATTTTCATAAGATTGTTGATTTTATTTTTCGTTATAAACTAACTCTTTTATTAAAACTACAAATTAAACCTTTTATGTCTATGAATTAATTATTTAATTTAGTCCAATTATTTATATCAATGTGAATTATTTATCATGTGTTGTGCGTATTGATTAATTATTTGGCCAATAATTACCGTGTTACTCTAGAAGGATTCGGAAGATGAAATTTAGGGTTAGAACTGGACATGATAACATGTATACTTGATTATTTGCATGAGACGAATAATTATGGTCGTGAATTGAATAGTAATATATGTTCACTGCATGTAACAAATTGGTAATTGGAACTTAATGAGTTTAATTTAATTATTTTGCATAAGAATATCGCAAGATTGATTGAATTGAATAAAAGTTAACTGATCACTTGGGAAAGGGCTTTTAACACATAGAATTCATGTTAACAATTCATTAGGCATAATAATTGGATTAGTTGGATAATTGGTTTGTAGTACATAAAATGGGGATATTATAGTCTTAACCTTTATTTCCTCTCTATCATAATTTTCTCATTTTCTCATCTCCTGTATTTCAGATATCATTCTAGAATATAGTTTCAAAATAATGGTTAATTGACATATCACATATTATCCCTATACTCTGACCGACCAATTAAATACCAGATAAACTTAGGTATGTCATGCTAGCAAAGGAATTCCTCGTCTCTCCCCTTTTAGTTCTTGTCTCACATCTCAGCCATGGATCATATCCCTAAGCTTTGATACCAATTATGACGCCCCCAAAACAGGTATACATCACCCTTCTTGAGTCGCCAGATACATGGTACTGAATATAAATACAAACTTAATTATACAACATGAGCTGTGAGTTTTAATACAAATATTATCTTCTAGACAGTATTCAAACTCAAGATAAGTCCTCATTTATTATCACACTATTTCACAGAATAATGAGGACTACTAATGCAACCATCTGGACCGTCACTCAGTCCCCCGACTAGTCCCGTCTACATTCTCATTTCCTGAAGAGAATAATAAAAGCAAAAGGGTGAGCTCAACTAGCCCAGTAAGAAATATCATGACTAAGATAATGCAGAATAAATTATCCTTAGCCATCAACAGTATAACAACTGATAGAATATAATAGACAACAAGTTTTAGATCAACAACTGCAGCGGAATAAGCAATCCATTAGAAAAGTCAAGTAGAGCATGATATCTACTATCTTCTATGATTTAAAAGTTTATCATCAATTCTATCCTTGTAATACCCATCAACAGTTCTTTATTATACCCAAGACAAGTAGAACTTTCATCACCTGTCTTCACCTGAACCACCAAAGATTATAGTTAAATCCATAATTCATATTTATAATCATGTAAATCAACAGTTTCTCCTTGCCACACAGGCTTAATAGAACGGTTACTCAATATCCTTCCCCCAAAGGCTAAAGATATTCAAGTGTAATAACAATGATCATACCAATTAGTTGTCTACCTTTGCACTACGGGCCAAAGATATTCAACTATAAAACCAATGGTCATGATCATACCAATCAATTGTCTGTCAGTGCACTACGGCCAAAGACATTCAACTGTTAACTAATGGTCATGATCGTGCCACTCACATCATCAAATTATCCATGCACTACGGGCCAAGGATATTCGTTATTATCACCAGTGGTTATGATCATGTCATACACCTGTCCATCTTTGCACGTAAGCCAAAGATATACAACCAATAAAACCAATAATCAATAGTCCATCTATGCACGTAAGCCAAAGATGACTTTCATCACAATATAAGCATGAGGATGCTGACAATGATATAAGCATTAATCAAACGAAATCAAGGATAAATATTAAAGACTTTAAATTTATCCAGTGTTTAAAAATATCCAAATTGTCAACATGATACTGCTTTGTGGAGTAAAATTCAAGAATAATATTCGTGTACCAAAAATAATTTGGACAGAAAAGAAATATATTTTTTGGGTGAATAGTATCTCATGAATAGTACTTCGAGAATAGTACCCCGTGAATAGTACCCCGACACAAAAAGTGTCCCGAATACTCGAGTGACTGATACTAGAGTGAATAGTAATCAGGTGAATAGTAACCCGTGAATAGTAACTCGTGAATAGTACTCTGACATGAAAAGTGCCCCGAATACCCGAGTGAATAATACTAGAGTGAATAAAAACCGGGTTGTTAATCGATTTCACAATCAAAATATACGTGCAAGTATACACGATCAACAAGTAATAAAGTGATAAGAAAAGTATCGTTCCCACGAGGAATTATTTAAAAAAAATTACCAAGTACTAACTCTTAACTAAATCAATTTTATTTAAACAGCTGCAATTTATGATTTTTAAAATCAAGCAAACTAAATTAACTAATTAAACTAAATTGCTTTATAAATGAATTCAAATAAATAAAGGTTAAGACTACAATATCCCCAATTATGAACTATAAACCAATTATCCAATTATCTCAATTATTATGCCTACTGAATTGTTAACAAGAATTATCAAATGTCAAAAGCCCTTTTCCAAGTGATCAATTGACTTCTATTTAATCCAGATTAATTTTGCTATATTCCTATGCAAAATAATTAAATTAAACTCCTTCAATCCCAATTCCTTATTTGTTACATGCGGTGAACATATATTTCCATTCAATTCACAACCCTAATTATCCGTCATTAAATAACTAAGAACACATGTTATCATGTCCAGTTCTAACCCTAGATCTCCTCTTTTAATTACTTCTAGAGTAACAAGGTGATTATTGGCCAAATAATTAATCAATAAGCACAAGGCAAGATAAACAATTTACTTTGACACAAATAATTGGAATAAATTGAATAACTAATTTATAAACATAAAAGGTTCAATTGAAATCTTAATGAAAGAAATTAGTTCATGACAAAATTTAAAACCAACAATCCTTTGAAAATCATCCTTAAGGAATTACACAAATTGAAAAATAGGAGAAGAATAAAACTCTAGAGCCAATCCTTCAATCTTCAAGTAATCACGTACTTTGTCTTCAATTGTGGTAGATAGGTCTCTTAAATTCAGCTAAATAAACTTTATATATTCTACTCATTTCACCACAATCCTTTCTCAATTCAACTTCTGAATTAAATCTGCAAAGCCAAGTCAACTCAATCCACGCATGCCACCTAGTCAACCCTAGCCGAGGCTCAGCGCCCCGACGCTGCATATAGTACAATTCTCAGCGCCCCGGCGCTGGTCTTCAATATATTTACCATTATGCCATTATTAGCTTAAAAATCCCATATTGTCCCCACAGCTCCCAAATCTGCAAAACAACACATTAACACAATAAAAATATTTCTAAAAGACTCGAGAATACACAAATTTAAGCCCAAGTATATCCGATTCATGGGGTATTACCCAATCATCACGGATGAATAGTAACCCGTGAATAGTAACTCGTAAAAGAAAATACCAAAGAAAATGATATTCCATGACGAGTACAAAAGAAATGATATCTCATACGAGTATAATATAATATACGAAACTGCAAATGGATTTTCACCCGCCATGCGATAATCCACGTAAAAAGATCATTTCCACAATTTAATAAAGAATGAATACGAAAGGTCATTCACCATGCATGCGGTAATCCACAGAAACATGTTATTCCAACAGAATAATAAAGAATGGAATAACAGAAGAATTCACCAGGCATGCGATAGATCGCACAGACAGGTTATTCCAACAGAATAATAAATAATAGAACCAGGTCATGCGTAATACGCACAGACAGGATATTCCAACAGAATAATAAAGAATGGAACCGGGTCATGCGTAATTCGCACAGATAGGATATTCTAACAGAATAATAAAGAACGGAACCAGGTCATGTGTAATCCGCACAGACAGGATATTCCAATAGAATAATAAAGAATGGAATAACAGAAGAATTTCACCATGTATGTGGTACTTCGCATAGACAGGTTATTCCAACATAATAATAAAGAATGGAATAACAAAAGAATTTCACTATGTATGCGATACTTCGCATAGACAGGTTATCCAACATAATAATAAAGAATGAAATAACAGAAGCTCTCTTCATGAATATGAAAGAAATAATACCCCTTACTATAATAATAATATCCCTTACCTCAGAAGAAAACTGGATACTGGAATAGTGAGGTAGCAGACTTCTCTTCTTCTTTCTCTCTATAATAATTGCTATATAGCTTTAGTGAATTCATGAGAAATGAAAAAAGAATGAGCTTATATTTATAGGAAAATATAGTTTCGATAATTTCACGTTTTGGGGCTCAAAAATATTACAGTATAATACCTTCTTCTTTTTCTTCATTTTTAATTTAGTCCGGCAAGTATTATCAAACTTGCACCACCTCCCCTAATAGTAAATCATGTGAATTAATAGTAAATCATGTGACTCAATAGTTCTAAACATTGAAAAAATTAATTATAGTATAATACCTTCAACTATACATCCATTTTTAACTTAGTTATGCAAGTATTATCAATATTGCACCAACTCCCCTAATAGTAAATGAATGTGAATCAATAGTATACACATGTAAACAAATAGTTATAATCATGTGAATCAATAGCAATTAATTGCTCATTTATCCGGTTAATTACCCGATTGGTCAATATAACCTCCATACATCAATTATTATCGAAATAAATGTCGATTTCCACTAACTCTAATAATCCCAACACAATAGAATTATCAATTTCATCTTTAATCAACACGAACTTATTCATCATTAATATTATAATTCACAATATTTAACAACCAAGTCGTTCCCAGGAAAGAGTGGGCTTTGCGATAAGGATTTCTCCTTATTGTCGTGCAATTAGGTGACCAAACCTCTCCTTGACAGAACTTCTAGAAATTTTCAATATTGCAAATAATAATATGAATAACTTTGTCATCTCAATTATTGATTTAATAATATAACATATTATGCAGATGATACTGTGACAATAATTGAATCAATAATATGAGAGATATGATGCAACAATTACTGTAGCAATAATTGAGTATAACTTAGTGACTTCTTACATAAACATCAATAATCAATACCGTGTGCTACTATGTAACTGTTAGAGTTTATGCCCTAGAGGCCAATTATTTGATATAATTGTTTAACGTTTTGATATTATATTTGATTGAATAAATACATGATTTTATTATGGTTTTATTTACTGCGTAATATAATTGTTAACATAATAAAATTCCTTAGAATAGTGATACAAATTATATAGTTTCAAGTATGTGACTTGAACATGAGATTATATATTACCATTAGTATCAGTGTTCTTAAATGTCCCTAGTCGAGTATCATTGTTGATGGGACAACAATGATGCATTGAGACTAGTATGTGGATTGACTGATGACCAAATCTCATTGGTCATAAATATATGAGATATTAAGTCAATGCATAGGTACATGTTAAAGAACGATGTACTGGACAGACCCACCATGAGAATTCTATATGGAGCATTATGCGAAGTGTCATTAGCAATTCTCATAGTGACAATGATGTAATGGTCCTCCGACCTGAAATCGCTATATTACTACACGAGAATTTATGTACTTTGATATCATCAAATGTCACCTTTAATCGGGTGGACTATAAAGGTGATTATTGGGTTCATCATTAATCATGTGAGAAATATGAGTGATCTAGATGGAATTTAACCATCCTGTATATTATGGGTGATATCCATAGGCCTCTTGATTGAGTAGGACTATGAAATGCATGGCCATGCTCAAATAGTGATTTGTTTCATATAGTCTACTCATTGATCAAGAAAACTCAGATTAAATTATGAAGAGTATGACATATTCCATGACTCGAGTTTAATCTAGGATATTAAGGTTAAAAGGATTAAATTGCATTGAAACATTGGTCACAAAAGGTTGCATCGAATCATCGATCTTATTATTACTTGGGTAGCAGTGATGCATTACTAGATGCCGCTCACTGTTTATAATTTTATAATATGATTTTAAAATTATTGCCAACGTAATAATAACCTATAGGGTCACACACATAGAACGTTATTAAAAGGGAATTAATTTAAAGGATTTAAATATATCAATATGATTGATAGTATTTAAATTACGAATTTAAATTAATAGGATAATTTATATATATAGGTATATTAATTAAGTAAGACTTAATTAAGATACATATATATATATAAATTCGGATTTTACAAATTAGGGTTTTGAATAGTGGTTTTTATTTTGCTATATATATGATATGTAGCCTCCACTTTGAAGGATTATCTCATTTCATAACCAAACCCTAGCCGCTCTTGAGAGAGAAGCTAGAGAGAAAAGTTCTGAAAATCCATCCTTGGTGGCTAGTACCATATTCCCTTTTCTGCAGATCGTAGGACCATTCGTGCAGAGCGTTCGTGTGGATACCGTAGAGACGCAGTCTGCTTGAATTGCGTTGGAGATTCGACTGGATCGGTTCTAGCAAATCTAATCGGTAAAATTTCTACCCTCTGAATTAATTGATTTTCGCATGGATCCTGTTTTAGGGTTTCGGAAATTGCTTTAAAATTTTAATTTCCGCTTTGCGTTTCTGTGCCGAAGCCCAACAGTGGTATCAGAGCTACTTGCGAAACGATTGATTCAGATTACGTGTTTTAATCGTATTCGATATATATGATATATGATGATGCATGTTTATCGATATAAAATTGAATATATGATATTTCGTTGTATGTGTATTCTGGTAATATATATGATGATACTGTTAATCGTATCTTTAATCGGTGGAATAACAATATAACTATTCTAATCGGATTAGAAGCATGAAGAATCGTTTTAATATGATTAATCGAAACTGGAAATATATGATAAATTCTGGGTGTACTGTTATTCGTTTTAATATGATTAAATCGAAACTGGACATATATGATTTGTTATTATGGGTGTTATAGCCGATCAGCCGGACCACCGCCAGGGGGGGAGACCCCCCCTTGGACCCCCCCGTCGTAGCGCACGATGGTCGTGTCCCCTATATTTTATATATAGTTTTCTTTAATTATATATAAATTGTTATGTGCTTATTGTGATATGCATGGTGCACAGTTATGGCCTTTTGACCCATAGGTTAGTGGTTTTTGGTTTTGAAATACGACTTGCATGTCGTGCCTTTCTATAAATTCTAATGTAATATTCTCTTCTCATCTAAATCCCCTCGAATGTAACTCGAGGTTTCTTTATGTCATGTAATAATCTGTAATTGATGAAGATGTCAAGATGGAGAACACAATGGAAAGATGATGATGGAGAGGAGGCGCATGCTAGAGGAAGATCCAAGGAAGTTATTTATTTTAAGATCTTTTACCACCTTAGATTGACCTTCAATCTTTCATTAGCTTGAAAAGATTGACAGTGGATTGGTCCATAACTGTGACACATTTAATTTTGCACTTTATTTATGCTTGTATATGATATGATATGATTAATAATGTGCATGATTAACAAGATTAAAATTGGTGAGATCTAAATTAATAAAATCCCTCATTAAATTATTAAGTCTAAATCAGATGCCTTCCAATGAATAACACTCATCTAGACCTTGATCAATAGATGTAGGTTTGCCAAAGCAAAGTACCCTATTTATCTAGGTAAGATGCGATAGGATAATTGTGATATCCAAACTATTAAAATCATTGGGCCCGACTTAACTAAGTTATCTCAATAGGATTGTGGACTTAGAGGCATAGAGTTTGGTTGGTACCATTAGATGGACTAGAAACAAATGTTGTTTACCAAACAATCCACGAGTTATATATGATATAATTGACAAAGGGTTGTCTACCTAAATAATTATGTTTTGAGAGTATAGCCAAAGCTAACTTAAGGCATAATGAAATATGGATCTTGGCTCACTAGAAAGATTTAATAGAAAATGCTTTCCGAATTAATGGTGAGGGCTATTAATTTGAATAAAATAGTGGGAGGTATATTTTGAATGTACTGTTATCAATTATATAATATCAACTCTGTAATTTGACTTATTATTGTTGCACTTATAAATTGTAGATATCAAATGGCAAACAACAACAACACAAATAGTCTTTCATTACGATCAGTCCTTGAAAAGGACAAGCTAAGTGGAATTAATTTCCTTGACTGGCATAGGAACTTGAGGATTGTCCTCAAACAAGAGCGTAAGCTATATGTCCTTGATGGACCCATTCCTGCAGCACCAGCTGTCACTGCACCACGTGCGGAGCATAATGCTTACAAGAAGCATCAAGATGATGCTCTGGATGTGAGTTGTGTCATGCTAGCAACCATGAACGCTGAGCTTCAGAAGCAACATGAGTTGATGGATGCTTATGAGATGATCGAGCATCTCAAGAAATTGTTCGAAGGGCATGCTCGACAGGAGAGGTATGATACAAGCAAGGCGTTGTATCACTGCAAAATGGGTGAACGTGATCCAGTTGGTCCACATGTGCTGAAAATGATTGGGTATATTGAGTACCTTGATAGGTTGGGTTTTCCAATCACTCCGGAAGCCCAAACTGACCTTGTTTTGCAATCATTGAACAGCAGCTACTCTCAATTTGTTATGAACTATCTTATGAATGAAATTGAGAAACCCCTTACTGAGTTGTTGAGCATGTTAAGAACTGCCGAGAACAACATGAAAAAGGCAGGACCCGCTCCCATAATGATGGTGCAAAAGGGGAATGCTAAGGGAAATTGGAAAGGCAAGAAGAAGATAGGATCTAAATCTTTTGCCAAACCCAATTCCAAAACCAAACAGGCTTTAAAACCTAAAGGTGGGGTGGCTAAAGAAGGTGAATGTCATTTCTGTGGAAAACCTGGACACTGGAAAAGGAATTGTCATGCTTATCTGGAAGAAGTGAAGAAAAGAAAAGGAAGTACGACTTCTGATTCAGGTATATATGTTATAGAAGTCAACTTATCTACTTCTACATCATGGGTATTGGATACTGGATGTGGTTCTCACATTTGTGTTAATGTGCAGGGACTCCGAAGGAGTAGAACTTTGGCAAAAGGAGAGGTTGACCTACGAGTTGGAAATGGAGCAAAAGTTGCTGCACTGGCCGTAGGAACTTATCATTTATCTTTGCCCACTGGGCTAGTTTTAGAATTAGAAGATTGTTATTTTGTGCCTGCTATAAGCAAAAACATTATTTCTGTTTCTTGTTTGGACAAGAAAGGTTTTTCATTTATAATAAAGAACAATCGTTGTTTATTTTACTTAAATGATATTTGTTATGGTGTTGCACAATTGTTTAACGGTCTCTATATTCTTGATTTAGAAATGCCTATCTATAACATAAATACAAAACGATTTAAATCAAATGATTCAAATCCGACATATCTCTGGCACTGTCGTTTAGGCCATATAAATGAGAAACGCATATCCAAACTCCATAAAGATGGGTTCTTGGATTCATTTGATTTTGAATCATATGAGAAATGCGAGTCTTGTTTATTAGGCAAGATGACTAAAGCCCCTTTCACTGGACACAGTGAACGGGCTAGCGATGTATTGGGACTTATACATAGTGATGTATGTGGACCCATGAGTTCGTTAGCAAGAGGTAGGTTTTATTACTTCATTACATTTACTGATGACTTTAGTAGATATGGATATGTGTATCTTATGAGACACAAATCCGAATCCTTTGAAAAGTTCAAGGAATTCAAGAATGAAGTTCAAAACCAATTTGGCAAAAGCATAAAAGCCCTTCAATCCGATCGAGGAGGTGAATACTTAAGCCAAGACTTTGATGACCTTCTGAAGGAGTGTGGTATTATATCACAGCTCACTCCACCTGGAACACCGCAATGGAATGGTGTATCTGAGAGGAGAAATCGAACCTTGTTGGACATGGTACGATCAATGATGAGTCATGCAGATCTTCCAATAAGCTTCTGGGGTCATGCCCTAGAGACAGCTGCATTCACACTTAACCGTGTTCCTACAAAGATGGTTCAGAAGACACCATATGAAATGTGGACTGGGAAACGTCCTAGTATGTCGTTCATGAAGATTTGGGGTTGCGAGGCGTTCATAAAACGTCTGAATTCTGACAAGCTCGGACCCAAATCTGACAAATGTAATTTTGTGGGATACCCAAAGGAAACAAAAGGGTATTATTTCTACAAACCTTCTGAGAACAAAGTGGTTGTTGCTCGAACTGGTATTTTTCTAGAAAGAGAATTTGTCTCTAAAGGAAACAGTGGGAGGAAAGTAGAACTCGAAGAAATTCGAGAACCACAAAATATCATTGAACCTGAGTTGGAACATGAGCAGGAACCACAAGAAATTGTGGAAAGTGAACCTGCTCAAATTACACAAGTCATTCGTAGATCTGGTAGGACACGCCAAGAGCCTGAGAGATATTATGGATATCTTGCGACTGAAAACGGCGATGTGATGCTCATAGATCAAGATGAGCCTGCTTCCTACCAAGAAGCTATGAATGGACCAGATTCTGAGAAATGGCTTGAAGCTATGAAATCTGAGATGGACTCCATGTATACTAACCAAGTATGGACTCTGGTTGATCCACCCGAAGGGGTAAAACCAATCGGGTGCAAGTGGGTTTTCAAGAAGAAAACCGACATGGATGGTAATGTACAAACCTATAAAGGCCGACTGGTAGCAAAAGGTTTCAAACAAATTCAAGGTGTTGACTATGATGAAACCTTCTCTCCAGTGGCAATGATTAAATCCATCAGGATCTTACTTGCTATTGCAGCTTTTTATGATTACGAAATCTGGCAGATGGATGTAAAAACTGCTTTCCTTAACGGAAATCTCCTTGAGGATGTGTATATGACACAACCTGAGGGTTTTGTCACTCCAAAGGATGCTGGAAAGGTATGTAAACTGCATCGATCCATTTATGGATTAAAGCAAGCCTCTCGGAGTTGGAATCTTCGATTTGATGAAGCAATCAAAGAATTTGGCTTTATTAAAAATGAAGATGAACCTTGTGTATATAAGAAGGTTAGTGGGAGTCACATTGTATTCCTAGTATTATATGTTGATGACATATTAATTATTGGGAATGACATTCCTTCCTTACAGGCTGTAAAAACATGGTTAGGAAAATGTTTCTCCATGAAAGATTTGGGCGATGCTGCCTACATTTTAGGTATCAAGATCTATAGAGATAGATCAAGAAAAATGCTCGGCCTAAGTCAAAGTACATATATTGATAAAGTGTTGAAACGGTTCAGCATGCAAGAGGCGAAAAGAGGAAACTTACCCGTGACTCATGGTGTAAAGATCTCTAAGGCCCAATGTCCTAAATCACAAGATGATGAGGAGCGTATGAGAAAGATCCCTTATGCTTCGGCAATTGGATCTATCATGTATGCAATGATATGTACTCGTCCTGATGTCTCGTATGCTTTGAGCATGACGAGCAGATACCAGTCGAATCCTGGTGAAGGTCACTGGACAGCAGTCAAGAATATCCTCAAGTACCTGAAAAGGACTAAGGATTCATTCTTGGTATATGGAGGTGAAGACGAACTAGCAGTAAAGGGTTACACAGATGCTAGTTTCCAAACTGACAATGATGACTATAAGTCTCAGTCAGGTTTTGTGTTTTGCCTTAATGGTGGTTCTGTTAGCTGGAAAAGTTCGAAGCAAGAGACAGTAGCTGATTCTACAACAGAGGCTGAGTATATTGCTGCTTCTAGTGCAGCCAAGGAGGCTGTATGGATTAAAAAGTTCATCACTGAACTTGGTGTCGTTCCAACCATTGTTGATCCGGTTGCTATATACTGTGATAATAATGGAGCCATTGCACAGGATAAGGAACCAGATCTCACCAACGATCCAAGCATATACTTAGGCGGTACCATCTCATCCGTGAAATCATTGATAGAGGAGATGTACATATAGGAAGAGTGCCAACAGATGATAATGTTGCAGACCCACTAACCAAGGCTTTGTCGTAGCAGAAGCACGACGGTCACACTAGTTCCATGGGTATTAGATACATGAGTGATTGGCTCTAGTGCAAGTGGGAGACTGTTAGAGTTTATGCCCTAGAGGCCAATTATTTGATATAATTGTTTAACGTTTTGATATTATATTTGATTGAATAAATACATGATTTTATTATGGTTTTATTTACTGCGTAATATAATTGTTAACATAATAAAATTCCTTAGAATAGTGATACAAATTATATAGTTTCAAGTATGTGACTTGAACATGAGATTATATATTACCATTAGTATCAGTGTTCTTAAATGTCCCTAGTCGAGTATCATTGTTGATGGGACAACAATGATGTATTGAGACTAGTATGTGGATTGACTGATGACCAAATCTCATTGGTCATAAATATATGAGATATTAAGTCAATGCATAGGTACATGTTAGAGAACGATGTACTGGACAGACCCACCATGAGAATTCTATATGGAGCATTATGCGAAGTGTCATTAGCAATTCTCATAGTGACAATGATGTAATGGTCCTCCGACCTGAAATCGCTATATTACTACACGAGAATTTATGTACTTTGATATCATCAAATGTCACCTTTAATCGGGTGGACTATAAAGGTGATTATTGGGTTCATCATTAATCATGTGAGAAATATGAGTGATCTAGATGGAATTTAACCATCCTGTATATTATGGGTGATATCCATAGGCCTCTTGATTGAGTAGGACTATGAAATGCATGGCCATGCTCAAATAGTGATTTGTTTCATATAGTCTACTCATTGATCAAGAAAACTCAGATTAAATTATGAAGAGTATGACACATTCCATGACTCGAGTTTAATCTAGGATATTAAGGTTAAAAGGATTAAATTGCATTGAAACATTGGTCACAAAAGGTTGCATCGAATCATCGATCTTATTATTACTTGGGTAGCAGTGATGCATTACTAGATGCCGCTCACTGTTTATAATTTTATAATATGATTTTAAAATTATTGCCAACGTAATAATAACCTATAGGGTCACACACATAGAACGTTATTAAAAGGGAATTAATTTAAAGGATTTAAATATATCAATATGATTGATAGTATTTAAATTACGAATTTAAATTAATAGGATAATTTATATATATAGGTATATTAATTAAGTAAGACTTAATTAAGATACATATATATATATAAATTCGGATTTTACAAATTAGGGTTTTGAATAGTGGTTTTTATTTTGCTATATATATGATATGTAGCCTCCACTTTGAAGGATTATCTCATTTCATAACCAAACCCTAGCCGCTCTTGAGAGAGAAGCTAGAGAGAAAAGTTCTGAAAATCCATCCTTGGTGGCTAGTACCATATTCCCTTTTCTGCAGATCGTAGGACCATTCGTGCAGAGCGTTCGTGTGGATACCGTAGAGACGCAGTCTGCTTGAATTGCGTTGGAGATTCGACTGGATCGGTTCTAGCAAATCTAATCGGTAAAATTTCTACCCTCTGAATTAATTGATTTTCGCATGGATCCTGTTTTAGGGTTTCGGAAATTGCTTTAAAATTTTAATTTCCGCTTTGCGTTTCTGTACCGAAGCCCAACAGTAACCACGCGTATTACTGTACTTTTATCATCGATTAATTTATGACAATTTGCTTACTTTAAAAAAATTTAAAATATCACCCTTAACTTTAACCTTCTATCAATTTAACCATTTACTAAATATAATAATTATAAGAAAATTGAATACTTTCATTTCATAAAATTCGGGGACTCACAATCTCCCCTCCTTATGAAATTTCGCCCTCGAAATTTACGTACCTGGTAGTTCGAAGAGATGAGAATACCTTGCTTTCTTTTCAGATTGTACCTTCTCGGTTATTTCCTCTCTAACATAATTTTCCCATTTCTCATCTCCTGTATTTCAGATATCATTCTAGAAAATAGTTTCAAAATAAGAGTTAATTGACATATCACATATTATTCTTATACTCTGACCGACCAATTAAATACCAAATAAACTTAGGTAGGTCATATTAGCGAAGGAATTCCTCATCTCTCCCCTCCTAGTTCTTGTCTCACATCTCAGCCAGGGATCATATCCCTAAGCTTTGATACCAACTATGACGCCCCCAAAACAGGTATACATCACCCATCTTGAGTCGCCAGATACATGATACTGAATACAAATACAAACTTAATTATACAAATGAGCTGTGAGTTTTAATACAAATATTATCTTCTAGACAACATTAAAACTCAAAATAAATCCTCATTTATTGTCACACTATTTCACTGAATAGTGATGACTACTAATGCAACCATCTGGACCGTCACTCCGTCCCCCGACTAGTCCCGGCTACGTTCTCATTTCCTAAAGAGAATTATGAAAGCAAAAGGGTGAGCTCAACTAGCCCAGTAAGAAATATCATGACTAAGATAATGCAGAATAATTATCCTTAGCCTTCAACAGTATAATAACTGATAGAATATAATAGACAACAAGTTTTAGATCAACAACTGCAGCGGAATAAGCAATCCATTAGAAGAGTCAAGTAGAGCATGATATCTCCTATCTTCTAGAATTTAAAAGTTTATCATCAATTTTATCCTTGTAATACCCATCAACAGTTCTTTATTATACCCAAGATAAATAAAACTTTCATCACCTGTCTTCACCTGAACCACCAAAGATTATAGTTAAATTCATAATTCATATTTATAATCATGTAAATCAACAGTTTTTCCTTGCCACACAGGCTTAATAGAACGTTTACTCAATATCCTTACCCCAAAGGCTAAAGATATTCAAGTGTAATAACAATGATCATACCAATTAGTTGTCTACCTTTGCACTACGGACCAAGATATTCAACTATAAAACCAATGGTCATGATCATACCAATCAATTATCTGTCAGTACACTACGGCCAAAGACATTAAATTGTTAACTACTGGTCATGATCCTGCCAATCACATCATCAAATTATCCATGCACTACGGGCCAAGGATATTCGTTATTATCACCAGTGGTTATGATCATGTCATACACTTGTCCATCTTTGCACGTAAACCAAAGATATAAAACTATAAAACCAATAATCAACAATCCATCTTTGCACGTAAGCCAAAGATATACAACCAATAAAACCAATAATCAACAGTCCATCTATGCACGTAAGCCAAAGATGACTTTCATCACAATATAAGCATGAGGATGATGACAATGATATAAGCATTAATCAAATGAAATCAAGGATAACTATTAAAGACTTTAAATTTATCCAGAGTTTAAAAATATCCAAATTGTCAACAGGATACTGCTTTATGGAGTAAAATTCAAGAATAATATTCATGTACCAAAAATAATTTGGACAGAAAAGAAATATATTTTTCGGGTGAATAGTACCTCGTGAATAGTACTTCAGGAATAGTACCCCGTGAATTGTACCCCGACACAAAAATTATCCCGAATACCCGAGTGAATGATACTAGAGTAAATAGTAATCGGGTGAATAGTAACCCGTGAATAATAACTCGTGAATAGTACTCCGACACGAAAAGTGCCCCGAATACCCGAGTGAATAATACTAGAGTGAATAGTAACTGGGTGAATAGTAACTTGTGAATAGTAACTTGTAAAAGAAAATACCAAAGAAAATGATATTCCATGACGAGTATAAAAGAAATGATATCTCATACGAGTATAATATAATATACGAAACTGCAAATGGATTTTCACCCGCTATACGGTAATCCACGTAGACAGATCATTTCCACAATTGAATAAAGAATGAATACGAAAGGTCATTCACCATGCATGCGGTAATCCACATAGACAAGTTATTCCAACGGAATAATAAAGAATGGAATAATAGAAGAATTCACCAGGCATGCGATAGACAGCACAGACAGGTTATTCCAACAGAATAATAAATAATGGGACCAGGCCTTACGTAATACGTACAGACAGGATATTCCAAAGGAATAATAAAGAATGGAACCAGGTCTTGCGTAATCTGCACAGACAAAATATTCCAATAAAATAATAAAGAACGGAATCAGGTCCTGCGTAATCCGTATAGACAGGATATTCCAACAGAATAATAAAGAATGGAATAACAGAAGAATTTCACCATGTATGCGGTACTTCGCATAGATAGGTTATTCCAACATAATAATAAAGAATGGAATAACAAAAGAATTTCACCATGTATGCGGTACTTCGCATAGACAGGTTATTCCAACATAATAATAAAGAATGGAATAACAGAAGCTCTCTTCATGAATACGAAAGAAATAATATCTCATACTATAATAATAATAATATCCTTTACCTCAGAAGAAAACTAGATACTAGAATAGTGAGGTAGCAGACTTCTCTTCTTCTTTCTCTATATAATTTCTCTCTATAATAATTGCTCTATAGCTTTAGTGAATTCATGAGAAATGAAGGAAGAATGAGCTTCTATTTATAGGAAAATATAGCTTCGATAATTGCACGTTTTGGGGCTCAAAATATTACAGTATAATACCTTCCTCTTTTCCTTCATTTTTAATTTAGTTCTGCAAATATTATCAAACATGCACCACTTCCCCTAATAGTAAATCATGTGAATTAATAGTAAATCATGTGACTCAATAGTTCTAAACATGTGGAAAAATTAATTATAGTATAGTACCTTCTACTATACCTCCAATTTTAACTTAGTCATGTAAGTATTATCAATCTTACACCAACTCCCGTAATAGTAAATGAATATGAATCAATAGTACACACATGTGAACAAATACTTATAATTATGGGAATTAATAGCAATTAATTGCTCATTTATCCGGTTAATTACCCGATTAGTCAATATAACCTCCAGACATCAATTATTATCGAAATAAATGTCGATTTCCACTAACTCTAATAATCCCAACACAATAAAACTATCAATTTCATCTTTAATCAACACAAACTTATTCATCATTAATATTATAACTCACAATATTTAACAACCAAGTCGTTCCCAAGAAAGAGGGCGCTTTTTGATAAGGATTTCTCCTTATCGGCGCATAATTAGGTGACCAAACCTCTCCTTGACAGAACTTCTAGACATTGTCAATATTACAAATAATAATATGAATAACTTTGTCGTCTCAATTATTGATTTAATAATATAACATATTATGCAGATGATACTGTGACAATAATTGAATCAATAATATGAGAGATATGATGCAGTAATTATTGTAGCAATAATTGAGTATAATTGAGTGACTTCTTACATAAACATCAATAATCAATACCGTGTGCTACTATGCAATCACGCGTATTACTGTACTTTTATCACCGATTTATTTATGACAACTTGCTTACTTTGAAAAAAATTCAAAGTAATATACCCACAAAATTGATAACTTTCATTTCATAAAATTCGGGGTCTCGCAGTATCACCCGGATTTTTCATGGAGCCATACTCATCAAGATCTATTTTATGCTCCAAGTCTAATATACCAACCGAATTTCTCGTGTCCACCTCCAGTACAACAAGAGGAACATTCAAATTTGGAGGAAATTTTGTCCAAGTTCATAGCTTCAAGTGAGGAAAGGAGGATTATTCAAGAAATATCGAGTCAAAATTTTACGAACCAAATGGAACAACTAATCAATGCCTCGAACATTTGTCCTCAATACACTTGGCCTTATGACATAGATTCTGAGACTGATGATGAGCCCGAACCAAATCTACAACCAGATGTGCCAAATGATATAGATGTTGAAAGAGAGGAAATAGTTGGGGACCAAGAAAAGGAGATCGGAGAAGATCTAACTTTGACTACCAACGAAAATGAGGCGATTTTGATAGTGTCCCATGTACCTTCTCCACCAAAGTTCAAGGATCTGGGCAGTTTTTCAAGACCGTGTCCAATTGGTAGTCATGTCATAGGCAAGGCTATATGTGATATGAGAGCTAGGAAAACTTTAGAGCCATGGTGGGATGAGAAAGGGAAGATAAAAGAAGACCATGTTATGTTTGACAAGCTTCCATGCCACAATTTGATCATAAACATAATGGGGAAAGCACCTAGTGGTTTGTCGTACTTAATAGGGATCCTATCTGAAAAGAGCATGCTAGGTGACTTAGATTTAATGGCCATTACTAATGGGAACCTCCCAAAAGAGACATTGCTTCTGATGGATGGAGGGTTCCTCAATTTTCATAGGGAAATTGGATAAAGAATTGAAGAAGTCAGGCTAAAACTATAAAACAAACGCTTATTGGGAGGCAACCCAAGTTTAATTTTTATTTTTAGTTTTTATTAGGTTTTATATTAGTTGATAGATTTTTTTCATTTTTTTAGGATTTAATAAGCTTGCTTCTTTTGTGTTCACAGGTTAGTTAAGTCTAACTCAAGTGTGGTGCCCGATTCATTCCAATGTGCCTAACCTTTTCTTCAGACTTCGCAGACAAGGAGATACTATATGTCAGGGAAATCCTCTCTTTTAATTTTTCCTATCTTAGCCATTGAGGACAATGTTTGTTTTAAGTTTGGGGGTATTTATCATGTTTAGTATTTACTTGGGCAATGATTTGATGGAATTTTATTTTTGGCCAATGATAAGTGGGTGGTTGATATTGTTAACTCTTAGAGAATTGATGAGCATGCTTAGTCTATATTTTAACTCATTAGTTGGTTTTCACATTACTTGCGAAATTTTTGAAAAATTTTACACATCCATTTGTTTAGCCAGTTAGGATTGACATTTTTTGGCTAAATGCTTATGAAAGATACCATTGCAACTTGAGAAATCTTATTTGAACATTATTCGAAGTGAAAATTAGGCACTCACATAAGTTTGGGGGAAATCTTGGGGTATTTTTGAAAAAAAAATTGGAAACTTCCCAAGTTGAATAGTTGAAGCATGTGGTGGGTCGAGATGGAGCGTAAAACGCACTCCCCATAAACACAGGCACGAGATGGAGCGTAAAATGCACTCGTTCAATGAAAAGTTGAAAACGAAATGGAGTGTAAAATGCACTCGTTCATGAAAAGTGGAAAGTGAGATGGAGCGTAAACGCATTCACTAAATAGAGAAAAAAAATATGTATGTTTAAAATACTTGGGAAGGGTTCATATGTGCTTAAAAGTTGAATATCCGGATAATCCTCAAGGAAAAAAAATTTGTACTTTGTCTAATTTAGCGGTGATTTATGTGATAAGAAGTTTTGAGAGTTGTTTTGAAAATCTTTTATGAGTATTGGTTGATCTTAGCTAAATCATGACAAGTTTGAAAATATGGATGCACACACGCACTTAAAGGATCATGAGTAGATGTGAGGCTAATAAAAGTTGTTGAAATTTTAGAAATGACATTGTTTTGAGATTTTCTGCGGGTTAACATTTGCTGTAACCTTTGAGGCCATTGTGCGAATTCATATTGATTCATTGTTTGGGTGGATCTTTGCTAGAGGATGAATTTTTCTAAATTATGATTTTGCTTGAGGACAAACAAATGTTTAAGTTTGGGGGTATTTGATGAGTGAGTTTTATACCCATGAATTGAGTGTGTTTGAGCTTAATCTTTTGGATGTTTTTAAGTCTTTGTACCTATTCATGCAAGTTTTATATTGTTTTATAGTAATTGGGACAAAAGTTACTTAGATCGACGTTTGGGATGGCTAGATTCTCGTTTTTGGCTTGCCATTTACATAGCAGCCACTTCAAGGACAATTTCAACATTTCTCCTGAACTTATTTCAAAAACCTTAAATAATTAAAGTTGTATATCTACGTCTCCTCTTTTTGGAACATCTTGAATCATCGAAATCGGAGTTCAGACGAATACGTTATGGCTATTTTTCCAAAGGACATCAGAGCAGAAAATTCTCGAAAAGACCCCAGCATCGGGGCGCCCAAACTGAGGCCATTTCCAGTGCCGGGGTGCTAAGAGGCAGTGGTACAGCGCCGTGAACAGCGTTGCGGCGCTGGGGAGGACCTGGTCAGGCTTAGACGCATTTTGGGGCAAATTTTAACATTTTTGGCTCCAAATTGGATTGGGTTTGTTCCTAAGCTAAAAATTGGACTTGTAACCTATAAATACATGATATAAGGCATAAAATAAAGGGAGATTACATGGATTGGATTAGAGATACAATCCATTAGATTAGGATATTCAGTTATAACTGGAGTCTAATCAGGAATCAAGAGAGATTTTGTGGAGAAGAATTTCCATTGAAGATTGAAGCTTGGGAGATTTTCTTTAAGAGTTTCTTCTTCTTATTATTTTTTATTGTGTAATTCTTTCAAGATGATTTTCATAAGATTGTTGATTTTATTTTTCGTTATGAACTAACTCTTTTATTAAGACTACAAATTGAACCTTTTATGTCTATGAATTAATTATTTAATTTAGTCCAATTATTTATGCCAAGGTGAATTGTTTATCATGTCTTGTACGTATTGATTAATTATTTGGCCAGTAATTACCGTGTTACTCTAGAAGGATTCAGAAGATAAAATTTAGGGTTAGAACTGGACATGATAACATGTATGCTTGATTATTTGCATGAGACGAATAATTAGGGTCGTGAATTGAATAGGAATATATGTTCACTGCATGTAACAAATAGGTAATTGGAACTTAATGAGTTTAATTTAATTATTTTGCATAGAAATATCGCAAGATTGATTGAATTGAATAAAAGTTAACTGATCACTTTGGAAAGGGCTTTTAACACATAGAATTCCTGTTAATAATTCCTTAGGCATAATAATTGGATTAGTTGGATAATTGGTTTGTAGTCAGTAATCTACTTTTAATTAATTAATTAAGTTTTCTTAATTAGAAAAATCACACTTTGTAATTGTTTAAATAAAATTGATTTGGTTAAGAGTTAGTACTTGGTAATTTTTATTAAATAATTCCTCGTGGGACCGATACTTTTCTTATCACTTTATTACTTGTTGACCGTGTATACTTGCACGTATTCATTGATTGCAAAATCGATCAACAAGCACCCGTGGGACCATCGTATATGGGCGCTAGTTTAGACAACGCAATATTCTGAATAGTTATGGCACCGGTTTTCAAGAATTTTGGTACGAATTCAATATTCCGTTGTCAGCACCTGCCCAGCCATGCTCATCTCCACTAGTTTGCTCAGGACATTACAGTTGGGGCCACCGTCGAGAGTACGGGTATCCCTCCGGAGCAGTTCGACGCGATGCACACTGAGATGGTCCAGATGGTGGTTACCCTACTCATGGACACTTTTGGATCGAAGCCGAGTCAGCCCCTGACTACTCAAGTATACTATGCATGTTATTTAATTTTCATTTAATTGTATTTTTAATTCTGTCAATTGGACTAATGAGTTATATTTTTAATTGTATCAACAGGGTGGCGATCTCGAGCAGGTTGGCGATGTCGAGGAGGCTGGTGATAACAATCGCAAGCGGAGGAATGACGATGATTTTTATACATCAGAACAACACCGTTGACCACCACCCAATGATCCTCCTTACACTGAGGGTAGTACTACTTGCTTGACTTATTTTTGTAGATAATTTATACATATTTTATTCATCTTTAGTTTAACTTAATAAGATGTAAATCATCGTAGTTTAGTTGATGGTTGATGTATTGTAGTTTAAACATTGTAATTAAGCTCTATTTTTGTATAACTTATTGAAAATTAGTTTACATTTATTATTGTTGACCTTGGTAATTCATATTGGACTTATATGTGAATATAAGCCAGTTATTACTTTATGTACATGTTGTTGGATAGTTATAATTATGTTGAATGTGTTGTTGGGATAAAGCAGGTTTACAGGTACAAAAATGTGGGTTAAAACCCTAGAAACTGCCAAAATAAAAAAAAATCTTTAAAAAAATCCTTATTTTTAATAGAATGTAATATGTCCTACGGAACTTCCATTAGAATTAGGGTGTTATAATATAATATAAAAACTAACTAATTTCCATGGAATCTATTTAATGCCGACAGAAGTTCCTTCGAAAGTAGTCTCTTCTAAGTCCAACCAGCAATGTCATGTGGCAGGAGTAAAATCGAAGCAATAGTCCCGAATGCACATATCCGTTGAGAATAGGCTAATTCTGACAGAACTTTGTTCAGAATTTATCTGTTTTCTGACCAATTTTTTGACGGACTAAATGCCGACTTGTGTATATTCCACAGAATTGCCGACGGAATATTCTGCTGAAATTAGACCTTTTTCTTGTAGTGATATAGATTAAAGATTTATATTTTTAATTATATCAACAGGGTGGCAATGAAGAACGAGTTGGCAATGCAAAGCATGGTGGCGATGGCGAGTGGGGGGACGATGACGCTGATTTTCATACACCAAAGCAGCACTGTCGTCCACCCCCGCCAGATGATCCTCCTCCTACTAGTTTATAGTTCATTTGTATAGATTTTATTCATTAAATTGTAGATTATTTCAGTCTATATGAGTTTTGTAAATCATATTGTATAATTTATGGAACATTAGTGTATCTTTGTTATTGTTGATGAGTTAGTTCATATTGACATTTGTTAGCTTAGTGTATGTACACGTTTGATGAGATAAAACAAGTTTTTATAGTTATGTTATATGTGAAATATATTATTTTATGTGTTGTTGGGATAAAACATGTTACATGTTCAAAAATGGGGTTTAAAAACCTAGAAACTGCAATTTTGAAAAAATTATTTTTAAAAAAAATCAGGTAATCTCGACGGAATAAGGTATTTTCGACGAAAATTCCGTCGAGATTTTAGTTTATAGTTTTTGAAAAAAAAATCATATTTCTGACGGAGAATGGATATTTCTGACTGAAACTTCCGTTGACGTTAATCCAACTTAAAATCGACGAAAAAATTTTGCCAAAAAAAAATCGTCAAAGATATCCTATTTACGACGAAAAATTAGTCAAAATTATTCTGTCAAATTTATTTAGTTTCGACCAAATTTTTGACGGACTAAATCCCGACTCCTTTATATCCGACTGAAGTGCCGACGAAATATTTTGTTAGAAATAGCCTAATTCAGACGGAATAAGGATATTGCCGACGGAATATTCCATCGGAATTGAGACTTTTTTCTTGTAGTGGGTGATGATGATGATATTGATGCTGATCGGGAGATGTTAGTTTATGTTTATATTTTTACTTTCATGTATGTAATTACCTAGTTTTTGGGTTGGACAGACTAGAGTTTTGTATCTAGTTAGGTTGATAGTTTATGTATCTAACTAAATTGATGAAAGTTTTTTTGTGATTATATTTTGTATCTACTAACATTTTATACTTTATCGATGTGATTACATTGTCTATGTATTTGATGGTTGATAGCAAAATATTTGATGGTTATTGATATGCATTCGTGAATAATTATTTGTGTTTTTTTGTTTATAACAGGTACAATTATGTATATGTAAATGAACATGAGATTTTGTAATTTTTTTTAAAAAAACATTGGCGACGGGGTCATTAGTGACTGATTGTCCGTCGCTAACGAGTAAGAGCGATGACAATTGCGATGGGCAATCCGTCTCTAATGATTCTTGTAATAATAAAACTAAACAACCATATTATCGACAGACCATCAGTCATTGGTAATCGACAGTTCGTCGCTAATGATCATTTTTATAAATAAAATAAATGGTCATTGGCGACGGACTGTTCGTTGCCGCTGACTCAGTCACCAATGACATCAGTATCGACGACGGTCAACGAGAGCATGCGACGACGACGGTCAACGAGAGCATGCGACGACGACCATTGATGCCGATGACAGAGGGATCATTGGCGACGGGCATGCCCGACGGTAATAACTTTTTTTTTGTAGTGATCCTTTATGAAAAGCTAATTTATTTCTTAGCTTTTATTTCTTTCTCATCTTTTTAATAAATTTTAGAAGACTATATAATATTAAAATTTTATAATCAATTTAATAAATTCGACAAAACATTAATTACATTTATTCATCTATATACATAACCTTAAAACGTCAATTAAGAAGGAATGAAAGTAGTACAAAGATAACAGCTTAAATTTAAAACATTCAGATACCAGACTAATATTCAAATAGTTAACTACTTTCAGTATTTAATGTTTAGCTCTTAAACTTTGAATTACGTACTAATTTAGCTCTTAAACTTTTCAAAATATATTTTTCACTTTTAAGTTCACAGGGGCCCTTAGCCTCTTTTATGCTCAGAAAATTTTGAGATAGGCTTGGCTTGATTATTGGATATGAGTCGAGAGGGAAAGTATACTTAACGCTATGCTTAAATTGAAAGAATGAAATAGTGAAAAGAGTAAGAAGTAAAATATATTTGATTATTATTTGGGTGGATAAATTATTTTATTTTTTTGATTTTCATTTGGAGATTGTTAACGCCAAGATCTTCTGCCACGTTCCAATCACGTAAAACGTCCTGATCCTGCACAATAAACACAGTCAACACCAAAAGCTTGACGGCTTGACCGTCGGGGGATAGCTCCGGCCTGAGAGTCAGTACAGGCGATCACAAGGTTAAACATGGAGGAATAAATATCTAGTGATTTGAGAGCAATAATTAATTGGTTACCTTTCACCGTGTGTGATCCTTGCTTTTTTCTCTCCAAAGTCCGGTTTGTCCTATATGCAACTGACTTTTCGGGCCCACAACTTTCAGCCGACTAAGACCTGTCCAATCCTCATTAAATGCAATGCAGAGATGATAGTCAAAGTTCTATCCCCAATCTACACCGGTCAAAGCCCAAGTGGAACCATACTCATCTAGTAATTCGGTTCACTGTCTTAGCCCAATACTTCATAGGCCCCAAAATTAAGATAATATCCACCCAATAGGCTGGCCCAATGAACCGGCCCAATACTTTCAAGACCCACCTCAACATGTCTAAAGTATTATGACTCAACAGAGATGATAAAATAAAATTCAATCCAATAAAATGAATATATATAAAAATTATATCATCTTTATCCAATTACCCAAAACCATCAATAATCAACCATACATTTAAAATACTAAAAAATATATTATTTTTAATTCAATTCCTTCCGTCTAAACGTTTCATTAATTAGTATTAGAAATTAGAAACTATGACCAACCTCTTTCTCTGTCTTTTGGTAAAAGCCTCTTTCTCTTGTGCCAGAAAGATTTCATTGTGATAATAATTCAAGATACTAGCAATACACGTAAAGTGGGGCCTGACATTGTGAGGTAAGACCTTACGTATATCACTAATACAAGTAATTTGAAACAAATGGGGCCTCATTGAGTGAGGCTGTGGTGTATTACTATCACAAGTAATTTTACCGACAAACACAGTGGCTTGATGTTTTTGTTTACTATAAACAATTGAATATATATATATATATATATATATATATATATATATATATATATATATATATGTACAATTCCCTTCTCAGACGGACCGTCTGTCTGCGGACATGTTAAAAGAAATGCAAAAGACAGAGGTGGTCCCACTAATTATATTTTAAATGAAATGGTTGGGATAATAATTATGAGTGGTGACTAAATATTTGTTTATTAATTGTGTTCAGATTGTGGAATTAAATAGACTAAAAGTGAGATATAAAGAAATACATCTGAACACAATTTGTTTATTAATTTGTGATTTTTTTTATTAATTTGTTTATTAAGTCTGTTGATTAATTATTTGTATTAATTTGTTTATTACGTTTGTTGAATAATTTATTTTAGAGAATTGTTAAATCCACAATATTTTTTGTTATTTTCACAACAAAAATGTCGCTGTAGATGTATAGCGACGGTAAAAACTGTAGTTATAGGATCTATAGCGATACTTTTGTTGTGAAAATAACATTTTCTGTTGTGGATTTAACAGTTCCTTTTATTTTATCAGATTGTGCATTAAAATTGCGATTAACTTTGATTATCACAAATAAACAAATAAAACTATTGGGTTCATTATAAATTGTGTTGAACGTAATCTCAAAAAAAAATTATGTTGCACATAATAATGTCTCAAATACATATAACAGTATCCATAAAAAGTTTTTAAATTGAAAAAAGTGCCAAATTCATTTGCAATAAAATAAAAATTCCTGCCCACTATAGAACGAGACGCCAATTATGTGGATAAGTAATTGTCGTCATATTTGTCACATTGGGAAGACCTACACAAAAGCCAATAAAAATATTTTAAATGAATTATATGAAATCAAATTGAAATGACAAAAAAAAGATGTATTACCGAATTTGAAGCATTGGACATTTATCATGTGCTTGTCCAATTTTGCCACATCAACGACACATTCTCGATTTTTGATTTTTAGCCCTTCCTAATGCCTTTTCTTTTCCTCCTTTCAGTCTTTTTCTGCACCCCTTTGCCTGCACTTGACTCGGTTCTAGAAGTGTATAATCATAATTTGAACTCAGTCTTAATGAACCAATTTGACTGCTTTTCTAGCCGGTAACTCCTTTACTTTTATCACCAAGATTCAATTGATTAATTTCAACAAGTGCATAACTCAAAGAATCCCAATATATCTTAGTTCCTTCTACACTCACAGTGACCTTATCAACTACTTCCAAGGATTCTTTAATCAATTGACTCTGCAACATAAGATATGGTTTGTCATCACTTATCTCTATTCCACTGTCATTTCTAACATTCCCACATTTTGGAGATTGAGTCCATCTCTTCAATATGTACTGATTTGGAAGTTTCTCAAGGTCATGAAATTTGTTCAAATATGCTAAAAGGTGGCTACAAGTAATTCCAGCACTCTCAAATTTCTTACAACTACATGAATCATAATCCAAGTCTTTTTGATAAACAATCTCCCTCACTTTGTACTTATCATCACCTTGTTTTTGAATGTTGTACACACGTTGATTACCATAATCTCTAAAATGGTGAAATCTATAATTCAAAAAGCTCTCCCACAACTCATCTTGAAAATAAAAAAATAATTCACATGTGTACACATCAACCATTTGCAATAAAAAAGAGTGGATCGTATTTACCTTAGGCTTTTCAATCACATCTTTGTTGTCGGCCTTTAATTCTTCTTCACGTTGGCGTGCAAGACCCCTACAAAACTGAATCATAAAATCAATTAGAGAATTTTTTTAACATATCTCTTAAAGAATGCATGTGCACTCTCGGCTCGTTGGTTACTTGACATTCGTGCTAAAAAAACATGATTAACATAAGCAGGCACCCATGTCGAACGAACAGGGCCAACCCTGAGTTTTTAATGGCCTAAAGCGACAATAAAATTTTTTGGGCCTATTTCATTGGGTAAATTTTTTGTGATCCTTTAAATTTAAACTAATGTGGGCTGGTCTCTTTTGTTTGGATATATATACATAACACAAATACCTCTTGGGGGCCCTAAAAATTTGTCAATTTTAGTGGGCCTAAAGCCCAAGCACCTTGGGCTTTAGCCCAGGGCCGATGCTGCGAACGAATTTCATACATTGACTTCAACAATTTATTGTCACTTAACCCACTTATCTGAACAAGATCCTCCAACTTAGAATCAAACTCTTCCTTACTTTCTAAATTCCATATACAATCTGAAAAGTTCCTATAGAATTGAGCATATTTAAAAGAATCTAACTTCTCAGAAAATTTTGTCAAAATGTGCCAACTACAAAATCGATGATAAGTACTCGGAAGAGTCCCAGAAATAGCCTTTGTCATCGCTGGATCTTGATCAGTTATGATCATCTTTGGGGTATCACCTGGCATAAATTCTAGGAATTTCTCGAAAAGCCAAATAAAAGAACTTATAGTCTCATCAAATAAGAATGCACTAGCAAAGATAATAGTTTGACCATGATTATTAACTCCCATCAATAGTACAAAGATCAATCCATATCGATTGGTGTTGTATGTAGTATCAAAGATTACCACATCACCATAAAAGCTGTAAGCCTTTCTAGAGGTTCCATCAGCCCAAAAACAACATGTAATACGATTTTCGTCATCTGATTCAATTTAAAATGTGAAAGAAGAATTCTTGCTTTGTTCCAATTTAAAATACTCATGCAACATCCCACCATCATGGCCCTTCATCTCATTACGTTTATCCCTCTCGTGATTATATAGGTCTTGTTGCGTACAACCTATATTTTGTATCCCCCCTACTTGAACTCCAAGAAAACTAAATTGTTGATGTGGTGGTAGATTGACCATGCCAAGTTCTTGTGTTAAGCATCTTTGGGCACTAGAAATACTACAATGAGATCTTAAAAGGTGGACTTTTTTGATGCCCCCCAAAACAGGTATACATCACCCATCTTAAGTCGCCTAATACATGGTACAAAATATAAATAAAAACTTAATTATACAACTGTCGTGTAAAATACGACAAAACAAATGTTATGAGTTTTAATACAAATATTGTCATCTAGACAATATCCACACTCAATGGAGTCCTCATTTCATTTATTGTCACACTAATTAACAGAATAGTGAGGAATACTAATGGTATCATCTGGATCGTCCTCCTTTCCCCGACTAGTGCCGGCTACGTTCTCATTTCCTGAAGGGAACAGTGAAAGAAAAGGTGAGCTCAACTAGCCTAGTAAGAAATATTATAACTAAGATAATGCAGAATAAATTATCCTTAGCCTTCAACAGTATAACAACTGACAGAATATAATAGACAACAAGTTTTAGATCAACAACTGCAGCCGAATAAGCAATCCATTAGAAGAGTCAAGTAGAGCATAAAACCTACTATCTTCTATGATTTAAAAAGATTCTCATCAACTTTATCACCGAGACTCAGCTTAATAAATAAACCATATCATCCCTGCACCACGGCCACAGATATTCATGTAATCATCAATGGTCATGATTATACCGAATAATCCCTGGTCATAATCATACCAACAACTGTCCACCAATGAACTACAGGCCAATGAGGACTTTTACCACATCATTCGTCACATTACGGTCATGACTATACCGAATAATCCTTGGTCATAATTGTGACGCCCCCAAAATAGGTATACATCACCCATCTTGAGTCGCCAAATACATGGTACAAAATTCAAATATAACTTTATAATGCAACAGTCGTGTAAGACACGACAAAACATAATATAAGATTTTTAATACAAATATTTTTATATAGACAATATCCATACTCAAAGGAGTCCTCATTACATTTATTATCACACTATTTAACAGAATAGTGAGGACTACTAATGCTATCATCTGAACCGTCACTCCGTTCCCCGACTAGTCCCGGCTACGTTCTCATTTCCTGAAGAGAACAGTGAAAGAAAGGGTGAGCTCTACTAGCCCAGTAAGAAATATTATGACTAAGATAATGCAGAATAAATTATCATTAGCCTTCAACAATGTTAAACTGATAAAATATAACAAACATCAAGTTTAACTGCAGCGGAATAAGCAATACATTAAAAGAGTCAAGTAGAGAATATAATCTACTATCTTTTATGATTTAAAAGGTTTTTCATCACTTTTATCGCTGAGACTCAGCTTAATAAATAAACCACATCTTCCTTGCACTACGGCCAAGGATATTCATTAGTATCACGACCACAAATTATCCATACACTACGGGCCAAGGATATTCATGTATTCATCAATGGTCATGATCATGCCAACAACTGTCCATCAATGCACTACGGGCCAATGCGGACTTTTACCACATCATTTGTAACATTACGGTCATGATTACACCGAATAATCCCTGGTCATAATCATACCAAGTCCATCTATGAACTACAGGCCATAGATGACTTTCAAAAAAAATATAAACATGAGGATGATGACAATGATATAAGAATTCAATAAAACAAGTTCAAGAATTAATTTATTCAGGAACTAATAATGTCCGAATTGTCAACATGATACTTCTTTGTAGAGTAAAATTTAAGAATGCTCAGAAGAATATTTCCATGAAAAGATACTGGATGAAGCGCAAATAACAAGGATATTCCACTAATTTTATGGAGTATAGAAGTCAAAACTTTAACCAAATGAGTATAATGAAGTATGGAATAATAAAAGAAATCACCATGCATGCGGTACTTCGCATAGACAGGTTATTCCAACAGAATAATAAATAACGGAACCAGGTCAGGCGAAATTCGAACCGACAGGATGTTCCAATAGAATATTTAAGAATGGAATAATAAAAAAAATCACCATGCATGCGGTACTTCGCATAGACAGGTTATTCCAACAGAATACTAAATAACGAAACCTGGTCAGGTGAAATTCGCACCGACAGGATGTTCCAACAGAATAATAAAGACGGAACTAGGTCCAGCATAAAACGCACAGACATGATATTCCAACAGAATAATAAAGACGGAACCAGGTCCGGCGTAAAACGCACAGACATGATATTCCAACAAAATAATAAAGAATGAAATAACAGAAGAATTTCACCATGTATAGGGTAGCCCACGTATACAGGTTATTCCAACAGAATAATAAAGAATGGAATAACAGAAGTTCTCTTCATGAATACAAAAGAAATAATACCCCTTACCTTAAGAAGAAGAGTATTGGATGTAGGAGTAGTGAAGTAGCAGAATACTTTTCTTCTTTCTCTTTATAATTTCTTTCTCTAGAGTTTCAGTGAATTCGTAAGAAATAATGAAGGAATGAGCTTCTATTTATAGAAGAATGGACTGCATAGTAACTAATTAATTAACGGTCCAGATTGATTTACTTTTAATCGGACGGTTATAATTTTAAGCAAAATCTTTTAAATAAAATATAATATATTCTATTTATAATCTAATAAAATGAATAACTTTATAAAAGTATTCTGTTTTATATAAAAAGATTTTACTATGCAAACACTATGTAGGCACTATACAAACACTATGCATAATAAAATATAATATATTCTAATTATTGTCTAATAAAACAAATAACTTTATAAAAGTATTCTGTTTTATATTAAAAGATTTTACTATTAGCCTAATAAAATGAATAACTTTATAAAAGTATTCTGTTTTATATAAAGAATTTTTCTGTTTTAATACATTAATAATACTAATAAAATAAAACTTCATCATCGTTATTATTATTCACACTATTAATCGACCAGGTCGTTCCCAGAAAAGAGGGGGCTTTCCAATAAGGATTTCTCCCTATTGGCGCGTAATTAGGTGACCAAACCTCTCCTTGGCAGAACTTCTAGACATCGTTAATATTACAAATAATAATATTAATAACTCTGTCATCTCAATTATTGATTTAATAATATATAAAATATCAACAATAATTGAATAAAACTGAATGACTTCTCACGTAAGCATCAATAATCAATACCGTGTGCTACTATGCAACCACGCGTATTACTGTACTTTTACTACCGAGTAGTTCAACAGTATTAACGGTAAAACTTCCTACGTTATTTTTCAATAAAATATTTTTTGTCATTTTCTGAATCCGACAATAATTCTGTCGTGGGGTCCACCAATGATTGTGTCGTCGTACGAATATTCCCTGTTAAAACGAATATTCCCTGACCAATCGAATATTATATAACAACTTGTGTACTTTGCAAAATTTATAAATATTACCCACAATTATAAGATTATATCAAATTTATTCCATAATATTCAAAAATGATATTTATAGAAAAACCATTTTTATTCATAAAAGTTGGGGTCTTACAATCTCCCCTTCTTATGAAATTTCGCCCTCGAAATTAGGGTACGTACCTGGTATGTCAAAGAGGTAAGGATATCTTGATTTCATTTCAGATTCTAACTCCCAGGTCATTTCCTCAACATCGTGGTTCCTCCACAAAACTTTGACTTGAGGTATAACCTTGGAGCGTAGAATATGTTCCTTCTTATCCAAGATTTGAACAAGAACCTCTTCATACGTTAAATCTTCCGCTATTTCGTCCGGTTCTAACTCAATAATGTGGTTTGGGTCTTTCACATATTTACGTAACATGGATATATGAAAAACGTTATGAACATGAGACATACTTGGCGGTAAAGCAAGTCTATAGGCTACAGTCCCTACTCGATCGAGGATTAAAAATGGACCAATGAATCAAGGATTGAGCTTTCCTCTCTTTCCAAATCTCCTAACTCCTATCCATAGAGCAACACGTAACAACACATGATCTCAAATATCAAATTCCACGTCCTTTTGATGAAGATCAACATAACTCTTTTTGTCGATCTTGTGAGGTTTTTATACATTGTTGGATCGTTTAAATCTTTTTTGTAGTCATAGGTACCAACTCCGGTCCCAACATCGTTGTTTCACACACCTCATCCCAGCATACTGGAGAACGACACTTTCTTCCATACAACGCCTCGAATGGAGCCATACCAATACTTGCTTGATAACTGTTGTTGTAGGAAACTCCACCAATGGTAAGAACTTGTCCCAACTTCCCTTGAAGTCAAGGACACAGAGTCTTAATAAATCTTCCAGAGTTTGAATAGTCCTCTCTGATTGTCCGTCCGTCTGAGGATGATACCTCGAACTAAATCGTAAATCCATGCCAATAGGTTTTTGCAAACTAACCTAAAATCGTGAAGTGAATCTTGGGTCTCGATCAGAAACTATGGATACTGGCATACCATGCAGTCTTATAATCTCGTTTATGTATATACGAGCAAGACGTTCAAGTGTAAAAGTTTCTCGTATAGGTAAGAAATGAGCAGATTTTGTCAATCTATCAACAATGACCCAAATTGCATCTATGCCTTGAGAAACCTTAGGAAGACCAGTAACGAAATCTATAGTAATGTGCTCCCACTTCCATTCTAGAATTTTAAGTGGTTGCAATGGACCTTTTGGTACTTGATGCTCTGCCTTGACTCGTTGACAAGTTAAACACGTTTATATAAATAGCACTATCTCCATCTTCATATTGCCCCACCAAAATGTATGTCGGAGATCATGATACATTTTGGTACACCCAGAATGGATTGCAAACGGTGTGTTGTGTGCCTCCATCATGATTTTATACTTTAACTAAGGGTATTTAGGAACACAAAGTCTGGAGTTGACTCGAAGTATTCCTTCTTCATCGATTCTTGCTTCCGGTATAGCACCTTCTTGTACTTTCTTCCTCATATGCATCAGCTCCAGGTCTGTAGCTTGAGCAGCTTTAACTTTATCGATTAAAGTTGGTTATACTCGTATATTTGCCATCATCATGTGGGTCCCTCGAGTCTTTATCTCTATCTCCATCCTTTGCAAGTCATACAAAATGGGCCTTTGTGTTGACAATATCGCACTCGTACCCGCATATGATCTTCTACTCAATGCGTCAGCTACCACGTTTGCTTTTCCAGGATGGTATTGGATGGTATGATCATAATCTTTCAACAGTTCAAGCCAACGTCGCTGTTGCATGTTGAGTTCCTTTTGAGTGAAGAAATATTTGAGGCTTTTATGATCCGTAAAGATCTCTATTTTCTCCCTATACAAGTAATGCCTCCAAATTTTAAGTGTAAAGACAATAACTGCCAACTCTAGATCATGAGTAGGATAATTCCTCTCATATTCTTTGAGTTTCCAAGAGGCATAGGCTATGACTTTCCCATGTTGCATGAGAGCACATCCTAACCATTTGCCCGAAGCATCACTGTAGATGAAAAATCCCTCTGAGCCAGATGGTATTGTCAGAACAGGTGCTGAAATGAGTCTCCTCTTGAGTTCTCAAAAACTCTTCTCACATTCCTCGCTCCAACCGAATTTTGTATTTTTTTTCAAGTCAGCTGAGTTAATGGAGTAGCGATTCGAGAATGTGACACCCCCAAATTCGGTACTTCTATTTCCACAGGATTTGGTGTTCACTGTACAAACATCATCTAACTATCTACCCATAAATAAAAGCAAACCATGCAATAGATAGAAATAAATAATAAATCTCTCCCCTTATGGGGTTACATCAACTACATAGTAAATAAATCCCAGGTTACTCTAACCTTAAATCATTTGTGCGGAAACATAAACAAATAAGTCTTAGTACATCAATTCTAATTACAGAATCACAATAATAAAACAGTCTGCATTACTTGCTAATCTTTCCCTTGCCTTTACTAGTGGAAGGTTCGTCTTCTCTTTAGTTCTTAACTGCAATGTTATTATTACACAAGAGTGAACACGATTGCCCACAAGTATAACAATATAACAATGAATAATAACATGCGAGATAAATAATAACTTCGGATATAAAATCTCAACTTTTGAATCATGAATGAATAACAAGAATCAAAAGGAATTCTGAGGGTTATAGGACCTTGAACTACGTCCTAGGTTGTCAAGTGTTTATCCTTGAAACCTTTAACAGTCATAAGACAGTGGACTCTTCTTCTCGTACTTAGGGGGATCAGCCCTTAATACCATACTGTGCACAATATCTTAACGCTAAAGCGTAAATAATCCCCTATACAGATTTTTTCATCTCAGTTTGACATTCGGGTCCGCACCAAAGGAAGTTTGGTTTGGATAATTCATCAAGGGTTCTGAAATTTAGAACGCTCATTAACTATGGACTAGTCGAATCAATAAGGGTTCGCTAGTCTAACAAGGTTTAACAATAATTGATAACTTAACTTGAATAGAATCTCAAAAGGTATACAATAGAATAAGTATTGTACAACAACATCAGGTTTGAAAGATTAATAAACTTTAATATACAAGACAGGCTTGATCAATAATAATGAGAACTTGCTCAATGTAGAAAGGTGAATTCATCAACTTATATAATGATAATAAGTAGGGTTAGGAAACTTGCCTCGTGCGTAGATTACACTTAATTAAACTCGTTCTTTGAATTAAATCCTACATATCAATTATGTTCACAATACCAGTCAATAATAACGTACTAGACATCATAAGTTTATTCTTCGTCTAACTTGAAATCATGACTATACCTAGTCAATTACTACACTTATTGTCAAAAATTAGATTTCACGAACAATAAGTTAACTATGCATTCGATCATTTAATTCACACGTAATTGTGTTATGGACGTGTTAAGAATTTATTTTAACACCTCATTATATGCCTAATAGACTATGTTAATAACACATTACTAGACTTAAATATTTTAAAAACTCATTTCTGTCCATTCTGCTAAGTGGCGCTGCGGCGCCACTGCTAGGCTTATTCTTGGCGATGCGACGCAATGGCGCTGCGGTGTGATCGTTGGCGCTGCGTTGTGATGGCGCTGCGGCGTGAGTGTTAAGGCATGGAGTCGGCGCCGCGGTGCGAGACTCCAGTTTTAGTTCTGCAATTCGTGAAAATTGCAGAACTTGGCTAAAAGTCTCCAATTAACTTATTTTTACACGAATTTAGTCATACCCAAACATAATAATGCACAAATAACTTATACTCAACCCCTCTAACATGATTTTAACAAGTTAAAACACATAATTACAGAATTAAAATATGTAATTTTCACCGTTCTTGATGTTCTTGAAGTTCTTGAACAAAAACATGGAATTTAATATTACGGATTCGTTATAAGGCCAAATCCAACCATTCAAGTTTCGTTTTGTTCGTTTTAGCATGCATAATGATATACAAGTGAAAAATTTAGGAATAATATATGATCAACGCATTAAATATCACTTATAAGGCCATATGGTCATATAACATACTCTGTAATTTTTGAAGCCATAATATACGTTATAATATTATGAAATTGATGATATGAAAACATACAATATATATATATATATATATATATATATATATATATATATATATATATATATATATATATATATATATATAACATGCTATGCTACTCGAATTATTACATATATTCATATCACGACACAATTTCCCAATTTACAGAGATCCACAGAAAGTATGAAAGCCAATTTTTTTATAAAAACTAAATGACGTAACAATGAAAATTGGGTTGGAAAGAATTACCCAAGCGTAAAGTGATCGAAGAGATGAAACCTTCGGATTCTTCCTGACGCTCACAAACCTCTAAACAACTCTCTAAATTCTCAAACTCTCTCTCTCTTTTCCTCTCTGTTTTTTCAGACTTAGCAAATAATGGTAAAAAGAAAAGAAAGACGTATAATATAATAGAAATTAAACTGACGCGTTGGTGGTCAGTTACCCAGTCATGGGTAACTGCCCTCAACTCCCTCTAAGGCCGCGTTTGACTAGCATATAAGGTTTCAAAACCCTTTATTTTAAAAAAATCCTATCATATAGTTTAAATAATGTCACACTCTTTTATAAAATAAAACCAATACCTTATTTAATTCATTCTAAATAAAATATAATAATTTCTCATTAATTCACATAGACACATAATTAAATTTATGATTTAAAAATAATGTTAAATTATTAAATCTCTAATTAATAATTAATTTAATTAAAATAACATTAGGCTTATTAAATATTTCTTTTAATTCAATAAGCTCACATAAATACATACATCGAATAATAAAATTCTCCACATCAATTTAATAATTACAACACATGTAATTAAATTAATCTACCACAATTTCATCAAATAATTATTTAATCTAATAATTAATTCATCAAAAAATATTATTCAATCCAATAAATATTAAAATTAATTACAAAATCTTGGTTGCCACAGAAAAAATCCTTCCACGAATCTCCGATAATAACCATCTAAACCGAGAAAGCTACGTACTTCGGTCACTGATTTAGGTTGCTCCTAGCTTTGAATAGCTTCAATCTTTGCTGGGTCAATAGATATTCCATAACTTGATATTACATGCCCAAGGAATGCTACTTCTTCAAGCCAGAACTCGCATTTCTTCAACTTGGCATAAAGCTTATATTTACGAAGCTTTTGGAGTATCAGCCTCAAGTGTTGCTCATGATCTTCACGACTTTTGGAATAAATAAGGATGTCATCAATAAAGACGACCACAAAGTGATCCAAATATTCCTTGAATACTCGGTTCATCATATCCATGAAAGCAGCAGGAGCATTAATCAATCCAAAAGACATGACTAGGAATTCATAATGCCCATACCGAGTTCTGAAAGCCGTCTTTGGAATGTCATCGGTTCTAATCTTCAATTGGTGATATCCAGAATGAAGATCAATCTTTGAAAAGAATTTGGCGCCTTTTCAACTGGTCAAACAGGTCATCAATACATGGCAATGAGTGCCTATTTTTGATGGTGACATGATTCAACTCCCGATAATCAATACAAAGTTGCATACTCCCATCTTTCTTTTTCACGAATAGAACAGGAGCACCCCAAGGAGAAGTACTAGGACGAATAAAGCCAATGTATAACAATTCCTGCAGTTGAGTCTTTAACTCTTGAAGTTCAATAGGAGCCATTTGATATGGGGCTTTGGAAATGTGTTTTGTACCGGGTTCAAGGTCGATATAAAATTCAATTTCACGCTCTGGGGGTAGGCCAAGAAGTTCTTCAGTGAATACGTCAGGAAATTCATTAACAATAGAAATATCATTCAAAACTGACATATTTTTGTTTAGATCTGTGACATGAGCTAAGAAAGCTTGACATCCATTTTTTCAATAAACGAATAGCTTTATGGCTTGAGATGACAATAATTGATTTTAATGGTCTGGTTGTTTGAATTCGCATAATAGGTTGATTAGGAATATGAATGCTAACAACCTTACGAAAACAATCAATTTTTGCATGATGAGTAGTTAACCAATCAATCCCTAGAATTACATCAAATGCAAGTATTTTCAATGAAATAAGATTGACAGGTAATGTGAGGGTACCGATTTGAACCAAACAAGACTTATACACAGTGGATGTAATGAAGGTTTCTCCCAACAGAGTTTTAAAAGATAAGTCAAAGTCTAATTTCTATGGAGTCAAATTTAAACGTTGAGCGCAAGTAGGAGAAATAAAAGAATGGGTAGAATCGGTATCAAATAAGGTATATGCTTTGCTAGAGTTTATTGTAAGCTTACCCGTGATGACCTCATTCGGGTTTCTTGCATTCTGGGAGGTCAGGAGAAACGCTCTCCCTTGCACTACTGGCTTTGACTTTTCTGGGGCGTCCTTTGGTGCCTCCATCCTAGCTGAACTTGTCTTCGGTGAACGACAAAATTGGGCTAGGTGACCTTCTCTTCCACAATTATAACATGCTTTGGACGGCATCGCGCAGTTTGGACTGATATGTCCATCCCCTCCGCATTTGAAGCATATGATATGTGACGCCCCAAAAAATAGGTTTACATCACCCATCTTGAGTCGCCTATCGTGTAAAATATGACAAAACATAAACTGAGAGTTTAATCAAGAATATTGCCTTCTAGACAATATCCACTCTCAATGGAGTCCTAATAGACAGTATACAAACTCAAATTTAGTTCTCATTACATTTATTATCATACTATTTAATAGAATAGTGAGGACTGCTAATACTATCATCTGGTCCATCACTCCGTTCCCCGACTCGTCCCAGCTATATTCTCATTTCCTGAAGAGAACAGTGAAAGAAAGGGTGAGCTCAACTAGCCCAGTAAGAAATATTATGGCAAAGATAATGCAGAATAAATTATCATTAGTCTACAACAATGTTAAACTGATAAAATACAATAGACATCAAGTTTAACTGCAGCGGAACAAGCAATCCATTAAAAGAGTCAAGTAGAGAATAAAATCTACTATCTTTTATGATTTAAAATGTTTTCATCACTTTTATCACTTTTATCGTCGAGACTCGGCTTAATAAATAATCCACATCATCGAATCACCCCTGCACTATGGCCAAGGATATTCTTTAGTATCACGACCACAAATTATCCATGCACTACAGGCCAAGGACATTTGTGTATTCATCAATGGTCATGATTATGCCAACAACTGTCCATCAATGCACTACGGGCCAATGAGGACTTTTACCACATCATTTGTAAAATTACGGTCATGATTACACCGAATAATCCCTGGTCATAATCATACCAAATCCATCTATGCACTACAGGCCACAGATGACTTTCAAAAAAATATAAACATGAGGATGATGACAATGATATAAGAATTCAATAAAACAAGTTCAAGAATTAATTTATCTAGGAACTAATAACGTCCAAATTGTCAACATGATACTTCTTTGTAGAGTAAATTCAAGAATTCTCAGAAGAATATTTCCATAAAAAGATACTGGATGAAGCACAAATATCAAGAATATTCCACTAATTTCATGGAGTATAGAATTCAACACTTTAACCAACTGAGTATAATAAGGAATGCAATAACAAAAGAAATCACCAAGCATGCGGTAGACCGCACAGGCATGTTATTCCAACAGAATAATAAAGAAGGAACCAAGTCTGGCGTAAAATGCACAGACAGGATATTCCAACAGAATAATAAAGACGGAACCAGGTCCGGCGTAAAACGCACAAACAGAATATTCCAACAGAATAATAAAGATGGAAACAGGTCCGGCGTAAAATGCACATACAGGATATTCTAACAAAATAATAAAGACGGAACCAGGTCACGCGTAAAGCAAAGACAGGATGTTCCAACAGAATAATAAAGACGAAACTAGGTCACGCGTAAAGCGCAGATAGGATGTTCCAACCGAATAATAAATAATGCAATAAAAGAAGAATTTCACCAAGTATGCGGTACTTCGCATAGACAGGTTATTCCAACATAATAATAAAGAATAGAATAACAGAAGTTCTCTTCATGAAGACGAAAGAAAGAAATAATACCCCTTACCTCAGAAGAAACTGGATACTGGAATACTGAGGTAGCATGATTCTCTTCTTCTATAAATTTTCTCTCTACAATTTCTCTCTATAATAATTGCTCTATGTCTTTAGTGAATTGGTGAGAAATGAAGGAAGAATAATCTTCTATTTATAGAAAAATATAGTTTCAATAATTGCATGTTTTGGGGCTCAAAAAATTACAGTACAATACCTCTAACTTTTCCTTTATTTTTAATTTAGTCATGCAAGTATTATCAAACTTGCACCACCTCCCCTAATAGTAAATAATGTGATTAAATAATAAATCATGTGAATCAATAGTTCTAGACATGAGAAAATACGAATTACAGTATAGTACCTCCATCTATACCTCCATTTTTAACTTAGTCATGCAAGTATTATCAATCTTGCACCAACTCCCCTAATAGTAACAAGAATGTGAAACAATAGTATACACATGTGAACAAATAGTTATAATCATGTGAAATAATAGCAATCAATTGCTCATTTATCTGGTTAAATTCCAGATTGGTTAATATAACCTCTAGACATCAATTTTTATCGAAATAAATGTCGATTTTCACTAACACAATTAATTCCAACACAATGAAACTATTTTTACCAACAATATAAATTTTGAAATTTCGAAGTTTGACTTTTCTCGAAAAAGTCAACTGTTGACTTTTTGACCAAAAAGTTAATCCCGGAAAATTTTGTGTTTATAGACTATTTTTACTAATTTCATCGTTCCGGACTCAAATATCACGTCCACGTCTCCAAATTTAACTCCGAACACAACTTCAATTTTAATAACATTCATCATTAATATTATAACTCACAATATTTATCAACTAGGTCATTCCCAAGAAAGAGGGGGCTTTCCAATAAGGATTTCTCCCTATTTGCGCGCAATTAGGTGACCAAACCTCTCCTTGACAGAACTTCTAGATATTTTAAATATTGTAATTTAATAATATGAATAACTTTGTCGTCTCAATTATTGATTTAATAAAATAACATATTATGCAGATGATACTGTGACAATAATCGAATCAATAATATGAGAGATATGATGCAGCAATTACTGTAGCAATAATTGAGTATAACTGAGTGACTTTTCATGTAAGCAGCAATAATCAATACCGTGTGCTACTATGCAACCACGCGTATTACTGTACTTTTACTATCGAGTAGTTCAACAATATTAACGGTAAAACATCCGTCGTTATTTTTATAAAAATATTTTTGTCATTTTCTCAATCCGACAATAATTCCGTTGTGGGATCCACCAATTATTGTGCCGTCGTATAAATATTCTCTGTTAAAACGAATATTCCCCGACCAATCGAATATTATAAAACAACTTGTGTACTGTGAAAAATTTGTAAATACTACCCACAACTATAATATTATATCAATTTTACTCCATAATATTAAAAAAAATTCAAAAAATTTAAATCTTTATTCATAAAATATTGGGTCTCACATGATAGGTGGTCGTTCTCCTTCCTTGACAACGGGTGCTGGTGCTGATGTCTTTCCATTATTGTTGAATCAACTCTTCTTGAATTGCCCATTCTTATTGTTTTGGCCATGATTACCACCGAAGTGGTTACCATTTCTGGCATGTTGATTCCCTCCGCGCTTGTTGTCACCGCTTCGATGACTGCTCTCACTGGTATTATCATTTTGCCGACTGCTCTCTTTTGGTTGGGTTGACTCATTATCGCGCTCCAATAACTGAGCCCTATTAACAACCTCTGAATACAAACACAGTTTATGAGAGATAAGATATTGACATATCTCAGGTTTCAAACATCTTAGAAACATTCACGTCATTCTCTCCTCGTTATCAACCAAATGGGAAGCAAACCAGGACAACTCGGAAAAATTGGCTTCGTACTGCAACAAAGTCATGTTGTTTTACTCCAGCTTGATGAACTCTACTTCTTTCATGTGACGAATACTTTCGGGAGATTACTTGTCATTGAACAATTCTTGGAACTTCTCCCAAGTCATCTTCAGTACGGCAGGTTAAGTACGCTTTACAGATTCCCACCAGTAATCTGCCTCTGCCCATAACAAGAAGGTGGCAAAGAGAACCTTTTACTCCTCGGAGCATCCCAAGACATCAAATATCTTGTTGATCTGCTTTATCCACGTCTTCGCCTTAAGTGGTTTTGGCTCTCCAAAAAACTCCGGTGGTCCTAGTTCCTTGAACTGCTTAGCGGTTATCGTCCGAGAGTTGCCAGTATTTCCACCTACATTTTGGACAGGAGCCGCTCTTGCCTGATGTTGCATGAATTGCATAAAGCCTCTGAACATTCTATCGTTTATCATTTGGTCAGTGTTGTTGTTTGCCTGAGGAATGTCACCTTCCTGATGCACATTATCCTGATTATTGATCTGTGGAGACTCAACGGTCTCCTGTGCTCCATTGATATTCTCAACATTCTGGGATGTCATTTTCAAATATTGCCATAAAACAAGGGTTAAATAACATATCACATATTATCCCTATACTCTGACCGACCAATTAGATACCAAATAAACTGAGGTAGGTCATACTAGCGAAGGAATTCCCCATCTCTCCCCTCCAAGTTCTTGTCTCACATCTCAGCCAGGGATCATATCCCTAAACTTTGATACCAACTGTGACACCCCCAAAATAGGTATACATCACCCATCTTGAGTCGCCAAATACATGGTACAAAATTAAAATACAACTTTATAATACAATAGTCGTGTAAGATACGACAAATCATAATATAAGAGTTTTAATACAAATATTGTCATCTAGACAATATCCACACTCAAAGGAGTCCCCATTACATTTATTGTCACACTATCTAACAGAATGGTGAGGACTACTAATGTTATCATCTGAACTGTCACTCCATTCCCCGACTAGTCCCGGCTACGTTCTCATTTCCTGAAGAGAATAGTGAAAGAAAGGGTGAGCTCAACTAGCCCAGTAAGGACTAAGATAATGGAGAATAAATTATCATTAGCCTTCAACAATGTTAAACTGATAAAATATAACAAACATCAAGTTTAACTGCAGCGGAACAAGCAATCCATTAAAAGAGTCAAGTAGAGAATAAAATCTACTATCTTTTATGATTTAAAAGGTTTTTCATCACTTTTATCACTGAGACTCAGCTTAATAAATAAACCACATATTCCTTGCACTACGACCAATGATATTCATTAGTATCACGACCACAAATTATCCATGCACTACGGGCCAATGATATTCGTGTATTCATCAATGGTCATGATCATGCCAACAACTGTCCATCAATACACTACGGGCCAATGAGGACATTTACCACATCAATTGTAACATTATGTTCATGATTAAACTGAATAATCCCTGGTCATAATCATACCAAGTCCATCTATGCACTACAGGTCATAGATGACTTTCAAAAAAAAATATAAACATGAGGATGATGACAAAGATATAAGAAGTCAATAAAACAAGTTCAAGAATTAATTTATTCAGGAACTAATAACGTCCAAATTGTTAACATGATACTTCTTTGTAGATTAAATTCAAGAATGCTCAGAAGAATATTTCCATGAAAAGATACTGGATGAAGCGCAAATATCAAGGATATTCCACTAATTTCATGGAGTGTAGAAGTTAAAACTTTAACCAACTGAGTATAATAAAGAATGGAATAACAAAAGAAATCACAATGCATGCAGTACTTCACATAGACAGGTTATTCCAACAGAATAATAAATAACGAAACCAGGTCAGGCGAAATTCGCACCAATATGATGTTCCAACAAAATAATAAAGAATGGAATAACAATAGAAATCACCATGTATGCGGTACTTCGCATAGACAGGTTATTTCAACAGAATACTAAATAACGGAACTAGGTCAGGCGAAATTCGCACCAACAAGATGTTCCAACAGAATAATAAAGACGGAACCAGGTCCGACGTAAAAAGCACAGACAGGATATTCCAACAAAATAATAAAGACGAAACCACGTCTGGGGTAAAACGCACAGACATAATATTCCAAAAAAATAATAAAGAATGGAATAACAGAAGAATTTCACCAAGTATATGGTAGCCCGCGTATACAGGTTATTCCAACAGAATAATAAAGAATGGAATAACAGAAGTTCTCTTTATGAATACAAAAGAAATAATACCCCTTACCTTAAGAAGAAGAGTATTGGATGTAGGAGTAGTGAAGTAGCAAAATACTTTTCTTCTTTCTCTTTATAATTTCTCTCTCTAGAGTTTCAGTGAATTCGTAAGAAATAATGAAGGAATGAGCTTCTATTTATAGAAGAATGGACTGCATAGTAACTAATTCATGAACGGTTCAGATTGATTTACTTTTAATCGAACGGTCCATATTTAAAGAAAAATCTTTTAAATAAAATATAATATATTCTATTTATAATCTAATAAAACGAATAACTTTATAAAAATATTCTGTTTTATATAAAAAGATTTTACTATACAAACACTATACATGAACTATGCAAACAATATGCATAATAAAATATAATATATTCTAATTATTGTCTAAAAAAACAGATAACTTTATAAAAGTATTCTGTTTTATATAAAAAGATTTTACTATTAGCTTAATAAAACGAATAACTTTATAAAAGTATTCTATTTTATATAAAAAGTTTTTCTTTTTTATTACATTAATAATACTAATAAAACAAAACTTCATCATCATTATTATTATTCACATTATTAATCGACCAGGTCGTTCCCCGAAAAGAGGGGGCTTTCCAATAAGGATTTCTCCCTATTGGCGCGCAATTAGGTGACCAAATCTCTCCTTGGCAGAACTTCTAGATATCGTTAATATTGTAAATAATAATATTAATAACTCTGTCATCTCAATTATTGATTTAATAATATATAAAATATCGACAATAATTGAATAAAACTGAATGACTTCTCACGTAAGCATCAATAATCAATATCGTGTACTACTATACAACCACGCGTATTACTGTACTTTTACTACCGAGTAGTTCAACAGTATTAACAGTAAAACTTCCGCTATTATTTTCAATAAAATATTTTTTGTCGTTTTCTCAATTCGATAATAATTCTGTTGTGGGGTCCACGAATGATTGTGCCGTCATACGAAAATTATCTGTTAAAATGAATATTTCCCGACCAATCGAATATTATATAACAACTTGCGTACTTTGTAAAATTTATAAATATTACCCACAATTATAACATTATATCAAATTTATTCCATAATATTCAAAAATGATATTTTTAGAAAATCTATTTTTATTCATAAAAGTTGGGGTCTTACAATAATCATACCAAGTCCATCTATGCATGTAAGCCAAAGATAACTTTAATCACAATATAAGCATGAGGATAATGACAATGACATAATAATTCAATAAAACAAGTTCAAGGATAAATTTTAAAGGTTTATAATTTAATTTATCCAGAAATCAATAATGTCCAAGTTGTCAACATGATACTTTTTTGTGGAGTAAAATTCAAGAATGCTCCGAATAATATTTCCATGAAAAGATACTAGATGAAGTGCAAATATCAAGGATATTCCACTAATTTCATGGAGTATAGAAGCCAAAACTTTAACCAAATGAGTATCATAGAATATATGAAACTGCAAATGGATTTTCGCCCGCCATGCGGTAATCCACGTAGACAGATCATTTCCACAATTTAATAAGAAATGAATACAAAGGATCATTCACCATGCATGTGCTAATCCACATAGACAAGTTATTCCAACAGAATAATAAAAAATGAAATAAAAGAAGAATTCACCATGCATGCGATAGACCGCACAGACAGATTATTCCAACAGAATAATAAATAATGGAACCAGGTCATGCGTAATACGCACCGACATGATATTCTAACAGAATAATAAAGAATGGAATAACAGAAGAATTCACCATGCATGCGATAGACTGCACAGACAGGTTATTCCAATAGAATAATAAATAATGGAATCAGGTCATGCGTAATACGTACCGAAATGATATTCCAACAGAATAATAAAGAATGGAACCAGGTCATGCGTAATCCGCACAGACAAGATGTTCCAACAGAATAATAAAGAATGGAATAACAGAAGAATTTCACTATGTATGCAGTACTTCGCATAGACAGGTTATTCCAACATAATAATAAAGAATGGAATAATAGAAGAATTTCACCATGTATGCGGTACTTCGCATAGACAGGTTATTCCAACCTAATAATAAAGAATGGAATAACAGAAGAATTTCACCGTGTATGCGGTACTTCGCATAGACATGTTATTCCAACATAATAATAATGAATGGAATAACAGAAGCTCTCTTCATGAATACGAAAGAAATAATACCCCTTACCTTAGAAAGAAACTGGATACTGGAGTAGAGAGGTAGCAGACTTCTCTTCTTCTTTCTCTCTATAATTTCTCTCTATAACAATTGTTGTGAAATCCCAAATTTTATGAATAAAGATTTAAATTTCTCAAAAAAATTTTTTGAATGAATTTAATATAATGATATAGTTGTGGGTAATATTTATAAATTTTGTAAAGTACGCATGTTGTTATATAATATTCATTTGGTCGGGGAATATTCTTTTTGTCTGGAATATCCGTATGACGGCACAATCATTGGTGGACCCCACAACAGAATTATTGTCGGATTGAGAAAATGATAAAAATATTTTTATGAAAATAACGACGGAAGTTTTACCGATAATACTGTTGAACTACTCGGTAGTAAAAGTACAGTAATACGCGTGATTGCATACTAGTATACGATATTGATTATTGATTCTTACAAGAGAAGTCACTTAGTTATGCTCAATTATTGCTACAGTATTTGCTGCATCATATCTCTCATATTATTGATTCAATTATTGTCAAAGTATCATCTACATAATATGTTATATTATTAAATCAATAATTGAGACAACAAAGTTATACATATTATTAAATTGCAATATTTATAATGTCTAAAAGTTCTGTCAAGGAGAGGTTTGGTCACCTAATTGCGCGCCAATGGGGAGAAATCCTTATTGGAAAGTCTCCTCTTTCTTGGGAACGACCTGGTTGTTAAATATTGTGAGTTATAATATTAATGATGAATGTTATTAAAAATTGAAGTTGAGTTCGTAGTTGAATTTGGAGATGCGGACGTGATATTTGAGTCCGGAACGATGAAATTAGTAAAAATAGACTATAAACACAAAATTTTTCGGGATTAACTTTTTGGTCAAAAAGTTAACAGTTGACTTTTTTGGGAAAAGTCAAACTTTGAAATTTAAAATTTTATATTGTTGATAAAAATAGTTCCATTGTGTTAGGATTATTAGTGTTAGTGGAAATCGATATTTATTTCAATAATGATTGCTTTTTGGAGGTTATATTGACCAATCGGGTAATTAACCGGATAAATGAGCAATTGATTGCTATTAATTCACATGATTATAACTATTTGTTCACATATATGTACTATTGATTCACATTCTTGTTACTATTAGGGGAGTTGGTGCAAGATTGATAATACTTGCATGACTAAGTTAAAAATGGAGGTATAGATGGAGGTACTATACTGTAATTCGTATTTTCACATGTCTAGAACTATTGATTCACATGATTTACTATTGAATCACATTATTTACTATTAGGGGAGGTGGTGTAAGTTTGATAATACTTGCATGACTAAATTAAAAATAAAGGAAAAGAGGAAGGTATTATACTGTAATATTCGGAGCCCCAAAACGTGCAATTATCGAAACTATATTTTCCTATAAATAGAAGCTTATTTCTTCATCATTCTTCATCAATTCACTCAAACTATAGAGCAGTTATTATAGAGAGAAATTTTAGAAAGAAAAAAGAATAGAAGTCTGCTACCTCTCTACTCCAGTATCCAGTTTCCAATTTCTTTCTAAAGGAAGGGGCATTATTTCTTTCTTTCGTCTTCATGAAGAGAACTTCTATTATTCCATTCTTTATTATTCTGTTAGAATATCCTATCTGTGCATTTTATGTCGGACCTGGTTCCGTCTTTATTATTCTGTTAGAATATCATGTCTATGCGTTTTACGCCAGACCTAATTCCGTTATTTATTATTCTGTTGGAATAACCTGTCTATGCAAAGTACCACATGCATGGTTATTTTTGTTGTTATTCCATTCTTTATTATTCTGTTGGAATATCCTGTCTGTGCGTTTTACGCCGGACCTGGTTCCATTATTTATTATTTTGTCAGAATATCCTGTCTTTGTGTTTTACGCCGGACCTGTTTCCATTATTTATTATTCTGTTGGGAATAACCTATCTGTGTAGTCTATCGCACGCATGGTTAATCCTTCTGTTATTCCATTCTTTATTATTCTTTTGGAATAACCTGTTTATGTGGATTACCACATGCATGGTGAATGATCCTTTGTATTCATTCTTTATTAAATTGTGGAAATGATCTGTTTACGTGGATTACCGCATGGCGGATGAAAATCCATTTGCAGTTTCGTATATTCTATTATACTCATATGAGATATCAATTCTTTTGTACTCGTCATGAAATATCATTTTATTTGATATTTTCTGTTACAAGTTACTATTTATAGGTTACTATTCACCCGATTACTATTCACTTTAGTATTATTCACTCGGATATTCGGGGCTCTTTTCATGCCGGAATACTATTCAAGGGTTACTATTCACCCAAATTACTATTCACCCAAATATTATTCACTCGGGTATTTGGTGTACTTTTTATGTTGGGGTACTATTCACGAGGTACTATTCCCGAAGTACTATTCACGACAAAAAATTGATTCTTTTCTGTCCAAATTATTTTTGGTGTATTAATTTTATTCTTGAATTTTACTCCATAATGAAGTATCATGTTGACAATTTGGACGTTATTAGTTCCTGAATAAATTAATTCTTGAACTTGTTTTATTGAATTCTTATATCATTGTCATCATCCTCATGTTTATATTTTGTTGAAAGTTATCTATGGCCTGTAGTGCATAGATGGACTTGGTATGATTATGATCAGGGATTATTCAGTGTAATCATGACCGTAATGTTACAAATGATGTGCTAAAAGTCCTCATTGGCCCGTAGTGTATTGATGGACAGTTGTTGGCATGATCATGACCATTGATGAATACACGAATGTCCTTGGCCCGTAGTGTATGGATAATTTATGGTCGTGTTACTAAAGAATATCCTTGGCCGTAATGCAGGGGTGATTCGATGATGTGGATTATTTATTAAGCTGAGTCTCAGTGATAAAAGTGATGAAAACCTTTTAAATGATAAAAGATAGTAGATTTTATTCTCTACTTGACTCTTTTAATGGATTGCTTGTTCCGCTGCAGTTAAACTTGATGTCTATTGTATTTTATCAGTTTAACATTGTTCTAGACTAATGATAATTTATTCTGCATTATCTTAGTCATAATATTTCTTACTAGGCTAGTTGAGCTCACCCTTTTTTTCACTGTTCTCTTCAGGAAATGAGAATATAGCTGGGATGAGTCAGGGAACGGAGTGATGGACCAGATGATAGTATTAGTAGTCCTCATTATTCTGTTAAATAGTGTGACAATAAATGTAATGAGGACTTATTCTAGGAGTTGATATTGTCTAGAAGACAATATTTGTATTAAAACTCACAATTTGTATTTTGACGTATTTTACACGACAGTTGTATTATTAAGTTGTATTTGAATTTTGTACCATGTATTTGGCGACTCAAGATGGGTGATGTATACCTATTTTTGGGGTGTCACAGTTGGTATCAAAGCTTAGGGATATGATCCCTGGCTAAGATGTGAGACAAGAACTAGGAGGGGAGAGACGGAGAATTCTTTCGCTAGTATGATCTACCTAATTTTATTTGGTATTTAATTGGTCGGTCATAGTATAGGGATAATATGTGATATGTTAATTAACCCTTGTTTTGTGGCAGTATTTGAAAATGGCATCCGAGAATTTTGAGAACATCAATGGAGCACAGGAGACCGTTGAGTCTCCACAGATCAATAACCAAGATAATATGCATCAGGAAGACGACAATCCTCATGCAAACAACAACACTGACCAAATGATGAACGATGCAATGTTCAGAGTGTGACAACCCGAGAAATTAGACAATTTATAAAAAATTTAAATGATTGATTTAATGTCAAATAATAGATCTAGACAGAAAATGAGTGTATGCGTTTGATGTTATTGGGATGAAATTTTGATGATTTCAAAATTTTGTGAAGGATATAGGTGAATTATTCAGGATTAAGGATTTATGTGAATATGTATGTGTACTAAATGTGGTTAAGGGTCAAGGGTTGACCAGATTAATTATATATGTGTCAAACCCTAAGTATATATTAAGAACGTCAACGTTCTGTTAGAAAACCCTAGCAATGGATAAGAAATCGTAGAAATCTGTTCTGAAACCCTAGTTTCAATTCCGGGAATCCAAAACCCTAAATTCATGATATGAATATGGTGATTAAGTTAGAAAACTCTAACGATATATTCAAAAACTCTAATTTCAGTATCGAGAATTTAAACCCTAATTTGGGAATCCTAATGCAGAGTATTAAATCCTAAGGGTTAAAAAGTTGTGTGTAAGGAATATGAACATTATGTGATGGTTTATATTTATTTATTATATAAACAAACAAAAGAAACTAGTGTAACCCTAATTATATATTAGGAATGAAGGATTTAATAACTTAAGAGTTATGGAAAAAGAGAATTGTGGTATTTAGAATACTTATTAATTCTAGGAGATTTATTTTATATATCTCAAATGATTAATTTATAACCTAATTATAGCAAGTCTAATTGGGTTAATGAAATAAGTGTGCATGAGCAATGATTTGTGTTATAATTGAGGGAATGAAAACCCTAATTAAATGAATTGGGTTGGATAAGAATTTAAGGTATTGGGTTATGTATATTTATAGCCCAAGTGTTGGCCAATGAAATTAGTTAGAGGCCCAAGCAATACATTAATTGAGTGGCTCAAATATTTTTATTGATAAGCCCAATTGAAGGAAGGACAAGATGGACATTTGATATTATTAGAAGTGTTGGACTATGATTGATTTACATGGCCGGTGGATAGAGAATGAAAAAGGAGGAGAGATTGAGCATGTGACTAAGATTTATTTTGGTATCTTATTTGTCTAAAGTAGGTTACCAACTCTCCACCAACTCTCCACCAACTCTCTACCAACTCCCACCTACTCCTCTTATGTGTCATTGTTTTATTTATCCAACATCTTTGTTCATGCTTGTAAGTAAAGCTTTGGTAGTTTAGTGGGAGAAAAGGAGAGAATTATATGAAAAAACATCTCCCACTTTAAGCACCACACATGTGATAAAAGGATAGTTCATTAATACAAGCTAGGTGTCCAATGGTTTAAGGAGCCACATGATATACTAATCTCCTACATGTTTATGATTAAGAAAGAGAAAGATAGAGTGAGTGGGGAGATGATTATTAGATATAAAATTATATCTATTCATTTTTACAAAGTCACCAAAGTTATTTCATCTCTCTCATGATATCACTTGCTTTTTGGCCAATCAATAATTTAATTAAAGCCCAAAAATTTGATCCAAGTGAGGAGGGACATTTTTGGAAAAAGAGATTTAATCAAACTTGGTAGATATTGGCCACATGGCCGGGTAATGGAAGAGGTGAAAGGAGAGGGAGATGTACATGCACATCATCCATTTATACACTACACAATTGGCAAAAGATAATTCACCCAATTAGGCTAGGTGTCACATTTTTTTTAATAAGGTAGCTTGCATATCTAGCCTTGATATTGGTTTGGTGACCAACCCTAAACCCTAAATGCTCCAAACCCTAAAGCCTAAGGGTTTCATCAAATGGAAAATTCTAGAAATATATGGAAATGTCAAAAATGCCCTTTTTACATTTTTTTATTATGTAACTTGTGAATCTTGCCTTATCTTTGGTTGTTCACCAACCCTAACCCTAACCTAGCATAGCATGTGACTAAAAGCCATACAAATCAGCCACTCTTGCCATCTTGCAAACTTAGATGCATTGAATCAAAGTTTTATAACTTAAAACTTAAGTAAAGTAACTTACTTTACTTACAAAACCAACCTAGACCTTCTCTCTCTTCATGTTTCGAAATTTAGAGTGAGAGAGGAGAGGAGTATGTTTGGCAGCTCTTAGGGAGGAGAAGGAGAGAAGATTTTGATCTTTTTTCCATTCAAGATCCATCTCATATCTTAGAAGAAGAAGAAGAAGAAAAGGAGCATGAAAAATCAAAGGTATAAACCCTTTTTGTTCATATAATTTTTGGTTGAAGATCAAACCTTGAATCTATAGTTCTAATCTTAAAAACCTTATATCTATGTGTTAATAAGTGTTTCATGTTTAGATATAACCTTTTTGAAGATCAAAAGTTAGACCTAAAGTATGAAATGGAGGTTAGGTTTTTCAAAAAGTAGAAAACCTAAATTTTTCTTAGCTTTGATTGTGTTGATGCTTGTTTGATGAAATAAGAAACTTAATTTCTAAACTCAAAAATATGTATATACATGTTAATGAGTGTTTATTGTTTGGATCTACCCATAATGGGTGTTAAATTCGTGGGAATCAAAGGAATTGAAAAATAGAATTTTTCCGGAAAAGTTTAAAACTAGAAAGTATGAACTAGCTTTTGATTCTTGAAATCTATGATGGATATTTTTGATTTATGTTCTTGGAATGCTAGAAATATGTGTTAAGGATAAAACTCCTCAGGAATCCCTCAAATAGGTTGAAAAATGAGCAAGTTAGGGAATTTTTCCCAAACTACTCGAAGATAAGAAAACTGTTAGAAGGATAGTTTTGAACAGCCACTTCCGGGCTAAATTCTGGGAGCTTAACATGTCCAAATATGGACTGTGATAGATGAAAATTGAAGATCGGAAAGATACGTATCCAAAAAAATTGACGGATCGTTAATCGGAGTTACAGATCTCGTTTTATATAAGTTTTAGCAAAGGACTCCAAAACTGTAAAATGACAAAAAGTTTATGTCCAGATCTTTCCAGGGGCTGTTTTGGCAATTTAAAGTGTGAAATAAATTATGGCCTTTTGGAAAATGAAAATATATGGTATTATGTAGCTCGTGTCCAAAAATGAGCTAATTCCGAGTTAAAACGACCAAGTTATGACCATTACAATTTTTGTGATTTTTCGACGAAAATCGCTATAAACAGAGTTCTACAACTCCGATTGCCACGAAATTTAAAATGGAGCATCACGTTAACATATATAAGGTTATCCCAAGAGATGAGAATGTTTGGAGTTAAGCACGAGGTAGCTAGTTTCTTAAGCTACGCATTAGAATTAATTTTTGAGAAATATCAAAGGAAGTTGGAAAATTATGGAAAAATAATTTTTGTGGATGAAATATGTATATATATGTTTGGACTAAGGATAGAAAAATAATAAAATGATTTGATATTTTCGTGATACGAATTTAGAATACAGTTTGCTGGATTATATAATTTGTGATTCCAGTTTGCTGGATTGAGAAATAGTTTACTGAAATTGAAAATATGTTAAATCCAGTTTGCTGGATTGCAGTTTAGATTGCTGGATTTGGAATTCAGGTTGCTGGATTTGGAATCCAGGTTGCTGAGTTGTTAATTTAGTTGCTAGATTTAGAATCCAGGTTGCTGGATTAGTATTTGACTTATTAGATGTTAATGAATACTTATGAAATGAAAAAGCGAGTGTTAAATCATATAAATGTGACTCTATGGCATGATTAAGCGCTTAGGAAGAGTTTAATTGAACTTAAACTCGATATTTGTCCGACTAGACCGTCGGGATGATAAAATTGTGTCGGTATCAACTCAAACTTAATAGCCTAATTTGATGCTAAGTCTTATGTGTATTATAGACTGATAGGATTATGTGCTATGTTTTTAGGTTATTCTGTGGATATAAATATAACAGTATTATACTGTGATGATATTATTCTAATATTGGAGATCTATATTACTAATATTAGGTCTTCGGGTAAAGCTTTATAAATTGCATTGCGGTAATCAACAGTTCAAGCAAGTTTCTTTGTACTTAACTCTAATAAGAGTGTTTTATTCAAGATGATGCTTAATCATTGCTGATTGCCACGAAAATTGTACTTTGTACATCTTGCATGTATAAGTCAGGTATGAAAGGCTGATCACCTTCATTACCAGTTGGTTCAGAAATGTTTTTTCATGTTTAAAACACGTTCAGTCAAAAGTTTGTTCGTGCTAGTTCTCAATTATATTGATGAATTATAACCAGCATATTATTCATACTCTTCAATCATGATATATCGTTATAATATTGTATTTAAACTTGCTGGGCAACTTTCATGCTCACCCTTTCTATATCATGATAAAACATTGCAGATAATGCGAATGCGTTCGGATACAGGAAAAGGTTAAGGCCAAGTTCAGCTTGGGATATAAAGTGCGGCTATTTTGTAATAGTATATTTTGATAAATATTGTTATGTGATAGAAAGTTTATGAATTGTATTTAAGTTAAGGTTACTCGATTTTGGGGAAATGTGTGTAAAGTTTAATATATAAACAATTTATGTTTACATCTTCCGCAATTAGTTATAGAAATAGTATACCGGATCTGCGGTGATTTGGGACCCGGATTTGGGGATGCTACATAGAGGCTTTATGCAATTCATGCAACATCATGCAAGAGCGGCTCCTGTCCAAAATGCAGGTGGAAACACTTGCAACTCTCGAACGGTCACCACTAAGCAGTTCAAGGAACTGGGACCACTAGAGTTTTTTTGGAGAGCTAAAACCACTTAAGGCGGAGACATGGATAAAGCAGATCTGCAAGATATTTGATGTCTTGGGATGCGCTGAGGAGCAAAAGGTTCCCTTTGCCACCTTCATGTTGCGAGCAGAGGCAGATTACTGGTGGGAATCTGTAAAGCGTACTCAACCTGCCGCACTGAAGATGTCTTGGGAGAAGTTCCAAGAATTGTTCAACGATAAGTAATTTCCCGAAAGTATTCGTCACATGAAAGAGGTAAAGTTCATTAAAATGGAACAAAATAACATGACCGTGTCGCAGTACGAAGCCAAGTTCGCCGAGTTGTCCCAGTTTGCATCCCATTTGGTCGATAATGAGAAGAGAATGACACGAATATTTCTAAGAGGTTTGAAACCTGACATACGTCAATATCTTATCTATCATAAACTGTGTTTGCATACAGATGTTATTAATAGGGATCAGTTATTGGAGCGCGATAATGAGTCAACCCAACCAAAAGAGAGCAGCCGGCAAAATGATAATACCAGTTATAGCAGTCATCGAAGCGGTGACAATAAGCGTGGAGGGAATCAGCATACCAGAAATGGTAACCACTTAGGTGGTAATCATGGCCAAAACAATAAGAATGGATATTTCAAGAAGAGGAGATTCAACAATAATGGAAAGACGTCAACACCAGCACCCGTTGTTAAGGAAGGAGAACGACCACCTATCATATGCTTCAAATACGGAGGGGAGGGACACATTAGTCCAAACTGCATGATACAGTCTAAAGCATGTTATAATTGTGGAAGAGAAGGTCACCTAGCCCAATTTTTTTGTTCACCGAAGACAAGTCCAGCTGGGACGGTGGCACCAAAGGCGGATAAGGACAAAAAAAGTCGATGGTTTCAGGAAGAGCGTTTTTCGTGACTTCTCAAAAAGCGAGTGACCCGAACAATGTTAGCAAGGGTTAGTTAATTATAAATTATTACGAAGTCTATACCCTATTAGATACCGGTTCTACCCATTATTTTATTTCTCTTGCTTGCGTTCAACGTTTAAATTTAACTTAGGAGAAGTTAGACTTTGACTTATTGGTTGAAACTCTGTTAAGAGAAAACTTCGTTACCTCTACTATTTATAAATCTTGTTTGATTCAAATTGACACTTTCACGTTATCTGTCGATCTTATCTCTTTGAAAATACTTTCCTTTGATATGATTTTAGAAATCAATTGGTTAACTACTCATCATGCTTTTCATAAGGTTGTTAGCTTTCATATTCCTAACCAACCTGGTATGCGAATTCAAGCAACCAAACCACTAAAGTCAATCATTGTCATATCAAGCCATAAGTAAAGAGCCCTGAGCCTTTCGTTGGTGACTTCCTTGTGTGGAATGCACGGACATTCCGTAGGGGACGTCGTGAATAACAGTGACAAGTTGATAGGCATCAATGTGACGTGTTATCCAAGTCTTGAATGAGGGTCACAGTTTTGAATGATATTTCTATTATTAATAAATTTCCTGACGTATTCTTGAAGACTTCTTAGCCTACCCCAGAACGTGAAATCGAATTTTGTATTAACCCCAGTACAAAACCTATTTCTTTAACCCTTAAATATTTCTTCACCCGAAACAAACGTAAAATGTGCCAAAGACGTTGGCTCGAGCTATTGAAGATTACGATCATACCATTCAATATCATCGTGGAAGAGCGAACATGGTAGCTAACGTGTTGAGTAGAAGATCGTATGTGTTTACGAGTGCGATGTTGTTAACATAAAAACCCATTTCGTATAACTTACAAATGATGAAGATAGAGTTAAAGACTCTACGGACCCACATGAAGATAACGAATATACGAGTAGAATCGACATTAATCGATAAAGTTAAAGCCGCTCAAGCTAAATACTCAGAACTGGTGAATATGAAGAAGAAGGTCCAAGAGGGTGTTATTCTAGAAGCAAGAATCGATGAAGAGAGGACATCTCAACCCTCGATTATATTGGCCTATTTGAAATCCTTGATCGAGTAGGAACTGTGGCCTATAGACTCATTTTACCGCCAAGTATGTCATGTGTTCATAACATTTTTCACGTATCGATGTTACGTAAATATGTGGACGACCCGGACCATATTATTGATTTAACGTATGAAGATATACCTGTTAAAATCCTAGAATATATTCTACGCTTAAAGGTTATACCTCAAGAGTTAGAATCTGACGAAGTGTCCTCATCTGTTCGGCATACCAGGTACGTACGTAAATTTCGAGGGCAAAATTCCATAAGGAGAAGAGATTATGAGACCCCAAATTTTATGAATAAAGATTTAAATTTCTCAAAAAAAAAATTGAATGAATTTAATATAATGTTATAGTTGTGGGTAATATTTATAAACTTTGTAAAGTACGCAAGTTGTTATATAATATTCGTTTGGTCGGGGAATATTCTTTTTATCGAGAATATCTGTACGACAGCACAATCAATGGTGGACCCCACAACAGAATTATTGTCGGATTGAGAAAACTAAAAAAATATTTTTATGAAAATAAAAGCGGAAGTTTTATCGATAATACTGTTGAACTACTTGGTTGTAAAAGTACAGTAATACGTGTGGTTGCATAGTAGCACACGGTATTGATTATTGATGTTTACATGAGAAGTTACTCAGTTATACTCAATTATTGCTACAGTAATTGTTGCATCATATCTCTCACATTATTGATTCAATTATTGTCACAGTATTATCTGCATAATATGTTATATTATTAAATCAATAATTGAGATGACAAAGTTATTCATATTATTAAATTGCAATATTTACAATGTCTAGAAGTTCTGTCAAGGAGAGGTTTGGTCACCTAATTGCGCGCCAATATGGAGAAATCCTTATTGGAAAGCCCCCTCTTTCCTGGGAACGACCTGGTTGTTAAATATCGTGAGTTATAATATTAATGATGAATGTTATTAAAAATCAAAGTTGAGTTCAGAGTTGAATTTGGAGACGCGGACGTGATATTTGAGTCCGGAACGATGAAATTAGTAAAAATAGATTATAAACACAAAATTTTCCAGGATTAACTTTTTGGTCAAAAAGTCAACAGTTGACTTTTTCGAGAAAAGTCAAACTTCAAAATTTCAAAATTTTTATTGTTGATAAAAATAGTTCCATTGTGTTGGGATTATTAGTGTTAGTGGAAATCGACATGTATTTAGATAATAATTGATGTTTGGAGGTTATATTGACCAATCGGGTAATTAACCGGATAAATGAGCAATTGATTGCTATTAATTCACATGATTATAACTATTTGTTCACATGTATATATTATTGATTCACATTCTTGTTACTATTAGGGGAGTTGGTGCAAGATTGATAATACTTGCATGACTAAGTTAAAAATGGAGGTATAGATGGAGGTACTATACTGTAATTTATATTTTCACATGTCTAGAACTGTTGATTCACATGATTTACTATTGAATCACATTATTTACTATTAGGGGAGGTGGTGCAAGTTTGATAATACTTGCATGACTAAATTAAAAATAAAGCAAAAGAGGAAGGTATTATACTGTATTATTCTGAGCCCCAAAACGTGAAATTATTGAAACTATATTTTCCTATAAATAGAAGCTCATTTCTTCATCATTCTCCACCAATTCACTCAAGCTATAGATCAGTTATTATATAGAGAAATTTTAGAAAGAAAGAAGAATAGAAGTCTGCCACCTCTCTACTCCAGTATCCAGTTTCTTTCTAAGGTAAGGGGTATTATTTCTTTCTTTCGTCTTCATGAAGAGAATTTCTGTTGTTTCATTCTTTATTGTTCTGTTAGAATATCATGTCTGTGCGTTTTACGCCGGACCTGGTTTCGTCTTTATTATTCTGTTGAATATCATGTCTATGCGTTTTACGCCGGACCTGGTTCCGTTATTTATTATTCTGTTAGAATAACCTGTCTATGTGAAGTACCAGCATGCATGGTGATTTCTGTTGTTATTCCATTCTTTATTATTCTGTTGGAATATCCTGTCTGTGCATTTTACGCCGGACCTGGTTCCATTATTTATTATTATGTCGGAATATCCTGTCTATACGTTTTACGCCGGACCTGTTTCCATTATTTATTATTCTGTTGGGAATAACCTGTCTGTGCAGTCTATCGCAAGCATAGTGAATCCTTCTGTTATTCCATTCTTTATTATTCTGTTGGAATAACCTATTTATGTGGATTACCATATGCATGGTGAATGATCCTTTGTATTCATTCCTTATTAAATTGTGGAAATGATCTATTTACGTGGATTAACGTATGGCGGTTGAAAATCCATTTGCAATTTCGTATATTCTATTATACTCATATGACATATCATTTCTTTTATACTCGTCATGAAATATCATTTTATTTGGTATTTTCTATTACAAGTTACTATTCACGGGTTACTATTCATCCAGTTACTATTCACTCTAATATTATTCACTCGGATATTCGGGGCACTTTTCATGCCGGAATACTATTCACAAGTTACTATTCACAGGTTACTATTCACCCAAATATTATTCATTCGGGTATTTGGAGTACTTTTTATGTCGGGGTACTATTCACGAGGTACTATTCCCGAAGTACTATTCACGGGGTACTATTCAAAACAAAAAAATTAATTCTTTTATGCACAAATTATTTTTGGTGCATGAATTTTATTCTTGAATTTTACTCCACAAAGAAGTATCATGTTAACAATTTGGAAGTTATTATTTCCTGGATAAATTAATTCTTGAACTTGTTTTATTGAATTCTTATATCATTGTCATCATCCTCATGTTTATATTTTGTTGAAAGTCATATGTGGCCTGTAGTGCATAGATGGACTTAGTATGATTATGACCAGGGATTATTCGATGTAATCATGATCGTAATGTTACAAATGATACGGTAAAAGTCCTTATTGGCCCGTAGTGCATTGATGGACAGTTGTTTGCATGATCATGACTATTGATGAATACACGAATGTCCTTGGCCCGTAGTGCATGGATAATTTGTGGTCGTGATACTAAAGAATATCCTTGGCCGTAGTGCATGGGTGATTCGATGATGTGGATTATTTATTAACCTGAGTCTCAGCAATAAAAGTGATAAAAGTGATGAAAACCTTTTAAATCATAAAATATAGTAGATTTTATTCTTTACTTGACTCTTTAATGGATTGTTTGTTCCGCTACTGTTAAACTTGATGTCTATTGTATTTTATCAGTTTAATATTGTTGTAGACAAATGATAATTTATTCTGCATTATCTTAGTCATAATATTTCTTACTGGGCTAGTTGAGCTCACCCTTTCTTTCACTGTTCTCTTCAGGAAATGAGAATATAGCTGGGACGAGTCGGGGAACGGAGTGATGGACCAGATGATAGTATTATTAGTCCTCACTATTCTGTTAAATAGTGTGACAATAAATGTAATGAGGACTTATTCTGAGAGTGGATATTGTCTAGAAGACAGTATTTGTATTAAAACTCACAGTTTATATTTTGTCGTATTTTACACGATAGTTGTATTATTAAGTTGTATTTGAATTTTGTACCATGTATTTGGCGACTCAGGATGGGTGATGTATATCTATTTTGGGGGCGTCACAATTGCTCTATAGCTTTAGTGAATTGATGAGAAATGAAGGAAGAATGAACTTCTTTTTATAGGAAAATATAGTTTCAATAATTGCACGTTTTGGGGCTCGAAATATTATAGTATAATACCTTCCTCTTTTTCTTCATTTTTAATTTAGTCCTGCAAGTATTATCAAACTTGCACCTCCTCCCCTAATAGTAAATAATGTGATTCAATAGTAAATCACGTGAATCAATAGTTCTAGACATGTGAAAATACGAATTCTAATATAGTACCTCCATCTATACCTCTATTTTTAACTTAGTCATGCAAGTATTATCAATCTTGCACTAACTCCCCTAATAGTAAATGAATGTGAATCAATAGTACACACATATGAACAAATAGTTATAATCATGTGAATCAATAGCAATTAATTACTCATTTATCTGATTAATTACCCGGTTGGTTAGTATAACCTCCAGACATCAATTATTATTGAAATAAATGTCGATTTCCACAAACACTAATAATTCCAACACAATGAAACTATCAAATTCATCTTTAATCAACAAGAACTTATTTATCATTAATATTATAACTCATAATATTTAACAACTAGGTCGTTCCCAGGAAAGAGGGGGCTTTCCGATAAGGATTTCTCCTTATTGGCGCGCAATTAGATGACCAAACCTCTCCTTGACAGAACTTCTAGACATTGTAAATATTGTAATTTAATAATATGAATAACTTTGTCATCTCAATTATTGATTTAATAATATAACATATTATGCAGATGATATTGTGACAATAATTGAATTAATAATATGAGAGATATGATGCAGTAATTACTGTAGCAATAATTGAGTATAACTGGGTGACTTCTCACGTAAGCATCAATAATCAATACCGTGTGCTACTATGCAACCACACGTATTATTGTACTTTTACTACCGGGTAGTTCAACAGTTTTAACGGTAACACTTTCGCCGTTATTTTTATAAAATGATAATTCTGTCATTTTTAACTACGACAATACTTCCATTGTTGGGTCCGCCAATGATTGTGCCGTCGTATGAATATTCCCTGTTAAAACGAATAGTCCCCGACCAATCGAATATTATATAACAACTTGCTTACTTTGCAAAATTTGTAAATATTACCCACAACTATAACACTATCTCAAATTCACACCATCATATTCAAAAAAATATTTCGAGAAAATTAAATCTTTATTCATAAAATCTGGGATCTCATAATCTCCCCTCCTTATGAAATTTTACCCTCGAAATTTACGTACGTACCTGGTATACCGAAGAGGTGAGAATACCTTGAATACCTTTATCGTCGAAAACATTACACGTTGAATACGTGTATGCCTGACGTCCTCCGATTGCCTCTGAATGCACATCAGTCCCTAAAATAGCCATTTTAGTCCTTGATCCCAACCTCAAATCTTAAAACATAAAGAATAAAAGTTTTAGGTCTACTCATTATCTTTTTGAATCATGCTGAATCATTCAATCGGAGTTCGTATGAAAAAGTTATGCCCAATTTACCAAAGGACGTCCGGACAGATTTTGGCTTAACACTTGACCAGCGCCTAGGCGCCCAAATTTGGCCTTGGGTAAATGCCTAGGCGCCCAAGAACAAATTCTAAGTGCCAAGCCTAGTGCCTAGGTGCTTGACCATTGACACTTAACTCCAATTTTCCAAATTTTGCAACTTTTGACACATATACTTCAAATCTTCATAACTTCTTCATCCGTTATCGGAATTAGTCTGTTTTCGAGGCTATGGAATGTTTGTAACATGCTCTAAAAATCCCCATGATTTCATAATTTTTTAGATTCATTAATTATTCTGAAATTTGGCTCCAAAGTCCCCTAAGACTAAGTTTTTACTAACAACGATACGTGAAAAACGTTATGAACACGCGACATACTTGACGGTAAAACGAGTCTATAGGCCACAGTTCCTACTCGATTAAGGATTTCAAATGGGCCAATTAAATCGAGGGTTGTGATAACGCCTTCTTGAACCTTCTTCTTCACATTCATCAGATTCGGGTGTGTAGCTTGAGCGGCTTTAACTTTATCGATTAAAGTTGATTCTACTCGTATATTCGTTATCTTCACGTGGGTCGCTAGAGTCTTTAACTCTATCATTTGTAAGTTATATGAAATAAGTTTTTATGTTTAACAACATCGCACTCATAAACGCATATGATCTTCTACTCAATGCGTCAGCTACCACGTTCGCTCTTCCACAATGATATTGAATGGTACGATCGTAATCTTCAACAGCTCAAGCCAATGTCTTTGGCGCATTATACGTTCATTTTGGTTGAAGAAAATATTGAAGGGTTTTATAAATGGTTTTTGTACTGTGGTTAATACAAAATTTGATTTCACGCTCTGGGGTAGGCCAGGAAGTCTTTAAGAATACGTCAAGAAATTTATTAACGATAGAAATTTCATTCAAAACTGTGACCCTCATCCAAGACTTGGATAACACGTTACATTGATACCTATCAACTTGCCATCTTCATTCACAACGTCCCCTACGGATAGTCTGGCTTTGGTGCCTTCCACACAAGGAAGTCACCTCGGGGTTCTTTACTTATGGCTTGATATGACAATGATTGGCTTTAGTGGTTTGGTTGCTTGAATTCGCATAAAAGGTTGGTTAGGAATATGAAGGCTAACAACCTTACGAAAAGCATGATGAGTAGTTAACCAATCGATTCCTAAAATCACATCAAAGGTAAATATTTTCAAAGAGATAAGATCGACAGATAACGTGAAAGTGTCGATTTAAATCAACAAGATTTATAAACAGTGGAGGTAACGAAGGTTTCTACTATCGAAGTTTCAACCAATAAGTCAAAGTCTAATTTCTTTGAAGTCAAATTTAAACGTTGAGCGCAAGCAAGAGAGATAAAAGAATGGGTAGAAACGGTATCTAATAAGGTATATACTTCGCAAGAATTTATAATTAACTAATCCGTGTTAACTTCGTTCGGGTCACTCGTTTTTTGAGAAGTCACAAAAAACACTCTTCCTGAAACCACTGACTTTGTTTTGTCCGTATCCGCCTTTGGTGCCACTGTCCTAGCTGGACTTGACTTTGGTGCACGACAAAATAAGGCTAGGTGACCTTTTTTTCCATAATTGTTACATGTTTTGGACTGCATCGTACAGTTTGGACTGATGTGTCCCTCCCCTCCGCATTTGTAACATATGATCGGCGGTCATTCTCCTTCCTTAACAACAGGTGCTGGTGCTGACGTCTTTCCACTATTATCGAATTTCCTCTTCTTGAAACTTTCACTTCTATTATTTTGGCCATGATTACCACCGAAGTAGTTACCATTTCTAGCATGATAATTTCCTCCATGATGGATATTGTTGTTTCAATGGCCATTGCCACTGGTACGATTATTATCGTGTTGTTGGTCGTTGCCTTTTGGTTGTGCTGACTCATTATCGCGCTCCAATAACTGAGCCCTATTCACAACATCTGAATATAAACAAATTTTGTGAGAAATGAGGTATTGACGTATATTAAGTTTCAAACCTCTTAGAAACATTCGCATCATTCGCTCCTCATTATCAACCAAATGAGATGCAAACCGGGATAACTCCACAAATTTAGCCTTGTATTTCGACATGATCATATTATTTTGCTCCAACTTGATAAACTCCACCTCCTTCATGTGACGAATACTTTCAGGAAAATACTTGTCATTGAACAGCTCTTGGAACTTCTCCCAGGACATCCTGAGTGCGTCAGGTTGGGTACGTTTTACAGATTCCCACCAGTAATATTCTTCTTCACGCAACATAAAGGTGGCAAAAGGAACCTTTTCCTCCTCGAAGCATCCCAAGACATCAAATATCTTGGTGATTTGCTTTAACCACGTCTCTGCCTTAAGTGGTTCTGGCTTTCCCAAAAACTCCGGTGGTCCTAGCTTCTTGAACTGCTTAACGGTGACCGACCGTGGGTTGCCATTGTTTCGACCTGCATTATGAACAGAAGTCTCTCTCGCCGTATGTTTCATGAATTGCATAAAGCCTCTGAACATCCCATCGTTCACCATTACATCGGTGTTATTATTTACTTGAAGATTATTGTCTTCCTGTTGCACATTATCCTGGGTATTAATCTATGGTGACTCAATGGTCTCATGTGCTTCATTGTTTATCTCAACATTTTCGGATGCCATTTTCAAATACTGCCACAAAACAAGGGTCAATTAACATATTACATATTATCCCTATACTCTAACCGACCAATTAAATACCAAATAAACATAGGTAGGTCATACTAGCGAAGGAATTCCCCCTCTCTCCCCTCCTAGTTCTTGTCTCACATAAAAGCCAAGGATCATATCCCTAAGCTTTGATACCAACTGTGACGCCCCCAAAACAGGTATACATCACCCATCTTGAGTCGCCAAATACGTAGTATAAAATATAAATAAAAACTTAATTATACAACTGTTGTATAAAATATGACAAAACAAATGATGTGAGTTTTAATACAAATATTGTCATCTAGACAATATCCACACTCAATTGAGTCCTCATTATATTTATTGTCACAGTATTTAATAGAATAGTGAGGACTACTAATGCTATCATCTGGACCGTCACTCCGTTCCCCGACTAGTCCCGGCTACATTCTCATTTCCTGAAGAGAACAGTGAAAGAAAGGGTGAGCTCAACTAGCCCAGTAAGAAATATTATGACTAAGATAATGCAGAATAAATTATCCTTAGCCTTCAACAGTATAACAACTGACAAAATATAATTGACAACAAGTTTTAGATCAACAACTGCAGCGGAATAAGAAATCCATTAGAAGAGTAAAGTAGAGCATAAAACCTACTATCTTCTATGATTTAAAAAGATTCTCATCAACTTTATCCCTGAGACTTAGCTTAATAAATAAACCACATCATCCCTGTACCACGACCAAGGATATTCATGTAATCATCAATGGTCATGATTATACCGAATAATCCCTGGTCATAATCATACCAACAACTGTCCATCAATGAACTACAGGCCAATGAGGACTTTTACCATATCATTCGTCACATTACGGTCATGACTATACCGAATAATTCCTGGTCATAATCATACCAAGTCCATCTATGCACGTAAGCCAAAGATGACTTTAATCACAATATAAGCATGAGGATGATGACAATGACATAATAATTCAATAAAACAAGTTCAAGGATAAATTTTAAAGGTTTATAATTGAATTTATCCAGAAATAAATAATATCCAAATTGTCAACATGATACATCTTTGTGGAGTAAAATTCAAGAATGCTCCGAAGAATATTTCCATGAAAAGATACTGGATGAAGCGCAAATATCAAGGATATTCCACTAATTTCATGGAGTATAGAAGTCAACACTTTAACCAACTGAGTATAATAAGGAATGGAATAACAAAAGAAATCACCAAGCATGCGATAGACCGCACAGGCAGGTTATTCCAACAGAATAATAAAGACGGAACCAGGTTCGGCGTAAAACGCACTGACAGGATATTCCAACAGAATAATAAAGACGGAACCTGGTCCGGCGTAAAACGTACAGACAGAATATTCCAATAGAATAATAAAGACGGAACCAGGTCCGGTGTAAAACGCACAGACAGGATATTTCAACAGAATAATTAAGACGGAACCAAGTCATGCGTAAAGCACAGACAGGATGTTCCAAAAGAATAAAAAAGACGGAACCAGGTCATGCGTAAAGCACAGACAGAATGTTCCAACAGAATAATAAAGAATGGAATAACAGAAGAATTTCACCAAGTATGCGGTACTTTGCATAGACAGGTTATTCCTGATGCACATTATCCTGGTTATTGATATGTGGAGACTCAACGGTCTCTTGTGCTCCATTGATGTTCTCAACATTCTTGGATGCAATTTTCAAATACTGCCACAAAACAAGGGTTAATTAACATATCACATATTATCCCTATACTATGACTGACCAATTAAATACCAAATAAACTTAGGTAGATCATATTAGCGAAAAAATTCCCCATCTCTCCCCTCCTAGTTCTTGTCTCACATCTAAGCCAGGGATCATATCCCTAAGCTTTGATACCAACTGTGATGCCCCCAAAAATAGGTATACATCACCCATCTTGAGTCGCCAGATACATGGTACATAAATCAAATACAACTTAATTATACAACTGTCGTGTAAAATATGACAAAACATAAACTGAGAGTTTAATCAAGAATATTGCCTTCTAGACAATATCCACTCTCAATGGAGTCCTAATAGACAGTATACAAACTCAAATTCAGTTCTCATTACATTTATTATCATACTATTTAGTAGAATAGTGAGGACTACTAATACTATCATCTGGTCCATCACTCCGTTCCCCGACTCGTCCCAGCTATATTCTCATTTCCTGAAGAGAACAGTGAAAGAAAGGGTGAGCTCATCTAGCCCAGTAAGAAATATTATGACTAAGATAATGCAGAATAAATTATCATTAGTCTACAACAATGTTAAACTGATGAAATACAATAGACATCAAGTTTAACTGCAATGGAACAAGCAATCCATTAAAAGAGTCAAGTAGAGAATAAAATCTATTATCTTTTATGATTTAAAAGGTTTTCATCACTTTTATCACTTTTATCGCCGAGACTCGGCTTAATAAATAATCCACATCATCGAATCACCCCTGCACTATGGCCAAGGATATTCTTTAGTATCACGACCATAAATTATCCATGCACTACGAGCCAAGGACTATTCGTGTATTCATCAATGGTCATGATTATGCCAACAACTGTCCATCAATGCACTACGGAACAATGAGGACTTTTACCACATCATTTGTAACATTACGGACATGATTACACCGAATAATCCCTGGTCATAATCATACCAAGTCCATCTATGCACTACAGGCCACATATGACTTTAAAAAAAAATATAAACATGAGGATGATGACAATGATATAAGAATTCAATAAAAATAAGTTTAAGATTTAATTATTCAGGAACTAATAACGTCCAAATTGTCAACATGATACTTCTTTGTAGAGTAAATTCAAGAATGCTCAGAAGAATATTTTCATGAAAAGATACTGGATGAAGCACAAATATCAAGGATATTCCACTAATTTCATGGAGTATAGAATTCAACACTTTAACCAACTGAGTATAATAAGGAATGGAATAACAAAAGAAATCACCAAGCATGCGGTAGACCGCACAGGAAGGTTATTCCAACAGAATAATAAAGACAGAACCAGGTCCAGCGTAAAATGCACATACATGATATTCCAACAGAATAATAAAGAAGGAACTAGGTCCGGCGTAAAATACACAGACAGGATATTCCAACATAATAATAAAGACGGAACCTAGGTCCGGCATAAAACGCACAGACAGGATATTCCAACAAAATATTAAAGATGGAACCAGGCCATGCGTAAAGCACAAATATGATGTTCCAACAGAATAATAAAGATAAAACCAGGTCATGCGTAAAGCACAGATATGATGTTCCAACAGAATAATAAAGAATGGAATAAAAGAATAATTTCCCCAAGTATTTGGTACTTCGCATAGACATGTTATTCCAACATAATAATAAAGAATGGAATAACAGAAGTTCTCTTCATGAAGACGAAAGAATGAAATAATACCCCTTACCTCAGAAGAAACTGGATACTGGAATAGTGGGGTAGCAGGCTTCTCTTCATCTATAGATTTTCTCTCTATAATAATTGCTCTATATCTTTAGTGAATTAGTGAGAAATGAAGGAAGAATGAGCTTCTATTTATAGAAAAATATAGTTTCAATAATTACACATTTTTGGGCTCGAAAAATTACAGTACAATACCTCTAACTTTTTTCTTTATTTTTAATTTAGTCATGCAAGTATTATCAAACTTGCACCACCTCCCCTAATAGTAAATAATGTGATTCAATAATAAATCATGTGAATCAATAGTTCTAGACATGTGAAAATACGAAATACAGTATAGTACCTCCATCTATACCTCTATTTTTATCTTAGTCATTCAAGTATTATCAATCTTGCACCAACTCCTCTAATAGTAACAAGAATGTGAAACAATAGTATAAACATGTGAACAAATAGTTATAATCATGTGAAATACTAGCAATCAATTGCTCATTTATCCGGTTAACTACCCAATTAGTCAATATAACCTCCAGACATCAATTTTTATCGAAATAAATGTCGATTTTCACTAACACAATTAATTCCAACACAATGAAACTATTTTTATCAACAATATAAATTTTGAAATTTCGAAGTTTGAATTTTCTCGAAAAAGTCAATTGTTGACTTTTTGACCAAAAAGTTAATCCCAGAAAATTGTGTGTTTATAGACTATTTTTACTAATTTCATCGTTCCGGACTCAAATATCACGTCCGTGTCTCCAAATTCAACTCCGAACAAAACTTCAATTTTAATAACATTCATCATTAATATTATAACTCACAATATTTATCAATCAGGTCGTTCCCAGGAAAGAGGGGGCTTTCTAGTAAGGATTTCTCCCTATTTGCGCGCAATTAGGTGACCAAACCTCTCCTTGACATAACTTTTAGACATTTTAAATATTGCAATTTAATAATATGAATAACTTTGTCGTCTCAATTATTGATTTAATAAAATAACATATTATGCAGATGATACTGTAACAATAATCGAATCAATAATATGAGAGATATGAAGCAGCAATTACTGTAGAAATAATTGAGTATAACTGAGTGACTTCTCACGTAAGCATCAATAATCAATACCGTGTGCTACTATGCAACCACACATATTACTGTACTTTTACTACCGAGTAGTTCAACAATATTAACGATAAAACTTCCGTCGTTACTTTCATAAAAATATTTTTGTCGTCTTCTCAATCCGACAATAATTCCGTTGTGGGATCCACCAATGATTATGTCGTCGTACGAATATTCTCTGTTAAAACGAATATTCCCCGACCAATCGAATATTATAAAATAACTTGTGTACTGTGAAAAATTTGTAAATACTACCCACAACTATAACATTATATCAATTTTACTCCATAATATTCAAAAAAAATTCAAGAAATTTAAATCTTTATTCATAAAATCTGGGGTCTCACATGATAGGTGGTCGTTCTCCTTCCTTGACAACGGGTGCTGGTGCTGACGTCTTTCCATCATTGTTGAATCAACTCTTCTTAAAATGTCCATTCTTATTATTTTGGCCATGATTACAACCGAAGTGGTTACCATTTCTGGCATGTTGATTCCCACCGCGCTTGTTGTCACCGCTTCAATGACTGCTCTCACTGGTATTATCATTTTGCCTGGCTACTTTCTTTTGGTTGGGTTGACTCATTATCGCGCTCCAATAACTGAGCCCTATTAACAACATCTGAATACAAACACAGTTTATGAGAGATAAGATATTAACATATCTCGGGTTTCAAACCTCTTAGAAACATTCGCGTCATTCTCTCCTCATTATCAACCAAATGGGACGCAAACCAGGACAACTCAGCAAACTTGGCTTCGTACTGCGATATGGTCATGTTGTTTTGCTCCATCTTGATAAACTCTGCTTCTTTCATGTGATGAATACTTTCGGGAAAGTACTTGTCATTGAACAATTCTTGGAACTTCTCCCAAGTCATCTTCAGTGCGACATGTTGAGTACGCTTTACAGATTCCCACCAGTAATCTGCCTCTGCCCGCAACATGAAGGTGGCAAAGGGAACCTTTTGCTCCTCGGAGCATCCCAAGACATCAAATATCTTGTTGATCTGCTTTATCCACATCTCCGCCTTAAGTGCTTTTGGCTCTCCAAAAAATTTCGGTGGTCCCAGTTCCTTGAACTGCTTAGTGGTGATCGTTCGAGAGTTGCCAGTATTTCCACCTACATTTTGGACAGGAGCCGCTCTTGCCTGATGTTGTATGAATTGCATAAAGCCTCTGAACATTCCATCGTTTATCATTTGGTCAGTGTTGTTGTTTACCTGAGGAATGTCACCTTCCTGATGCACTTTATCTTGATTATTGATCTGTGGAGACTCAACGGTCTCCTGTGCTCCATTGATATTCTCAACATTCTCGGATGTCATTTTCAAATATTGCCACAAAACAAGGGTTAAATAACATATCACATATTATCCCTATACTCTGACCGACCAATTAGATACCAAATAAACTTAGGTAGGTCATACTAGCGAAGGAATTCCCCGTCTCTCCCCTCCTAGTTCTTGTCTCACATCTCAGCCAGGGATCATATCCCTAAGCTTTGATACCAACTGTGACACCCCCAAAATAGGTATACATCACCCATCTTGAGTCACCAAATACATGGTACAAAATTCAAATACAACTTTATAATACAACAGTCGTGTAAGATACGACAAAACATAATATAAGAGTTTTAATACAAATATTGTCATCTAGACAATATCCACACTCAGAGGAGTCCTCATTACATTTATTGTCAGACTATCTAACAGAATAGTGAGGACTACTAATGCTATCATCTGAACTGTCACTCCATTCCACGACTAGTCCCGGCTACGTTCTCATTTCCTGAAGAGAACAGTGAAAGAAAGGGTGAGCTCAACTAGCCCAGTAAGAAATATTATGACTAAGATAATGCAGAATAAATTATCATTAGCCTTCAACAATGTTAAACTGATAAAATATAACAAACATCAAGTTTAACTGCAGCAGAACAAGCAATCCATTAAAAGAGTGAAGTAGAGAATAAAATCTACTATCTTTTATGATTTAAAAGGTTTTTCATCACTTTTATCGCTGAGACTCAGCTTAATAAATAAACCACATATTCCTTGCACTACAACCAAAGATATTCACTAGTATCACGACCACAAATTATCCATGCACTACGGGCCAATGATATTCGTGTATTCATCAACGGTCATGATCATGCCAACAGCTGTTCATCAATGCACTACGGGCCAATGAGGACTTTTACCACATCATTTGTAACATTACGGTCATGATTAGACCGAATAATCCCTGGTCATAATCATACCAAGTCCATCAATGCACTATAGGCCACAGATGACTTTCAAAAAAAATATAAACATGAGGATGATGACAATGATATAAGAAGTCAATAAAATAAGTTCAAGAATTAATTTATTCAGGAACAAATAACGTCCAAATTGTCAACATGATACTTCTTTGTAGAGTAAAATTCAAGAATGCTCAGAAGAATATTTCCATGAAAAGATACTGGATGAAGCGCAAATATCAAGGATATTCCACTAATTTCATGGAGTATAGAAGTCAAAACTTTAACCAACTGAGTATAATAAACAATGGAATAACAAAAGAAATCACCATGCATGCGGTACTTCGCATTGACAGGTTATTCCAACATAATAATAAATAACGAAACCAGGTCAGGCGAAATTCGCACCGACAGGATGTTCCAATAGAATAATAAAGAATGGAATAACAACAGAAATCACCATGCATGCGATACTTCGCATAGACAGGTTATTCCAACAGAATACTAAATAACGGAACTACGTTAGGCGATATTCGTACCAATAGGATGTTCCAACAGAATAATAAAGACGGAACCATGTCCGACATAAAACGCACAGATAGTATATTCCAACAGAATAATAAAGACGGAACCACGTCCGGCGTAAAACGCACAGACAGAATATTCCAACAAAATAATAAAGAATGGAATAATAGAAGAATTTCACCAAGTATAGGGTAGCCCGCGTATACAGGTTATTCTAACAGAATAATAAAGAATGGAATAACAGAAGTTCTCTTCATGAATACAAAAGAAATAATATCCCTTACCTTAAGAAGAAGAGTATTGGATGTAGGAGTAGTGAAGTAGCAGAATACTTTTCTTCTTTCTCTTTATAATTTCTCTCTCTAGAGTTTCAGTGAATTTGTAAGAAATAATGAAGGAATGAGCTTCTATTTATAGAAGAATGGACTGCATAGTAACTAATTCATGAACGGTCCAGATTGATTTATTTTTAATTGGACGGTCCATATTTAAAGCAAAATCTTTTAAATAAAATATAATATATTCTATTTATAATCTAATAAAACGAATAACTTTATAAAAGTATTCTATTTTATATAAAAAGATTTTACTATGCAAACACTATACAGGCACTATGCAAACACTATGCATAATAAAATAAAATATATTATAATTATTGTCTAATAAAACAGATAACTTTATAAAAGTATTCAGTTTTATATAAAAAGATTTTACTATTAGCCTAATAAAACGAATAACTTTAAAAAAGTATTCTATTTTATATAAAAAGTTTTTTTGTTTTAATACATTAATAATACTAATAAAACAAAACTTCATCATCATTATTATTATTCACACAATTAATCGACCAGGTCGTTCCCAGGAAAGAGGGGGTTTTCCAATAAGGATTTCTCCCTATTGGCGCGCAATTAGGTGACCAAACCTCTCCTTGGTAGAACTTCTAGACATCGTTAATATTGCAAATAATAATATTAATAACTCTGTCATCTCAATTATTGATTTAATAATATATAAAATATCGACAATAATTGAATAAAACTGAATGACTTCTCACGTAAGCATCAATAATCAATACCGTGTGCTACTATACAACCATGCGTATTACTGTACTTTTACTACCGAGTAGTTCAACAGTATTAACGGTAAAACTTCCGCTGTTATTTTTAATAAAATATTTTTTATCGTTTTCTCAATCTGACAATAATTCTGTTGTGGGGTCCACCAATTATTGTGCCGTCGTACGAATATTCCCTGTTAAAACGAATATTCCCCGACCAATCGAATATTATATAACAACTTGCGTACTTTGAAAAATTTATAAATATTACCCACAATTATAACATTATATCAAATTTATTCCATAATATTCAAAAATGATATCTATAGAAAATTCATTTTTATTCATAAAAGTTGGTGTCTTACAATAATCATACCAAGTCCATCTATGCATGTAAGCCAAAGATGACTTTAATCACAATATAAGCATGAGGATAATGACAATGACATAATAATTCAATAAAACAAGTTCAAGAATAAATTTTAAAGGTTTATAATTTAATTTATCCAGAAATCAATAATGTCCAAATTGTCAACATGATACTTCTTTGTGGAGTAAAATTCAAGAATGCTCCGAATAATATTTTCATGAAAAGATACTGGATGAAGTACAAATATCAAGGATATTTCACTAATTTCATGGAGTATAGAAGCCAAAACTTTAACCAAATGAGTATCATATAATATATGAAACTGCACGTAGAAAGATCATTTCCACAATTTAATAAGGAATGAATACGAATGATCATTCACCATGCATGTGGTAATCCACATAGACAGGTTATTCCAACAGAATAATAAAGAATGGAATAATAGAAGAATTCACCATGCATGCCGTGAGACCCCAGATTTTATGAATAAGGATTTAAATTTCTTGAAATTTTTTTTTGAATATTATGGAGTAAATTTGATATAATGTTATAATTGTGGGTAATATTTATTAATTTTGCAAAGTACGCAAGTTGTTGTATTATATTCTTTTTGTCGGGGAATATTCGTACGACGGCACAATCATTGTCGTAGTAAGAAAACGACCGAATTATTTTTATAAAAATAACGGCAGAAGTTTTACCATTAAAACTGTTGAACTACTCGGTAGTAAAAGTACATTAATACGCGTGGTTACATAGTAGCACACGATATTGATTATTGATGCTTACGTGATAAGTCACTCAGTTATACTTAATTATTGCTACAGTAATTGTTGCATCATATCTCTCATATTATTGATTCGATTATTGTCACAGTATCATCTGTATTATATGATATATTATTAAATCAATAATTGAGACGACAAAGTTATTTATATTATTAAATTGCAATATTTACAATGTTTAGAAGTTATGTCAAGGAGAGGTTTGGTCACCTAATTGCGCGCCAATAGGGAGAAATCCTTATTGGAAAGCCCCTCTTTCCTAGGAACGACCTGGTTGTTAAATATTGTGAGTTATAATATTAATGATGAATAAGTTCGTGTTGATTAAAGATGAATTTGATAGTTCCATTATGTTGGGATTATTAGTGTTAGTGAAAATCGACATCTATTCCGATGATAATTGATGTCTGAGGGTTATATTGATAAATCAGTGAATTTATCGGATAAATGAGCAATTAATTGCTACTAATTCACATGCTTATATAACTATTTGTTCACATATGTGTACTATTGAATCACATTCTTATACTATTAGGGGAGTTGGTGCAAGATTGATAATACTTACATGATTAAATTAAAGATGGAGGTATATATGGAGGTACTATATCGTAATTCGTATTTTCACATGATTATAACTATTGATTCACATGATTTACTATTGAATCACATTATTTACTATTAGGAGAGGTGGTGCAAGTTTGATAATACTTGCATGACTAAATTAAAAATAAAGGAAAAGAGGAAGGTATTGTACTGTAATTTTTTGAGCCCCAAAACGTATAATTATTAAAATTATATTTTTCTATAAGTAGATGTTCATTCTTCCTTCATTTCTCACCAATTCACTAAAGTTATAGAGCAATTATTATAGAGAGAAATTATAGAGTGAAAATCTATAGAAGAAGAGAAGCCTGCTACCTCACTATTCCAGTATCCAGTTTCTTCTGAGGTAAGGGACATTATTTGCTGTACTCGTAAGGGGTATTATTTTTTTTCTTTCGTCTTCATGAAGAGAACTTCTGTTATTCCATTCTTTATTATTATGTTCGAATAACTTGTCTATGCGAAGTACCGCATACATGGTGAAATTCTTCTTTTATTCCATTCTTTATTATTCTGTTGGAATATCCTGTCTGTGCGTTTTACGCCGGATCTAGTTCCGTCTTTATTATCTTGTTGGAATATCCTGTCTGTACGTTTTATGCCGGACCTGGTTCCGTCTTTATTATTGTCTTGGAATATCCTATCTGTACATTTTATGCCGGACCTGGTTCCGTCTTTATTATTTTGTTGGAATATCCTGTCTGTGCGTTTTACGCCGGACCTAGTTCCATCTTTATTATTCTGTTGGAATAACCTGCCTGTGCGGTCTACCGCATGCGTGGTGATTTTTTTGTTATTCCATTCCTTATTATACTCAGTTGGTTTAAGTTTTGACTTTTATACTCTATGAAATTAGTGTAATATCCTTGATATTTGCGCTTCATCCAGTATCTTTTCATGGAAATATTCTTCTGAGCATTCTTGAATTTTATTCTATAAAGAAGTATCATGTTAACAATTTGGACGTTATTAGTTCCTGAATAAATTAATTCTTGAACTTGTTTTATTTAATTCATATATCATTGTTATCATCCTCATGTTTATATTTTTTTGAAGGTCATCTATGGCATGTAGTGCATAGATGGACTTGGTATGATTATGACCAAGGATTATTCGGTGTAATCATGACCGTAATGTTACAAATGATATGGTAAAAGTCCTCATTGGCCCGTAGTGCATTGATGGACAGTTGTTGGCATGATCATGACCATTGATGAATACACGAATGTCCTTGGGCTGTAGTGCATGGATAATTTATGGTCGTGATACTAAAGAATATCCTTGGCCGTAGTGCAGGGGTGATTCGATGATGTGGATTATTTATTAAGCTGAGTCTCAGCGATAAAAGTGATAAAAGTGATGAAAACCTTTTAAATCATAAAAGATAGTAGATTTTATTCTCTACTTGACTCTTTTAATGGATTGCTTATTCCGCTGTAGTTAAACTTGATGTATATTGTATTTTATCAGTTTAATATTGTTGTAGACTAATGATAATTTATTCTGCATTATCTTAGTCATAATATTTCTTACTAGGCTAGTTGAGCTCACCCTTTCTTTCACTATTCTCTTCAGGAAATGAGAATATAGCTGGGACGAGTCGGGGAACGGAGTAATGAACCAGATGATAGTATTAATAGTCCTCACTATTCTGATAAATAGTGTGACAATAAATGTAATGAGGACTTATTCTGAGAGTGGACATTGTCTAGAATATAGTATTTGTATTAAAACTCACAGTTTGTATTTTATCGTATTTTACACGACAGTTGTATTATTAAGTTGTATTTGAATTTTGTACCATGCATTTGGCGACTCAAGATGGGTGATGTATACCTATTTTTGGGGTGTCACACATGCGATAAATCGCACAGACAGTTTATTCCAAAAGAATAATAAATAATAAAACCAGGTCATACGTAATACGCACTAACAGGATATTCCAACAAAATAATAAAGAATGGAATAAAAGAAGAATTCACCATGCATGCGATAGACCGCACAAACAGGTTATTCTAACAGAATAATAAATAATGGAACCAGGTTATGCTTAATACGCACTGACAGGATATTTCAACAGAATAATAAAGAATGGAACCAAGTCATGCGTAATCGACACAGATAGGATGTTCCAACAGAATAATAAAGAATAGAATAATAGAAGAATTTCACCATGTATGCGGTACTTCGCATAGACATGTTATTCCAAAATAATAATAAATAATGGAATAACAGAAGAATTTCACCATGTATGTGGTACTTCGCATAGACAGGTTATTCCAACATAATATTAAATAATGGAATAATAGAAGAATTTCACCATGTATGTGGTACTTCGCATAGACAGGTTATTCTAACATAATAATAAGGAATGGAATAACAGAAGCTCTCTTCATGAATATGAAAGAAAGAATACCACTTACCTTAGAAAGAAACTGGATACTAGAGTAGAGAGGTAACAGACTTCTCTTCTTTTTTCTCTCTATAATTCCCATGTGGGCTCCTTGACATCGTGGTTTCGTCAAACAACCTTTACAGAAGATATAACTTTGTTTCTTAGCGTTTGTTCTTTCTTATCTATTATCTGAACAGGAATTTCTTCATATGCCAGATTCTTCTATACTTGAATGGGCTCATAGGAAATCACGTGCTTATAGTCAGACTTGTACGGACGTAGTATGGAAATGTGAAACACGTTGTGGATGTGTTCCTGTTCGGGTGGCAAGGCAATTTTGTATGCCACTTCGCCCACTCGCTCCAATATCTCGAATGGCCCTATGAACCTTGGACTCAATTTTCCTTTCTTTTCGAATCTGATCTTTCCTTTCCAAGGAGATACCTTAAAAAACACAAAACTACTGACTTCAAAGTCTTGGTTTTGACGATGCAAGTCGGCATACTTCTTTTGGAAATCTTGAGCAGCTACCAATCTGCCCCTTATTGTTGTTACAATGTCGGCCATTTACTAAACTAATTCTGGTCCCAAAAGTCGTCGTTCTACGACTTCGTCCCAACATAATGGTGTTCTGCACTTTCTCCCATAAAGAGCTTCATATGGCAGCATACCGATACTCGCATGATAGCTATTATTGTAAGTGAACTATACTAATGGTAAATGGTCGTCCCAATTTCCCTTGAAGTCCATCACGCAAGCTCTAAGCATGTCCAAACGTTTCCTCCAACAGTTTGTATGGTTCGTTCACTCTACCCGTCAGTTTGAGGGTGATAAGCAGTACTTAATCTCAATTGAGTTCCAATTCGTTCCTGCAAACTTTTCTAGAATTTTGACGTGAGAAGCGGATCTCGATCGGAGACAATCGACACCGGCACTCCATGTCGCGATACGATTTCCTTTACATACAAATTTGTTAACTGGTTCAAATTGAATCGAATCTTGATGGGTAGAAAATGAGCTGTCTTTGTTAGTCGGTCCACAATAACCCAAATGGCATCATAACCCTTCTGTGTAACCAGATGTCCAACCACGCAGTCCATCGTAATGTGCTCCCATTTCCATTCTGGTATTTCCAGCGGTTGAAGTAGTCCACTTGGCCTCTGGTGTTCTGCTTTGACTCTTTGACAAGTAAGACATCTGCTAACACACTCTGCAACTTCTCTTTTCAAATTAGGCCACCAAAAATGGTGTCGAAGATCCCGATACATTTTTGTGCCTCCTGGAAATACAGAATACGTCGTATTGTGTGCTTCGTGTAGGATTTCCTCTCTCAGTTTGATTACAGCTGGAACCCATACTCGACCCATAAACCTCAATATATCGTCCTTATCTACTTTGAACATTTCTTCTTTATCTTCTACTATTCTCTTCTTTATCTTCTCACGTTCTTCATCTTTCTCTTGTGCTTCTTTTATTCTATCTAATAGCGTCGGGTGAGCTCTCATCATGAGTAATTTTCCTTCCGCTTCTTTTGGTTCCTCCACCTTTAATTCTAACTTTTCCATTTCTCTTATTAATTCCTCTTGAGTTATCAATTTGAATAACTTCTCCCTTCCTTTTCTACTCAAAGCGTCGGCTACAACGTTTTCTTTTCCCGGGTGATAAAGAATTTCACAGTTGTAATACTTGATTAGTTCCAATCACCTTCTTTGTCGCATGTTCAACTCCTTCTGTGTGAAGATATATTTCAGACTCTTGTGATCGACATGTTCAACTCCATACAAATAGTGCCTCCAAATCTTCAATGCAAAGACTAACGTCGCTAACTCCAAGTCATGGGTAGGGTATCATTTTTGGAAATCTTTCAACTGTCGTGAGGCATATGCAATGACCTTGCCATGCTGCATTAGTACACAACCCAGTCCTCTATGTGATGCATCACTATACACAACAAATCCTCATGTATCATCTGGTAATGATAATACAGGCGCCTCACTCAACCTCCTCTTCAATTCTTGGAAACTCTCCTCGCATTTGTCCGTCCACACGAACTTCTCTGTCTTCCTTGTTAGATTGGTCAGCGGGGTTGCTATCTTAGAAAAATCTTGGATAAATCTTCGATAGTACCCAACTAAACCTAAGAAACTCCTAACTTCTGTTGGTGTCTTCGGTTGTTCCCAGTTACTTACCGCTTCCACTTTTGCAGGATCCACGGAAATTCCATTTTGATCTATCACGTGTCCTAGAAATTGAACCCTTTCCATCCAAAATTCACATTTTGAAAATTTAGCGTACATCTTTTCCCTTCTCAATGCTTCCAATACCATCTTCAGGTGTTCGGCGTGCTCTTCCTTCGTCTTTGAATAAATCAAAATGTCATCGATAAATACTACTATGAACTTATCTAAGTATGGCTTGAAAACTCGGTTCATCAAGTCCATGAATGCTGCCGGAGCATTGGTTAACCCAAATGACATCACTAAAAATTCGTAATGTCCGTAGCGAGTTTGAAACGTCGTCTTTTGTATGTCCTCCTCTCGCACTTTTAACTGATGATAACCTGTTCGTAAATCTATCTTGGAAAAACACTTCGCTCCCTTCAGTTAATCGAAAAGGTCATTTATCCTTGGCAATGGATATCTATTCTTAATTGTAACTGGATTCAACTCCCGATAATCGATACAGAGCCTCATCGATCCATCCTTTTTCTTTACAAACAACACTGGTGCTCCCCAAGGAGACACACTTGGCCGAATGTAACCCTTATCTAGTAACTCTTGTAATTGAATCATCAATTCCTTCATTTCTACTGGCGCCATACGATATGGGGCTTTTGAAATTGGTGCGGTTCCTGGTGCTAAGTCTACTATGAATTCAACTTCTCTGTCTGGCGGAAGACCAGGCAGATCGTCTGGAAACACGTCTTGGAAATCACTTAACACTAATATATCTTTCATTTCTATTCCCTTTTGCTGAGTGTTCACTATATAGGCTAAATAACCCACACATCCTTTTTTTAAAAAATTTCTTAGCCTGCATCATCGTAAGGCAACACGATTGCTTGAGCGATGATCTACCGTAAAACACTACCTTAGACCGATTTGAGGTCTGAAGGTTCACACTCTTCTTCTGACAATCGATTATCGCAGCGTGGCCAGATAACCAAACCATTCCTAATATCACATCAAACTCTCCCAGTTTAATCGGAATTAAGTCTACGTTTAGTTCGTGACCTCTAATGTTTGCACAACAGTTTTGGTAAACAAACTCTATGGGAATTACTTTCTTATTCGCAATTTCAACGTTCAATGAGTTTTCTAAATGTTCAGGAGGTATGTTTAGTCGATTAGCAAATTCTTCAGACACAAAGGAATAGGTAGCACCCGAATCAAATAATACATAGGCATTTATATTATTGATTGGGAGCATACCTGACACCACGTCCCTTGCAGTCACTGCGTCTTGAACAATCATGTTAAAGCTTCGGGCAGTCGATCGATTGGATTGCGTTGGTCCGCCGATCATCAGTTTGCTGCCCCCTCCCTGTTGGCCGCTTCCTCCGTTGCTCCCCTTCTTTGGGCAATCCTTGATTTGATGCTCAGTTGAGCCACACGTGAAACATCCCTTGATCTTTTTCGGCTTTGGAAAGTTGGGTGAAATGTGCCCGTCTTAGCCGCAGTTGTAGCAGACGCTGCGCCCCTTCCAGCATTCCCCTTGATGGTTTTTCCCACATTTCGAGCAAGCTTCGCTTATTTTCTTAAACCCTCCTTGATAACTTTCTGACTGGTTGATGTGTCGATGGTTGGTATTGTTGTTGTTGTTGTTGTTGCGGTTATCCCATTTTCTCTTTCCCAGATAACTTCCACCACTGCTACTCCCTCCACGAGTTTCTCCCCTAGCACTCGTGTTCCTCTTCTCCTTGTTGTATTGGCTCAATGCCTCGCTACCTCCCTCAACAATTATCGCCTTCTCCAATAATGTGGCGAACGAGTCAATTTGAAGGACCGACACCTTGTTGAACAACCAAGGTTTTAGTCCAAGTTCGAAGCGTCGAGATTTCCTTTCTTCAGTGTCTACTTGATGTGTTACGAATCATGCGAGTTCATTAAACTTGGCCGTATACTGTGCTACTGTCATCTCCCCTTGTTTTAGTTCTAGAAACTTTACTTCCATCCTTTTCTTCATGCTTTTCGGGAAGTAATTCTCGAAGAACAAAGTCTTAAACCTTTCCCAGGTTATAGTCCCTTCTCCCGCCCTCTGTTGATTTGCTTACCACCAGTAGTTTGCTTCACCCCTCATCATATATGTAGCGAACATAGTTTTCTGGTCTTCACCCACACGAGCAATGGCGAAGGCTTTCTCCATTTCCTTGATCTACGTTTGTGTTACGATAGGATCGGTAGTACCCATAAATTCTGGAGGTCCCACACTCTTAAAGTCCTTGAAGTATACGACTGGAGCTACTTGGGGAATGGGTGGTACTTGTTCATGTCTTCCCCAAAGAACCTCCCCTAATAAATCTACAAGCCTCTGAATGGGATCTACTTGTCATTCTCTCATCATTAACCGACTCTTCCGGTGTAGTTAATCTACGTCTGGGCGGCATTTTTCTGCATCACAAAACTTCTATTTTTATTATCTAATTATAATAATTCTCCATAAAAGGAATACGATTTTAGAATACATTTCAGAACAAGATCATTTATATTCATATGCCAAATTATTACATTACATGTTTATCTCTAGCATACTTCTATAAACGATACAACTTATCCCCTAATATCACAAAAGATGGGGACAACATTAACATACTATCCCTCTAATATAACTCAAAAGTTTGGGGCTTACAACTATCTCACATTCTACATAAAAGACTGAAATTACAACAATAGATAATACACTACATAACGAACTATAACTAATAACTTTTAACGCCTAGACTCAATCTATCATTCCGCGTTTCACAGCGCTCTGGTACTCCCTCTGAGTAATGTGCACCACCAAATCTCAGCTTATGGTGTGCTGTGTCTGTCCCTACTCTGCCGGGTAGTGATTTACCCCATCAATCAGTCTCTCCATGGCCGTGCGCACTGCATAGCCCATCCTGTTCATCTTCCTCCTTTTGCACCTCACTTCATCTTCTAGATTGTTAGCCCTGTCATTGGCCCCTTCCCACTTCTCTTCGAAATAGATCCTATCCAATACCTCCATCTCTAACTGAGTATGGATAGCTTCCTTCTCTGTCCTCTCGCTCAACTCCCTCTGCTCCATTTCTTCCAATTTCCCTGCCAGTTCTACATTCCTAGCCACCGCCCTGTGAAACAAAGCCCCCATCTGGATCCTTGCCTTCTTACGCTGAGCAATCTCTACCTCCATCTCCTGCATCACTAACTTTCTCTGGTGGTCTTCATCCCTCAACTTTTGGAACTCAGACTCCCTGTCCCTAGCCTCAGCCTCTAACTCCTCAACTCTGCACCCTAACTCTAAAATCTGTTCCTCATACTCCCCCAACATCCTATCTTCGAAAGTAGCCTCGTCGGAGTCCTCCATGGGCTCGTCCACCATACGCTCCTTCATAGGCTCCTCCTCTGGATCAGACCCCTCGGGTATTGGCTCCATCTCCTCTCCCTCATCATCATCATAGATAGGGACTACAGTTGATATAGGCTCCGCTATCAATGGTACCTCATATACCACGTGTATGTCAGGCGGCTAGGTCCTCCCGTGTCAGTCATCCTACAATCACCAACACAAGACAAAACAAACAACAACTCCATTATAATGTTAAATAACATAAGTTCATTGTATAGAATGAAGTTATATTCTATAACATGTTAAGTTTCTCTCTACGAAAACTCTATATGAGTTTCATCCCTTTCTATCTTCTATGTTCTCCTAAGTTATAATCTAAGGGCTCTCGCTTCTAAGGTTTATAACTATAGCTTTGATACCAACATCTGATGCCACCAAAATTCAGACACCCATATCTCGAATTCGGTGCATCACGTGCAACTACGAATATCTTACTAAATCATTAACAACGGAAATAATAGAATAATTTACATTGATATAATATAATTATTCGCGTCCCAAGGTACCGTAACCATTACTACGATAATTCAGTGATTAACTTAAACATGACTTAATCATTCTTGAATACATCATAACAAGCATAACAATAATAATAATACTTCTAGTCTTAAGGACTAAGTTATCCTGTTGCCTTGCCCTTTCCCTTGTCCTGTCCTGAAGTACCGCCTTGCTCTGCCTTAACTGTAATGTTTTAGGAAGCAAGAATGAGCAACAAGTTTGCCCAGCAAGCAATATAGCCAGAAGAACAAGCGGTTATAGCATTTAAATCTTTCAAGGGTATAATAATAATTAGTAGTTCAAGGATATCAAGAAATATCAAGAGTATTCAATAGGTGTCGTTATAGACTGAAAGATATCAACAAAATTTCAGGATTTATTCATTTCGAGGTTTAACATGAATGAGCACTGAGCAGTCACCAAGGACTAAGAACTCTTAATAGAATTAACAGTATTACACTATAATCCAATATAAACGAGTACAACAGGTGATCAGCCTAAAGTACTATACGTTATGCATAACATTTAATCATACTTATGTGCGCACGTCGGTTTCCCGATAATATATAATTTCCCCTCCAATGAGGGTTGTTCATCACAGTAGATTTACGATAGTCTGCACCAAGTCAATTGGTTTGGATAGCTTTTAACAAATAATAATAGTCTAGTCGAATCAAAGGCTTAGACAAAATTTTTATAATGCATTTAAGAACGATAAGTCCTATGCTTGCAACAACGTCAAGGTATATAAATGATTTTCGAATAAAAATAGATATTTGCTTGAGACAACAATTCGAATGTATACAGTGTAAGAAGTAAGGAACTTGCCTCGTTCGTCGATTATGTTTACCTTTGACACCTTGTTACGTATACTGCCTATAATATAATAATATAGCCGTACAAATTAGTGATTGTTGAAACCAACTCACTTTAGCTATTAATCGCATGTCATCCTAGTTTAAGGTACAAGTCTCTCATAAAATTCATAAAAATACTATATTTCTTACTTGCTACACATTTATGCTCGCAAATAAGAAAACTATGCACATAACATTATTTATTAAACTGTTGCTCAAATTAGTTATTTGAAGTAATTTTTATTAATTAGGGTTTTAAATGACATTACCCATATAATACATAAACATCCCACTTTATGGAAATACTCTTCTTATTGCATTTAAATATTACTCTATTTATCCTCCATGCGTAGAGTTGCCACCAATAATTCTTTATAGGTAAAAATCAAATCCAAGATTTGAGCCAAGTAAACCACACGCTAAACCAACAAATAATTGGTGACAAGCCATAACCTGATACTATGACAATTGAAGTAAGTTTAACTAGAAGAAGGGTAGTTGTGACTTTTCAAGTGATAAGAGAAAATTGTGGTGTCTCCTAAAAGCAAGGAGTACCCATAACCAAATTGATTTTCTTTTTCTACATGGAATGTGTTTTTATTTTTATTTGTTCGAAAGAGACTCGGACGGCAGAAGAGAAAGTCTCCCCTTTTTGATAACAATTTATTTTATTTTTATATTGTTATTATTATTATTATTATTATTATTTTATTTATCAAGTCCTACGCTTGGTCTTGCTGGAGGTACTAGAATATAAAATGTGTTTGCTATAAAGTCTTCTAAATCTTCACATTGCCCACATTTTACTATCCAAGAATATACAATAAATAAGGCTAAAAGACTTGAAATTCTCATGCATAGCAACTCATTTAATAAGAACATGTAGCCACCAAAATTATTGCATAAGTACATCAAATTTTCTTGCACCACTAGCAACCGAAATTAGCCAAAAATAAAAATAAGGCAGCACTTCTATACACAAAATAAAAATCAAATATATCACCCTTAATAGGTACACCTACCCGCCCCTTACCATCACATCAATTACTTGATTGCTTGCTCTCTTTTTTTTGTTCATGCTTAGCAGTAACCATAAAGCCAAACCAAGTCATGAATCACCCAAATTATACACATACACGCAGCCTTCTTTCTTCTTCCTATATATGCTTGAATTTTTTTTTCTTCCACTACGAAAATCATTATGCATTCATGCAAATTAATTTATTTATTTTGAAGCACATGGTAAATATTAATTTAGCATGCACACATTTAATTTAGCATACTAATTTACAAGCAACACAAAATATCCACATTACTTCAAAAAGAAGAAAAAGTGTGATAGAATTTAAATGGAAAGAATTTTATTTAACTAATTTATCTATATACCTTAGCTTGAAGAAAAAGAATTTGTTGCCAAGATGAAAGCTACTGCTGCCGAACACCACCTTCTCTACTTGGTTCTTGTTGTGTCTTTTTTTTTGTAAAGAACAACTAGAGCAAGGGGTTTATATGTATACTAAAAGAAAATTGCATAAATTAATTAAGGTACTCTAATACATCCCATCCCACATGTCCATGTACTGCCAACAACCAAGAAAAAGCACACGCAAGCTCCCCTTTTCTCTTGGATACAAAGGTTCTAAAATGATGGTCTCATTTATGGGTAATACCCAATTCACTAGAACTTAGCTTGCTAGAATTATTTCACTTACAAACCAACAAAGTTGCTACCTATGTACTAGCTGCCGAAAAATTTAATGGGTGGAAAATTTTCATAAAGCTGCCACCATTTTTCTTGTTGCCGAAAAATGGTAAAATTCTTAAGGCTGCCGAAATAAGTGGTTACCAATTGTAAGGTTGGGTCCAAATCCTCTTGGATAAATTCACCTACCATCAACTTAGTTGCTACTAGTACTTGGCTGCCAAAAAGTGAGTGAATAAGACTTTAAATGGCTGCAAAAAAAATCAACTGGGTAGGTAGAATTCACATGGCTGCCAAAATTAATGGGTGTAAAATTCCCATGGCTAGGTTCTATTATGAAAATACTTAATTACTATGGCAGCAGATTAATTAATTTAATTTACCCAAATAACACTAAATTATACACCACCTTAATAATTATTAATAAGTTGGGCTATATCACATAATTCAAGTTGCTCACAAAATGATTCAGTCTTTCTAGATAAGCTTTCAACCTATTCAAGGATTTATCAATATATATTCTGATATATTTAAATAATTAATTATGTACCACTTCTCATATTGTCATCTTTTACATAGCAATGCACCCCTTCTTTAATTTATTCCTCCCTAATTCCATCATTGTGTCACACAAGATACTTCATAAACTTATCATAATTCTCCATATCTTATCAATTATTAAAAGTTCAATTTAATTCAATTCACCTCATGCCATGTAAGCATTTATAAAATAAAAATCACATGCTCTATTTATATAAATATTAATATTAAATCATGAAATTTACGGTTATTACATCATCTCCCCCTTATAAAAATTTCGTCCTCAGAATTGATACAAGGTTACACAAAAAGATGGGGATAGTCTCTCCTCATCCTATCTTCTAATTCCCATGTGGCCTCCTCGACATCGTGGTTTCGCCAAACAACCTTTACGGAAGATATAACTTTGTTTCTTAGCGTTTGTTCTTTCTTATCTATTATCTGAACAGGAATTTCTTCATATGCCAGAGTCTTCTATACTTGAATGGGCTCATAGGAAATCACGTGCTTATAGTCAGACTTGTACGGACGTAGTACGGAAATGTGAAACACGTTGTGGATGTGTTCCAGTTCAGGTGGCAAGGCAATTTTGTATGCCACTTCGCCCACTCGCTCCAATATCTCGAATGGCCCTATAAACCTCGGACTCAATTTTCCTTTGTTTCCAAATCTGATCTTTCCCTTCCAAAGAGATACCTTCAAAAACACAAAACTACTAACTTCAAAGTCTTGGTTCTGACTATGCAAGTCGGCATACTTTTTTTGGCGATCTTGAGTAGCTACCAATCTGCCCTTTATTGTTGTTACCATGTCGGCCATTTGCTAAACTAATTCTGGTCCCAAAAGTCATCTTTCTCCGACTTCATCCCAACATAATGGTGTTCTGCACCTTCTCCCATAAAGAGCTTCATATGGCGGCATACCGATACTCGCATGATAGCTATTATTGTAAGCGAACTCTACTAATGGTAAATGGTCATCCCAATTTCCCTTGAAGTCCATCACGCAAGCTCTAAGAATGTCCTCCAATGTTTGTATGGTTCGTTCACTCTATCCGTTAGTTTGAGGGTGATAAGCAGTACTTAATCTCAATTGAGTTCCAATTCCTTCCTGCAAACTTTTCCAGAATTTTGACGTGAAACGCGGATCTCGATCGGAGACAATCGACACCGGCACTCCATGTCGCGATACGATTTCCTTTACATACAAATTTGCTAATTGGTTCAAATTGAATCGAATCTTGATGGGTAGAAAATGAGCTGTCTTTGTTAATCGGTCCACAATAACTCAAATGGCATCATAACCCTTCTGTGTAACCGGAAGTCCAACCACGAAGTCCATCGTAATGTGCTCCCATTTCTATTCTGGTATTTCCAGCGGTTGAAGTAGTCCACTTGGCCTCTGGTGTTCTGCTTTGACTCTTTGACAAGTAAGACATCTGCTAACACACTCTGCAACTTCTCTTTTCAAATTAGGCCACCAAAAATGGTGTCGAAGATCCCGGTACATTTTTGTGCCTCCTGGATATACAGAATACGTCGTATTGTGTGCTTCGTGTAGGATTTCCTCTCTCAGTTTGATTACAGCTGGAACCCATACTCGACCCACAAACCTCAATATACCGTCCTTATCTACTTTGAACATTTCTTCCTTATCTTCTACTATTCTCTTCTTTAGCTTCTCACATTCTTCATCTTTCTCTTGTGCTTCTTTTATTCTATCTAATAGCATTGGGTGAGCTCTCATCATGAGTAATTTTCCTTCCGCTTCTTTTGGTTCCTCCACCTTTAATTCCAACTTTTCCATTTCTCTTATTAATTCCTCTTGAGTTGTCGATTTGAATAACGTCTCCCTTCCTTTTCTACTCAAAGTGTCGGCTACAACATTTGATTTTCTCGGGTGATAAAGAATTTCACAATTGTAATCCTTGATTAGTTCCAACCACCTTCTTTGTCGCATGTTCAACTCCTTCTGTGTGAAGATATATTTCAGACTCTTATGATTCGTATATATCTCACATTTTTCTCCATACAAATAATGCCTCCAAATCTTCAATGCAAAGACTACCGCCGCTAACTCCAAGTCATGGGTAGGTATCGTTTTTGGAAATCTTTCAACTGTCGTGAGGCATATGCAATGACCTTGCCATGCTGCATTAGCACACAACCCAGTCCTCTATGTGATGCATCACTATACACAACAAATCCTCCTGTATCATCCTGGTAATGATAATACAGGCGCCTCACTCAACCTCCTCTTCAATTCTTGGAAACTCTCCTCGCATTTGTCCGTCCACACGAACTTCTCTGTCTTCATTGTTAGATTGGTCAGCGGGGTTGCTATCTTAGAAATATCGTGGAAAAATCTTCGATAGTACCCAGCTAAACCTAAGAAACTCCTAACTTCTGTTGGTGTCTTCGGTTGTTCCCAGTTACTTACCGCTTCCACTTTTGCAGGATCCACGGAAATTCTGATCTATCACGTGTCCTAGAAATTGAACCCTTTCCATCCAAAATTCACATTTTGAAAATTTAGCGTACATCTTTTCCCTTCTCAATGCTTCCAATACCATCTTCAGGTGTTCGGCGTGCTCTTCCTTCGTCTTTGAATAAATCAAAATGTCATCGATAAATACTACTATGAACATATCTAAGTATGGCTTGAAAACTCGGTTCATCAAGTCCATGAATGCTGCTAGAGCATTGGTTAACCCAAATGACATCTCTAAAAATTCGTAATGTCCGTAGCGAGTTTGAAACGTCATCTTTTGTATGTCCTCCTCTCTCACTTTCAACTGATGATAACCTATTCATAAATCTATCTTGGAAAAACACTTCGCTCCCTTCAGTTGATCGAACAGGTTTTTTATCCTTGGCAATGGATATCTATTCTTAATTGTAACTTGGTTCAACTCCCGATAATCGATACAGAGCCTCATCGATCTATCATTTTTCTTTACAAACAACATTGGTGCTCCCCAAGGAGACACACTTGGCCGAATGTAACCCTTATCTAGTAACTCTTGTAATTGAATCATCAATTCCTTCATTTCTACTGGCGCCATACGATATGGGGCTTTCGAAATTGGTGCGGTTCCCGGTGCTAAGTCTATTATGAATTCAATTTCTCTGTATGGCGGAAGACCAGGCAGATCGTCTGGAAACACGTCTTAGAAATCACTTAACACTGATATATCTTTCTTTTCTATTCCCTTTTGCCGAGTGTCCACTATATAGGCTAAATAACACACACATCCTTTTTTTAAAAATTTCTTAGCCTGCATCATCGTAAGGCAACATGATTGCTTGAGCGATGAGCTACCGTAAAACACTACCTTAGATCGATTTGAGGTCTGAAGGTTAACACTCTTCTTCTGACAATCAATTATCGCAGTGTGGCCGGATAACCAATCCATTCCTAATATCACATCAAACTCTCCCAGTTTAATCGGAATTAAGTCTACGTTTAGTTCGTGACCTCTAATGTTTGCACAACAGTTTTGGTAAACAAACTCTATGGGAATTACTTCCTTATTCGCAATCTCTACGTTCAATGAGTTTTCTAAATGTTCAGAAGGTATGTTTAGTCGATTAGCAAATTCTTTAGACATAAAGGAATAGGTAGCACCCGAATCAAATAATACATAGGCATTTATATTATTGATTGGGAGAATACCTGACACCACGTCCCTTGCAGTCACTGCGTCTTGAATAGTCATGTTAAAGGTTCGGGCAGTCAGTCGATTGGATTGCGTAAGTCCGTTGATCATCAGCTTGCTTGCCCCCTCCCTGTTGGCCGCTTCCTCCGTTGCTCCCCTTCTTTGGGCAATCCTTGATTTGATGCTCAGTTGAGCCACACGCGAAACATCCCTTGATCTTTTTCGGCTTTGGGCAGTAGAGTGAAATGTGCCCTTCTTGGCCGCAGTTGTAGCAGACGTTGTGCCCCTTCTAGCATTCTCCTTGATGGTTTTTCCCACATTTCGAGCAAGCTTCACTTCTTTTCTTAAACCCTCCTTGATAACTTTTTGGCTGGTTGATGTGTCGATGGTTGGTATTGTTGTTGTTGTTGTTGTTGTTGCGGTTATCCCATTTTCTCTTTCCCAAATAACTTTCACCACTGCTACTCCCTCCACAAGTTTCTCCCCCAAGCACTCTTGTTCCTCTTCTCCTTGTTGTATTGGCTCAATGCCTCGCTACCTCCCTCAGCAATTATCGCCTTCTCCAATAATGTGGCGAACGAGTCAATTTGAAGGAACGACACCTTGTTGAACAACCAAGGTTTTATTCCAAGTTCGAAGTGTCGAGATTTCTTTTCTTCAGTGTCTACTTGATGTGTTATGAATCGTGCGAGTTCATTAAACTTGGCCGCATACTGTGCTACTGTCATCTCCCCTTATTTTAGTTCTAGAAACTTTACTTCCATCCTATTGTTCATGCTTTTTGGGAAGTAATTCTCGAAGAAAAAAGTCTTAAACCTTTCCCAGGTTATAGTCCCTTCTCCCGCCCTCTGTTGATTTGCTTACCACCAGTAGTTTGCTTCACCCTTCATCATATATGTAGCGAACACAGTTTTCTGGTCTTCACCCACACGAGCAATGGCGAAGGCTTTCTCCATTTCCTTGATCTACGTTTGTGTTACGATAGGATCGGTAGTACCCATGAATTCTGGAGGTCCCACACTCTTAAAGTCCTTGAAGTATACGACTGGAGCTACTTGGGGAATGGGTGGTACTTATTCATGTCTTCCCCTAAGAGCCTTCCATAACAAATCTACAAGCCTCTGAATGGGATCTACTTGTCCTCTCTCATCATTAACCGACTCTTCCGGTGTAGTTAATCTACGTCTGGGCGGCATTTTTTTGCATCACAAAACTTCCATTTTTATTATCTAATTATATTAATTCTCCATAAAAGGAATACGATTTCAGAATACATTTAAGAACAAGATCATTTATATTCATATGCCAAATTGTTACATTACATGTTTATCTCTAGCATACTTCTATAAACGATACAACTTATCCCCTAATATCACAAAAGATGGGGACAACCATTAACATACTATCCCTCTAATATAACTCAAAAGTATGGGGCTTACAACTATCTTGCATTCTACATAAAAGACTGAAATTACAACAACAGATAATACACTACATAACGAACTATAACTAATAACTTTTAACACCTAGATTCAATCTATCATTCCGCGTTCCACAGCGCTCTGGTACTCCCTCTAAGTAGTGTGCACCACCAAGTCTCAGCTTATGGTGTGTTGAGTCTATCCCTACTCTGCCGGGTAGTGATTTACCCCATCAATCAGTCTCTCCATGGCCGTGCGCACTGCATAGCCCATCCTGTTCATCTTCCTCCTTTTACACCTCACTTCATCTTCTAGATTGTTAGCCCTATCATTGGCCCCTTCCCACTTCATCTTCGAAATAGATCATATCCATTACCTCCATCTCTAACTGAGTACGGATAGCTTCCTTCTATGTCCTCTCGCTCAACTCCCTCTACTCCATTTCTTCCAATTTCCCTGCCATTTCGACATTCCTAGCCACCGCCCTGTGAAACAAAGCCCCCATCTGGATCTCTGCCTCCTTACGATGAGCAATCTCTACCTCCATCTCTTGCATCACTAACTTTCTCTGGTGGTCTTCGTCCCTCAGCTTTTGGAACTCAGACTCCCTGTCCCTAGACTCAGCCTCTAACTCCTCAACTCTGCACCCTAACTCTAAAATCTGCTCTTCATACTCCCCCAACATCCTATCTTCGAAAGTAGCCTCGTCGGAGTCCTCCATGGGCTCGTCAACCATACGCTCCTCCATAGGCTCCTCCTTTGGATCAGACCCCTCGGGTATTGGTTCCATCTCCTCTTCCTCATCACCATCATAGATAGGGACTGCAGTTGATATAGGCTCCGCTATCAATGGTGCCTCATATACCACGTGTATGTCAGGCGGCTAGGTCCTCCCATGTCAGTCATCCTACAATCACCAACACAAGACAAAACAAACAACAACTCCATTAGAATGTTAAATAACATAAGTTCATTGTATAGAATGAAGTTATATTCTATAACATGTTAAGTTTCTCTCTACGAAAACTCTATATGAGTTTCGTCCCTTTCAGTCTTCTAAGTTCTCCAAAGTTATAATCTAAGGGCTCTCACTTCTAAGGTTTATAACTATAGCTTTGATACCAAACTGTGACGCCACCAAAATTTAGACACCCATATCTCGAATTCGGTGCATCACGTGCAACTACGAATATCTTACTAAATCATTAACAACGAAAATAATAGAATAATTTACATTGATAAAATATAATTATTCGCGTCCCAAGGTACCGTAATCATTACTACGATAATTCAGTGATTAACTTAAACATAACTTAATCATTCTTGAATACATCATAACAAGCATAACAATAATAATATTACTTCTAGTCTTAAGGACTAAGTTATTCTGTTGCCTTGCCCTTTCCCTTGTCCTGTCCTGAAGTACCCCCTTGCTCTGCCTTAACTGTAATGTTTTAGGAAGCAGGAATGAGCAACAAGTTTGTCCAGCAAGCAATATAGCCAGAAGAACAAGCGGTTATAGCATTTAAATCTTTCAAGGGCATAATAATAATTAGTAGTTCAAGGATATCAAGAAATATCAAGAGTATTCAATAGGTGTCGTTATAGACTGAAAGATATCAACAAAATTTCAGGATTTATTCATTTCGAGGTTTAACATGAATGAGCACTGAGCAGTCACCATGGACTAAGAACTCTTACTAGAATTAACAGTATTACACTGTAATCCAATATAAACGAGTACAACAGGTGATTAGCCTAAAGTACCCTACGTTATGCATAACATTTAATCATACTTATGTGCGCACGTCGGTTTCCCGATAATATATAATTTCCCCTCCAATGAGGGTTGTTCATCTCAGTAGATTTACGATAGTCTGCACCAAGTCAATTGGTTTGGATAGCTTTTAACAAATAATAATAGTCTAGTCGAATCAAAGGCTTAGACAAATTTTTTATAATGCATTTAAGAACGATAAGTCCAATGCTTGCAACAACGTCAAGGTATATAAATGATTTTCGAATAAAAATAGATATTTGCTTGAGACAACAATTCGAATGTATACAGTGTAAGAAGTAAGGAACTTTCCTCGTTCGTCGATTATGTTTACCTTTGACACCTTGTCACGTATACTGCCTATAATATAATAATATAGCCGTACAAATTAGTGATTGTTGAAACCAACTCACTTTAGCTATTAATCGCATGTCATCCTAGTTTAAGGTACAAGTCTCTCATAAAATTCATAAAAATACTACATTTCTTACTTGCTACACATTTATGCTCGCAAATAAGAAAACTATGCACATAACATTATTTATTAAACTGTTGCTCAAATTAGTTATCTGAAGTAATTTTTATTAATTAGAGTTTTAAATGACATTACCCATATAATACATAAACATCCCACTTTATGGAAACACTCTTCTTATTGCATTTAAATATTACTCTATTTATCCTCCATGCGTAGAGTTGCCACCAATAATTCTTTATAGGTAAAAATCAAATCCAAGATTTGAGCCAAGTAAACCACTCGCTAAACCAACAAATAATTGGTGACAAGCCATAACCTGATACTATGACAATTGAAGTAAGTTTAACTAGAAGAAGGGTAGTTGTGACTTTTCAAGTGATAAGAGAAAATTGTGGTGTCTCCTAAAAGCAAGGAGTACCCATAACCAAATTGATTTTCTTTTTCTACATGGAATGTGTTTTTATTTTTATTTGTTCGAAAGAGACTCGGACGGCATAAGAGAAAGTCTCCCCTTTTTGATAACAATTTATTTTATTTTTATATTTATTATTATTATTATTATTATTATTTTATTTATCAAGTCCTACACTTGGTCTTGCTGGAGGTACTAGAATATAAAATGTGTTTGCTATAAAGTCTTCTAAATCTTCACATTGCCCACATTTTACTATCCAAGAATACTCAATAAATAAGGCTAAAAGACTTGAAATTCTCATGCATAACAACTCATTTAATAAGAACATGTATCCACCAAAATTATTGCATAAGTACAGCAAATTTTCTTGCACCACTAGCAACCGAAATTAGCCAAAAATAATAATAAGGCAGCACTTCTATACACAAAATAAAAATCAAATATATCACCCTTAATAGGTACACCTACCCGCCCCTTACCATCACATCAATTACTTGATTGCTTGCTCTCTCTTTTTTTTGTTCATGCCTAGCAGTAACCATAAAGCCAAACCAAGTCATGAATCATCCAAATTATACACATACACACAGCCTTCTTTCTTCTTCCTTTACATGCTTGAGTTTTTTTTTTCTTCCACTACGAAAATCATTATGCATTCATGCAAATTAATTTATTTATTGTGAAGCACATGGTAAATATTAATTTAGCATGCACACATTTAATTTAGCATACTAATTTACAAGCAACACAAAATATCCACATTACTTCAAAAAGAAGAAAAAGTGTGATAGAATTTAAATGGAAAGAATTTTATTTAACTAATTTATCTATATACCTTAGCTTGAAGAAAAAGAATTGGTTGCCAAGATGGAAGTTACTGCTGCCGAACACCACCTTCTCTACTTGGTTCTTGTTGTGTCTTTTTTTTTGTAAAGAACAACTAGAGCAAGGGGTTTATATGTATACTAAAAGAAAAGTGCATAAATTAATTAAGGTACTCATGGCCATCCCCTACATAACTTTATAGCAGCCCTAGTACTCTAATACATCCCATCTCACATGTCCATGTACTGCCAACAACCAAGAAAAGCCACACGCAAGCTCTCCTTTTCTCTTGGATACAAAGGTTCTAAAATGATGGTCTCATTTATGGGTAATACCCAATTCACTAGAACTTAGCTTGCTAGAATTATTTCACTTACAAACCAACAAAGTTGCTACCTATGTACTAGATGCCGAAAAATTTAATAGGTGGAAAATTTTCATAAAGCTGCCACCATTTTTCTTGTTGCCGAAAATGGTAAAATTCTTAAGGCTGCCGAAATGAGTGGTTTCCAATTGTAAGGTTGGGTCCAAATCCTCTTGGCTAAATTCACCTACCATCAACTTAGTTGCTACTAGTACTTGGCTGCCAAAAAGTGAGTGAATAAGACTTTACATGGCTGCAAAAAAAAAATCAACTGGGTAGGTAGAATTCACATGGCTGCCGAAATTAATGGGTGTAAAATTCCCATGGCTAGGTTCTATTATGAAAATACTTAATTACTATGGCAGCAGATTAATTAATTTAATTTACCCAAATAACACTAAATTATACACCACCTTAATAATTATTAATAAGTTGGGCTATATCACATAATTCAAGTTGCTCACAAAATGATTCAGTCTTTCTAGATAAGCTTTCAACCTATTCAAGGATTTATCAATATATATTCTGATATATTTAAATAATTAATTATGTACCACTTCTCATATTGTCATCTTTTACATAGCAATGCACCCCTTCTTTAATTTATTCCTCCCTAATTCCATCATTGTGTCACACAAGATACTTCATAAACTTATCATAATTCTCCATATCTTATCAATTATTAAAAGTTCAATTTAATTCAATTCACCTCATGCCATGTAAGCATTTATAAAATAAAAATCACATGCTCTATTTATATAAATATTAATATTAAATCATGAAATTTACGGTTATTACATAAACAAGGATAGCTCTGGCAACTGGGAGTCAAAAAGTCAATTTCTAATAGAACGAAAAATAAAATCTATCAAGGAACAGATGGATCAATTGGTAGAATTGATGGTACATCAGCACCAAATAACTTGACAGCTGATCAGTCAGGAGAAAATAAATCTCATCTCCATCATAACAAGGGATCAACAACGATTCCAAGAGAATGAAACTTGGGAAGAAAAACTTATAAGGAAAGTTAGATCCTAGGCTCGTCGAGAGTATGTGGATAAAAGAAAATTCACTCCTTTAGGTCAACCGATGGAAGTGATCTTACATATGTTGAACAATGAAGGGAAGATCACAGAACTTTTACCCCCAATCAATCCTAGTTCCAAGATACTTGATGCTACCGGGATATATCAATATCACTCCAACACTCCAGGCCATAGTACAGAAAGTTGTTGGGCACTTCATCACCTGATCCAAAATATTATCGATAGTGGTGACCTACAAATGGTAAATAATGGTAAAACCCTGTCTAAAGAGGAGATATTTCTTCCGAGAACACATAGATGGAGGGAAGTTATAGCAGTTATATCCTCCGAACGAGACTTGTCTGCATCACCTTTGACAATCCAAGGAATGAAGGTTAAAGAAGTAAAGAATCATGTGAAAGTGACTGTGCCCGAGCCTCTAATATTGCCCTTCAAACCGCAGTATCCTGTAATAAGCTTGAAAAGAGTCCCATGGAACTTTGGGAAAGATAAGGGATCCACTTTAAATCAAACTGCTGCTATATTGAAAGAAAACCAGTTGTATATCTGCCTCAACAAGTGTTTAAATCAGTCATTAAATCCACAGGAAGAGTGTGCGAAGAGAAAATTGAAGAATTCCTCAACAAGATGGGGCATAATGAAACCAAAGTGGTGCAAAGATTAAGAGAGACACCCCGACAGATATCCATTCTAGATTTGGTATTATCTTCTGAAGATCATCGCAAAATCTTGATACAAGTGCAGGAAGAAGCACATTTGCCGAAGGCAATAGATACCGAGAAGATTCATTATTTGATAGATCACATTTTCAACAGTAATGTGATATATTTTAGTTATGATGGCATACCATCAGAAGGGATGGGCCATTGTAAATCATTGCACATAGCAATAATGTCCTCAGGATATGTGGTAGGAGGTGTGTTGATAGATGGAGGATCGTCCTTAAACATATGTCCCTTTGCCATGTTAGAAAGAATAAAGATCAATCCAAATCGAATCCGGACTAGTCATGTAGTCATAATGGAAATCCAAACAGACTTGAATATTAAACTACTATGCATGTTAAATCGGGATTCTAGTATTGAAGAATTAGTCTGATCTACAATTTATGTTGTGTTGTGATATATGTATTTCAAAAGTTATTATGGTTTTCACTCATATTTTTGCTAAGATTGACCCATCATCCTCTTTGATCAGATAACTTTTTTAAAAGGATTGTGTTTTTGTTCTTTTTCACTTGTAATTTTTTCATGAATTGTAGCAGATATATAGAATTTAATACATTTATGTTTTTATGGGCTGTTTCAATATATATATATATATATATATATATATATATATATATATATATATATATATATATATATATATATATATATGTATGTATATATATGTATGTATAGTAAACTTATAAAATAAGTCTATTATCACATACAACCACTCACATATCGCTCACAAACACTCCCATACATATTTTGATGGCTCACGTGACTTACTCTGCACGTGAGCCATCAAAATATGGATGTAAGTATATGTGAGAGTTATGTGAACGATTATATATAATAGTTAGGGGTGGGCAAATGGTTCGGTTTTTTCAGTTTTTGGACGAACCAGACCGGTCCGAACCAGTCGGTTCGGTATAAATATAAATTGGTCTGGTTCGGTACAAAAAAAATCAGTATATACCGATTTTTCGGTACCGATTTCGGTTCGGCGCTTTTATGGTTCGGTATAAACCGAATTGAACCGGTATATACCGGTTTTCTAATTTTTTATTATTATTAATAATTTAATAATAATAATAATAATAAAATATTTATTATAATAATAATAATAATATTAATAAAAAAAATATTAATAAAAATAATAATTATATTAATTTTCAGTAAAAATCGTTACCGAACCGGTACCGTCGGTTCGGTATACCGGTCCAACCGGTACCAATATCGATACCGAAATTTGAATAATTTCGTTATCGGTTTGGTTCAGTACCGGTCCAGTTCGGGCCGATTTTTATCGGTTGCCCACCCCTAATAATAGTAGACTTGGTGGAACTTATATGATGTACATTGTATTTACTTAATCACATCTTCTAGGTTAAGATTTCATGAAAAAAGAAACGAACTTTATTGTGTACAAAATATCAACCATTCAAGTACAGGAGGGCAATTGACCCCACTAATTTTTTACGGGTCAAAAAGAAAGAGTAAAATTTTAGGGTATTTTATAAAAATTTTAAAATTTAAATTAAAAAATATTATATCCGTTCTAAAATTAGAGATATTTTTCGATATTTTAAGTCAATTCGTGAAATTTTTAAATTCAAAATTAATATTAAGTTATTTAATTTTAATATATCAAATATAACAATTATAAACTATCTATAAAGCACTACTAAATATTATCTTAGTTGTTTTCAAAACTTGAACGAACTTATATCAATTTGAGTTTTAGGATTTCGCAAATTAATTTTAAAAAGTCAAAATATATATCTAATTTTGGAATAGAGGTGATATTTAATTATTCAAAGTTTTTCGTTTCTCGTCTAGCGACTTGATCTAATTCTTTCCACTAGTTCGACTTCACAGAAAATTTGATATGTTTTATTTTTTTATAATTTCACAAATTTAGCGATTGCTTTGAGATTTTTTGTAATTAGTTGCGGTTATTTTTTTTATTTTTTTATTTTGTAATTGCTTGTGAATTTTTGTAACTAATAAAAATTAGACTATCATACAACAATTTTAAATAATGAAGTCTCGAAAAATGTTACTATAAATAATATTTGAGCATTATTTACTTTTATAATTTATTTTATTACATATATTATTTTTTATGGGAATTTGTTTATTTTAAATTTGATCCTACTGACGTAAGATGTTGAATCCGCCCGAGTTGATCTCAGAGAAACTAATATATATATATATATATATATATATATATATAGCTACTCTAGCAACCAACTCCTAAACTAGTCAGAACCATATCACAACTAAAAAGCCATGAATTTTTTCCTCTCATTCCCAATATCCACTACTGCCAGCATCATTACTTTTCTTGTATTTCTCTACTATCACTTCTTTTGGATACCAAAATATTTCAAGAGAAAAAATGTTCAAAACAAAATAGCACCTAAAGTAGGTGGAGCATGGCCTATAATTGGACACCTCCATCTTCTAGGAGGCCCTAAGCCCCCTCACATAACGTTGGGGTCTTTAGCTGATAAATATGGACCAATTTTCTCCATCAGGCTCGGTGTAAATCAGGCTTTGGTGGTGAGTGATTCCAAAATGGCTAAGGAATGTTTAACTACAAATGATAAGGTCTTTGCTACACGCCCAAAAACCCTACTAGGCGAGGTCATGGGCTACAATTACACTGTTATTGGGCTGAGCGCTTATGGTCATTACTGGCGCCAAGTTCGCAAGATAATGGCGCTTGAGTTTCTCTCCAGTCGTAGCCTTCAGAAGCACGCTCACATACGAGTATCTGAAATAAAATTGTGCATAAATGAAATTTATGAATTTTGGGTAAGTAATAAAAATGCTTCAAATATGGTAAAGATGGAAATGAAGGAATGTTTTGGGAACTTAATTTTAAACGTCATCGTTCGGATGCTGGTAGGGAAACGATATTCTCCTCTTGATGAAGAGGGGATGAACTTTCAAAAGGCTGTGAAGACTCTTCTTGATTTAATGGGTACATTTATGGTGTCAGATGCAGTTCCTTTTCTAAGGTGGTTAGATTTGGGAGGGTATGAGAAGCTAATGAAAAAGACGGCCAAAGAAATGGACAATATACTCGAGGACTGGCTGAAGGAGCACAAAACAAAGAGAAATTTAGGACTTCTAAAGGGTGAAGAACAAGACTTCATGGATGCCATGTTGGCTCATGTTGATGGTTGTTCTGCAGAGGATTTTTCAGGGTTTGATGGTGATACAGTCGTCAAAGCTGCATGCTTGGTAAGCTTACTAGGAAATGATATTTCCATAAATAAAATAATAGTTTCACAAATTCCTCCCTGACAAGAGTGGGACTTACTATTGATGTGATAATAAACTCGTGAAGTTATTAATTATTTTCACTGGTAAAATTTAATATTTTTTTCAGTAATTATTTAAGGGAGATTAAGACTCATGTTTAAATTAGAATAAAATGCAAAACTCTTTGCATAATTGAGTTTTATGACTAATTAGCAAATTTTTCTTAAAGTATACAAAATTGCGTTAGATACCCATATATCCACAAATATAGATCTGATAAACTTAGGATATAATTTTGCATTTGATTTCAAAAATTAAAGTAAGAAATGATTTGTCAAATTCTAATTTCAGAATTTGATTTAATTTATTGGCAGGCACTTATAGCTGCAGGCACAGACACGACAACGGTCACACTCACATGGGCTCTTTCTTTATTACTAAACAACCCCCATGCATTGAAAATGGCCCAAGATGAACTAGATACTCATGTTGGAAGAGAAAGACAAGCGGAGGAGTCAGATATGGAGAAATTAATCTACCTCCAAGCCATAATCAAAGAAACATTGCGTCTGTATCCGGCTGCACCACTTGGTGTACCACACGAGGCTATGGAAGATTGCGTTGTAGGTGATTACCACGTCCCCAAAGGCACCCGCTTGTTGCTAAACCTTTGTAAGATTCATCGCGACGCTAAGATTTATTCAGATCCTAACGAGTTTCGACCCGAGAGATTTTTGATGAGTCACAAGGATGTTGATGTTAAGGGACAACATTTTGAATTGATTCCGTTTGGGAGTGGTAGAAGAATTTGCCCCGGAATATTGTTTGGCCTTCAGGCTGTTCAGTTGATATTAGCTAGCTTGATCCATGGGTTTGAGTTTCGGACCTTGTTGGATGGGTTAATTGATATGAGTGAGAGTATTGGAGCAACTAACCTCAAAGCCACACCACTTGAGGTCCTTATATCTCCTCGTTTGTCTCCTAATATTTATGGGTGAATTGTTGTCATAAATATGTAAATAAAACTTCTTTTGTAATGTGAAGCGAATAATTACAATACGCCAGGAGGATTTGTAATATCACTGCATGGTGTAGCTTTTTCTGTGTGTTTGAGGATTGATAGGGAGTTAACTGGCCACTCTCTGGAGCTTATATGTAAATTATAGGACATCCCAATTACATTAGGCCACGTATGTAATTTCCTCCAAACCTTTTGGATGAGTCATTTGGTTGTATTTTTATTCTGTTGTTGAATAAAAATTTCAAAAAAAAAAAGAACAAATAACATTAAGCCATGTATCAATGAGTCAAAATCATACCCCTCCCCTATACCATGTTATTATCGTTATCATGGGTAAATAGAGGTCATCTATAAAACACAATAAATTTCAAAATAAATAAACAAAGCAACAATAATTTTTACTTATTTAATAATTGATAATTCATAAATGTAGAATTAAATATAATTCTCTAAAAAGTTATATAATAATCAGAATCAATCAAAACCTAAAATCATATCAACCTAGATAGTCAAAGGTAGATTGCTCTCTTCACATGAAATCATATATTGTCCCTATAAACCTGCCGAAATAAAAATAACATGAGTCAAATGTCCAGTACGGATAGAAGTACACAAATATACCACAATATATGTAAGACTCCAACTTTTTATGAATAAAGATTTAATTTTCTCTAAATATTATTTTGAATAATAAGGTGTGATTTGATATAATGCTATAATTATGGGTAATATGTGCAAATTTTACAAAGTAAGCAAGTTGTCATAAAATATTCGTTTAGTCGGGGAATATTTTTTTTCTCGGGGAATATCCGTACGACGACACAATCATTGGTAGAGACTCCACAACAGAATAACTGTCGGATATAGAAAGAGACAAAAATAACATTTTTATAAAAATAACGGACAAAACTTTTACCGTTAAAATGTTGAAATACCGGTGATAAAAGAACAATAATACGCTTGATTGCACAGTAGCACACAGTATTGTACAGTATTTTTGATTATTTATGCTTACGTAAGAAGTTACTCAATTCATTTAATAATTGCCACAGTAGTTGCTGCATAATATCTCATATTATTGATTCAATTATTGTCACAGTATCATCTGCACAATATTTTATATTATTAAATCAATAATTGAGACCACATTTATTCATATTATTATTCGTATTATTGACAATGTCTAGAAAGTTCTGTTGAGAAAAGGAGTTAGGTTATTTACACTACAAGAAAAATGGCTAATTCTGACGGACTATTCCGTCAGACATAACGTTATTCCATCGAGAATAACTTATTTTTTGTCGAAAATTCGGCTGAATATAATGCCATCGATCTTATTTTCGTCAAGAATTCGGTCAGAAAATATATTTACGAGGGAGTTATTTTCGACGAACTTTCGGTCAAAAATAACATATACTCGGCGGAATTTATCTCGACGAAAAAAATTGTTGGATACAACTTGCCACGTGGACGAACACGAAAAGTCTGATATTTTTAATTCTGAGGGAATGTGCGTCGGAATTAACTTCAAATCCGTCGAAAATAAAATTTATTAAATAAATTATTTCTATAAATAACATTTTATAAAATAAATTAAATATATTATTTTTGAGGAAAATTCCGTCGGAATTATCAAATTTTTTTAAAACTTTTTTTTGCTTTTGTATTTTCCAGGTTTTAAACAACTTTTTTGTACCTAAAACATGTTTATAACAATAGTACATATAATAATATTCAATCCATATTACAACTACATCCAACAACCAGCAACAACATATATATCATAATCAACCCATAATACAACGTTGTACAACTAAACTAAACTTATAAACTACAAATGGCGTATATAAACTTCAAAACTAAACTGTAAAATAAAACTACAAAAATATAGAACAATAATCATGTACATATAGCAATGGTGTTTATATGTAGAGTGTATATACTTTAATATAGTATAACTTATAAATTAAAATGAACAATGACGTCGAATTATCATTACCTGCTTATACAAAGTTCTACAAAACATCTAGACAGATATATGATAGACACTATATATATATATATATATATATATATATTAACCTAAATTAGTACAACCACCAGTAGGATCAGAGTCATCTGGCGGGGATCGACGACGCTGCTCAGGTGTCTGGAAATCTTGCTCGCCATAACCATTGATAGTACCGTCACCCTTTTGATACAAACAAAGATAAAATTCATTAGTCCGTATGAGAGAATCAAAATAGACAGTATGAAAATTAAATAACATGCAAATTAATAAACTTAAAATAAATATAATACTTGGTTAAGTGGGGGCTGACTCCTTATCGGGCTAAAAGCCTCAGAGAGTAAGGTAACCACCAACAGGAGTACCTCATCGCGTATTGCGACAAACTGCTCCTGCGGTATACCCGTACTCTCGACGGTCGCCCCTGATGCAATATCTTGGGCTAGTTGGTGAAGGCAAGCTCGGCTGGGCAACTCTTGACAACGGATAACCGGATCCGTACGAAACGTCTCCGACACAACCACCACAACCCTTTGGAAAATCTGGTCATTCCAAGCCAGCGCTCGTGTGAGATGGTCCAACAAGTGCTCTCGAACGCTAACGCTGGCTAGAGCTTGTGAAAACAAATATATTATTACATATAATATTTGCAATTAAATTATATCAACTTAAATAACAAAAATAATATTACCTCAGGTAATGTATACGCCGGTATCCTTGGCAGGCCCAGCACTCGATACCTGCTGGTACTAATACTAGGGGGATCCTGAGACGCGACCCATAGTCTCAACTCGTCATGTCGAGATAATACAATCTCGGTTGGAGGAATGGTGGAATCTAACGTCTCAACACCCCCCCTAACAGCCTCCAACTCAGCTATACGCTGGTCCCGAAGCTTCTGAAATCGGTCCTGTAATTTATTTTGCGACATTAAACATTAGTGAAATCATTATATCAACTACCTAATATTAATAATTATATCAGATAAATTTCTATTCGTCTTACCCGTATAGCTAATGCTGCAGGAGACATGCTAGAATCCTTCGGAGTGTGGGCTCTATCCAAAACTTTAGCATGGTAGGAGGTCGACCCAAGCTATCCCGCATGACCTAATAAATACATGAAAATAAAATTTAATAATTATGATAATACAATAGAATCACTAAATAACTAAATTACGATACTTACCGACTTCACTTCCTCAAATGATCATTACCCAGTAGTGTGTATGACTCAGAGCTGGCCACAATTCTTTTTTGCCTGATTAAACTTTTTTCTTGAAGTCATCAGCGTCCTAGTGTGTACACATAACCACCCATGCTGCATCGGAGACTATTGATGGGTGGGTTTTATACCTACGAATCGGCTTCTAATTCGAGCTTAAACTTTGTTAATTCTGCATATTTATGTTTGTTTTTACTTGTTTATTATTTGTTTTATGTTTAGGTGTGGTGCCGTAGCATGTGTAGCTTAAAAGGTGGCATTGTGACGGGAACTTAGTATAAAATGAGCAAAAGTGTGCAGATTGCAGAACTACCCCCTTTGGGGTGGACTATATACAAACAAAACTCCCGCCGGGGCGGGGGGGGGGGTACTTAAGCAAGAATAGAAGGACCCCCCACCGAGGCTGGCCTATAAAGAAGAAAAACCTCCACCGAGGTGGGGTTACGAGGCAAAAATAAGAAGTTTCATTCAAGTAGAGTTCTGTAGCAGCGTGAAGGAAGGAAGTTGGCATGGCTTAGGACTTTATTTGACGTCAGTTTATGGTCTAATTATGTGTCTTATGCTGGGGATAACATAACAACACAAGGGGGAGTTAACATCATTAATTCAATTATCAAGCTTGAGCTCTAATTGGAGTGAAGGACATTGGAGGAAAGAATTGAAGGTCAGAGTCGCGAAGGTTACAAAGTTGGAGCAGAGAAGAAGGGTGATTTTGTATTCATTCTGCATCTTTAATTCAATTATTGTAATTTGGATGATGGATTCTTTTATAATTTCAGTTTTTATTTCATTTATGATGTACTAATTTACTTATTAGGCAAATGATGGATCTTTGTGGTTGAACGATGATTGTCATGCCTTAATTTTAGTTTAATATATCTATCAAATCAGGTTATCTATTGTGATTTATGCTTTAATTTATGAATTGCTTGATCACCAATTCTGTGTGGATTTATATGGATTCGAGAGATGATGTATGAATCTAGACTTAGTCACTTTAGTAAGTGTTCTTGAATTCTATGTTTAAATGGAATCTTAATGAATGTTAGGGTAGAGATATGCTTAACATCGTATGTAATCCTTGAAGAACTTGAATTTAAACCTTATTTGATTTTAATTCACATAGAGATATAATGAATTAGTTGATTAGGGTGTTTGGCTTAATTCTATCAAATTTGTGAATTTGAGTTAATACGGTGTTAATGCATCTAGAGATGTCTAATTCTATCTAAGTGTTCTTGATTACTAAATTGAGATAGTGAGTTAAACTGGAATAAAGTGTGATAATTAGAGTGAGAATTAAAGTGAAGTTGTAAGCCTAATTCTCCAATATTTTCTTGAAGTTACGAGTTTTAAGTTGTGACTGATTGCTTGGAATATTTAGTTTTCTAGTTTTTGTTAGTTTTTCTTATTTATAATCATTATTTTGGTTAGTTTAATAAAATTTGGATTAATAGAAAGCTGGTAACTGTTAGGGTTAATTTCATACTAATCTCTGTGGGAACGATACTTGTACTTATCATTATATTACTTGTTGACCACGTGCACTTGCGTGTGAGTGTAATTAGATTTTGACCAACAACTTTTTGGCTCTGTTGCCGGGGAATAGTATTGATTTTAATATTTTGCAATATCAGTTTAATTAGTCCAGTTTTACTTAAATAAATTTTCTTCTATTTTGTTCTTTCCTGTTTCAGGTTCTTTGAGTTAGTTTATTCAAACTCGATCTAAGAAGCCAGACTTGCTTCCTTTTAAGGACAATATCAAGAAATGGTTTCAAACGCTAAGTAAGTGGATTAAAGACATAAGGGAAAACTTCGAGAACCCTGAGAAGGAAGAAATAATGGTTGCAGAAAATCAAAAAGCGTTGAGGGATTATGCTACTCCTAAGATGATTAAGCTTCAGTCAAGTATCACCAGGCCAGCGATTGTTGAAAACACTTTTGAGATCAAGCATGGGACTATTCAGATGATTCAAAACTCAGTTCAGTTTAGGGGATTAGCCAACGACGATATGAATGAGTATTTGGTTAGTTTTTTGGAAATTTGTGACACCTTCAGATACAATGGGGTGTCAGATGATGCAGTTAGACTTTGCTTATTCCTGTTTACACTGCGGGACAAGGTAAAGAGTTGGTTACATTCTCTACCGACGGGATCGATAACTACTTGAAACAACCTCGCTCAGAAGTTCTTGGCAAAATTTTTCCCACTACCAAAAACTGCAAAGATGTGAAACAAGATCACCATGTTTGAGCAGCAGCATGGGGAGTCTTTATATGAGGCATGGGAACGGTACAAGGAACTACTCAGAAAGTGCCCTCATCATGGACTACCTAAATGGCTGCAGATGAATACGTTCTACAACGGGTTGAATGTGAATCTCAGATCAATCATAGATGCAGCTTCGGGTGGAGCGTTTATGGCTAAGAGCTATGAGGAGGCATATGCGTTATAGAAATAATTGCAGCTAATAACTACCAGCGGCCTACAACGAGGATGACATAGCCCAAGGTAGCGAGGGTATTAGAGGTAGACAGGGTAACGGCGTTGGCGGCACATATTTCAGCCTTATCAAAGAAAATGGATGCTCTAACAGGTGCACAACCACAATAGGTGGCATATGTTTTCTAGTTATGTGCAGGAGAACATCCTACAAAACAATGTGCCATCAACCTAGTATTAGTACAGTTTATGGGCAGCTACAATAGGGTTCCGCAGAATATGTATCAAAATGCCTATAACCCGGGTAATAAGAACCATCCAAACTTTTCGTGGAGTAACAATCAAAATAACCAGGCTCCACGACCTTCTTATCCCCCACGGTTCCAAAATCAGCATCAACAAGTAGCTCCGCATCAAGAGAAGAAGACAGATTTGGAAGAGCTTTTGTTGAAATATATATCGGGAAATGAGGCGGCGATGAAATCAGAAGTAGTATATAGCCATCAAAAACTTAGAAAATTAGATGGGACAACTTGCCTTAGCGCTGAATAATAGGCCACAAGGGACTCTACCTACTAACACAGAAAAGAATCCAAAGGGAAATCATGAACGGTGTTAAGCAATCACTTTGAGGAGTGGAAAACATCTTGAAGGGAAAATTGCAAAAAATTCAGCTAAGAAGGATGTCAAAGAAAACAAAAACAAAGTGGTTGAAGAGAAACAGGGTGAGGAAAAGAAAGGGGATAAGAACAAGTTAGATGTTAAGCCAGTTGTGTATCCTCCACCACCGTGTCAGCAAAGGGTCCAAAAATAGAAATTAGATAAGAAATTAGCTAAATTTTTGGAAGTTTTTAAGAAACTTCAAATTAATATTCATTTCACAGAAGCCCTAGAGAAAATGCCAAGTTATGCCAAATTCATGAAGGGTATTCTGTCAAGGAAGAAAAAGTTAGAGGATTACAAAACAGTAGCTTTAACAGATGAATGCATCGCTGTTTTAAAGAAAAAGTTACCTCTAAAGTTGAAGGATCTGGGGAGTTTCACCATACCTTGCACGATCGGTAACATGGCCTTCAAAAAGTGTTTATATGACTTAGGGGCAAGTGTAAACCTCATGCCATTATCTATTTATACTAAATTGGATTTACCAGCTCCGAAGCCTACGAACATATCGTTGCAGTTAGCTGACCGATCTGTAACTTAACCAAGAGGAATTATGGAAGATATTTTGGTAAAGGTGGACAAATTTATTTTTCTAGCAGATTTCATAATTCTGGATAATGAAAAAGACAAGAACATCCCCATCATTTTAGGGAGACCATTTTTGGCTACGGGTAGGACTCTCATTGGTGTTCAAAAAGGGGAATTAACCATGAGGGTTCAAGATCAAGAAGTCACGTTCAATGTATTTAAAGCCATGAAGTTCCCTATTGATGAAGAGGAGTGTTTTCGGGTGGATGTCATCGACCGGATAGTTTATGAAAATATGGGATAAAGTTTGGTCAGTGATCAGTTGGAAACCACACTACTGGGGGATGAGGATTTGGATGATCTAGAGTTCGTGGATTACATGCTGGATTCTTTGCCTTGAGTTAGTAGATTCAAGGTTCTATTCGAGCCATAACACATGGAAGAAAAAGCTTCAGCTCGGATGAAACTATCCCTTGAGGAGCCATCGATTCTTGAGCTCAAACCGCTTCCTAAACACCTCAAGTATGCTTATTTGGGTGATTCAAATACTTTACCTGTTATTATTACATCTGCGCTTAACGAATTGCAGGAATTTAAATTCTTGAGGATTTTGAGAGGATACAAGTCTGCAATAGGCTGGACCATTGCCGATATAAAGGGGATCAACCCCTTTGCATGCACAAGATTCTTATAGAAGAGGAAGCAAAGCCAACAGTGGAGCAGCAGAGATGGCTAAATCCAATCATGAAAAAAGTGGTAAAGAAAGAAATACTGAAGTGGTTGGATGCGGGAATTATTTACCCAATTTCAAACAGTGCATGAGTCAGTCTAGTTCAATGTGTGCCAAAAAAAGGTGGAATAACAGTGGTTAAGAATGAAGATAATGAGCTGATTTCGATGAGAACAGTGACCGGATGGAGGGTGTACATGGACTACAGGAAGTTGAATAAGGCAACCCGAAAGGATCACTATCCTCTACCCTTCATTGATCAGATGTTGGACAGACTAGCTGGACATGAATACTATTGCTTACTAGATGGATACTCATGATACAACCAAATAGTCATAGCTCCCGAGGATCAAGAGAAGACCACATGCCCATACGGTACCTTTGCATTTAGAAGGATGTCCTTTGGGTTATGTAATGCATCAGCTACGTTCCAAAGATGTATGATGGCCATCTTCTCAGACATGGTGGAGAAAATTATGGAAGTTTTCATGGATGACTTTTCAGTCTATGGAAACACTTTTGATAAGTGTCTAGAGAATTTGGTCATGGTCTTGATGCGTTGTGTGGAAACTAATTTGGTGCTCAACTGGGAGAAGTGCCACTAAAAAGGGATAATTCTGGGTCAAAAAGTCTTTCTTAAGGGTTAAAGGTTGACAGAGAAAAGTTAGACACAATCGAGAACCTTCCACCGCCAAATTCAGTGAAGGGAATCGGCAGTTTTCTTTGACACGCCGGGTTCTACAGAAGATTTATAAAGGATTTCTCTAAGATTGAAAAAACTTTTGTACAGTTTTTAAGAGAAGGATGCAGTATTCAGTTTTGATGAGGAGTGTAAAACAGCATTTGAGCAATTGAAAGAGAAGTTGACCACAACCCCAATAGTCGTCGCACCAGATTGGACTATGCCTTTTGAATTAATGTGCGATGCGAGCGACTATGCAGTTGGAGCTATTTTATGTCAACGTCAAGAGAAAATATTCCACACCATATACTACGCAAGTAAAACCCTTACGGATGCCCAATTAAACTACACAACCACCGAGAAGGAGTTACTTGCAGTAGTATATGCTTTTGACAAATTCAGAGCCTACTTGATTAGAACAAAGGTGGTGGTTTACACGGATCACTCGGTGAATCATTATTTAATTTTGAAGAAGGATGTTAAGCCTAGACTAATCAAATGGATCCTTCTCCTTCAGGAATTCGACTTAAAAATAAAGGATTAGAAGGGGATAGAAAATCAAGTGGCGAATCATCTGTCGAGGCTAGAAAATCCGAATAAGGGGGAAGATAATTGTTTAATCAATGATTCTTTTTCGGATGAGAAACTATTTGGAGTCAATTCCGAGTTTCCATGGTATGCATATTTTGCCAACTACTTGGTGAGAAAAATTCTCCCCCCCTGATCTAACATGTCAACAAAAGAGAAAATTCCTACATGACGTTAAGTGGTATATGTGGGACGAGCCATACTTCTTCAGACAATGTGTAGACAAGATGATTCGGAGGTGTGTGCTATATAGTGAAGTGAATAATATTCTACATGAATGCCATTCATCTGCATATGGGGGACATTATGGTAGTGTACAGACAGCGGCCAAGGTGCTTCAGTCAGGATTCTATTGGCCTACCGTGTTTAAGGATGCCCACCAGTTCGTGAAAACTTGTGACAGATGCCAAAGGGTGGGTAATATATCCAAGATGAATGAGATACTGCTCAACACCATCATAGAAGTTGAGATTTTTGATGTATGGGAAATGGATTTTATGGGACCGTTTCCTCCTTTATTCAATAACCTGTACATCTTACTAGCTGTAGATTATGTGTCAAAATGGGTTGAAGCCGTAGCATTCCCCACAAATAATGCCAAGGTGGTTCTCAAGTTCTTACAAAAGAATATCTTCACAAGGTTTAGCACTCTTAGGGCAATTATAAGTGATGAGAGTAGTCACTTCTGTTACATTTCGTTTACAGCTCTCTTGGCGAAGTATGGGGTCAATCATAGGGTGGCTACGACATATCACCCCCAAAAGAGTGGTCAAGCTGAGGTTTCCAATAGAGAGGTTAAGAAAATTTTAGAGAAGGTAGTAAACCCAAACAGAAAAGATTGGTCTCTAAAATTAGATGACACACTATGGGCTTATAGGACAATATAGAAGACAATAATTGGGATGTCTCTGTATCAGTTTGTCTGTGGGAAAACATGTCACCTCCCAGTGGAATTACAGCATATAGCATACTGGGCCATTCAGAAACTCAATTTTGACCAAGTAGCTGCAGGAGAGAAAAGATTGCTCCAATTGAACGAACTCGACGAGTTTCGACTGCAAGCATATGAGAATTTAAAGTTGAATAAGGATAAAGTTAAGAAGTGGCACAACCAAAAGATCTTGCAGAGAAAGTTTAAACCGGGACAATCAGTGCTATTGTTCAACCCACGACTACAGTTGTTCTCAAGAAAGGTCAAATCCCGATGGTCGGGACTATTCACGATTAAGAAGGTTTTCCTATATGGCACCGTTGAATTATACAGTAGGAATCCATTGGAGAGATTCAAATTCAACGGTCAACGGTTGAAGCATTACTGGGGTGGCGACATCGACAATGAAGCTAGCGCAATCACACTTACCGATGCGCCATGAACAGGGAGTAGTCAAGCTGAAAAACTCAAAAACAAGTGCTAATTGGGAGACAACCCAATTTTACTATCATTTACAGTATTTTTAAGTATGCTAGTCAATTTGGAGTTTAGAGTAGAAGTTTAGTATCGACTAAGTTTATTTCAATTCATTAGGAAGTTAGTTGAGTTATGATTACTAGTTAATTCGACCTTATATATGCAATGTGTTAGGTTTGTAAAATTCATAAACGCAATCAAATTGCATAAAATAAGCAGATATGTGAAAAATTAGAGTTTTAAAATTTTACAAACCATAAACCCGGATCACCCTTTATGCACAATTATTAATTAAACGAAAAGATATGAAGAACAAGAATCATACCCTTGAAGATTTGAGCTACCTCAGGTACAAGTTCACCTACAATCCTTTTTGCGTTCAACTTGAATCCACCGGGTTTGGTTCCTTCCTTTGATCAACGTTAGCCACCCAAGTGTTTGGCCTCTAGAGGTGATCCACCAAGGAAGAAGAAAGATCCAAGAAAATGGGTTTTTGACAAAATCCTAATTTTTTTATCTCTCATAGAAAAAGAGCATTCTCTTCCAACTATTGGAATTACATATCCACGTGTTTTGTGAAATTATCCACCACACCCATAATAAGACTCCTCTTATTTATAGATGTAGGCAACCCTCCTTAACAATTAAGGAATTGGGCTTTATTTTAATTAATTAAACTCCTTTAATTAATTAGGCTCCTAATCTTATTAGGAATAATTAATTAAACTTTTAATTAATTAGCCTCCTAATCTAATTAGGAATAAATGGGAGTACTTTTATTAATTAATTCCCAAACTCCTTTAGAAATTAAATAATAATAATATTAATAATAATAATAAGACTCCTCTTATTAATTTATATTTAATATTTCTAAAATATTAAATAATAAATATTAACCTATTTAATTTATTATATCACCATAGATTAAATTAAATATACTTAACTTATTATTATGATTATGCCATTAACTTCTTAAATAATTTTTCTTATTTTTATGGTGTGACCCTTTAGGTTCTCCATATTAAACCGGTTGTGAATAAATTAATTAGAACAATTCTAATCTTATTTAAATAAATAAATTAAAATATTAATTTATTTAAATAAATAATATTTATTCTACAATAGGGATAAGCCTCCCTAGCGATCAATGACTTTTCAGATAATATAGATTTCAACATTAATCATAAAAGAACATTTGAGTAAATAGTTACCGTACAATCCGATCCTTCCACCATACAATGGAATTACTATCAAGTCTTATTTTATTTAATTATATGTATTTCGACTCTTAAATGCACAACACCAAATAATACAAATTAGAAACTCCTTTCTAATTTCATTCTGCCTTGGCCAAGGACTACTGGGTTGTCGTTATCGAATCACATAGGACATTTCTCTTCTTTTACTAAAAGTGGTAGATTCTTTATTGATCATACATTATCTCCATGTATAACTTATTATACCCAAGCATACCCTTTGATATACCCTAAGGGTCTTAAGGAATAAGTTAAAGTATAACTCATCATACACAAGATACTATGATGATCTCAAGTCCAAGGATCACTTGTACTACTATCACTAAATGAATTCCTATTGACAGACAAGTAAAACTCCATTAAGTATTTCTTAACGAGCCACGTTCAGTGAACTTATTCTCTAATAAGCACCTACATACTTGCTTTAATGTCTTCACACAAATGATCATGATATCAATCATCATCATCCAATGAGCAAGCAACGTATGTACCAATCTATCCGGATTCACTAATCCAACGATTGGGAACTATTTTAGTTTTAAGCTTTCTAAGAATTTAGATCTCATTAGAATGATCATCATCATTATTCTAAAAGCATTGCTTAAAACTATGGGTTTATCACATATTATAAAACAACATCATGTAGATAATTAAAAGCCTTTAATAAATTAATACTTTTTATTAATAAATGAATAAGATTGTTACAAAGTATATGCTTTATCATCAAACATGATTGGCTTGTATGCATACTACTTTCACAATGTTCATGATGTTATCTTATACTTATAATTTCAGTGTGTTTCAAGTACTTGAGAAGTTATTGGATATATGTTGGATGCAAAAAATTGAAAAAATTAAATCCAGGAGCTGTGTACCCCCGCCCCCTCCCTCGCCGGGGCAGACAATTTATGAAACATACCCCCGCCGTCGGGGCGGCAGGGGTCATAAAGCAAAAACAAAATACACCCCCCTCCTCCACCAGGGCAGGCATCTGCAGTACATTACCCCCTGCCGGGGCAGGGGTTCAGGACTTTAAGCAGCTTTTTTTTGCAGATCGTGGCCAACCTGTGACGCCCCCAAAATAGGTATACATCACCCATTCTTAGTCGCCAAATACATGGTACATAAATAAATACGACGTCATTAATATAATTGTCGTACAAAAAACGACAACACATATACTGTAAGTTTAAATACAAATATTATCTTCTAGACAATATCCACACTCAAATAAGTCATCATTACAGTTATTGATACACTATTTTACAAAATAGTGAGGATTGCTAAAACAACCGACTTGAAACATCACTCCACACCCCCGACTAGTTCCCGCTATATTCTCTCCTCCTGAGAAGAAAAATGTAACAAAAAGGAAAAGGGTGAGCTCAACTAGCCCAGTAAAGAATATTATAACTAAGAAAATGTAGAACAAATTATTGTTAGCCTTTAATAAATCAAATAAAATATAATGGAAAACCAGTTTTAGATCAATATTCGCAGCGAAAATAATAATTCATTAGAAGAGTTAAGTAGAGAATGAAATCTACTATCGTCTATGATTTAAAAGTCCATCATAAATATTTTATCCCTTTAACATCAATCAATATACACCTTGAATCAAATATTCATCTTTGCACTACAGGCTAAAGATATTTATTTGTATCACAAGTTGGTCATGTTCATCTCAACACATGTTCATCTTGCACTACGGGCCAATAATATTCATCAGGTAATCATTCATCTTTGTACTACATGCCATATATATTCAGTTATATCATCATTTAGGACTGAGAATGATGAAAAATATCTTAAAGAAAATGAATCCAGTGAGATAAAAGGACAAAGATTAGGGATTCGTACTTTGGTTTTGTAGCGCCCCCAAATCCGGGTATCTTACAACCCGACAGGATGGTGCTATACTGTACAAACATTCATACATTCATTCAATTGAAAGTCTCAAAGAATGAACATAACTTATATATATTTAATTCAATATTTACATTTCCCAGGTTCTAAACCCATTACAAAGGTTCTCTTGTCATAATATTCATTACATTACAACAATAGACCTATACTATTACATGACAGCTTAATAATCTGCCTTAGCTTTTCCTTTATCCTTATTTGATCCTTTAGGACGTTCAGTCTTAGCTGCATTCATATGGTTCAAGCAAGAGTGAGCATGACTAGCTCAGCAAGTATAACAATTTCAATAACAACATGCTTGATACATATGAATCATATATCTTCGATAACTGAACAATAGCTATGAAGTACTATTGATGATTCAAAATAGAAATTCATCTTTCCTTTCAAAATGTTTCAAAATGAATAAATCCAGTAAAACATTCACTCCGGTCAAAGACCTTGAGTATTCATTCTCTATTTGAAAAGGACAACCCGGACCTAAGTCCGTAAGCCCGATATTACTTATGAGCACTTCTAGGTGATCAGCCTATTGTACTCTGTATTGATCAATACTACATCCATTAAACGTATGTACGTTTAATCATTTGGAAACCTCGCGTGCCTGTCGTTTTACCGACAAAACATTCATTTTAACAATTCAGTCTTCTTTTGAAAACTATCAGTAGTCGACAAAAGATACTAGCATTTGATAACAGATGAACAGATTATCAATAATCCACTCAATATGTTAAGTCTAGCCAAAGAAACTGGATTTAATTTCATTATACTTCAATTCATGCGAAAGGATACATGAACATCATAAACTTGTTCAGATTGAACTAAAACAAGAGTTAGAATACTTGCCTTTAGCGTCTGCTACTGTGTATTTTAGTTTACGTTCAAGTCTTTCAAGTCTCTACAATACATGATCACATAATGCCTTACATTAGGTTACATATAATCAAGTATGTATCTGAATATATCTTACCCTTCATTTTAATCTAATTATAGATTAGATTTCATTCTTATGCGTTTCAACTTATCGTTCGCTTTACATTCATTCGACTTGGTTATATTAACCATTCTTCATTACTTTTAAGTCTTAACAATGTACCAACAATGTTACTTTAAGTTGTTTAAGGTAAGTTTAGTTCAATCTCCTACCATCCCCTTCCTTTCCCTTCATTTTTATTCTTTATTGTCAAAGTTCTGTGTCTGGCGCCGCGGCGCTGGGTATTACTCTTGCAACTCGCGCTGCGGCACGAATTATCAGTAGTCGAGTCCCAGATGTCGCACTGCGGTGCGACTAAAAGGCTGAGGGTTGGCGCCGCGGCGCCAACTCTGTGCACCAGAATTTTTTTTCTAACTTTTAATTTTTGTGAACTTCCCGGACGCATAACTTCTTCGTTTTAAGTCCGAATTGGCTCGTTCAAAAGCCTACGGTTCATGAATTACGTAATCTACGCGTTCATGCAAGAATTTTATCTATTTGACTTCGTTTGCTAAAAATTCACCTATTGGTTCATTTTTAACGAAAACGATAAACGTTCTTGAACGTTAAACGCTCGTTTCTTCGTTCTAAGTCAGAATTCGTCCATTTTCGAGTCCGTAACTCTTAAATGACAAACATGACTTGTCTCCATTGGAAAATAAAATTTCCGAACTCAAACTCAAAATTTGACTTCCATTCCGGGAAATTTACGAATTCGACGATTTATCGTCTAATCGTGCGATTTTCCGGCAATTCTTCGTTCTTAGAACTTGTTCAACACTACCAATGAATTACATTCATAATGTGAACATCTTAACATCCTTATTCCAAATATTTATACTCATGGTTGGATTTTAACTTATCTCATTGTAAGCTTATACTTGATAACTTTCAAACTACTTATGAACTTATCATTCATAACTTATGACAATTAAAGTTATTAATCATCATCCATACATGATTTCATCATATAACTTTACTTATGTATTCTTGATAAATATGTTCTTACAAGTTGATGTATATACATATACTTTCATTAATAAATCTATCACAAGTTCATCATGCATTCACATAAGTTTACAACTTATGCTATCTTAAATGACTTATTACCAACTTATGTGGCTTAAGTTCATTACTTATACATACTTCTTTCTTTTTTTATCGTTCATGTTCCTTAATCCAAGCTTTTCTTATCAACCTATCATGTTAGAGATAGAAGATAATTGGAGAAGGAGTCTTACATTTGAAGTCTTTAGTAAGTAGCTTCTTCTTCTTCTTGACTTATGGAATAACTTACTTGCAACTTAATTCTCCTAACACTTAAGCACTTTGAGAGAGAGTGATTGGATTAATTTGAATAACTAGCAATTGACTTGCCATGCTTCTCTATTTATAGAACTTGTAAGGCTTGGGGTAGATTAGTCTTTACACAATCCACCTCCTTACTATTCATTAATTGACCAACACCACTCATATCCTTTGCTTGGTCCCTACTTTATTTACTTGGTCATTACTTATCTTGAGCACCACCTTTACTTGGTTATCACTTATCTTGATAACCACACTTTATCCATATCACTATGGTTTGCTCCATGGATCACACAATCCAATGAACTTTAGCTTGGACTTAGATTAAATGAACATTGGGCTTTGCTTAACAAATCTTCATATGTTTATTAATTCATAAGTTGGGCCTTAACCCTTAATTCACTTGGGCTTGTAACAATTATAAACAATCTTCCAAGTCCATTACTAAGTCATAATACAAATACATATAGTTTATGTATTATTCTCGTATTCTAATTTATATAGAATTTATATACTATAATGCATTCTTCTTACAAACTCATATAATACTTTGTATTATACTCGTTTCCATTCCTGGTACAATACTCACGTATCATACCATCATTCCTTAACGCAATAGTTCTTCATTTTCCTTACGTTCTCAATTTAAGTCCGCAAGCGAAATATTACGTTTTCCATAACTAGATTATTATTACATAATCCGTCTTACTTTAATATTCTACCATTACGTATTTCTCGGAAATTCAAAAATAAATCCCGAGCAAATACCGATGAATAGTGTTTTTCAGAAAATTTCTCGGAAAACTTTTATTTTCGTTTTGGAAATTCAAACACCTTAAATCCTTCACATAGCTCAAATACTACGATATTCCAATATTAATAGGTTACAAAACGACAACCATCTTGATATCCCACATAATATGATTTTATTATTATTTAATCTAATAAAATCATCTTATATTAAAATCCGAATTTCTCGGTCGTTACAGGTTTAACCAAGTTCAAAAATACTCCATAATAATCAATTGTGGAGCAAAATTCTAGAATGAAGATCAAAACATGGATACAATCAAAGATAGTAACCATAAGAGACACTTTGGACGTAAAAGAAAATTTAATTTTTTTGTGAATAGTGTCGTATACATGAATAGTGTCGTATACGTGAATAGTAACCCGACACGAAAAGGTAGAAATTCCACAAGAAAAATCATACTTCGTGAATAGTACTCGTGAATAGTACTGTATTCGTGAATAGTGTCGTATACGTGAATAGTATCGTATATGTGAATAGTAACCTCGACATGAAAAGGTAAAAATTTCATAAAAAAATTCATACCAATATTTCGGTATAATGATATTGAAAGAATATCATTATTTACGAAGAAAATAACATCCCTTACCTCAAAAGAATAGTATTTCTGGCTGAAATATCAGAAATAACGCTGAAGGAAACTTGCACTGAATAGTAACTCTAAAAGAATCTAAATACTCATAAAATACGCTCGATATTATAGATAGAGAAAACTTCAGATTCTGGTATGATTTTCAATTCTAACTAAGCACTCTAGTTATAGGAAAATGCTAGAGCGCCAAAGCAGACTAAAATTTAATAAAATAATATTTTATACAATTTCAACGCACACCATCTTTGCCCAATTTTAGCACACTACTAGTGGAGCCCACCAATTCAACATTTTTCCACAACAACCAAAAGTAGGGCCCACCCATACTTTTAATAAAAACATTTATTTCCAAAACTTCAATAATTCATAATAAATAGCCATTTTATCAGAAAAATTCGAATCTCATGTCTATTCCATATGAAATTTAATTCTCTACAACTTTGTAGAAGAAAGTTTTTCCAAATTCCAAACAGAAAATGACCGAAATCCACATACAGACGGTTTTTAATACCTCCATTCTGACAAAATACTGATAAAACACCTCAACATTAATTCCTTCATTTATATCCACATAAAATAAATAATTCTTTATCATATAAATTAATAATTAATTATTCACAAATAATATTACAGAATCACAATAATGACAACCAGGTCGTTCCTAGGAAAGAGGGGGCTTTCCAATAAGGATTTCTCTTTACTGGCGCGCAATTAGGTGACCAAACCCCTTTCCTAGACAGAACTTCTTTAGACACTGCCAATAATGCTATCTAATAATATTATTCAAATAATATGAATTATTGATCTGATAATGGGAAATACTGTGCAGTGACAATTATTGAATTAACTATAATATAAAATATCAACGTAGCAATTATTGAATAAATAAAACAAAATATTGAATAACAATTACTGTAACAATTATTGAGTAGTGCCTTCTTACGTAAGAATTAATAATTCAAAAATACTGTACAATACCGTGTGCTACTGTGCAACCACTCGTATTAATGTCCTTTAACCACAAGGTATTCCAATAGTTTTAATGATAACAACTACTTCATTATTCCAATATACTTTGTCTTTATCATTAAACCAGTAACTCTTTCCTGTTTGGAACCTTTCCAATTCACTGCACCACCGTTCAAGGTAACATTTTACCTTAAAAGGATTTTCTATTGTCTTAGTCTGTCTGAAAAACTTGAGTCTGTTAAGCCCTCTAGTTTTAATTTAGACTCACCATAAATTTTAATCACATCCTTAGTGCCGGTTAAGTACATTAAGATGTTTTTCACTTACTCATAGTGAACTTCTCTAGAATATGACTGATCAACATAGTGTCTCGTACATTTCATTGCATACATGATAGTTACTTATGCGATCTCTCTTTTGGAGTCTATGGGGACTATTAAGAGAGATACACTCCAAGGCTCATTAACATAAGACATCCCATGGAGTTTGTCATGCTAAAAGACTTTAGCATCAAATGAATATACATTCTTTGGGTTAAGTCAAGCATCCTCTTAAATCTATCAGTATAGATTTATATTTCCAATTAGGATACTCTTCCCAAATCATTCATTGAGGAATGTTTAGACAACTTTATCTTTACTGATTGTAGCAATAGTATGTCATTCCTTACCCATAGTATATCAACATATAATATTAGGAATGTCACAGCGCTCCCACTGACCTTTTGTACTCACTAGGTTCATTCTTATTTGTGATAAAATCAAACTCTTTTGATTTGTTTCATCAGAATGAATGTTCTATATTTGAGAAGCTTGCTTCAATCCATTTCTCTGAGTGTCTACAACTCTTACCTCATCGTATATAACTGGATCATCATCTTCTATGATGCGTACCTCATCATCATCATCCATGAGGAATCCATACCTCCCAAGTATCTTTAGTAATATTCCATATTTACGATTCGGTTGTGGTAAAATAGGTCTATCTACAAGTTCCTCTTATTTGACTTATAGTATTTTGTGGTTCTTGAACTCTTCAAGATTTTATTATCCTCCAACTAGCCCCTTCAATGATAAACACCTTTATCTTAGAAGGTAGCATGTTTCAAAACAAACACCTTTTACTAAGTAGCATTATAGAACATATACCCTAAACTCACTTTAGGATGTCCCACAAATCTATACTTGCCAAATCTAGTCCCAAGCTTATCCTTTGAAACCTTTTCACATAAGTTGGACAACCCCATATCTTAACATACTTAAGATTAGGAATCCTCCATGTCCATACCTTTTATGGAGTTTTGGGGCCAGATTTTGAGGTTACCTTTTCATAGATATGCAGCCTTTTTTAGGGCATGACCCTAGATGGATACTAGAATGTCGATAAAATCATTATGGACCACACCATGTCCAACAAGGTATGATTTTTCCTTTCATATACATCAATCAATTATTGCATATCAAGGGGCGTCCATTATGAGAAAACCATTCGAGATGATCTAGAAACTTATTGCACAAGTGTTTATTCGTTGATCTAATCAAAGAATCTTAATACTTTGTCAATTTGTTTCACCTCTGAATTCTTTGAACCTTTCAAATAATTCACAATTGTATTCAGTAAATACACTCATTTAACTCTTTGAATGATCATCTCCTTTTCTTATAATAATTTGTTTAATATGTAAAATTATTTTCACGTAAGTCAAGTATACAAAATCCATTAAGTAATATTTCAGTTCTATACAAAACATTATTATTATAAATAGAACAATAATTAAATAATAAATATTATGCTATTAATTTATTCTATCACCACAGATTAAATTAAATATACTTAACTTATTATTACGATTATGCCATTAACTTCTTAAATAATTATTCTTCCTTTTATGGTGTGACCCTTTAGGTTCTCCATATTAAACCGGTTGTGAATAAATCAATTAGATTAATTCTAATCTTATTTAAATAAATAAATTAAATTATTACTTTATTTAAATAAATAATATTTATTCTACAATAGGGATAAGTCTCCCTAGCGATCAACGACTTTTCAAATAATATAGATTTCAACATTAATCATAAAAGAACTTTTGAGTAAATAGTTATCGTACAATTCAATCTTTCCACCATACAATGTCCTAATTAAATATAAGACATGGAATTACTGTAAAGTCTTATTTTATTTAATTATATGTATTTCGAATCTTAAATGCACAACTCCAAATAATACAAATTAGAAACTCTTTTCTAATTTCATTCTGCCTTGGCCAATGTGACAACCTGATATTTTCTATATAAATAAATCATAAATTTTGCGTATAATTTTTTTTTATTAAAATATGAATGATATGTGTCAAGGTAATGTGTAATTATAATTATATGTGTGATAAATAAAAATTATTTATTACATAAGTATTGCAAATAAATTTATTTTAGAATTATTGATTATTATCAATTATATTTTTATACTAATTAATTCCTTATTGGAAATTTTTTATTAATTAATTTTAAAGGAAAATATAATCTTATATTATTTAAATAATATATGAAATTATTTTAGAATAATTATTTATTTTAAAGGTAAGAATGCGTGAAAGGTATTATGTATGTGTTTATGTGATGAATATAAAATATATTTATTACATGAATGGTTATGAATAATTTTATTTTAGAATTATTTCTCATTATAAATTATATTCTAATAATAATTAGTTTTATAGTAGAAATATTTTTAATGTTTATTTTCCATGAAAATATGATAATTATATCAATTGAATAATATATGATATGATTATAGAATTTTTATAATACTTATTTTATTATATGAATTTTGTTCAAGATATTAAGTAAATTATTTCTACTTAATTAATAAGGTTATATATGAAAGATAATTCAGATATGGAATCAAAACCCAAATTTTGGGTTTTGATCAAGTAATGAGAATAATAATATTATATTATTATTTGTCAGTATTATAGATAAGTATGGTTATGTGTGTAATGTTAATGTGTGGAACAGTTTTATTATATTACGACTAAACCCTATTAATATTTTTATAAACCCTAAATACTAGTCTGATTAACCCCAATTCTGGTGCTGGATTAAGGAATGATGATAATAATATAATATTAATTATATTTTAATTTTTCAGTGCTATAATTATTTACTGTATTTTGTGGACTGACAATGGTTGGTCAATTATATGGTATTATGACCAAACCCTAATTTTACGGACAAACACTAATTTCGAAGTCAAATGAGACTTTAAAATATGTCAAGTCAATATGTTATGTGATTCATGATAATTATAATTATTAATAATCAAGAAAAAAACCCTAATTGTAAATTAAAACCCTAATTTCTTAAATTAGAAACCCTAAATAATAATTAGCTAATTGCTAAATGAAAAATCCTAATTTAAAACTCAAGTTGAGTTCGACACTGTTATATAACTGTGTTATATGGTGCATGCATGTTATGTATTATATAATTTTATATTGATTAGGTAAACCCTAATTAAAAATTTAGAAATACTAATTTCTAGGAACCCTAATATTTATTTTATAAACCCTAATTTATTTAAATTTTAAACCCTAATTGTTGATTTGGAAAACTTAATGTTAATTAGTGTATCTTAACCCTAATTAGTAAGGTGTTAATTAATTAAAAACCTAATTAATTAGAAACCTTTATTTTGTATTCTAGAAACTAAATTTTTTTATTATTTAATTTTTTTCAAACCCTAGATTGAAAATTTTAGAATTATTTTCAAACCCTAAAATGGTCCAAACCCTAAACCCAAACCCTAAGGGGTTGCTAAGATTACAATTTTGCAATTAAAATGATTTACCAAATGACAAAAATACCCCTCTTGTATTATTAAGCTAGAATGTGTAGTTTTTGACCTTAGGGGAAGTTGGTGATCAAACCCAACTACCCCATGTGCTAGAAATCTCAGCACATCAACATCAATTCAGCTAATACATTGCATCATACACTAGTATATATAGAGTTAGAGAGAGAAAAGTGTATTAATTGTCCCATTTTTCTCATACACTCAACCAAATGCTCTAAAGCACAAGACCCACAAAATTATGTAGCATACCAGTCCCAAAACACAGCCCCACGAAATCCCATACCAAATCAGCAACACAAGATCAGGAAATTTTAAAGAAGGTATAAACCCTAGCTTTAATTTCTGTCCAAAAATTCGGTGTTAGATGTTATGTTTAATTGTTAAAATATGTTGTATAGGGTATATAATGATGATCTGGGTTACTAGATGTTAGATGCCATAACATCTACAGGCTCAGATTTGAAGATTTGTAAAATCTGGAAAAATGAGAAATATGGTCTGACAACCAAATGTCAGGTCCCATAGATCTCGTCCTGTTATGTATTTTTGTGTTTTCAAGCTTTGATCTGGTAGTATGCTGGAAGATCTTTGATCTGAAACTGGAGTCGAAGTCAGATCTTAAGTCAGTAGAAAGTTATTAGTGGTCAAACCATGTTGACCGACATTGACCACACGTTTTTGGGTAACCCAGAACGTGCCCAGAAAGTCTGACAGCTTGTTCATGCACTTGGATCTTGCTTCTGTTTGTGTGTTAGACCTTGTTATTGTTGTAATATTGTTGTCTGACGTCTAGTATACATGAACATGCCTCTAGAATCATTATATCCTTCTCTGAATCAAAGAAATCAGTGGTCAAAGTAGTGAGGACGAAACTGCCGGATGAAGTTTTTGGGTAACCCAGAAACCTTCATAAGCAGTTTCGGACTACTACTTTGACCGGTCCATAATTGTTTTATGTGATGTTGTTAAAATGTTTTTATGTAATGAATCTGTAGACTTACATGTGTTCTACATAATGAAGGCTTAATATCACTAAAAAAACTACAATATCATCAAGTTGTGGAAGCCCAAAACGAGCCAGTCAAACTGTTCTCCATTTCTGGTAACCCAGAAAATGAAGAACAGCTCTGACAGCTTGTTCGTGGCTGTAAATCTACTTTGTTATGGGTTGTATGGCCATGTTAGTTGTTGGATCTTGTAGTCGTGCATTAATACTACAATATTTGACTAATAACATGCCCAGTAACATCAGGATTTGACCGAAAATCTTGGTCAAACTCGATACCTTGCAAACTGCTATAAATGTTCAAGAACACTCAAGAACACAATTAGCGACAGTTTTGTCACTAAAGCCACTTTTAGCGACAGATAATTTCTAAAATTAATATATTAATTAAATAAATAGGAAAAAATAGTTTTTAATTATTAAAAATACAAAATAAATTATTAAAAATTATTTTAAATTTGAAAATTAGTTTTTAATTATTTTAAATATATTTCATAAATATTTAATATTTTTGGAATATTAAAAGTATTTAATTTATTTAATTAGAATATTAAATAAATTATTTAATAATGATTTTAATTCATGAAAAATCATTTAAAATTATATTATGATATAAGAAAATATTTTAAGTTATTTTTAATAACTTTAAATATTATTAGATAATTTTCATTAATAAATTAATATTAATGATAATTAATTTATTTGTTAAATGAATTAAATAATTATATTAAAAATGATTTTATTATTTTAAAAATCATTTTAAATAATAATAAGGTATTTAAAAATATGTTAAGTTATAAAATATAAATTTTAATATTTAAAGGTTAAATTCATTAATTAATGATATTTAATGATATTAAAGTTATTTAATATTTATATTAAATAAATTAGTTTAAAAATGATTTTATTATTAAAAAAATCATTTTAAATGAAAATAAAGTATTTAAAGATATTTTAGGTTATAAAATATAAATTTTAATATTTAAAGGATAATTTCATTAATAATTTAATATTAATGATATATTAATGATATTAAACTTATTTAATAGTTATGTAAAATAAATAGTTTTAAAATGGTTTTATTTATTGAAAAATCATTTAAAAGGGATATAAATGAATTTAAAATATTTTAAGTTATAATTAATGACTTTTAATATTTGGATAAATAGTTCATTAATATTTAAATATTAATGGTAATTATTTAATAATGATTTTAAATGTTTTAAAAATCATTTAAGGGTAATATAAGTACTTTAAAAATATTTTGTGTTATTATACATAACTTTAATATTTTGGCAATGGTTTTATTAATAATTTAATATTGATTAAATGTTAATGATAATTGAATTGTTTGATATTTAAATCATTTAATAATAATTCTGATATTTCAAAAATTATGGTAAATGGTAATAAATATTTTATAATTATTATAAGGCCATGAAAAATAGCATGACTGATGTTTAAGTTAACTATTTGGATATTGAACTTTGAGATAGAGTCTTAGACTCGATTTTTACCCGATAAAGTTGTCGGTAGACCGACATGTTTCAGAAATTGATCTGGACTTAGATAATTTAGTTAGTTAACTGTTTATTGGTGATTCAATGGTTGTTAAAGTTGTGTGAAAATACGATTAGGAATGTGTTGATGTTTGTTTGTGATGCAATGACTGTGAAACGTGTGTAACAATGTGATTAGGTTATGAGCTGACTGCAATATGCAGTACTATGTGTTATGTTATATTGTTCTAATCGATAGAATGATTTGATTAATGATAGGTTGTGATAGAAAAGATAAATCTAAGTTGCGTAATTGTAAGCAGCACATCAGGCAAGTATCCTAACTTTGCATTTTCTTTATGCAATAGACAAGTGTAAGAATGTTTCAGAATTATATTATTATTATTATACAGATTGTTAAACCTATATTATATACTCCCATTGATTATCAACATGTTAGTATATGATAATTCAGATATATATTCTGTTCGTTAATTTCTATAAATGATTATACAAGTGTCCCCACTTGGATAATCATTGTATTTAATCACATGTTGATACACCTTTGATATACATATATGTTGAATTATATAAGACCTTTGTTATGAAAAATCGACAGGTATGAACATCCCGATAATGGGAAAATTTTATGCGCTACGGTGGACAAAGGATGAACGATAATATCGTTCTAGCAATGTAGTATTGATCAATACAGGGCCCATGGACTGTACAACCTCAGGCCCGTAAGCAATGGCCGGTTTACATATAAATTTCTATTTAAACCCTTTCGAAAATATAAACAATGTTCATAATGTGTCACAGAAACCCCATGTATAGACAATACATAGTTTCAAAAATTTGAAAGAGGGTTGTTATGTTATTGTTATTGGCACAGATTACTTCACAACTATTGACCGGTTGTAGAAGAATATTATAAAGAAAACATTTAAATTATTTCAACTTATATATATATAATACTTGCTGGGCACTCAAATGCTCATCCTTGCTTAATTTAAATGTTTTCAGCTAAGTGTGAACAGCTAGAAGGCTCGGCCAGGAACAAGTGGAAAGGAAAGCAAACAGAATATGTTATTGGTATCATTTGTAATAGATAAATTGTATTAAGTTATGATATGTATTATATATCATGCAAAGAATGTAGTGAAGGTTGCGTACTTGGGATTAAACTCTGATAAATGTAAGTTAAGTTTAAAATTTATATTATTGTTATAATTATTAGTAATATTTCCTGCTCGTAGAAATGGTATCGTGAAGTACCGAGTTCGGGGACTTTACAGAATGGTATCAGAGCTATAGGGTTAGAAACCTTAGGTGGGTTAGACTTTAGGCTATAACCTTAGAACAGAGGGAAACATTGAAAATACAAATAACTCATATAGAGTTTAATGATAAATGAATCGGATAAATTCATCGTCAAACAAAATAAAAGATAATTTATAAAACCTTTATGTGTTGTGTGTATTTATTATTTGTTAATCAAGATATTTTGTGTATAGCTATTAGATAGAAAGAATTAGGATACCCTTAAGTCGTAAAGAATAAGTCAACGTCCATGACTGAGCCAATATCAAAGCTAATAGCTGCAATAGAGGCTCACATTGAAAGCTACCTCAAAGAGGTGGTAATTTTGGAAAGTATAGTACTGGATCAAGAAACGCTAAGTATAACTGATAGGTAAAATATAGTTAAAGGATTATAAGTGGTCAATGTCGAGTTCTTAAACCCATATGTTGGTGAAGAGTTCTTAAACTCATAAGGTGTTGAAAGTTGTGACAAACTGGATATAGTTATGTGTAAATGGATATTGAGGATAATGGAAATAGATAGGTTACCAAGAAATTGATCGTTAGTGAATGTGTAATGAATAGGTAGTATTAGTATTAGTTGAATATGTATGATTTAGGTGGTATATATGATAGGTATGTTGGTGTAATGTAATATTTTGTATAAGTTATGGCATCAATTCTCGACTTTCAAGTCACAAAGAGATAGCGGATGTTTAAAGCAGTGTGTGCTAAGGCATGTCAAATGTTATAAATATGAGTTTATGTTGGATTAATGGGATAAATTGGTATAAAGATAGTAGATATTTATTTGGTCACTGGTTATTACAATAGACCGAGTTTTCAAAATATAATATTTTGAGTACATGATTATTTGAATAGAAAGTTTTGCGTTATATGTTAAGCGTTTACGATAAGTCTTAGAATATAAGAATAATTTATGATAATGCCGTCAAAACAAAAACGAAACCAAAGGATAGAAGGACCTGTGAACAAAGCTGGAGGACAACCAGACCCGACACCAAATTTTTTGCGAATGCGGACGATCAAGCTATGCAGAACGAAATACCAGTCGCGGGAAATCAACTAGAAAATAGATCGACAAACTTCAAAGATTTCAAGACAACCTGACCGCCAGGATGTAGAAGATCAACCGACCCTGATAAAGCGTATGTGATAGCTAGGATAACGGTGGGGCAAAAGACAACTTTTGTCACCTATATGATAAAAGAAGATAATTTCAATAAATAAGCCAGGAATGTGATTAAAAGAAAAGTTTGTGTGTGGAAAGTAAGGACAGAAGGGATATATATCTTTCCAAAATGTCCCAATCCAAGAATGTATAGTGAATGTGTTGTGTGCGAATCAATAAAGCATAAGGTAAAAGACTGTCCAAGAAAGGAAATGGAAATAAGGAATGCAAATACGGAACAAGGCAACAGGACATTGGCGACAACGAGATCAACTTCAACAAACAAACCAACGAAATCAACTGCAAGCGTCTTCAGCGGGACTGTTCGGGATTCGATAGCAGCCGGGGATGCAACTCCAGGTATTAATCTAACCAATTTTTATTTTCTTATTATATTTTTATATATAGTAAATTATTTTTATAAATTATTTTGAAGGAGAAATTTGAGTTCTCTTATAAATCAAATTTCTGATTAAGGAGATAGATAAGCGTTATGCTGAATAGTTAAAGATCAATTCGATCAATTATGATCGAGATCTAATTATAACAATTGTGTATGTTATGTACCCTGGTATGTATAGGTTTTAAAAGGTGATTCCGGGGACGGAATCTTTATAAGGGAGGGTGAATGTGACAACCTGATATTTTCTATATTATAAATAAATCATAAATTTTGCGTATAATTTTTTTTTTTAATAAAATATGAATGATATGTGTCAAGGTAATGTGTAATTATAATTATATGTGTGATAAATAAAATTTATTTATTACATAAGTATTACAAATAAATTTATTTTAGAATTATTGATTATCATCAATTATATTTTTATACTAATTAATTCCTTATTGGAAATGTTTTATTAATTAATTTTCAAGAAAAATATAATCTTATATTATTTAAATAATATATGAAATGATTTTAGAATAATTATTTATTTTAAAGGTAAGAATGCGTGAAAGGTATTATGTATGTGTTTATATGATGAATATAAAATATATTTATTACATGAATGGTTATGAATAATTTTCTTTTAGAATTATTGCTCATTATAAATTATATTCTAATAATAATTAGTTTTATAGTAAAAATGTTTTTAATGTTTATTTTCCATGAAAATATGATAATTATATTAATTGAATAATATATGATATGATTATAGAATTTTTATAATACTTATTTTATTATATAAATTTTGTTCAAGATATTAAGTAAATTATTTCTACTTAATTAATAAGGTTATATATGAAAGATAATTCAGATATGGAATCCAAACCCAAATTTTGGGTTTTGATCAAAGAATGAGAATAATAATATTATATTATTATTTATCAGTGTTATAGATAGGTATGGTTATGTGTGTAATGTTAATGTGTGGAACAGTTTTATTATATTACGACCAAACCCTATTAATATTTTTATAAACCCTAAATACTAGTCTGATAAACCCCAATTCTGGTGCTGGATTAAGGAATGATGATAATAATATAATATTAATTATATTTTGATTTTTCAGTGCTATAATTATTTACTGTATTTTGTGGACTGACAATGGTTGGTCAATTATATGGTATTATGACCAAACCCTAATTTTACGGACAAACACTAATTTCGAAGTCAAATGAGACTTTAAAATATATCAAGTCAATATGTTATGTGATTCATGATAATTATAATTATTAATAATCAAGAAAAAAAACCCTAATTGTAAATTAAAACCCTAATTTCTTATATTAGAAACCCTAAATAATAATTAGCTAATTGCTAAATGAAAAATTCTAATTTAAAACTCAAGTTGAGTTCGACACTGTTATAAACTGTGTTATATGGTTCATGCATGTTATGTATTATATAATTTTATATTGATTAGGTAAACCCTAATTAATAATTTAGAAATACTAATTTCTAGAAACCCTAATATTTATTTTATAAACCCTAATTTATTTAAATTGTAAACCCTAATTGTTGATTTGGAAAACTTAATATTAATTAGTGTATCTTAACCCTAATTAGTAAGGTGTTAATTAATTAGAAACCTTTATTTTGTATTCTAGAAACTAAAATTTTATTATTATTTACTTTTTTCAAACCTTAGATTAGAAATTCTAGAATTATTTTTAAACCCTAAAATGGTCCAAACCCTAAACCCAAACCCTAAACCCTAAGGGTTTGCTAAGATTACAATTTTGTCATTAAAATGATTTACCAAATGACAAAAATACCCCTCTTGTATTATTAAGCTAGAATGTGTAAGTTTTGACTTTAGGGGAAGTTGGTGACCAAACCCAACTACCCCATGTGCTAGAAATCTCAGCAAATCAAAAACAATTCAGCTAATACATTGCATCATATACTAGTATATATAGAGTTAGAGAGAGAAAAGTGTATTAATTGTCCCATTTTTCTTATACACTCAACCAAATGCTCTAAAGCACAAGACCCACAAAATTATGTAGCATACCAGTCCCAAAACACAGCCCCACGAAATCCCATACCAAATCAGCAACACAAGATCAGAAAATTTTCAAAGAAGGTATAAACCCTAGCCTTAATTTCTGTCCGAAAAATTCGGTGTTAGATGTTATGTTTAATTGTTAAAAATATGTTGTATAGGGTATATAATGATGATCTGGGTTGCTAGATGTTAGATGCATAACATCTAGAGGCTCGGATTTGAAGATTTGTAAAATCAGGAAAAATAAGAAATATGGTCTGACAACAAAATGTCAGGTCCCATAGATCTCGTCCCGCTATGTGTTTTTGTGTTTTTAAGCTTTGATCTAGTAGTATGCTGGAATATCTTTGATCTGAAACTAGAATCGAATTCAGATCTTAAGTCCGTAGAAAGTTATTAGTGGTCAAACCAAGTTGACCGGCATTGACCACATGTTTTTGGGTAACCCAGAAAGTGCCCATAAAGTCTGACAGCTTGTTCATGCACTTGAATCTTGCTTCTGTTTGTGTGTTAGACCTTGTTATTGTTGTAATATTGTTGTCTGACGTCTAGTATACATGAACATGCCTCTAGAATCATTATATCCTTCTCTGAATCAAAGAAATCAGTGGTCAAAGTAGTGAGGACGAATGAAGTTTCTGGGTAACCCAGAAACCTTCATAAGCAGTTTCGGACTACTACTTTGACCGGTCCATAATTATTTTATGTGATGTTGTTAAAATGTTTTTATGTAATGAATCTGTAGACTTACATGTGTTCTACATAATGAAGGCTTAATATCACTAAAAAAATTACAAGATCATCAAGTTGTGGAAGCCCAAAACGAGCCAGTCGAACTGTTCTCCATTTCTTGGTAACCCAGAAAATGAAGAACAGCTCTGACAGCTTGTTCGTGGCTCTAAATCTACTTTGTTATGGGTTGTATGGCCATGTTAGTTGTTGGATCTTGTAGTCGTGCATTAGTACTACAACATCTGACTAATAACATGCCCAGTAACATCAGGATCGGACTAGAAATCTTGGTCAAACTCGATACCTTGCAAACTACTATGAATGTTCAAGAACACAATTAGCGACAGTTTTGTCACTAAAGCCACTTTTAGCGACAGATAATTTCTAAAATTAATATATTAATTAAATAAATAGGAACAAATAGTTTTTAATTATTAAAAATACAAAATAAATTATTAAAAATTATTTTAAATTTCGAAAATTAGTTTTTAATTATTTTAAATATATTTCATAAATATTTAATATTTTTGGAATATTAAAAGTATTTAATTTATTTAATTAGAATATTAAATAAATTATTTAATAATGATTTTAATTCATGAAAAATCATTTAAAATTATATTATGATATAAGAAAATATTTTAAGTTATTTTTAATAACTTTCAATATTATTTGATAATTTTGATTAATAAATTAATATTAATGATAATTAAGTTATTGGTTAAATGAATTAAATAATTAAATTAAAAATGATTTTATTATTTTAAAAATCATTTTAAATAATAATAAGGTATTTAAAAATATTTTAAGTTATAAAATATAACTTTTAATATTTAAAGGTTAAATTCATTAATTAATGATATTTAATGATATTAAAGTTATTTAATATTTATATTAAATAAATTAGTTTAAAAATGATTTTATTATTAAAAAAATCATTTTAAATGAAAATAAAGTATTTAAAGATATTTTAGGTTATAAAATATAAATTTTAATATTTAAAGGATAATTTCATTAATAATTTAATATTAATGATATATTAATGATATTAAACTTATTTAATAGTTATGTAAAATAAATAGTTTTAAAATGGTTTTATTTATTGAAAAATCATTTAAAAGGGATATAAATGAATTTAAAATATTTTAAGTTATAATTAATGACTTTTAATATTTGGATAAATAGTTCATTAATATTTAAATATTAATGGTAATTATTTAAGAATGATTTTAAATGTTTTAAAAATCATTTAAGGGTAATATAAGTACTTTAAAAATATTTTGGGTTATTATACAAAGCTTTAATATTTTGGCAATGGTTTCATTAATAATTTAATATTGATTAAATGTTAATGATAATAGAATTGTTTGATATTTAAATCATTTAATAATGATTCTGATATTTCAAAAATTATGATAAATGGTAATAAATATTTTATAATTATTATAAGGACCATAAAAAATAGTATGACTGATGTTTAAGTTAACTATTTGGATATTGAACTTTGAGATAGAGTCTTAGACTCAATTTTTACCCGATAAAGTTGTCAGTAGACCGACATGTTGCAGAAATTGATCTGGACTTAGATAATTTAGTTAGTTAACTGTTTATTGGTGATTTAATGGTTGTTAAAGTTGTGTGACAATATAATTAGAAATGTGTTGATGTTTGTTTGTGATGCAATGACTGTGAAACGTGTGTAACAATGTGATTAGGTTATGAGCTGACTGCAATATGCAGTACTATGTGTTATGTTATATTGTTCTAATCTATAGAATGATTTGATTAATGATAGGTTGTGATAGAAAAGATAAATCTAAGTTGTGTAATTATAAGCAGCGCATCAGGCAAGTATCCTAACTTTGCATTTTCTTTATGCAATGGACAAGTATAAGAATGTTACAGAATTATATTATTATTATACAGATTGTTAAACCTATATTATATACGCACATTGATTATCAACATGTTAGTATATGATAATTCAGATATATATTCTCTTCGTTAATTTTTATAAATGATTATACAAGTGTCCCCACTTGGATAATCATTGTATTTAATCACATGTTGATACACCTTTGATATACATATATGTTGAATTTTATAAGACCTTTGTTATGAAAACCCGACAGGTATGAACATCCCGATAATGGGAAAATTTTTATGCGCTATGGCGGATAAAGGATGAACGATAATATCGTTCTAGCAATATAGTATTGATCAATACAGGGCCCATAGACTGTACACCCTCAGGCCCGTAAGCAATGGCCGATTAATAGATGAATTTCTGTTTAAACCCTTTCGAAAATGAAAACAATGTTCATAATGTGTCACAGAAACCCTATGTATAGACAATACATAGTTTCAAAAATTTGAAAGAGGGTTGTTATGTTATTGTTATTGGTACAGATTACTTCACAACTATTGACCGGTTGTAGAAGAATATTATAAAGAAAATATTTAAATTCTTTTAACTTATATATATATATATATATATAATACTTGTTGGGCACTCAAATGCTCATCCTTGCTTAATTTAAATGTTTTCAGCTAAGTGTGAACAGCTAGAAGGCTCGGCCTGGAACAAGTGAAAAGGAAAGCAAACAGAATATGTTATTGGTATCATTTGTAATAGATAAATTGTATTAAGTTATGATATGTATTATATATCATGCAAAGAATGTAGTAAAGGTTGCGTACTTGGGATTAAACTCTGATAAATGTAAGTTAAGTTTAAAATTTATATTATTGTTATTATTATTAGTAATATTTCTGCTCATAGAAATGGTATCGTGAAGTACTGAGTACGAGTTTCAAGTATCCGGGTTCGGGGACTTTACAGCCAAGGACTACTGGGTTGTCATTTATCGAATCACATATGACATTTCTCTTCTTTTACTATAAGTGGTAGATTCTTTATTGATCATACATTATCTCCATGTACGACTAATTATACCCAAGCATACCCTTTGATATACCCTAAGGGTCTTAAGGAATAAGTTAAAGTTTAACTCATCACACACAAGATACTATGATGATCTCAAGTCCAAGGATCACTTGTACTACTATCACTACAGGAATTCTTATTGAAAACAAGTAAAACTCCATTAGGTATTCCTTAGCGAGCCACGTTCAGTGAACTTATTCTCCAATAAGCACATATATACTTGCTTTAGTGTCTCCACACAAATGATCATGAAATCAATCATCCTCATCCAATGAGCAAGCAACATATGTACCAATCTATCCAGATTCACTAATCCCCAATTTAGTAATCCAATGATTGGGAACTATTTTAGTTTTAAGCTTTCTAAGAATTTAGATCTCATTAGAATGATCATCATCATTATTCTAAAAGCATTGCTTAAAACTATGGGTTTATGACATATTATAAAACAGCATCATGTAGATAATTAAAAGCCTTTAATAAATTAATACTTTTTATTAATAAATGAATAAGATTGTTATAAAGTATATGCTTTATCATCAAACATGATTGACTTGTGTGCATACTACATTCAATATGTTCGACTCCATGAATAGGTCATTTGCCTCTTTGAATGCGGCATTGTAAAGTTTGAATCTTTCCGCGGTCGATCAATTCCAGTTCCATTAGCCTGAGCCTATGCCACAGTACCCTCCATCGGATTCTAACGTGGAGGAGTTCTAATTTTTCATTCCACAGCCACCACTGCCACCACCCCCACAAGCTTAGACGGATATAGGGAAGTCCTTTGTTCTTTTATTTCAATATGTTTACAAAGAGGACATTGTAATTGTCAAGTTTGGGGGAGTTTAGTTTAGTTTTATTGCATGTTTAGTTTAGTTTGTTATAGTTTTGCCAATGTTAGTTTCATGTTTAGTTTTTGGTTTTTAGTATGTTGTATTCATGTAGTATAATTGCATAATAGGTTGCATAGTAGTTTAGTATTGTAAATAGTTTTTATTAGTTTCTAACTCTGTTATTTTTATTCTATATTATCTAAAATAAATAAAAAAAATTAATGACAAAATCACACAAAAAATTTAGTTCGTATAGTGTTTATCTTGCATAAGTCCAGCTGTTAAATAGTACATTCTATTTTGGCCAATGATGAGACTAACTTTGAGTAAGAAAGTATAGTACTGACTATTAGAACTTTGATGTGATTGCTTGTTATGAATCAAATTTTTTTCTGTTTAAAATTGGTATAATAAGGTTAGCACAGTAATAAGTAATTATGTTGACTGATTAAGTTCAAATTGATGTATAATGAATCTCTAAAGGATAATGCTAGTCTGAATGAAAGAATGACAAGGATATGCAGTGAAGACTAAGGTTAAGCAAGAACATAAGTTTGGGGGAAAATTTGAGGTATATAAGCTTTATTAAAAAAATTATAATAAAGGAATAAACACCGTGACTAGTCTAGTTCTGTGGCCTTTGTTACTTGAGTAAGTAAGCCCGAGGGAGTGTCTTTACACCTAGAACCCTAAGGTCTTAATGGTCTGGGAGTCCTTGGTCGAAAGCTCGTTAAGGTAGCATTGAAAAGCCTAAGGGAATTAGACATTGCACAGCCATGAGAATAAAAAAAAGAAAATGAATAAAAAGGGAAATAAGAGCAAAAAGCCCTCGTAGATGAAAAATAAAGCATAAGTACCCTATTTTGACCCTCGATATTAGTAATTATTTGATTATAGTTGAGTCTTGACTGTTTTTGAATTTCTTAAGTTTACAATGTATGATGCCTTCTAAGAGATCTATTATGTGTTAAATTTGATTTTGTATCAGTTAACATATGTGATTAGCACTCACGCACTATATTAGTCAAAACAGTTTAAGATGTGATGACTGATGAGGAATTTACTGATTGGTTTTGATGTGAAGTATTGTCATGTTTGTTTGATTTCTTTGAGGCCGGTTAAATAGACTTGTTTCTATTATTTCTGCTGGATTCGTAGACATGTAGATTAGTTGCATTCCATTGCATTGCATTCCATTGCATTGCATTTCATTGCATTGCATTTCTTAGCATTTTTGTTTTGTTTTGTGCTCGGGGACTAGCACGGGTTTAAGTTTGAGGGAGTTTCATGAGTGGGTTTTATACCTACGAAATAGCTTCTAATTCGAGCTTAAACTGTGTTAATTCTGTATATTTATGTTCGTTTTTACATGTTTATTGTTGTTTTATGTTTAGGTGTGGTGGCATAGCATGTGTGGCTTAAAAGGTAGCATTGTGACGGGAACTTAGAATAAAATGAGCAAAAGTATGCAGATTACAAAACTATCCCCCACCGGGGCGGACTATATACATACAAAACTCCCGTTGGGGCGGGGGGTACTTAAGCAAGAACATAAGGACCCCCACCGGGGCGGGCATATAAAGAAGAAAAACCTCCGTCGGGGCGGGGGTACGGGGCAAAAATAAGAAGTTTGATTCAAGTAGAGTTCTACAGCAGCATGAAGAAAGGAAGTTGGCATGGCTTGGGACATTATTTAGCGTCAGTTTAAGGTCTAATTACGTGTCTTATGCTGGGGATAACATAATAACACAAGGGGGAGTTAACATCATTAATTCAATTATCAAGCTTGAGCCCTAATTGGAGTGAAGGGAATTGGAGGAAAGAATTAAAGGTCAGAGTCACGAAGGTTGCAAAGTTGGAGCATAGAAGAAGGTTAGTTTTGTATTCATTCTACTTCTTTAATTCAATTATTGTAATTTGGATGATGGATTCTTTTATGATTTTAGTTTTTATTTCATTTATGATGAACTAATTTACTTATTAGGCAAATGATGGATCTTTATTGTTGAACGATGATTGTCATGCCTTAATTTCAGTTTAATATATCTATCAAATCAATTTATCTATTGTGATTTGTGTTTTAATTTATGAATTGCTTAATCACCAATTCTGTGTGGATTTTTATGGTTTCGAGAGATGATGTATGAATCTAGACTTAGTCACTTTAGCATGTGTTCTTGAATTCTATGTTTGAATGGAATCTTGATGAATGTTAGGCTAGAGATATGCATAACATCGCATGTAATCCTTGAAGAACTTGAATTTAAACCTTATTGATTTTAATTCACATAGAGATATAGTAAATTAGTTGATTAGGGTGTTTGGCTTAATTTTATCAAATTTATGGATTTAAGTTAATACGATATTAGTGCATCTAGAGATGGCTAATTCTATCTAAGTGTTCTTGATTAATAAACTGAGATAGTTAGTTAAACTGGAATAAGGTGTGATAATTAGAGTGAGACTTAAAGTGAAGTTGTAAGCCTAATTCTCCAATATCTGCTTGAAGTTACGGGTTTTAAGTTGTGATTGATTGCTTGGAATATTTAGTTTTCTAGTTTTTGTTAGTTTTTCTTATTTATAATCATTTTTTTGGTTAGTTTAATAAAATTTGGATTAATAGAAAATTGGTAATTGTTAGGGTTAATTTCATACTAATCTATGTGGGAACGATACTTGTACTTATCAGTATATTACTTGTTGACCACGTGCACTTGTGTGTGAGCGTAATTAGATTTTGACCAACAAGTTTTTGGTGCCATTGCCGGGGAATAGTATTGATTTTAATATTTTGCAATATCAGTTTTATTAGTCCAGTTTTACTTAAAAAAAATTGTTTTGTTTGGTTCTTTCCTGTTTCAGGTTCTTTAAGTTAGTTTATGAAAACTCGGTCTAAGAAGCTAGACTTGCTTCCTTTTGAGGACGATATCGAGAAATGGTTTCAAAGGCTAAGTAAGTGAATTAAAGACACGAGGAAAAACTTTGAGAACTTTGAGGATGAAGAAATAATGGCTGCAAGAGATCAAAGAGCGGTGATGGATTATGCTATTCCTAAGGTGACTGAGCTTCAGTCAAGTATCACAAGGCCAACGATTGCTGCAAACACTTTTGAGATCAAGCCTGGGACTATTCAAATGATTCAGAACTCAGTTCAGTTTGGGGGATTAGCCAACGACGATCCAAATGAGCATTTGGTTAGTTTTTTGGAAATATGTTACACCTTTAGATAGAATGGGGTGTTGGATGATGCAGTTAGACTTCACTTATGCCCATTCACACTGTGAGACAAGGAGATGAGTTGGTTACATTCTTTACTATCGGGATTGATAATTACTTGGGATGATCTCGCACGGAAGTGTTTGGCAAAAAATTTCCCACTAGCAAAAACTGCAAAGATGAGAAACGAGATCACCATATTTGAGCAGCAACATTGGGAGTCTTTATATGAGGCATGGGAACGGTACAAGGAACTACTCAAAAAGTGCCCTCATCAAGGACTACCTAAATGGCTGCAGATGAATATGTTCTACAACGGGTTGAATAGGAATCTCAAGATAAGCATAGATGCAACTTTGGGTGGAGCGTTTATAGCTAAGAGCTATAAGGAAGCATATGAGTTAGTAGAAATAATGGCTGCTAATAACTACCAGTGTCCTATAGCGAGGATGACACAACCCAATGTACTTAGGGTATTAGAGGTAGACGAGGTAACGACGTTGGCAACATAGATTTCAGCCTTATCAAAGAAAATGGATGCTCTAACAGGTTCACAACCATAGCAGGAGGCATATGTTTACGAGTTATGTACAGGAGAACATCCTACAGAACAATGTGCCATCAACCCAGCATTAGTACAGTTTGTGGGCAACTACAATTGGGTTTCGAAGAATATGTATCAAAATGCTTATAACCCGGGTAATAGGAACCATCCCAACTTTTCGTGGAGTAACAATCAAAATCAACAGGCTCCACGACCTTCTTATCCCCCACGGTTCTAAAATCAGCATCAACAAGTAGCTCTGCATCAAGAGAAGAAGACAGATTTGGAAGAGCTTTTGTTGAAATATATATCGGGAAACGAGGCGGCAATGAAGTCACAAGAAGTAGCCATCCAAAACTTAGAAAATCAGATGGGACAACTTACCTTAGCGCTAAATAATAGACCGCAAGGGACTCTACCGAGTGACAAAGAAAAGAATCAAAAGGGAAATCATGAGCAGTGTCAAGAAATCACTTTGAGGAGTGGAAAACATCTTGAAGGGAAAATTGTATAAAATTCAGCTAAGAAGGATGTCAAAGAAAACAAAAACAAAGTGGTTAAAGAGAAACAGGATGAGGAAAAGCAAGGGGACAAGAGCAAGTCAGATGTTGAGCCAGTTGTGTATCCTCCACCACCGTTTCAGCAAAGGGTCCAAAACAGAAATTAGACAAGCAATTCGCCAAATTTTTGGAAGTTTTTAAGAAACTTCAAATTAATATTCCTTTCACAGAAGCCCTAGAGGAAATGCCAAGTTATGCCAAATTCATAAATGGTATTCTGTCAAGGAAGAAAAAGTTAGAGGATTATGAAATGGTAGCTTTGACAGAGGAATGCAACACAGTTTTATAGAGAAAGTTACCTCCAAAGTTGAAGGATCCGGGGAGTTTCACCATACCCTGAACGATCAGTAACACGGCCTTCAAAAAGTGTTTTTTAACTTAGGGGAAAGTGTAAACCTCATGCCATTATCTGTTTATATTGAATTGAGTTTACTAGCTCTGAAGCCTACGAACATATCGTTTCAGTTAGCAGACCGATCAGTAACTTATCTAAAAGGAATTGTGGAAGATATTTTGGTTAAGGTGGAAAATTTTATTTTTCCAGTAGATTTCATAATTCTGGATTATGAAGAAGACAAGAACATCCCCATCTAGCCATAATTGTGCTACTGTAATTAAAAAGAATGAGAATATTAATTTTTACTTAAATTATCTTAATAAAATGATTTTTTATTAGTGAATTATACAAAAATAACAATAAGTTGAAGTTAAGACTTAATACGTCGTCAAACCCATCAGAATAAATATTAATTTCATCCTCAGATTTAGGCTCTTCCTCATCCATATCAATTAATGTTTCGTCATCTTCATCTTGTACAATGACATAATCAATAGCGATGATGTCATCATCAACTTCTTCCTCATCAAGTACGTTAATGATATCTTCTGCTAACACATCATCATCATCTGGCAGTACGTGGTTGGGATTGCTAACTTGTTCTTGCAACGGGTCATCCATTCCAAATAACTCAATACCATCAAAATCCTTAGTTTTTGTTCTGACAACTGTATACCAGGAGGTTCTAGAATTTGCTACATTAGGAGCGTAGTACACTTGAGTCACTTGGCTGGTTAATAGAAACACGTCATCAGACTGTAGCTTTGACTTGATATCTATTGTTACGATTCTATTACGATCAACTTTAACACCCTTTTCATTATCTAAACAACAACATTTAAATGTAACAACCTTTTTACCTCCAGGATAATTGAGCACAACCACGTCTTCTAATGGTCTGTAGTAACTGGACTCAGAATTTTGGTAACAGCTTCCTAACAAGACAACACCATAATTGAATGATGTCAGTTCATTCAAGTCATCAACCTTAAATCTGTACCCATTAACGATATAGTCAGAATATGAACTAATAAGTTTGTATGGACCAAAAATAATGTGATACCCCCAAAACAGGTATACACCACCCATCTTGGGTCGCCAGATACATGGTACATAAATTCAAATACAACTTAATTATACCACAATCGTGTAAAATACGACAAACCATAACTGAGAGTTTAAACAAGAATATTGTCATCTAGACAATATCCACAATCAATGGAGTCCTCATTACAATTATTATCACATTATTCCGTAGAATAGTGAGGACTACTAAAGCCATTTATCCTGGACCATCACTCCATTCCCCGACTCGTCCCAGCTATATTCTCATTTCCTGAAGAGAACTAATGAAAGAAAGGGCGAGCTCAACTAGCCCAGTAAGAAATATTATGACTAAGATAATGCAAAATAAATTATCATTAGCCTTCAACAGTATAACAACTGATAGAATACAATAGACAACAAGTTTTAGATCAACAACTACAGCGGAAATAAGCAATCCATTAGAAGAGTCAAGTAGAACATAAAATCTACTATCTTCTATGATTTAAAAAGATTTTCATCAACTTTATCTTCTATAATAAAGAATGGAATAACAGAAGAATTTCACCATGTATGCAGTACTTCGCATAGACAGGTTATTCCAACATAATAATAAAGAATAGAATAACAGAAGAATTTTACCATGTATGCGGTACTTTGCATAGACAGGTTATTCTAATATAATAATAAAGAATGGAAACAGGTCATGCGTAATCCGCACAGACAAGATATTCCAACAGAATAATAAAGAATGGAATAACAACAGAATTTCACCAGGCATGCGATAGACTGCACAGACAGGTTATTCAAACAGAATAATAAATAATGGAATAACAGAAAAAATTCACCTTGTATGTGGTACTTCGAATAGACAGTTTATTCCAACATAATAATAAAGAATGGAATAATAGAAGAATTTCACCATGTATACGGTAGTCCGTGTATACAGGTTATTCCAACACAATAATAAGGAATGGAATAATAATAGCTCTCTTCATGAATATGAAAGAAATAATACCCCTTACCTTAAAAGAAGATACTGGAATTGTGAGGTAGCAAACTTCTCTTCTTCTTTCTCTCTATAATTTCTCTCTATAATAATTGCTCTATAGCTTTAGTGAATTGGTGAGAAATGAAGGAAGAATGAGCTTCTATTTATAGAAAAATATAGTTTCAATAATTGCACATTTTGGGGCTCGAAATATTACAATATAATACCTTCCTCTTTTTCTTCCTTTTTAATTTAGTCCTGCAAGTATTATCAAACTTGCACCACCCCCCTAATAGTAAATCATGTGAATCAATAGTAAATCATGTGACTTAATAGTTCTAGACATGCAAAAATATGAATTACAGTATAGTACCTCCATCTATACCTCCATTTTTAACTTAGTCATGCAAGTATTATCAATCTTGCACCAACTCCCCTAATAGTAAATGAATGTGAATCAATAGTACACACATGTGAACAAATAGTTATAATCATGTGATTCAATAGCAATTAATTGCTCATTTATCCGATTAATTAATCGATTGGTCAATATAACCTCCACACATCAATTATTATCGAAATAAATGTCGATTTTCATTGACACTAATAATTCCAACACAATGGAACTATCCATTTCATCTTTAATCAACACGAACTTATTCATCAATAATATTATAATTCACAATATTTAACAACCAGGTAGTTCTCAGGAAAGGGAGGGCTTTTCGATAAGAATTTTTCCTTATTGGCGCGCAATTAGGTGACCAAACCTCTCCTTGACAGAACTTCTAGACATTGTCAACATTGTAAATAATAATATGAATAACTTTGTCGTCTCAATTATTGATTTAATAATATAACATATTATACAGATGATACTGTGACAATAATTACATCCATAATATGAGAGATATGATGCAGCAATTACTGTAGCAATAATTGAGTATAACTGAGTGACTTCTTACGTAAGCATCAATAATCAATATCGTGTGATACTAAGCAACCACACGTATTACTGTACTTTTACTATCGAGTAGTTCAATAATTTTAATGGTAACACTCTCGCCGTTATTTTTATAAAATGATAATTCTGTCGTTTTCTAACAACGGCAATATTTTCGTTGTGGGGTCCACCAATGATTGTGCTGTCGTACGAATATTCCCTGTTAAAATGAATATTTCTAGACCAATTGAATATTATATAACCACTTGATTACTTTGAAAAATTTGTAAATATTACCCACAACTATAACATTATATCAAATCAACACCATAATATTTAAAAAATATTTCAAGAAATTTAAATCTTTATTCATAAAATTTGGGGTCTTACAAATAACATCTCTAAAACGATTATAGGTGTTATCTTCTCCAACCCTTCTCTTAAACCACTGTTGAAAGTTTTCATTAATGAATGCTTCCAAATGTGCTGTAATTAGTCCCGGGTCAGAAGCATACGCTTCATTTTCGAATGAACTGACATAATAATAACAGGGTTAATTTTTCGATAAAAGGACAGAGAAATATTTTAAATTCGATAAAAAATAATACATACTTGATGTATGTCGATACTTCGGGAATATTTAGAAGAACGTATGTAGATACATTTTTTAAATCTTTACCGGTTAGATAAGTCATCGTCTTTGTGCCAAATGGTTTAGCCGGATAAGAGAATACTGTTAACTCATCAGAAGGAGATTGGGGTCCGACAAGCTCATTCCGACTAAGACGGTCGTGTTTCTTTGAGACTACATCCTTAAAGTACAAGGAGCAGAAGTTGACAAGCTCTTCCTCTATATAGCATTCAACAATAGAGCCCTCTACACGAGCTTTGTTTTTCACCTTCTGCTTTAATCGTCGCATGTACCTGTTGGTACAATGATTGAAAGACATTAATTCTGAGTATTAAGTATAAATGTCATCAAAGTTGCACAATATAGATGATATTACCTCTCAAAAGGATACATCCAATGATATTGCACTGGTCCTCCAAGCTTAATCTCATATGGTAGATGAATAGGCACATCCTCCATCGAGTTAAAAAACCCTGGAGGCAAGATCATTTCAAGCTTGCACATTGTCAGCACTATATTTTTCTCCGTCTTGTCCACATCACTGTACTATATAACTGTTGAGCAAAGATCCCGAAAGAAATTTTAAAGTTCGGTTAAGGCGTCAACAATTTTTCTTGGTAGCATCTCACGAAATGCAATTGGAATCAACTTCTGCATAAATACATGACAGTCATGACTCTTCAACCCAATTATTTTCAATTGTTGAACCTTACTACAACGAAATATGTTAGAAACATAGCCATCTAGGAGCTTCAATACACTTACCCACTTGCAAATATCTTCAACTTGTTGCTTGGTAAGACAAAAAGGAGCTTTTGGTTTTGAGTTTTTAGGACAGAGCCAAAATTCCCGCCTGATGTTCATAGCCTCCAAATCTTTACGTGAATTTTCATTGTCTTTTGTTTTACCACTAGCATCTAGCAAGGTGTAGAACACGTTCTCGAATACATTTTTTTCTGTATGCATGACATCTATACAATGACGGACTTCAAATGTGACCCAGTATGGTAACTAAAACCAAATAGGCGAGTGAGTCCAATTATGAGTTTTCCTGTACCCTATTACTCTCAACTTACCATGCTCCTCCCCTGGCGGTGGAAATTTCAGATCATTGAGCCAACCCAATGCCTCATTCCCGGACAATCGACCAACAACACCCTTCTTCTCTGTCTTTCTATTAAACTGTGCAGACATCTTTCTGTAACTATGTTCAGTAGGTTAGAATCTACGAGCAGTTCCAAAGAAAGTAGTTTTTCGACCATGCAATAGTTATGTGCCTTGTACATCCCCCATACAGACTGGACATGACAACTTCCCGTGAGTCGACCAACCACTAATCATCCCAAGTGCCAAAAAATCAGTGATACTCCACAACAAGGCACCCTTCATCACAAAATTTTGCTTAACCGATTTATCATAAGTCTGAACCCCCGTCTCCCACAGCATCTTAAGTTCATCAACTAATATTTTGAGGTAGACATTATGTCTTTTGTAGGACTCTTATCCCCCAGTATGAGTAAAGTGAAGAACATATACTGGTCCTTCATGCACATTGACGGTGGAAGATTGTAAGCTACCATGATCACTGGCCAAATAGAGTAGGGCTGACTAAAGTTATTAAATGGATAAAAGCCATTCATAGCCATGCCAAGTCTGACTTTCATAACTTCATTAGATGATTCTAAAAAATGTTCATCAAATTTCTTCCATTCATCTTCATCTGCAGGGTGAGTCAACTGACCGGGCATAACGTCCCTTCTTTTTTGCCAACTCATATGCTCTGCAGTGTGCGACGACATGAATAGACGCTGCAGTCTGGGCACAAGAGGAAAGTACCGTAAAATCTTATTAGGCAATTGTTTCTCCTTACCCCCAAGTTTTGTCATCTTGTACCAAGGCAAGTTGCATATATCACATTTCACCTTATCTTTGTCCTCCCCATAATATAACATGCAATCCTTCTCACAAGCTTTGATCTTCTCATACCCCAGATTCAACCCTTTTACCATCTTATTCACTTCATAATAATTTGCAGGTAGAGTATGATCAGCCTATAAGAACTTGCTGAAAATAGCAAGCAAATCATTGAACCCTCGCTCACTACAGTTATGCTCATTCTTGAAGTGTAATAGTTTCGTCACTGCAGATAGACAGGTATGCTTATCATTTCTAGGAAACAATGGGACCCCTGATTCAAATAATATCTTGTAAAAGGTAGTAGTTATATCATTTGGCACGTGCTAAGAACTGCCTGACGAATGCTCATTTTCAGCCCAATCAGTATTGGAAGGGCCATAAGCATTGACCAACATCTCCACGACATCATAGTTATTGAGGGTATGAATCTCGTTCAATTGGTTGGTCTATATTATTGTTAGTCACTTCTCTCAACTCAACTAATTCCCCGTGATGAATCCATACTGAATACCCATCCACAAACCCACGTGAAAACAAGTCAAATTTAATTTCATTAACTTTCTTCCGGATCATGTTTTTACACTTAACACATGTGCATCTCATCTTACCATTCGGATCATCAGCATGTTCTATTGCTTTGTCTATAAAATTGCAAACCCCATCACGGTACACATCAACTAATTCCCTTCCATCTACCCTTATCATACGGTACATCCAACTTCGGTCAGGCTGACATCTTTAATTGAAAATAAAACGGTTGTATTAGAAAGGGAATATTCATGTATGTGGTTCATGCATGAATTATATTTTCCTAGTATATATCTCCACTCTACAGTGGTATGGCTTCTATCCCGTTCCTGGATGCGTATCCTCACTAGTGCCAATCTTGATCACGTTTCTTCTATTTTAAGAAAATTTCAGCAGCACCTCCCCATGGTCTCCAAGTACACGCAATAGACCAAAACAACTTAGTCTAAGTATGCACTCAGAGAATATGTAGAGATAACCAGCTGAAAAATCCTCAAAACAAAAAAAAACGTACCCTATAAATTGGCATCGGCCTAAGTGAGAGATAACATCCAGTAACAGTCCCAAACTGGGGACTATTCGACATTCACTCCTACTGAGTGAATGTCAAATGGGTTTCTAAGATTATACTAATACTACATGCATGCACAAGAAAGATATATGTAGTTTACTGTAATTGTGCATGGAAAACTAAGCAAATGCTACTTAGTTTATTTTTCCAATTAAATAAACTAAATAAGTGTTACTCAATTAATGAGAAATATTGAAGATTGAAGAGAGGATTATAGAATTTATTGAAGATTGTGGAGAACTAAGCAAGTGCTACTTAGTTTACTAAAGTTTCTAATAAGTGTATTACATATTTAGTTTATTTTTGAAGTAGATCACTAAGCAAATACTACTTAGTTTATTAAAGGTCATATGTATTTACACGTGTTAAACATATTCAGATATAATTTAGTAGTGGAACACTAAGCAAAATACAACTTAGTATTTGTTTTATTTTTATTCATTTATTTAGTTTTATTTTTATTATTGAGTATCATTTTTTAATTTCTTTTATTTATTTTTAGACACCGTAAAATTTTTATTTTTATTTTTTATTTATTTATTTTATTTTATTATTAATTTTTTAATTAAAATTAATTTAATTTAATTTAATACATTTGTTTTATTTTATTTTACTTTGTTAAATTTATTTTATTTCTTTTGTATTATATTTTATTTTAGTAAATTTAATTTCATCTATTTATTAAAATATATTTATTTCATTTATTAAATTTTATTTTATTCTAATTTTATTTTAAATTATATATTTTTATATTAAATATAAATTTTTTAATTTATTTTTTTTATTTTTATGCCCCATAAAATTTTTATTTGAGTTTATTTTATTTATTTATTTATTTATTTTATTTGAGTTTATTTTTAATTTTTTATTAAAATTAAATTAAATTAATTTCATTGAATAAATTTATTTTATTTTATTTTAAAAAAATTATATTATTTTAATTATTTTGTATTATATTTTATTTTTGTAAATTTAATTTAATCAATTTATTAAATTATATTTATTTCATTTATTAAATTTTATTTCTTTTTATTCTAAATTCTAAATTATTTTATTAAATATAATATTTTTAATTTATTTTTTTAATTAAGTTGATTAAATTAATTGATATTCGAAGTATAAATTATTTGATTTGAATTTATTAGTTGACTTAATTTCATTTTATTTTAAATGAAATATAAAATTATATATTTAAATTATATTAAATTTTTAATAAGTTTTTTATTTTAAATTAATTTTAAAATTTTAATTTCATTTTCATTTTATTTTATTTTTATTCTGCATTATATAATATTATACTATTGTATTAAATATAATTTGTTTTATTTATTATATTTACTTAATTAAGTTGCTTAATTTAATTTTATTTCTTTTTATTATATTTTATTTTAGTAAATTTAATTTAACATATTTATTATATTATATTTTTAAATTTATTAAATTATATTTTATTTTATTCTATTTAATATATATTATTATATTGAATATAATTTTTATAATTTATATTATTTTTTAATAATGTTAAATAAATTAATTGATATTTGAAGTGTAAATTATTTGATTTGATTTGATCTTATCTTATGTTATTTAAATAAATAATTTATATTATATCTATCTAATAAAATACAAATGATTTTGAATTTTTCGCTCACTCAATAAATCATCTGGGCCGTCCAAAGTTTGAGATAAATCTCACCGTTCATACATCTATCTAATAAATTACATCTATCTATCTAATAATCTAATAAAATACAAATGACTTTAAATTTTCCGCTCACTCAATAAATTATTTTGGTCGTTCAAAGTTTGAGATAAATCATATTGCCCATACAGTGCCGGAGGCACGGGACCCAGCTAGTTATCTTATATTATATCAAATCAGATTTATGTAATTTATTATATTATTTTATTTAGTTATACTTAGTTCATTTTGTTTTATTTTATTAGTCAGAAACTAATTAAGTAAATGATATTTAATTATTGAATTTTAATATTTTAAAATTAAGTAACATATATATAAATAGTTTGTAGGGCCCACAAATTTTGCATATCCAAAATTTTGACAGAATTTCCGTGAGAAATTGAGTAGGAAATATCAAGCATCCAGTAATTGAAGAAATACACTATAAGCTGGAATTGCATAATGATATCAATAACTCACAGATTCATCCAAATTTCAGCAATTATATCGACAACTCACAAATTATCCAAATTTCAGTATACATTCTCATTGAATTACCCATATATATAAACCCTAAAAACTATCAAATGTATATATGAAGCCTAAAAAATTAGGAAGCACTTACTTTGAACGCGAGGGAGAATCTGGGCAGTGGTATGTGGCTGCAGCCTCTAGGCCTGTGTTGGTGGTGGCTATGGAGGGGGGGTGGGGGAAACCGAGAGGAAGGGAGGGGTGGGGGACCAGGGGGTGGAGGGAAACTAGAGGAAACGGAGGGGGTGGGGCCGGGTGGGGGGACCGGTGGAAGGGGGAGGGGTGGGTGGTACCGGTGACCGGATGGGTGGGGGCAGGGGGGATGAGAGAGGGAAGGATAGTGAGAGAGAGAATGAGAGAGAGATCGAGAGAGAGAGAATGAGAGTGAGTGTATGAAATGAAAGGATCAGATGCAGAAGGTGAATAGATTTTATTCGTTAATTCTGACAGAATTTCCTTCAACAATACTTTCCTCGGAACAACTTAAATTCGATGAAACTTCCCTCGGAAATAACTTTAGTTCGTCGAAATTAGTTTTCGCGCTGGCAGGAATCTTGGAGCCACTTGAAGAGTTCTAATTTTGACGAAATTCCGTCAGAATTATGCTATTTTCAAGGGACTTATAGTCGACGCAATATTACCTCAGAATTAAGCTTATTTCGACCGAATGTAGTCCGCCGAAGATAAGTCCATCAAAAATAGCCATTTTATTTGTAGTGTTATTTGAGCTTCAATAAGGTGAAATCCTTATCGAAAAGCACCCTTCTTTCCTGGGAATGATCTAGTTGTCAATATTATGAGTTATAATATTAATGATGAATAATTGTTAAAAGATTAAAAATGTGTTTATTAATGATAAGTGATTTATGATAAATATTTATTCAATTTTTGATATAAATAGAGGGGTTTGTCATGAGGCGTTTGTTGTAAGTTTGACTTATTATTCCATGGGAAAATGAACTAATTTTTTAGAACGTCGGTTGTTGTTTTAATAGTAAATCAATATGGATCGTCGGTTGTGGTTTTAATAGTAAATCAATATGGACCGTCCGTTTTAATAGTAAATCAATCTGGATCGTCCGTGAATCAGTTACTATTTAGTCCATTCTCCTATAAATAGAAGCTTATTTCTTTTTCATTCTCACCAATTCACTAAGACTCACAAGAGAACCTATAGAGAGTATTCTGCTACTTCACTATTGCAGTATCTAATCTTCTACTAAGGTAATTGATATTATTTTTCATATTTATTCTTTAATATGTGGGAATAACCTATCTACGCAGATTACCGCTATTGTGTAAAATCTAACTACGCACAACACATAAGTATACGTGGTCAACAAGCAATAAAGTGAAAGTAGAGTATCGTTCCCATGAGGAATTGTTGAACAAAAATCACCAAGTACTAACCCATAACCAACTCAATCTTATTTAAACGAATGAATTTCAAATTATATAATTAAACTACTATTAAATTCCACTAGTTAAATTAAGATTACGGAGAGTTAAAATCACAACTTCACTTATTGCTTTATTTAAGTTAACACACTTCTCATCAATTATTCTCTATTCTGAATTGTTAATCAAGAAAACTAAAGCAGATAAAACCATCTCTCGATGCATAATACTCATACTCACTTAAATCCACATATGATGGAATTAATCAAGACACCCTAATTAACTAATCCACTATATCTCTATGTGAATTATAATTAAAAAGGATTTATAGCACAAGTTCTCTATAAGATTACATATGGCGCAAAGGCATATCTCTATCCTAAACACGAAAAATGAATTCCATCTATGCAGAAATCACAAACATATGCTATCATGATCAGATCTAAATCTAAACTTCATCTCTCGAGTTCATATACATTATCACGGTAATTGATGGCCAATCAATTAAACAATTAAGTCCAAATCACAATAGACAATCCTCACAATAGAACATAATAATTGATAGCGAATCATATTAAAATAAATTACACAATAAGATCCATTGTAATCTCAAACAAAGAATTAGTTCATTGAATTAAAACTAAGAATCCACACTTGAATACACATTAAAAGATAAAAATAAGATTAAGCAAAAGAAGTGAATCGGTTGTCGGCAAAGTTTCCTCCGTCTCGCTCTTGATCTTGATCTCCAATGGCTTCCAAGTGTTTTAATCTCCAAATCTCATAAAAACTAGTATTTTTCTCCTATTCTACTATAATCTAATCTAATAGAATCCTCTCTCTCTCCCTCTAATCCTTGTATTTTTCTTCTTTTTATATGCCTCTTTACATGTCTTTAAGTCTTCTTGAAAGTCCTTGAGTCAATCGGATCGAACCAATCCTTCTTGGACTCAAATTCGGACAAAAAATGACTTTTCTGCGCGTACCCCCACCCCAGGCGGGGGTTTATTGTAAGACCCCAACTTTTATGAATAAAGATGATTTTTCTATAATTATCATTTTTGAATATTATGGAATGAATTTGTTATAATGTTATAGTTGTGGGTAGTATTTATAAATTTTGCAAAGTATGCAAGTTGTTATATTATATTTGATTGGTCGGAAAATATTCGTTTTAGCAGGGAATATTCGTACAACGGCGCAATCATTGGTGGACCCCACAACAGAATTATTGTCGGATTGAGAAAACGACAAAAATATATTTATGAAAATAATGGCGGAAGTTTTACCGTAAATACTGTTGAACTACTCGGTAGTAAAAGTACAGTAATACGCGTGGTTGCATAGTAGCATACGGTATTGATTATTGATGCTTACGTGAGAAGTAACTCAGTTATACTTAATTATTGCTACAATAATTGATGCATCATATCTCTCATATTATTGATTCGATTATTGTCACAATATCATCTGCATAATATGGTATTTTATTAAATCAATAATTGAGATGACAAAGTTATTCATATTATTAAATTGTAATATTTACAATGTCTAGAAGTTCTATCAAGGAGAGGTTTGGTCACCTAATTGTGCGCCAATAAGGAGAAATCCTTATTAGAAAGCTCCCTCTTTCTTGGGAAAGACCTGGTTGATAAATATTGTGAGTTATAATATTAATGATGAATGTTATTAAAATTGAAGTTGTGTTCGGAGTTGAATTTGGAGACGCGAACGTGATATTTGAGTCCGGAATGATGAAATTAGTAAAAATAGTCTATAAACACAAAATTTTCCGGGATTAACTTTTTGGTCAAAAAGTCAATAGTTGACTTTTTTTGGGAAAAGTCAAACTTCGAAATTTCAAAATTTTTATTGTTGATAAAAATAGTTTCATTGTGTTGGAATTATTTGTGTTAGTGAAAAATCGACATTTATTTCGATAAAAATTGATGTCTGGAGGTTATATTGACCAATCGGGTATTTAACCGGATAAATGAGCAATTGAATGCTATAATTTCACATGATTATAACTATTTGTTCAAATGTGTATACTATTGTTTCAAATTCTTGTTACTATTAGGGGAGTTGGTGCAAGATTGATAATACTTGTATGACTAAGTTAAAAATGGAGGTATAGATGGAGGTACTATACTGTAATTCGTATTTTCACATGTCTAGAACTATTGATTCACATGATTTACTATTGAATCACATTATTTACTATTAGGGGAGGTGATGCAAGTTTGATAATACTTGCATGACTAAATTAAAAATAAAGGAAAAGTTGGAGGTACTGTATTGTAATTTTTCAAGGCCTAAAATGTGCAATTATTGAAACTATATTTTTCTATAAATAGAAGCTCATTCTTCATTCATTTCTAACCAATTCACTAAAGCTATAGAGAAATTATTATAGAGAGAAATTGTAGAGAGAAAATCTACAGAAGAATAGAAGCTTGCTACCTCACTATTCCAGTATCCAGTTTCTTCTAAGGTAAGGAATATTATTTCTTTCTTTCGTCTTCATGAAAAGAACTTCTGTTATTCCATTCTTTATTATTATTATTTTGGAATAACTTGTTTATGTGAAGTACCGCATACTTGGTGAAATTCTTCTGTTATTCCATTCTTTATTGTTCTGTTGGAATATCCTGTCTGTGCGTTTTACGACGGACCTGGTTCTGTTATTTATTATTCTGTTGGAATAACCTGTCTATGAGAAGTACTGAATGCATGGTGATTTCTGTTTTTATTCCATTATTTATTATTCTATTAGAATATCTTGTCTGTGCGTTTTATGCTGGACCTGGTTTCGTTATTTATTATTCTGTTGGAATAACCTGTCTATGCGAAGTACTGCATGCATAGTGATTTCTGTTGTTATTCCATTCTTTATTATTCGGTTGGAATATCCTGTCTGTGCGTTTTACGCAGGACCTGGTTCCTTTATTTATTATTCTATTGGAATAACTTGTCTATGCGAAGTACCGCATGCATGGTGATTTCTTTTGTTATTCCATTCTTTATTATACTCAGTTGGTAAAAGTTTTGACTTCTATACTCCATGAAATTAGTAAAATATCCTTGATATTTGCGCTTCATCCAGTATCTTTTCATGGAAATATTCTTCGGAGCATTCTTAAATTTTACTCTACAAAGAAGTATCATGTTGACAATTTGGACGTTATTAGTTCCTGAATAAATTAATTCTTGAACTTGTTTTATTGAATTCTTATATCATTGTCATCATCCTCATATTTATATATATTTTTTGAAAGTCATCTGTGGATTGTAGTTCATAGATGCACTTGGTATGATTATGATTAGGGATTATTCGGTGTAATCATGACCGTAATGTTATAAATGATGTGGTAAAAGTCCTCATTGAATTGGCCCGTAGTGCATTGATGGACAGTTTTTGGCATGATCATGACCATTGATGAATACACGAATGTCCTTGGCCCGTAGTGCATGGATAATTTGTGGTCGTGATACTAAAGAATATCCTTGGCCGTAGTGCAGGGGTGATTCGATGATGTGGATTATTTATTAAGCCGAGTCTCAGCGATAAAAGTGATTAAAACCTTTTAAATCATAAAAGATAGTAGATTTTATTCTCTACTTGACTCTTTTAATGGATTGCTTGTTCCGCTGCAATTAAACTTGATGTCTATTGTATTTTATCAGTTTAACATTGTTGTAGACTAATGATAATTTATTCTGCATTATCTTAGTCATAATATTTCTTATTGGGCTAGTTGAGCTCACCCTTTCTTTTACTATTCTCTTCAGGAAATGAGAATATAGCTGGGACGAGTCGGGGAACGGAGTGATGGATCAGATGATAGTATTAGTAGTCCTCACTATTATGTTAAATAGTGTGACAATAAATGTAATGAGGACTTATTCTGAGAGTGGATATTTTCTAGAAGACAGTATTTGTATTAAAACTCACAGTTTGTATTTTGTCGTATTTTACACGACAGTTGTATTATTAAGTTGTATTTGAATTTTGTACCATATTTTTGGCGACTCAAGATGGGTGATGTATACCTATTTTGGGGGCGTCACTGTTGGTATCAAAGCTTAGGGATATGATCCCTGGCTAAGATGTGAGACAAGAACTAGGAGGGGAGAGACGGGGAATTCCTTCGCTAGTATGACCTACCTAAGTTTATTTGGTATTTAATTGGTCGGTCAGAGTATAGGGATAAAATGTGATATGTTAATTAATCCTTGTTTTGTGGCAGTATTTGAAAATGGCATCCGAGAATGTTGAGAACATCATTGGGGCACAGGAGACTGTTGAGTCTCCACAGATCAATAACCAGGACAATGTGCATCAGGAAGGCGACAATCCTCATGCAAACAACAACACTGACCAAATGATGAACGATGGAATGTTCCGAGGCTTAATGCAATTCATGCAACATCAGACGAGAGTGGCTCCTGTCCAAAATGCAGGTGGAAACACTGGCAACTCTCGGACGGTCACCTCCAAACAGTTTAAGGAGCTAGGACCACCAGAGTTTTTTAGAGTGCCAAAATCACTTAAGGCGGAGATGTGGATAAAGCAGATCAACAAGATATTTGATGTCTTGGGATGCTCCGAGGAGCAAAAGGTTCCCTTTGCCACCTTCATGTTGCGGGCAGAGGCAACTTACTGGTGGGAATCTGTAAAGCGTACTCAATCTGCCGCACTGAAGATGTCTTGGGAGAAGTTTTAAAAACTATTTAACTACAAGTACTTTCCCGAAAGTATTCGTCACATGAAAGATGTAGAGTTCATTAAACTGGAGCGAAACAACATGACCGTGTCGCAGTACGAAGCCAAGTTTATGGAGCTGTCCCGGTTTGCGTCCCATTTGGTTGATAACGAGGAGAGAATAACGCGAATGTTTCTAAGAGGTTTGAAACCCGAGATACGTCAATATCTTATCTCTCATAAACTATGTTTGTATTCATATGTTGTTAATAGGGCTCAGTTATTGGAACGAGATAACGAGTCAACCCAACCAAAAGAGAGCAGCCGGCAAAATGATAATACCAGTGAGAGGAGTCATCGAAACGGTGAAAACAAGCATGGAGGGAATCTACATGCCAGAAATGGTAACCACTTCGGTGGTAATCATGGCCAAAACAATAAGAATGGACATTTCAAGAAGAGGAGATTCAACAATGATTGAAAGACGTCAGCACCAGCACCCGTGGTTAAGGAAGGAGAACGACCACCTATCATATGCTTCAAATGTGGAGGGGAGGGATACATCAGTCCAAATTGCGCGATGCCATCCAAAGCATGTTATAATTGTGGAAGAGAAGGTCACCTAGCCCAATTTTGCCGTTCACCGAAGATAAGTTCAGCTAGAATAGAGGCACCAAAGGCCGTCCTAGAAAAGTCAAAGCCGGTAATACAAGGGAGAGCGTTTGTTGTGACCTCCCAGAAAGCAAGGAACCCGAACGAGGTCATCACGGGTAAGCTTATCATAAACTCTAGCGAAGTCTATACCTTATTTGATACCGGTTCTACCCATTCTTTTATTTCTCCTACTTACGCTCAATGTTTAAATTTGACTCCAGAGAAATTGGACTTTGACTTATCTGTTGAAACTCCATTGGGAGAAACCTTCATTACATCCACTGTTTATAAGTCTTGTTTAGTTCAAATCGGTACCCTCACATTACTTGTCGATCTTATTTCATTGAAAATACTTGCATTTGATGTAATTCTAGGGATTGATTGGTTAACTACTCATCATGCAAAAATTGATTATTTTCATAAGGTTGTTAGCTTTCATATTCCTAACCAACCTATTATGCGAATTCAAGCAACCAAACCATTAAAATCAATGACTATCATCTCAAGCCATAAAGCTATTCGTTTATTGAAAAACAGATGTCAAGCTTTCTTAGATCATGTCACGGATCTAAATAAAAATACGTCAATTTTGAATGATAATTTTATTGTTAATGAATTTCCTGACGTATTCCCTAAAGAACTTCCTGGCCTACGCCCAGAGCGTGAAATTGAATTTTGTATCCACCTTGAACCCGGTAAAAAACCTATTTCCAAAGCCCCATATCGAATGGCTCCTATTGAACTTCAGGAATTAAAGACCCAACTACAGGAATTGTTAGACATCGGTTTCATTCATCCTAGTACGTCTCCATGGGGTGCTCTTATTCTATTCATAAAAAAGAAATATGGGAGTATGTAACTTTGTATTGATTATCGGGAGTTGAACCATGTTACCATCAAAAATAAATACCCATTGCCACGTATTGATGACCTGTTTGACCAGTTACAAGGAGCCAAATTCCTTTTAAAGATTGATCTTCGTTCTGGTTATCACCAATTGAAGATTAGAACCGATGACATTCAAAAGACGTCTTTCAGAACTCGGTACAGGCATTATGAATTTCTAGTCATGTCTTTTGGATTGACTAATGCTCCTGCTACCTTTATGGATATGATGAACCGAGTATTCAAGCAATATTTGGATAACTTTGTGGTCGTCTTTATTGATGACATCCCTATTTATTCCAAAAGCCATGAAGATCATGAACAACACTTGAGGTTGATACTCCAAAAACTTTGTGAATATAAACTTTATGTCAAGTTGAAGAAATACGATTTCTGGCTTGAGGAAGTAGCATTCCTTGGGCACGTAGTATCAAGTCATGGAATATCTGTTGACCCAACAAATATTGAAGCTATTCAAAGCTGGGAGCAACCCAAATCAGTGACTGAAGCACGTAGCTTTCTCGGTTTAGCTGGTTATTATCGGAGATTTGTGGAAGGATTTTCTCGAATCGCTACTCCATTAAATCAACTAACTCAAAAAGATACAAAATTTGGTTGGAGTGAGGAATGTGAGAAGAGTTTTCAAGAACTCAAGAGGAAACTCATTTCAGCACATGTTCAAATAATACCATCTAGATCGGAGGGATTTGTCATCTACATTGATGCTTCGGGCAAAGGGTTAGGTTGTATTCTTATACAATATGGGAAATTCATAGCCTATGCCTCACGACAACTCAAAGAATATGACAGGAATTATCCTACTCATGATCTAGAGTTGGCAGTAGTCGCTTTTGTACTAAAGATTTGGAGGCATTATTTGTATGGGGAGAAAGTGGAGATCTTTACGGATCATAAAAGCCTCAAATATTTCTTCCTCAAAAGGAACTCAACATGCGACAGCGACGTTTGTTTGAACTATTGAAAGATTATGATCATACCATCCAATACCATCCTGGAAAAGCGAACTTGGTAGCTGACGCATTAAGTAGAAGATTATATGCGGGTACGAGTACGATATTGTCAACGCAAAGGCCCATTTTGTATGACTTACAAAGGATGAAGATAGAGATAAAGACTCCAGGGACCCACGTGATGATGGCGAATATACGAGTAGAACTAACTTTAATCGATAAGGTTAAAGTTTCTCAAGCTAAAGACCTGGAGCTGATGCGTATGAGAAAGAAAGGCATGAAGGTGCTATGCCGGAAGAAAGAATCGATGAAGAAGGAATACTTCGAGTCAACTCCAGAATTTGTGTTCCTAACGACCCTAAGTTAAAGTATAAAATCATGATGGAGGTGCACAATACACCGTTTGCAATCCATCCTGGGAGTACCAAAATGTATCGTGATCTTCGACAGACATTTTGGTGGAGCAATATGAAGAGAGAGATAATGGGGTTTATCTCAAGGTGTCTAACTTGTCAACGAGTCAAGGCGGAGCATCAAGTGCCAGAAGGTCTATTGCAACCACTTGAAATTCCAGAATGGAATTGGGAGCACATTACCATGAATTTCGTTACTGGTCTTCCCAAGGTTTCTCAAGGCATAGATGCGATTTGGGTCATTGTCGATAGACTAACCAAGTCAACTCATTTCTTACCGATATGAGAAACTTATACACTTGAACGTCTTGCTAGTATGTATATAAACAAGATTGTAAGATTGCATGGTATGCCAGTATCCATAGTTTTTTATTGAGACCAAAGAATCACTTCAAGATTTTGGGTTAGTTTGCAAAAAGCTATGGGCATAGATTTATAATTTAGTTCGGTATATCATCCTCAGACGGACGAACAATCAGATAGGACTATTAAAACTCTTGAAGATTTATTAAGACTCTGTTACAAGATTTGGAAAGAGAGGAAAGCTCAATCCTCGATTCATTGGCCCATTTTTAATCCTTGGTCGAGTAGGAACTGTGGCATATAGACTCGCTTTACCGCCAAGTATGTCTCGTGTTAATAACGTTTTTCACATATCCATGTTACGTAAATATGTGGAAGACCCGAACCACATTATTGAATTAGAACCGGACGTGATAGAGGAAGATTTAACGTATGAAGAGTTACCTCTTAAAATCTTGGATAAGAAGGATCATATTCTACGCTCCAAGGTTATACCTCAAGTCAAAGTTTTGTGGAGAAACCACGACGCGGAAGAAATGACTTGGGAGTTAGAATCTGAGATGAAGTCAAGATATCCTCACCTATTCGACATACCAGGTACGTACCCTAATTTTGAGGGTGAAATTTTATAAGAAGGGGAGGTTGTAAGACCCCAACTTTTATGAATAAAGATGATTTTTCTATAATTATCATTTTTGAATATTATGGAATGAATTTGTTATAATTTTATAGTTGTGGGTAATATTTATAAATTCTGCAAAGTATGCAAGTTGTTATATTATATTCGATTGGTCGGAGAATATTCATTTTAGCAGGGAATATTCGTACAACGGCGCAATCATTGGTGGACCCCATAACAGAATTATTGTCGGATTGAGAAAACGACAAAAATATATTTATGAAAATAACGGCGGAAGTTTTACCGTTAATACTGTTGAACTACTCGGTAGTAAAAGTACAGTAATACACGCGGTTGCATAGTAGCACACGGTATTGATTATTGATGCTTACGTGAGAACTCACTCAGTTATACTCAATTATTGTTACAGTAATTGCGGCATCATATCTCTCATAATATTGATTCGATTATTGTCACAGTATCATCTGCATAATATGTTATTTTATTAAATCAATAATTGAGACGACAAAGTTATTCATATTATTAAATTGCAATATTTACAATGTCTAGAAGTTCTGTCAAGGAGAGGTTTGGTCACCTAATTGCACGCCAATAGGGAGAAATCCTTATTGTAAAGCCCCCTCTTTACTGGGAACGACCTTGTTGATAAATATTGTGAGTTATAATATTAATGATGAATGTTATTAAAATTGAAGTTGTGTTCGGATTTGAATTTGGAGACGCGGACGTGATATTTGAGTCCGGAACGATGAAATTAGTAAAAATAGTCTATAAACACAAAATTTTCCAGGATTAACTTTTTGGTCAAAAAGTCAACAATTAACTTTTTCGGAAAAATTCAAACTTCGAAATTTCAAAATTTATATTTTTAATAAAAATAGTTTCATTATGTTGGAATTATTTGTGTTAGTGAAAAATCGACATTTATTTCGATAAAAATTGATGTCTGGAGGTTATATTGACCAATCGGGTATTTAACCGGATAAATGAGCAATTGAATGCTATAATTTCACATGATTATAACTATTTGTTCATATGTGTATACTATTGTTTCACATTCTTGTTACTATTAGGGGAGTTGGTGCAAGATTGATAATACTTGCATGACTAAGTTAAAAATGGAGGTATAGATGGAGGTACTATACTGTAATTCATATTTTCACATGTCTAGAACTATTGATTCACATGATTTACTATTGAATAACATTATTTACTATTAGGAGAGGTGATGCAAGTTTGATAATACTTGCATGACTAAATTAAAAATAAAGGAAAAGTTGGAGGTATTGTATTTTAATTTTTAGAGCCCCAAAACGTGCAATTATTGAAACTATATTTTTCTATAAATAGAAGCTCATTCTTCCTTCATTGCTCACCAATTCACTAAAGCTATAGAGCAATTAATATACAGAGAAATTGTAGAGAGAAAATCTACAAAAGAAAAGAAGCTTGCTACCTCACTATTCCAGTATCCAGTTTCTTCTAAGGTAAGGGGTATTATTTCTTTCTTTCATCTTCATGAAGAGAACTTCTGTTATTCTATTCTTTATTATTATGTTGGAATAACCTGTCTATGCAAAGTACCGCATACTTGGTGAAATTCTTCTGTTATTCCATTCTTTATTGTTTTGTTGGAATATCCTGTCTGTGCGTTTTATGCCGGACCTGGTTCCGTTATTTATTATTCTGTTGGAATAACATGTCTATGCGAAGTACCGCATGCATGGTGATTTCTGTTGTTATTCCATTCTTTATTATTCTGATGGAATATCCTGTCTGTGCGTTTTACGCCGGACTGTGTTCCGTTATTTATTATTCTGTTGGAATAACCTGTCTATGCGAAGTACCGCATGTATGATGATTTCTGCTGTTATTACATTCTTTATTATTCTGTTGAAATATCCTGTCTGTGCATTTTACACCGGACTTGGTTCCATTATCTATTATTCTGTTGGAATAACCTGTCTATGCGAAGTACCACAAGCATGGTGATTTCTTTTGTTATTCCATTCTTTATTATTTTGTTGGAATATCCAGTCTCTGCATTTTACGCCGGACCTGGTTCCGTTATTTATTATTCTATTGGAATAACCTGTCTATGCGAAGTACAGCATGCATGGTGATTTCTTTTGTTATTCCATTCTTTATTATACTCAGTTGGTTAAAGTTTTGACTTCTATAGTCCATGAAATTAGTAGAATATCCTTGATGTTTGCGCTTCATCCAGTATCTTTTCATGGAAATATTCTTCTGAGCATTCTTGAATTTTACTCTACAAAGAAGTATCATGTTGACAATTTGGACGTTATTAGTTCCTGAATAAATTAATTCTTGAACATGTTTTATTGAATTCATATATAAGTATCATCATCCTCATGTTTATATTTTTTTTGAAAGTCATCTGTAGCTTGTAGTGTATAGATGGACTTGGTATGATTATGACCAGGGATTATTCGGTGTAATCATTATCGTAATGTTATAAATAATATGGTAAAAGTCCTCATTGGCCCGTAGTGCATTGAATGACAGTTGTTGGCATGATCATGACAATTGATGAATACACGAATGTCCTTGGCCCGTAGTGCATGGATAATTTGTGGTCGTGATACTAAAGAATATCCTTGGCCGTAGTGCAGGAGTGATTCGATGATGTGGATTATTTATTAAGCTGAGTCTCAGCGATAAAAGTGATAAAAGTGATGAAAACCTTTTAAATCATAAAAGATAGTAGATTTTATTCTCTACTTGACTCTTTTAATGGATTGCTTGTTCCGCTGCAGTTAAACTTGATGTCTATTGTATTTTATTAGTTTAACATTGTTGTAGACTAACGATAATCTATTCTGCATTATCTTAGTCATAATATTTCTTACTGGGCTAGTTGAGCTCACCCTTCTTTCACTCTTCTCTTCAGGAAATGAGAATATAGCTGGGACGAGTTGGGGAACGGAGTGATGGATCAGATGATAGTATTAGTAGTCCTCACTATTCTGTTAAATACTGTGACAATAAATGTAATGAGGACTTATTCTGAGAGTGGATATTGTCTAGCAGACAATATTTATTTTAAAACTCACAGTTTGTATTTTGTCGTATTTTACACGACAGTTGTATTATTAAGTTGTATTTGAATTTTGTACCATGTTTTTGGCGACTCAAGATGGGTGATGTTATTGATGTATACTTATTTTGGGGGCGTCACATTTATACACTAAATAGGCATGCCCTGGCAGGCTAGGCTTCTATTTTACAACTTGTACCCCCATCTTGGTGGGGGGTTTTGTGAAGAGAAAGGGGTCCCCAGCGGGGCTAATCCTTGTGATTCTCATCCTTTTATATGCCTCTTTATATGTCTTTAAGTCCTCTTGAAAGTTCGTGAGTTAATCGAATCGAACCAATCCTTCTTGGACTCAAATTCGGACAAAAAATGACTTTTTTGCACGTACCCCTGCTCCGGCGGGGGTTTATACACTAAATAGGCCCACCCTGGCGGGCTAGGCTTCTGTTTTACAGCTTGTACCTGTGACAACCCGAGAATTTTGACAATTTATTAAAATCTTAAATGATTGATTTAAGGTAAAATATTAGACCTAGACAGAAAATAAGTGTGTGCATTTGATGTTATTACGATGGAATTATGAGGATTTCAAAATTATGTGAAGGATTTAGGTGAATTATTCAGAATTAAGTTTATATGTGTTTATTTCAGAATGTGGTCAAGGGTCAAGGGTTGACCAGATAAATTATATATGTGTCAAACCCTAAGTATATATTAAGAACGACAACGTTCAACTAGAAAACCCTAACGTCTATTAAAAAAACCTAGAAATCGGTTATGGAAACCCTAGTTTCAGTTCTGGGATTCCGAAACCTTAATTCGGATATTAAAAACCCTAGATTGGGAATGCAATGCTATACATAAGGTTTAACGTTATTAATTATAAATTAATTAGGGAAAACCCTAATGAATTACTGGAAACCCTATTTGAGTATTAGAAAACCCTAATACCATATCTGAAAATCCTAATTTCAGATTTCGAATATTTGAAACCCTAATCTGGGAATATAACGGAGAATTATAATGCTCAAGTGATTTAAATTATAAGCTTAATAGGGTAAAGCTTAATTATTTAGCAAACCCTAATTTCCAAAATTTGAACCTTAATTATTCTGTCTAAAACTCTAAATCGGGATATTAAAACCTCAAGTGGTAAGCTTGAAATTAAGTATAGAGTTTCTATTTTATTAATTGTAAGTATAATTAGGGATAACCCTAATTGATTTATTTGGAAAGCCCTAATTTCTAATGTAGGAAACCCTAACATGCAATTAGAGAAAACCAAATATTAGCTTATAGAGTGTAATGTTAATTAGGAAGCCTTAACCCTAATTAGCAAGCTTGAATGAGATTAGTAAACTTTATTGTAATTAGGAAACCCTAATCTAAATTAGGAAACCTAATTTCTAAATTTGAAAGATTATTTTCTATGTAAAATCCTAATTAGTGAGTTATAAACTCTAATGACCAATTACGATCCTAATTGCTAAATTAGCAAATTTAATTAGGAAATAATAATCCTAATTGGGCAAGCTTAATTTATGATTAGGAAATTATAATATAATTATCAAATCCTAATTAAAATTTAGAAATATTAATTTTCTATTTTGAAAACTTAAATTGGAAATCCTAGAATTTTTTTTAAAATCCTAAGGGTTCAAACCCTAAATCCTAAGGGCTCAAACCCTAAACCCTAAGGGTTGGAGCATTTGACTATTTAGCCACTAAAAGTACAAACCAAATGACCAAAGTGCCCTTTATATTATATTGAGATGGAGTGTAGATCCAGCCCTAGTAAATAGTTGGTAACCAACCCCAAGCTAGCCATGTGCCTATATCTCTCAAGAATCAGATCTCATTGCCACTTAGCATCAATTGTGACCATAGATTAAAAATCTAAGAGCTTTAAAAGTAGGACAAAGCATACTTTATTTTTCATTTGAGCCAAGTCCATTTTCTCTCTTCCATCTGAATTTTGAGAGTGAAAGTGAGTGAGAAACAAAACCAAAGTCAGCCTTTAGCTTGCCAGGATCAAACACCAAAGATCAGATTCAAAAATTGAGCATTCATGAGGAATAAACCCTAATTCTAGAAATCCTTAGATCTGATGTTTGATGTTGTGATTTTATGTTTAAATGTGTAGTGTGTAGTATATATATTAGTGATATGGGTTGTAATATCACAGATCCATAACACTTAGATGCTCGAAATTGATGTTTTTAAAAATCTGGAAATCTGGAAAAAGTGGCCTGACAGCCGAATGTCAGAGCCCATAGATTCATACGTGTTAGTTGTTTGTTGTGTTTAAAGTTATAGATCTATTCTATGTTGTAAGGTCTTTGCTCTGAAACTTTAATCAAGCATAGATCATGTATAGATCAAAAGTTATTAATGGTCAAAGTACGTTGACCGAACACAACCTGTTTCTGGAAGTCCCTTAAAATTTCCAGAAAACCCAGAATTTCTGACAACGTTTTGCAGGCACTATTCCTGTAATTTGTTATTTTGGTTAACTTACTGGTTAGACATTATAGACTGGTATGTAGACTATACACTAGAGTCCTTAGAATACCCATATCATGTGTAGGATTCAAGTTATTGAGGGTCAAACCTGCGTTGACCACCAGCTTTTGTAGAAATCTGGAAAACCCAGATTTCTAAAGAACACGATTTCTGTTAGAACTTTGACCGTGTCATAACCTATGGATTTGTTGTTTATGGACTGAGATCTTGTTATCTCGTTGTTCTTTGTCATGTGTACTACGGTTAAAAACCAAGAAACAAGCAAAATAATTACCAGAACACTTTGTAATTTGAGCTCAAAAGTAGACACACGAACTGCCTTGGGTTTCTGGGTTGCCCAGAAAACCCAAGCATGTTCTGACAAGCATTTTGATTGCCCAGATCTAATTGTGTGTTTGTTTTTTGATTTAGAAACGGGTATCGAGTTGTAGTGTTACATATTATCTACAAGATCATGGTTAGAAATTTCCCAAAAACAGTTTGTATCGAAATTTAAGGATGGTCAAACATGGCATGTTGATCACGAAGCTGTCAGTGTTCTTGATGCTTAAGAACACCAACAGCGACGGATTTGTCGCATAAAGCCCTTTAGCGACGCTTATTTTCGGAAAATAGATTATTTTAATAAATAAATAGAAATAAATGGTTTTTAAATTATTAAAAATACATATTAAATTCTGAAAAATTATTTTAAAGCCTAAAAAATAGTTTTTAATTACTTGGAGTATATTTCGAAAATATTTAATATTTTGGAATATAAATGGTATTTATTTATTTAATTATAATATTAAATAAATTTTTTTAATTCATGAAAAATCATGAAAATTATATTATGGTGTTAGAAAATATTTTAAGTAATTTTTGATGACTTTTGATATTTTGTGATGAATTTCATTAATATTTATTATTAATGGTAATTATTTTATTTAATAAATATATTAGATAAATTATGGGAAAAATAGAATTAATGATTTAAAATTCATATAAAAATGATTCAAGTGTTATAAAAATATTTAAAGTTATAAAATATAACTTTTGATATTTTGTCATGAAAATGTTAATATTTTAATATTAATATTAATTATCGAATAATGGATTTGATTGTTTAAAATCATAGAAATATGATTTTAGGGTATTAAAAATACTTTGTGATGTTATAATTATATTATAATATTATGTTATGATTTTCATTGATATTTAGTATTAAATTAATATTAATGATTAAAGAATTATGGGGTATTTAATTCATTTAATTGCGGTGTAAGTGATTGAAATTACGATAATGATATTAATTATCTGAAAATTATTGCAAGTTTATAAAAAATGTTTTGACTAATAATATGATTATCTAAGATATTGTTTAGTGTTTAGGCAGAGTTTAATGGAACTTAAACTCGATATTTGTTCGATTAGACCGTCGGGATGATTGAATTGTGTCGGTTTTAACTCAGACTTAAATAGTCTAATTTGATGCTAAGTCTTATATGTTGTATAGACTGATAGGATTATGTGATAATGTTTTTAGATTATTTTATACTATGATGATATTATTCTAATAGTTGGAGATCGGTATTATCTGTATTAGGTCTTCGGATAAAGCTAAGTTATATTTCGTATCGTTAATCAACGGTTCAGGCAAGTATGTTTTTCTTAACCTTACTAAGAGTATTTCATTCAGTTATGCTTATGGTTAATCATTACTGATTGCCATGTAGAATTGTACTCTGTACATCTTGTATGTATAAGTCAGGTATGAAAGGCTGATCACCTTCATTTCCAGTTGGTCCAGATATATATTGTTCATATGTAATACTTGTTCAGTCAAAAGTTTGTTCATGCTAATTCACAACTATATTGTGAATTATAGCTAGCTTATTATTCTAAATCTTTCAATCATGATATATCCTTAAATTGTACTTAAATTTGCTGGGCAACTTTTATGCTCACCCTTGCTATATCATGATAAAACATTACAGATTAAGGTGAATGCGTTGGATACAAGGAAAGTTAAAGACAGTTCCAGCTTAAAGTTAATGTGCGCGATTAGTTTTGTAATAGTCTTGTATGATAATGATGTCATGTGTTAGATAAGTTATGAATTGTGTATAAGTTATGGTTACTCGACCTTGGGGATAGTGTATAATGTTTAATATATAAACAATTTATGTTTATATCTTCCTTAACAGTTATAGAAATAACGAACCGGATCCGCGGCGATTTGGGGGTGCTGGCGGGGGTTTTATGAAGAGAAAGCTCGCCCCGGCGGGGGTTTTATTAAGAGAAAGCTCGCCCTGGCGGGGGTCATTTTTCTACTCTGACATGCTTTGGGAAAATGGCCATAACTTCTTCGTCTGAACTTCGATCTCGATGACTCATGATGTTCCGAAAAGAGGAGACGTAGATCTACAACTTTCATTCTTGAAATGTTTCTAAATAAGGAATGGAGAAATGTTGAAATTGGTTCTGAAGTGGATGCTATGTAAGTAGTCACCCAAAATAGTGAAGTTCAACATCCGTTAGTACAAAGGTCATAACTCGTGCATCTGAACTCCTATTGGAATGATTCAAAATGTTCTAGAAAGCTAAGAAGAAGCTCTAAAATATAATCTAAGTTGCAAGTGAAGAACATGAAAAAAAAACATGAAAGCCCAAACGATGTCCTGATTACTTTTCTTTGCGATTTCACACCAATTGTTTGCAATCACAGCTCCCAAGTATATAATCTAAAAAACGAACACAAAATGCATGGAAAGTAACTAAGAAACATAAGATTAAGCAACTAATTCAAGTAACAGATACCAGATAAGTAGGTATAAAACCTACTTATCAACCACATGTATGGTGAATAACCCTTCATACTCATTCTTTATTTGTGGAAAAGATCTATCTACGCGAATTACCGTATGACAGGTGAAAATTAATTTGAAGTTCTGTATATTTTTTATTTTTATATTCTTAAAATCTAATCTTACTATGGTAAGTATTGCTTCTATAATCCCTAAAATTAGTAGAATATCCTTGAGTTTTGCGCTTCATCTAGTATCGTTTCATTAACATATTGGTCTGAAATTTCTTATTTCAATATTTTTATTCGGGGTACTATTCACTCAGGGTACTATTTATTCGGGGTACTTTGCATGACGGGGTACTATTCATTAGTACTATTCATTCAGGTACTATTCATGGGGTACTATTCACGATAAAAGTGATTTTTTTGTCTAAATTATTTTTGATACATGAATATAATTCTAAAATTTTACTGCATAAATAGTTATCATGTTGACAATTTGGACATTCTTGAACTTTGGATAAATTAAATTACTAATCTCTAATATTTATCCTTGTTCTCACTTGATTGATTCCTTATATCATTGTCATCATCCTCATGCTTATGTTGTGGTAAAAGTCATCTTTGGCCCGTAGTGTATAGATGTACTGTTGATTGGTATGATTATGACCAGGAATTTTGTATTGGTATAATCATGACCTGTAATGTTACAGACAACTGATGTGGTGAAAATCCTCTTTGGCCCGTAGTGTGACGCCCCCAAACTAGGTATACATCACCCATCTTGGGTCGACAGATACATGGTACAGAATACAGCTACAACTTAATTATACAACTATCGTGCAGAGTACAACAGAATACAAGTTGTGAGTTTTAATACAAATATTGTCTCTAGACAATATACAAACTCAAATTCAATCTTATTACAATTATTATCACACTATTTCACAGAATAGTGATGAATACTATAGCCACCATCTGGACCATCAATCCATTCCCTGACTAGTCCCAGCTATATTCTCATTTCCTGAAGAGAATAATAAAAGAAAATAGTGAGCTCAACTAGCCCAATAAGAAATATTATGACTAAGATAATGCAGAATAAATTGTCGTTAGCCTTCAACAGTATAACAACTGATAGAATATAATAGACAACAAGTTTTAGATCAACAACTGCAGCGGAACAAGCAATTCATTGGAAGAGTCAAGTAGAGCATGATATCTACTATCTTCTATGATTTAAAAAGTTTATCATCAATTTTATCGCTGAGACTCAACTTAATAAATAATCCACATCATCGAATCATCCTTGTACTACGGCTAAGGATATTCACTAGTATCACGACCACGAATTATCCATGCACTACAGGCCAAGGATATTCGTATTTTCACCAATGGTCATGATTATACCGATTAATCACTGGTCATAATCATACCAATAACTATCCATCAATGCACTACGGGTCAATGAGGACTTTTATCACATCATTTGTAACATTATGGGTCATGATTATACCGAAAGATCCCTGGTCATAATCATACCAATCAACAGTCCATATATGCACATAAGCCAAAGATGACTTTATCACAATATATGCATGAAGATGATGACAATGATATAAGAATTCAATTAAATGAAAGCAAGGATACATTTTAAAGATATATAATTTAATTTATCCAGGATTCAATAATATCCAAATTGTCAATATTATACTGCTTTGTGGGGTAAAATTCAAGAATAATATTTTATCAAAAATGATTTAGACCGAAAAGAAATCAATTTTTATCATAAATAGTACTTTGGGTGAATAGTACCTGAGTGAATAGTACCCCATAAATAGTACTTCAGGAATAGTACTTCATGAATAGTACTTTGTGAATAGTATCCTATAAATAGTACTTTGTGAATAGTATCGTATTTATGAATAGTGCCCATGAATAGTACTCTGTGAATAGTACCGTACATATAAATAGTATCGTATAAATGAATAGTACTTCGGCATGAAAAGCTTAAAATTTAACAAGAATGTTCAGAAAATATCCTTATAAAACGTTATTCCATTCTTTATTATTATGTTGGAATAACCTGTCTATGCAAAGTATCGCATACATGATGAAATTCTTCTGTTATTCCATTCTTTACTATTCTGTTGGAATATCCTGTATGTGCGGATTACGCATGACCTGGTTCCGTTCTTTATTATTCTGTTGAAATATAATGTCTGTGTAGTCTATCGCACGCCTAGTGAATTCTTCTGTTATTCCATTCTTTATTATTTTATTAGAATATCCTATCTGTGCATATTACGCATGACCTTGTTCCATTATTTATTATTATGTTGGAATAACCTGTCTGTGCGGTCTATCGCATGCCTGGTGAAAATTCTATTGTTATTCCATTCTTTATTATTCTGTTTGAATATCCTGTCTGTGCGGATTACGCATGACCTGGTTCCATTCTATATTATTTTATTGGAATATCCTGTCTGTGCGGATTACGCATGACCTTGTTCCATTCTTTATTATTATGTTAGAATAACCTGTCTATGCAAAGTACCGCATACATGGTGAAATTCTTCTGTTATTCCATTCTTTATTATTATGTTGGAATAACCTGTCTATGCGAAGTACTGCATACATGGTGAAATTCTTCTCTTATTCCATTCTTTATTATTCTGTTGGAATAACCTGTCTATGTGGATTTACCACATGCATGGTAAATGATCCTTCGTATTCATTCCTTATTAAATTGTGGAAATAATCTATCTATATGGATTACTGCATGGCGGGCAAAAATCCATTTACAGATTCATATATTCTATTATACTCAGTTGGTAAAAGTTTTGACTTCTATACTCCATGAAATTAGTGGAATATCCTTAATATTTGCGCTTCATCCAGTATGTGATGCCCCCAAAATAGGTACACATCATCCATTCTGATTTGCCAAATTCATGGTACAGAAACAACTACAACTTTTATTATTTCAATTGTCGTGAAAAATACAACAACACACATGCTGTGAGTTTAAATACAAATATTGTCTTCTAGACAATATCCACACTCAAATAAGTCCTCATTACATTTATTGATACACTATTTTACAAAAATAGTGAGGACTGCTAAAACAATTATCTAGGACAATCACTCTTTACCCCGATTGGTCCCTGCTATATTCTCACCTCCTGAGAAGAAAAATGGAACAAAAAGGAAAATGGTGAGCTCAACTAGCCCAATAAAGAATATTATGACTAAGATAAAGAACAATAATTTATCGTTAGCCTATAACAAATCAGATAAAATATAATGGACAAGCAATTTTAGATCAATATTCGCAGCGGAAATAACAATTCATTAGAAGAGTTAAGTAGAGAATGAAATCTACTATCATCTATGAATTTAAAAGTCCATCATCAATATTTTATCCCTGTAACATCAATCAATATACATCTTGGATCAAATATTCATCTTTGCACTACGGGCCAAAGATATTCATTTGTATCACCAGTTGGTCATGTTCATCTCAACACCTGTTCATCTTTGCACTACAGGCCAAAGATATTCTTCAAGTAATCATACATCTTTGCACTACAGGCCAAAAATATTCATCAAGTATCAACATTAAGGACTGAGGATGATGAAAAACATTTTAGAGAAAACGAATCCAGTGAAACAGAAGACAAATATTAGGGATTCGTATAACAGTTTATCCAATATCAATAATACTTCATAATAACCAATTGTGAAGCAAATTTCGAAATAGAGATTATAACATGGATTCAATTTCAAGAATAAGGGTCACAACTGATAACTTGGAAGGAGAAGAACAATATTTTTTTTGTGAACAGTATCCGTGAACAGTACTCATGAACAGTAACCGTGAACAATAAATGTCATAAAAAGTTCCAAATTTGATTAAAAAGTTCAGACCAATATTCCTATGAAATGATAATAGATGAAGAAAAATTTATAATCATTTCAGGAATTATAGAAGCAATATTTACCATAGTAAGTTCAAATTCAAAAATACGAGATAAAATAATATCGTTTTCATAATATGGAGTATGAAAGAAAATAATATATTTCTCATGAGTATTACAATAAAATAATATCCTTTACCTTAGTAGAAGCTTGGATTTGACTAGAATATCAGATATTATTCTGAGAAAATCTTGCAGAATTACTACGCTCAAAGTATTCTTATACTCAAGAAAATACTCACAATACTTTAGAATAAGAATTTCTGATTTGAAAGTGGTGTGTTGAGGAAGGAGGGTAACCTCCCTTTTATAGTGCAACGGATGGAGAAGGTTTGGGAAAGTTTGGCAGATAATTAGGCAAGTATGATAAATAATGCGGCCACGAACCCACTACAATTTATCAACTTTCAATTTCCACCAATCAAAGTGGTCCTATGGGAGAAAACAAGGCACATATTTACAGAAGAAACTTATTCTGCCCACCTTTCTTTTCTTCTTTGCCTAATTCTTTTCCACTCCTGCCTAACTCCTCCCATTTTCTTATGGGAGAGGACCCACCCATTTGCGAAGCTTAGTTTGTAGGAAGAGCTTGAATAACTCACAATTGAGGTCCCACACTTATTTGGAAAAACAAAGGATGGCAGAAGAATAATTCCACCCATTTTGCAAATGAGAAGTACTGCACGGAAGTTTTTCTAATTCAAGTTGTTAACCTTCTTTTAATCACATGCTTATATATATTATAATAATATTATTATTAACAATTATAATATATCATAATAATATATTTGAATGAATATTTTATCGGAGAAATAATTGTAATTCCACAAAAATATGTCAAACTTTCAACAAATATTTCATGCTAAAATTCCTTCATTTACAACCACATAAAATATATCCATCATTTATATCCACATAAAATAAATATTTCCTTATCAATAATTAATTATTCACAAATAATATTACAGAATCACAATTATGACAACCAGGTCGTTCCCAGGAAAGAGGGGGCTTTCAAATAAGGATTTCTCCTTACTGGCGCGCAATTAGGTGACCAAACCTCTCCTTGACAGAACTTTATAGACATTGCCAATAATGCTATCTGATAATATTATTCAAATAATATTAAATATTTATTTGATAATGAGAAATACCGTGCAATGGCAAGTATTGAAACAACAATAATATAAAATATCAACGCAACAATTATTGAATCAATAAAATAAAATATTGAACAGTAATTACAGTAACAATTATTGAGTAGTGCCCTCTTACGTAAGAATCAATAATTCAACAATATTGTGCAATACCGTGTGCTACTGTGCAACCACGTGTATTACTATATTTTAACCACCAGGTAACCAAACAGTGTTAACGGTAATAATTACACCGTTATTTATAAAAACTCATATTTTTCATTTTCTTCATCCGACCGTTATTCTGTTATGGGGCCCACAAATGACTGCGCCACTGAATATTCCTGACAAAAAGAATATTCCACGACCAAACGAATATTTCCCGATAACAATGAATATTTTATAACCACTTGCTTATTTTATAAAATTTGCACATTTCACCCATAACCAAAGCATTATATCAAATTAACACCTTATTAATTTAGAATAATGAATAGAGGAAAAATTCAATTTCATTTATAATAAGTTGGGGTCTTACAACATCCCCTCCTTATGAAATTTCGTCCTCAAAATTGACGTACGTACCTGATATTTCGAAAAGGTGAGGGTACCTCACTTTCATTTCCGTTTTCAACTCCCAGGTCATTTCTTCAATAGCATGGTTCCTCCACAAAACCTTGACTTGTGGTATAACCTTTGTTTGTAGGACATGCTCTTTCATATCCAATATCTTGATAGGTACCTCCTCGTACGTTAAATCTTCGGCTATCTCGTCTAGTTCTAACGTAATAATGTGGTTTGAGTCTTTCATATATTTACAAAGCATAGATATATGAAAAACATTATGAACACGAGACATGCTTGAAGGTAATGCGAGTCTATAGGCCACATTTCCTATTCGGTCAAGAATCTCAAATGGTCAAACAAATCGTGGATTGAGATTTCCTCTCTTCCCAAATCTTGTAACTCCCTTCCATGGAGCAATATGTAACAGTACATGATCTCCAATATTAAATTCCACGTCCTTTCGATGAAGATCAACATAACTCTTTTGTCGATCTTGTGAGGTCTTTATACATTGCCGGATCATTTGAATCTTTTCTATAGTCATGCGTACTAATTCTGGTCCCAACAACGTTTCTTCTCCCACTTCGTCCGAACATACTGGAGAGCGACACTTTCGTCCATACAACACCTCGAATGGAGCCATATCTATACTTGCTTGATAACTGTTGTTGTATGAGAATTCTACTAGTGGCAAGTACTTATCCCAACTTCCTTTGAAATCTAGGACACAGATTCTTAATAGATCTTCAAGGGTTTAAATAGTCATCTCTGATTGTCCGTGTTTGAGGATGGTTTACTGAATTGAATCGTAAATCCGTGTCCAAAGCTTTCTGCAAGCTAACCCAAAATCTTGAAGTGAATCTTGGGTCACGATCCGAAACTATGGATACTAGTATGCTATACAATCTCACAATCCCATTTACGTACATATGAGAAAGATGTTCAAGGGAATAAGTCTCACATATTTACAAGAAATGAGCAGACTTGATTAATCTATCTACAATAACCAAAATCGCATCTAAAACTTGAGAAACTTTAGGAAAACCTATAACGAAATCCATGGTAATGTGTTCCCACTTCCATTTCAGAATCTCAAGTTGTTGCAATGGAACCTTTGGCACTTGATGCTCTGCCTTTACACGTTGACATGTTAAAAACCTCGAGATAAACTCTGCGATCTCTCTCTTCATATTGTTTCCACCAAAATGTGTGTCGAATATCATGATACATTTTGGTAGACCCAGGATGGATTGCAAACGGTGTGTTGTGTGCCTCCATCATGATTTTATGCTTCAAGTAAGAGTCGTTAGGAACACAAAGTCTGGAGTTGACTCGAAGTATTCCTTCTTCATCGATTCTTGCTTCTGGAATAGCACCTTCTTGCACTTTCTTCTTCATATGCATCAGCCCCAGGTCCGTAGCTTGAGCAGCTTTAATTTTATCGATTAAAATCAGTTCTACTCATATATTCACCATCATCGTCCCTGAAGTCTTTAACTATATCTCCATCCTTTGCAAGTAATACAAAATGGGCATTTGCGTTGACAATATCGCACTCGTACTTGCATATGGCATATGATCTTCTACTCAATGCGTCAGCTACTACGTTCGCTTTTCCAAGATGATATTGAATAGTGTGATCATAATCTTTCAACAACTCAAGGCAACGTCGTTGCCGCATGTTAAGTTCTTTTTGGGTGAAGAAATGTTTGAGGCTTTTATGGTTCGTATAAATCTCCACTTTCTCTCCATACAAGTAGTGTCTCCATATCTTCAACGTAAAAATGACTGCTGCCAACTCTAGATCATGAGTAGGATAATTCCTCTCATATTCTTTGAGTTGTCGCGAGGCATAAGCTATGACATTCCCATGTTGCATGAGAAAACATCCTAACCCTTTGCCTGAAGCATCGCTGTAGATAACAAATCCATCCGAACCAGATGGTATTGCCAGAAAAGGTGCTGAAATGAGTCTCATCTCGAGCTCTTGAAAACTTTTCTCGCATTCCTCGCTCTATATGAATTTTGTATCTTTCCGAGTTAATTGAGTTAACGGAGTAGCGATTCGAGAAAATACTTTCACAAATCTCCGATAATAACCAGCTAAGCCCAGAAAGCTACGCACTTTGGTCTCCAACTTTGGTTGTTCCCAACTTTGTATTGCTTCAATCTTCGCCGGGTCAACAGATACTCCATGCTTTGACACCACGTGCCCAAGGAATGTTACTTCCTCAAGCCAGAACTCGCATTTCTTCAACTTGGCATATAGCTTGTTTTCATGAAGTCTTTCAAGTATCCGCTTCAAATGGTGCTCATTATCTTCACGGCTTTTGGAATAGATGAGGATGTCATCAATAAAGACAACAACGAACTGATCCAAATATTCCTTGAATACACGGTTCATCATATTCATGAAAGCAGCAAGAGCGTTATTCAATTCAAAAGACATGACTAAGAATTCATAATGCCCGTACCGAGTTCTGAAGTCAGTCTTTGGAATATCCTCAGGTTTTAATCTTCAACTGATGATATCCAGAACAAAGGTCGATCTTTGAAAAGAATTGTGCTCCTTGCAACTGGTCGAACAAGTCATCAATGCGAGGTAACGGATACCTATTCGTGATGGTGACATGGTTTAATTCTCGGTAGTCAATACAAAGTCACATACTCACGTCTTTCTTCTTTACGAATAAAATAGGAGCACCCCAAGGAGATGTACTAGGAAGAATAAAACTGATGTCTAACAATTCCTTTAGTTGGACTTTTTACTCCTAAAGTTCAATAGGAGCGATTCAATTTGGGGTTTTAGAAATGGGTTTTGTACCCGGTTCAAGGTCAATAAAGAATTCAACATCACGTTCTGGGGGTAGACCGGGAAGTTCTTCAGGATAAACATCAGGAAATTCTCTAACAACAGAAATATTATCCAAATCTGACCTCTTTCTATTCAAATCCATAACATGGGTTAAGAAAGCTTGACATCCATTTTTCAATAAACGAATAGTTTTATGGCTTGATATAACAGTGACTGATTTTAGTGGTTTAGTTGTTTGAATTCGTATGACAGGTTGGTTAGGAATATGAAAACTAATAACCTTACGAAAATAATCAATTTTGGCATGATGAGTGGTTAACCAATCAATTCCTAAAAGCACATCAAAAGCAAGTATCTTTAAGGAAATAAGATCAACAGGTAATGTGATTGTGCCAACATGGATTAAGCAAGATTCATAAACTGTAGATGTAACGAAGGTTTCACCCAACGGAGTTTTAACAGATAAATCAAAGTCTAATTTCTCCGGAGTCAAGTTTAAACGTTGAGCCCAAGCAGGAAAGATAAAAGAATGGGTAGAACTGGTATCTAGTAAGGTATAAACTTTGTAAGAATTCAAGATTAGCTTACCCGTGATCACCTCGTTCGGGTTCCTCACATTTTGGCCAGTCACGACAAACGCTCTTTCAGGAACCACTAATTTCGACTTATCTAGGACAGCCCTTTGTGTCACCATCCTCGCTGAACAATGTTTCGATATAGTAAAATCTCGAGAGATATGTCCTTCCTTTCCATAATTATAACATACCTTGGATTATTGTGGGCAGTTTGGGCTGATATGTCCCTCTTTCCCGCATTTGTAACACACGATTAGTGGTCCTTCTCCTCCCCTAAAATTTTTTGTTGGTGTTGGTGCTGCTGCTGATGTCTTCCCATCATTGTTGAATCTTCTCTTTTTGAAATTTCCACTTAACCCACCTCTCCTGTTATCATGGCCACGATTACCACTCGAGTGGTTACCGCCTTTGTCTGTATTTTTCCCTCCTCGTTAGTTATCATCGCTATGATGACTGCTATCACCGGTATAACCTTGGTTGTGGTCCCTCGGTTGAGTATACTCATTATATCGCTCTAATAATTGAGCCCTGTTGACAACATCTGAATATAGAGAAAATTTATGAGAGATAAGGTATTGACGAATCTCGGGTTTTAGACCTCTCAGAAACATCTGCGTCATACGTTCCTCATTTTCTACCAAACGAAGTGCAAACCTAGATAACTCAGCGAACTTCGCCTCGTACTGAGACACTGTTATGTTGTTTTGTTCCAGTCTAATAAACTCTACCTCCTTCATATGATGAATACTTTCAGGAAAGTACTTGTCATTGAACAGTTTCTGAAATCTTTCCCAAGACATGCTGAGTGCGGTTGGCTGGGTACGCTTCACAGATTCCCACCAGTAATCTGTCTCACCACGGAACATAAAGGTGGCGAATGGAACCTTCTGTTCTTTCGTGCATCCCAAGACATCGAATATCTTGGTAATTTGCTTGACCCATGTTTCTGTCTTAATCGGATCGGGCTTTCCCCAGAAATCTGGTGGTCCCGACTCCTTAAACTGCTTGCCTATGACTGACCGCGCGTTGCCATCATTTCGACCCGCATTTTGTACACGAGTCTCCCTCGTCTGATTTTGGATGAACTACAAAAAGCTCCTAAACATTCTATCGTTCATCATTTGCTCGGTAGTGTTGTTTACAGGAGGAATATTGTCTTCTTGTTGCACGTTCTCCTAGTTTGTAACTAAAGGTTGTTCCACAGTCTCATACACTCCATTATTAACGTTCTCAGCAACCATTCTTAAATACTACCATAAAAGAAGGGTTAATTAAACAAATTAACATATCACATAATATCCCTATATTATGACTGACTAACAAATAAGCTTAGATATGACACACTAGCGAAGGATTTACTCATCTCTCTCCTCCTAGTTCTATTCCCCGATCTCCGCCAGAGACCATATCCCTAAGCTCTGATACCAACTGTGACGCCCCCAAAATTGGTATACATCACTTATTCTGAGTCTCCAAATATATGGTACATAAACAACTACAACTTTTATTATTACAATTATCGTGAAAAATCCGACAACACGCATGCTGTGAGTTTAAATACAAATATTATTTTCTAGACAATATCCACACTCAAATAAGTCCTCATTACATTTATTAATACATTATTTTACAAAAATAGTGAGGACTGCTAAAAAAATTGTCTAGGACAATCACTCTTTACCCCGACCGATTCCTGCTATATTCTCACCTCCTGAGAAAAAAAATGGAACAAAAAGGAAAAGGGTGAGCTCAACTAGCCCAATAAAGAATATTATGACTAAGATAAAGAACAATAATTTATCGTTAGCCTTCAACAAACCAAATAAAATATAATGGACAAGCAGTTTTAGATCAATATTTGCAGCGGAAATAACAATTCATTAGAAGAGTTAAGTAGAGAATGAAATCTACTATCATCTATGAATTTAAAAGTCCATCATCAATATTTTATCCCTGTAACATCAATCAATATACATGTTGGATCAAATATTCATCTTTGCACTACGGGCCAAAGATATTCATTTGTATCACCAGTTGGTCATGTTCATCTCAACACCTGTTCATCTTTGCACTACGGGCCAAAGATATTCATCAAGTAATCGTACATCTTTGCACTACAGGCCAAAGATATTCATCAAGTATCACCATTAAGGACTGAGGATGAAGAAAAACATTTTAGAGAAAACGAATTCAGTGAAATAGAAGGATAAATATTAGGGATTCATATAAAAGTTTATCCAAGATCAATAATACTTCATAATAACCAATTGTGAAGCAGAATTCAAAATAGAGATCAAAACATGGATTCAATTTCAAGAATAAGGGTCACAACTGATAACTTGGAAGGAGAAAAAAAATATTTTTTTTGTGCACAGTACTCATGAACAGTAACTGCCATGAAAAGTTCCAAATTTGATTAAAAATTTCAGACCAATATTCCTATGAAATGATAATAGATGAAGCGAAATTTCTATTCATTTCAGGAATTATAAAAGCAATACATACCATAGTAAGTTCAAATTCAAGAATACGAGATGAAATAATATCGTTTTCATAATATGGAGTATGAAAGAAAATAATATATTTCTCACGAGTATTACAATAAAATAATATCCTTTACCTTAGTAGAAGTTTGGATTTGACTAGAATATCAGATATTATTATGAGAAAATCTTGCAGAAAAATTACGCTCAAAGTATTATTATACTCAAGAAAATACTCACAATACTTTAGAATAAGAATTTCTGATTTGAAAGTGGTGTGTTGAGGAAGGAGGGGTAACCTCCCTTTTATAGTGCAACGGATGGAGAAGGTTTGGGAAAGTTTGGTAGATAATTAGGCAAGTATGACAAATAATGTGGCCACCAACCCACTACAATTTACCAACTTTCAATTTCCACCAATCAAAGTGGTCCCATGGGAGAAATCAAGGCACATGTTTACAGAAGAAAATATTCTTCCCACCTTTCTTTTCTTCTCTTCCTAATTGTTTTCCATTCCTGCCTAACTCCTCCCATTATCTTATGGGAGAGGACCCACCCATTTGCAAAGCTTAGTTTGTAAGAAGAACTTGAATAACTCACAATTGAGGTCCCACACTTATTTGGGAAATCAAAGGATGGCAGAAGAATAATTCCACCCATTTTGCAAAGGAGAAGTGCTGCACGAAAGTTTTTCTAATTCAAGTTGTTAACCTTCTTTTAATCACATGCTTATATATATTATAATAATATTATTATTAACAATTATAATATATCATAATAATATATTTGAATGAATATTTTATCAGAGAAATAATTGTAATTCCACAAAAATATGTCAAACTTTCAACAATTATTTCATGCTAAAATTCCTTCATTTATAACCACATAAAATATATCTATCATTTATATCCACATAAATAAATATTTCTTTATCAATAATTAATTATTCACAAATAATATTACAGAATCACAATTATGACAACCAGACCGTTTCCAGGAAAGAGGGAGCTTTCCAATAAGGATTTCTCCTTACTGGCGCGCAATTAGGTGACCAAACCTCTCCTTGACAGAACTTTCTAGACATTGCCAATAATGTTATCTAATAATATTATTCAAATAATATCTATTATTGATTTGATAATGAGAAATATTGTGCAATGACAATTATTGAAACAACTATAATATAAAATATCAACGCATCAATTATTGAATCAATAAAATAAAATATTGAACAGTAATTACTGTAACAATTATTGAGTAGTGCCTTCTTACTTAAGAATCAATGATTCAACAATACTGTGCAATACAGTGTGCTACTGTGCAACCATGCGTATTACTGTATTTTAACCACCAGGTAACCCAACAGTGTTAACGGTAACAATTACGCCGTTATTTATAAAAACTCATATTTGTCGTTTTCTTCATCCATCCATTATTCTATTATAGGGCCCATAAATGACTGCGCCGTCGTACGGATATTCCCGATAAAAAGAATATTCCACGACCAAACGAATATTCCTCGACAACAATGAATATTTTATAACCACTTGCTTATTTTATAAAATTTGCACATTTCACCCATAACCAAAGCATTATATCAAATTAACACCTTATTAATTTAGAATAATGAATAGAGGAAAAATTCAATTTTATTTATAATAAGTTGGGGTCTTACACATTATCTTTTCATTAAAATATTCTTCTGAGCATTCTTGAATTTTACACCACAAAGAAGTATCATGTTGATAATTTGGACATTATTGATATCTGGATAAATTAATTTATAAATCTTTAAAATTTAACCTTGAACTTGTTTTATTGAATTATTATGTCATTGTCATCATCCTCATGCTTACATTATGATTAAAGTCATCTTTGGATTACGTGCATAGATGGACTTGGTATGATTATGACCAGGGATTATTAGGTATAATCATGACCGTAATGTGACGAATGATGTGGTAAAAGTCCTCATTATCCTATAATTCATTGATGAAAAGTTTTTGGTATGATTATGACCAGGCATTATTCGGTATAATCATGACCATTGATTATTAAATGAATATCCTTGGTCGTGGTGCAGGGATGAGGTGGTTTATTTATTAAGCTGAGTCTCAGTAATAAAGTTGATGAAAATCTTTTTAAATCATAGAAGATAGTAGATTTTATGCTCTACTTGACTCTTCTAATGGATTGTTTATTTCCGCTTCAGTTGTTGATCTAAAACTTGTTGTCTATTGTATTATATCAGTTGTTATACTGTTGAAGGCTAAGGATAATTTATTTTGCATTATCTTAGTCATAATACTTCTTACTGGGCTAGTTGAGGTCACCCTTTCTTTCATTGTTCTCTTTAGGAAATGAGGATATAGTTAGAACGAGTCGGGGAATGGAGTGATGGTCCAGGATAAATGGCTTTAGTTGTCCTCATTATTCTACGGAATAATGTAATAATAATTGTAATGAGGACTCCATTAAGTGTGGATAATGTCTAGATGATAATATTCTTGTTTATACTCACAGCTATGTTTTGTTTTATTTTACACGACTGTTATATAATTAAGTTGTATTTGAATTTATGTACCATGTATCTGGCGACCCAAGATGGGTGATGTATACCTATTTTAGGGGCGTCACAATTGGTATCAAAGCTTAAGGATATGATCCCTGGCTGAGCTGTGAGACAAGAACTAAGAGGGGAGAGACGGAGAATTCCTTCGCTAGTATGACCTACCTAAGTTTATTTGGTATTTAATTGGTCGGTCAGAGTATATGGATAATATGTGATATATCAATTAACCCTTGTTTAGTGACAGTGTTTGAAAATGGCATCTGAAAATATTGAGATAAGAAATGAAGCACATGAGACCGTTGAGTCACCAACGATCAATATCCAGGATAATGTGCAACGAGAAGATAATAATCCTCTGGTAAACAACAACACCGATCAGATGATGAATGATGGGATGTTCAGAGGCTTTATGCAATTCATGCAACATCAGACGAGAGAGACTCCTGTTTATAATGCAGGTGGAAACAATGGCAACCCACGGTCGGTCACCATTAAGCAGTTCAAAGAGCTGGGACCACCGAAGTTTTTGGGCGAGCCTAACCACTTAAGGCGGAGACGTGGTTAAAGCATATCACCAAGATATTTGATGTCTTGGGATGCTCTGGGGAGCAAAAGTTTCCCTTTGCACCTTAATGTTACGAGGAGAGGCGGATTACTGGTGGGAATCTGTAAAACGTACCCAGCCTGACGCACTCAAGATGTCTTGTGAGAAGTTCCAAGAACTGTTCAACGACAAGTATTTTCCCGAAAGTATTCGTCTCATGAAGGAAGTGAAGTTCATCAAGATGAAACAAAACAATATGACTATATCGCAGTACGAGGCTAAGTTTACAGAGTTATCCCGGTTTGCATCCAATTTGGTTGATAATGAGGAGCGAATGATGCGAATGTTTCTAAGAGGTTTGAAACCCGATATAAGTTAATACCTCATTTCTCACAAACTTTGTTTATATTCAGATGTTGTGAATATGGCTTAGTTATTGGAGCGCGATAATGAGTCAGCACAACCGAAAGCTAACGACCAACAATACAATAATAATCGTACTGGTGGCAACGGCCATCGGAACAACGATAACCATCGTGGAGGAAATTATCAAGCCAGAAATGGTAACCATTTCGGTGGTAATCATGGCCAAGATAACTAAAGGGGAAATTTCAAGAAGAGAAGGTTCAATAATTATGGAAAGACAGCAGCACAAGCACCCGTTTCAAAGGAAGGAGAACGACCGCCGGTCGTCTGTTTTAAATGCGGAGGGGAGGGACATATCAGTCCAAACTGCGTGATGCAGTCCAAAGCATGTTATAATTATGGAAAAGAAGGTCACCTAGCCCAATTTTTTTGTGCACCAAAGTCAAGTCCAGCTGGGACGTAGGCACTAAAGGGAGATGCGGACAAAACAAAGTCGGTGGTTTCTAGAAGAGCGTTTTTCATAACTTCTCAAAAAGTGAGTAACCCGAACGAATTTAGCACATGTTAGTTAATTATAAATTCTTAGGAAGTCTATACCTTATTAGATACCGGTTCTACCCACTCTTGTATCTCTCTTGCTTGTACTCAACGTTTAAATTTGACTCCGGAGAAATTATACTTTGACTTATTGGTTGAAACTTCGTTAGTAGAAACCTTCGTTACCTCAAGTGTTTATAAATCTTGTTGAATCAAATCGACACTTTAATGTTACATGTCGATCTTATATCTTTGAAAATACTTACCTTTGATGTGATTTTAGGAATCGATTGGTTAACTACTTATCATGTTTTTCGTAAGGCTGTTAGCTTTCATATTCCTAACCAATCTTTTATGCAAATTCAAGTAACCAAACCACTAAAGTAAATCATTGTCATATCAAACCATAAGTAAAGAGCCATGAGTCTTTATCTGGTGACTTCCTTGTGCGGAATGCACCGAAGCCAGACTTTCTGTAGGCAAAGTCATGAATGACGATGGCAAGTTGATAGGTATCATTGTGATGTACTATACAAGTCTTGGATGAGGGTAAAAGTTTAGAATAATATTTTCATTATTAATAAATTTCCTGATGTATTCTTGAAGACTTCTTAGCCTACCCCTAGAGTGTGAAGAATTTTGTATTGACCCTAGTACAAAACCCATTTATAAAACCCTCAAATATTTCTTTACTTAAAACGAACGTATCATGCGCCAATGACGTTGGCTCGAGCTGTTGAAGATTATGATCGTACCATTTAATACTACCGTCATGGAAAAGCAAACGTGGTAGCTGACGTGTTGAGTAGAAGATCGTATGCGTTCATGAGTGTGATGTTGTTAACACATAAAAAAAACCCATTTCGTATAACTTACAAATGATGAAGATAGAGTTAAAGACTCTAGGGACCCACGTGAAGATAACAAATATACGATTAGAATCGACTTTAATCGATAAACTTAAAGCCGCTCAAGCTACATACTCAGAGCTGATGAATGTAAAGTTAAATGTTCAAGAGGACGTTATTCTAGAAGCAAGAATCGACGAAGAGAGGAAAGCTCAACCCACGATTTAATTGGCCTATTTGAAATACTTGATCGAGTAGGAACTGTGGCCTATAGACTCGTTTTACTACCAAGTATGTCGCGTGTTCATAACTTTTTTTTTACGTATCGATGTTACGTAAATATGTGAACGACCCGAACATCATTTTATTGAATTAGAACTAGACGAGATAGCAGAAGATTTAACGTACGAGGATATACGTGTTAAAATCTTGGATAAGAAGGATCATATTCGACACTCAAAAGTTATACCTCAAGAGTTAGAATCTGAAATGAAGTCAAGGTATACTCACCTTTTTGGCATACCAAGTACGTAAGTAAATTTCGAGGGCGAAATTTCATAACGAGGGGAGATTGTGAGACCCCAAATTTTATGAATAAAGATTTAAATTTCTTGAAATATGTTTTGAATATTATGGTTTGGATTTGATATAATGTTATAGTTGTGGGTAATATTTACAAATTTTTCAAAGTAAGCAAGTGATTATATAATATTCGATTGGTCGGGGAATATTCGTACGGCGGCACAATCATTGGTGGACCCTACAACAGAATTATTGTCGTAGTTAAAAAATGACAGAATTATCATTTTATAAAAATAACGGTGAGAATGTTACCGTTAAAATTGTTGAACTACTCAGTAGTAAAAGTACAGTAATACGCATGGTTGCTTAGTAGCACACGGTATTGATTATTGATGCTTACGTAAGAAGTCACTCAGTTATACTCAATTATTGCTACAGTAATTGCATATCTCTCATATTATTGATTCAATTATTGTTACAGTATCATCTGCATAATATGTTATATTATTAAATCAATAATTTAGACGGTAAGGTTATTCATATTATTATTTACAATATTGACAATGTCTAGAAGTTCTGTCAAGGAGAGGTTTGGTCACCTAATTGCGCGCCAATAAGGAGAAATCCTTATCGGAAAGCCCCCTCTTTTTTAGAAACGACCTGGTTGTTAAATATTGTGAATTATAATATTATTGATGAATAAGTTCGTGTTGATTAAAGATGAAATTGATAGTTCCATTGTGTTGGAATTATTAGTGTTAGTGAAAATTGTCTTTTATTTTGATAATAATTGATGTCTGGAGGTTATATTGACCAATCGGGTAATTAATCAAATAAATGAGCAATTAATTGCTATTGAATCACATGATTATAACTATTGATTCACATTCACTTCTAATGGATTGTTTATTTCCGCTTCAGTTGTTGATCTAAAACTTGTTGTCTATTGTATTCTATCAGATGTTATACTATTGAAGGCTAAGGATAATTTATTCTGCATTATCTTAGTCATAATATTTCTTACTAGGCTAGTTGAGCTATCCCTTTCTTTCATTGTTCTCTTGAGAAAATGAGAATATAGCTGGGACGAGTTGGGGAACAGAGTGATGGTCCAGGATAAATGGCTTTAGTAGTCCTCACTATTCTACGGAATAATGTGATAATAATTGTAATGAGGACTCCATTGAGTGTGGATATTGTCTAGATGACAATATTCTTGTTTAAACTCTCAGCTACATTTTGTCGTATTTTACACGATTGTTGTATAATTAAGTTGTATTTGAATTTATGTACCATGTATAGCGTCCCAAGATGGGTGATGTATACCTGTTTTGGGGGCGTCACACGAGTGGTCAAGCTGTGGTTTCTAACAGAGAGGTGAAGAAGATTTTAGAGAAAGTAGTGAATCCAAGAAAAAAGACGGGTCTCTGAAAATTGATGACGCACTATGGGCGTATAGGATAGCATACATGACACCAATTGAGATATCTCCTTATCATTTGGTCTATGGTAAAGCGTGTCACCTCCAAGTGGAATTACAACATAAGGCATATTGGGCCATTCAGAAACTTAATTTTGACCAAGTAGCTGCAGGAGAGTAAAGATTACTCCTATTGAAAGAACTCGATGAGTTTCGACTGCAAGCATATGAGAACTCAAAGATGTACAAGGAAAAGGTTAAGAAATGGCACGACCAAAATATCATGCAGAGAAAGTTTGAACCGGGACAATTAGTGTTATTGTTCAACTCACGACTGCGATTATTCCTAGGAAAGCTCAAATCTAGATGGTCGGCACCATTCAAAATTAAGAGGGTTTTCCCACATGGCGCCGTTGAATTATACAGTAGGAATCCATTGGATACATTTAAAGTCAACGATCATCTGTTGAAGAATTACTGGGGTGGCGACATTGAAAATGAATTCACCGCAATCACACTTGCCGACGCGTCATGAACAAGGAGTAGTCAGGTTGAACGACTTAAAAATAAGTGCTAATTAGGAGGCAACCCAATTTTATTTTCATTTTCAGTATTTTTTTAAGTATGCTAATTAATTTATAGTTCAAATTATAAGTTTAGTATAAAGTAAGTTTATTTCGATTCATTAGGTAGTTAGTGGAGTCATGATTTCTAGTGAATTCAAACTTCAATGTTCAATGTTCATGATGTTATCTTAAATTTATAATTTTATTGTGTTTCAGGCACTTGGGAAGCTCATGGATATGTGTTGGTTGTAAGAAATTGAAAAAATTAAAGCCAGGAGCAATGTACCCCCCCCCCCACTGGGGCGGGGGTCTTGACTCGAAAATAGAATTTCCCCCGCCGGGGCGGGCATCTGTAATACAAAACCCCCTGCTGAGGCGGGGGTACGGTAACCTGAACGTTTATTTCTACAGTTACACCAACTCAACCCCTCATCTCCGTTTCCCTGAAACATAACTGATACCCAATAGCTCACATAAAAAACCCACGAACTCCTCATCTCTCATCCATCATCCCACACATTCCCCACTAACCCATTACATTAATCCACTAAATACCTTCACTATCTCTTCTTTATAAATTCGAACCCTAACTATACCACATCTTTATCCCATTCCATACAATTTCAGTCATACTAGAGATAGGATTCTCCAAGTTAGGGTTTTGTTAGCAACAAGAAAGGAGAAGAACATCATAGTGCTACCATCAATTAGGAGTTCATACTTCAACTGGGCAATTATACTATGGGTAAGAAAATTCTTGCAATTTCTATATCACCATATTCGAAGTTCTATTACCATTTTTGGGGGTATTGTGAGTCGCACACACCACATTTTTGATAAACTGTTCAAGTGAATTTTAGGGGGATCTTTATTTGAGTTAATTCAATGGCACAAAAAATAGCATCTAAGAGACACAGTGGCGAGAGCTCACGGTCCACACCACCGGCTCGGACCTTTAACAGGAGAAAATTCTTGAGTGCCAACGCCGCCGATCGATATGATTATCTAGTGTCTAAGGCACTAACTCCAGAGCGAGGCTTGGCACCCGACAACGTAGATGGCCAAATGAAGGGATAAATATATAAAAAAGGATTGGATAGGTTTACTGACAAACTAGAGCTAACGATCACTAATGTGGTAAAGGAATTTTATATAAATGCGGATGATAAGGCCCCATTCATTGCATTCGTGAGGGGTAAATAGGTACCTTTCAGTTCTGAAGCTATTAACGAGTATTACAGCCTATGAACTCCTGTGGAATACCAGTATACATATTTTCGTGACCATGATCCCGACTATGAGGAGATTTTAGCAAAAATAACAAAGCCGAGAACCACATGGATCATTGGATGAAAAGGGGGAACAATCTTCTATAGCAAGGACCTGAGTCGTTATAGAAAGATATGGTATGTGTTCTTGTGAGCCAAGCTACTTCCGTCCACACATACTTCTAAAGTGACAAAGGAGAAGGTGCTTCTGCTGTATGCAATTATATAAGACTTCCATATCAATGTGGGTGCCATCATCAACTTCTCGATACGAAGATGCCTATGAGGGCCATTTTTCGGTGGCCTGCCACACCCATCCCTCATATATGGGTTGTGCAGGCAGGCTGGAGTTAGGTGGTCTGGTGATGAGCCTACCCAGCAGCTGCTTTAGCTTTTGGACTCATGGATGATTACATGTTATACAGTGTGGCTCGGGGGGGGGGGGGAGTCGCAAGTTTATATTTCCATCAGCCTCTAAGGAAGAGGCTGATGCTGAGGACACCTCTGACGATGACGAGTTTTAGGCGGATTAGATAGCGGGAGAGCAGGAGACTGAGGAGATACATGTTCAGCTCTCAGTTTCACAGCCTCTAGAGACAAGTAAATGGGCACAACAAAGAAGCCATTAGACAGATGAGGACACTGGCGGCCAGACAGGACCACATGTTCAATGCCATGAACATGTCCTTCGCCTCTTTGAACTCGACCCTCCAAAGTCTAAACCCAAATGCGCAGTTTCTAGACCAGCAACCTGCACCAATGCCACGATTTCCATCTTATGATTCTGACAATGAAGAGCCTTTACCACCATCACCTCAAGCTTAGATGATTACAGGGAAGTCCTCGTACACTTAATGCTTTATTTTTACAATCGTTGTAATTGTTAAGTTTGGGGGAGTTAATTAGTTTATTTTAGATTTATTTCATGTTTAATTTAGTTGTTATAGTTTTGCATAAGTTGTCATGTTTGTTTAGTTTTGGGTTCATTATATGTTTGCATTCATATAGTGTAATTGCATAATAGTTTGCATAGTAGTGTAGTTGTAAATAGTTTTTTTAATATCAATTTCTATTATTTTTATTTTAATAAAAAAAAAATAGTTCAGTACTGTGACACCCCCAAATTCGGGTTACCTGACTCCCGAGTTTGGTGTTCACGATCCACAATATAAATAACATTTAACTACCCATAATATATATATATAGTATTTTACATAAGTTTTTATCAGAGTTTCATAATACATCACCTAGGTTTTCTAACCTTAACTTTACAAACATACCCTTTAGTTATACAAAAAGGGTTCACAATACAACATAATAAATATGTTCAACATAACTAATTTATAACTACGCCTTTTCCCTTGTCCTTTGCAGCACCTCCTGCAACTTCGTCCCTAGCTGAAAAATTTTATTTAGCAAGGGTGAGCAACTAATTTGCTCCGCAAGTTAAGACATACAATAAATGTATAAGAATTCAAAACAACAGTCTATCTATTTTAATAGAATGAAATCAAAGTTCGGGGAACTTTGAAATAGCTGAACAAATCGTTATTCAATAACAAGTTTTCTCGTATTCTATACAACACAATAATTCAATAATGAAATAGTACAACGCTTTCAAAGTTTCTACGATATTCTAATGAATAATCACGAATCAATTCTACGAAATATCAAAGTTGAATGTTTTCCAGATTTAATACTGAGCGATCACACAAGATCTTGAACTTATTTTCTCGGGTAGATATCAAAGATTTACTTTGATAAATACTCAGGTGTATCAGATAACCATAAAGATTAAATCATACCCTTCTGCAAAGTACAACAAGTGATCAGCTTATTATACCCTATATTATGCATAATACTCAAAACGCGCGCAAAGGTCGAATTCACGACCAACAAAATGTTCCCTTTATATAAAAGGTTGTTCTTCTCAGTCTTAGAATCAAATGTTTGATTTTACAACGAAATACTGGGATTTCAAATTCTATTTGCTTCTCGGTAGAGCCAGAATAATTGGCTTCGATCTGTCAATAATAATTGAATTCTCTTTTCAAACCTATCAAATTCAAACAAATGTTCGTCTAGCTAGAATAATTAGCTAAGACATTTCTCAGTGTAATTTGACAATAAACAGGAACTATCTGTACTGTCAATTCTAACTTCTACAGATATGAATATCCAACAATAGTTATTCTACAAATGTATATTTCTGAATCAATAATTCAATTTGAATTATTAAGCATGCATTAACTGCGAATTATCAACAATAATTCCCTAGACGTGGCATAATTAGCAATAATTATCCACCAATAATAATTGAAGGAAATAACTCAAGGTTGAGTTAGGGAACTTGCCTCTTCCGCTGATCACAGCTACACAAAATACTTATCTGCTTTCGAAAGACCTATAACCAATAATATCGGTTTAACAATTAGCACAATAATCCACATAACACACAACACTGTAATTCACAGTCAAAATCCTCCTAAACACATTACCACATAGCCACATTAGTGTTTATAACCTATATAAACACTTAACAAGTCAAACTAGTTCAGTCTGGTTGGACTTCGGTCCATTCTCGGTGTTCTGGTCACCCTACCCGACAATTAACACATTGACTGTCAATTAAACTTGGTCTCTAAGCTTCAATATTAATTTAGATAATTCAATTATCAATTATAATATTTTTTGGAAGCTTTTAATAATTATCAAGCAATTATTATAATTTATAATAATTTTTCAAGAACTTAAATTATTTTTAAATGATTTAATTATCAAATAATCTTACCATTATTAATAATTAATAATATCAACATGTTAATAACATACATTCCAAAATATTAAAGTTATCATCAATAACTTAAAATATTTTTAAATCATCAATATTCTATTTAAATGATTTTTAGAGTAATTAAAATTATTTTTAAATCATCACCATTAATATATAAATATTAATGAATTATTACCCAAATATTAAAAGTCATTAATTATAACTTAAAATATTTTAAAACCATTTTTTCTCATTTTAAATGATTTTTAAATCAATAAAATCATTTTTAATTCATTTATTTAATATAATAATTAAATAAATCAAACATCATTAATATTAATTTATTAATGAAAATTCTCCAAAAATATTGAAAATTATATTTTATAACTCAAAATATTTTTAAATACATTATTCTTATTTAAAAATGATTTTTTCATAATATTAAATCATTTTTCTCTAATTTATTTAATACACTAATTAAATAAATTAAATATCTTTAATATTTAAATAATTATAAATATTAAAGAAAAATATTCTAATTGGCCAAAAATTATTTTTCATAATTTAAAATAATTTTTAAAACCATTTTTGGTAATTTTTAGAATTTATTTCTATTTTTTAATCATTTTCCGGAAAAATCAGAAAATAAATTAATTAATCCATCGCTATAGAGCTTTAGCGACACAAAGCGTCGCTGTTGGTGTTCTTGAGCCCAAGAACACTGACAGCCGGTTAACAACCTGCCTTGTTTGACCAGCTCATACGCTCGATTTAAAATCGTTCTGGTTCAGGTTAAGTATTGATCATGTAGTGTATATGTAACACTACATGAAACAATCTTCATCTCGGTCATCCATCAAACGAACAACTAGATCTAGCCTCCCAAAGTACCTGTCAGACAGTTTCTGGGTTTCCCAGAAACCCAGACAGTCTAAGTGGCCACTTTCAGGCTCCATTTAATCTAGGTTTCAGTCATAATATTGGTGGTTTTATGGTTCACATGGGTAGTATGCATGACAAAGAACATTACTATAACAACACAGAAGTTTAAAAACAACAGATCTACACGATACAATCAGGTCAAACTCTGTCAGAAAACATGTTCTTCACTTTTCTGGAAATTCCAGAAATTCCCATCCGTGGCCAAGTGACCTACTTTGACCATTTCATATGTTAAATCCTTGGATGTTTTAGGCGATCTAAATACCTAGATCTGTAGTACACATAACCAGCTACAAGATGTACTAATACAAAACATCAAACACTAAACAGACTGACAGATACGATCATTACAAAAACTTGTCAGACATTGATTTCAACGTTCTGGGCTGCCCAGAAAGTCACTCGGTCAATCCCGGTCAACGGGTTTTGACCGTTAATAACTCCCGATCCAGACATCATTTAGCAGTAATACCAACTACATATTAAAGACATCCTACCAGGCTACCAATCCAAAACATAAAAAAAGAAAAATCAAAAACAGACACGGATCTATGGTACCTGACATTAGCTCGTCAGACCACAGATAGTGTTCTTGACAATTTTTGAAAAACACCATTTTAAAGCCATTTGATGTTATGGATCCGTGCTATATCAACATAGATCACCTAAAAACATCTTCTAGCAATATCTTAAACACATAAACACAAAAATTTCTCAAGCAACAAAGATCAAAAATAAAAATAGGGACCTTCTCTTGAATAATTTTTGATCTTGGCTCTCCAATCTGTTTATGATTGATATTAAGGCTGTTTCTAGGACTGATCTACTACAGATTTTCGTGGTTTTAGTGGAGAGAGAGAGTTGGTAAGAGCTTGGTTAGCAATATGGCAAATTCTTTGCATTTTCTCTCTCTTGATTCTTTATATAACCTCTTAGATGCATGAATGCCATGTTGTGCTGTCACAATAGGCTGAAATGGCTGAGATTTTATATCTCTTAAGTCAACATAGTTGGTGAACCACTAAAGTGATAGCCATTTTTGCAAGCAATCTTATAAAAATTCCATAAAGGGCAATTTTGTCATTAGCAATTTAAATTAAAAGGTAAACATGGAATTTGTACAAACCATTAGGGTTTGGGGCTTGGATTAGGGTTTAAGATTTGATCCCTTTAGGTATTAAAAATTCTAGTTCCCACAATTTTCAAATTTAGGGTTTAATTAGAAAAAAAAATAAATTTTCTAAAATAAAATTAGGGTTTCTAGAATAGAAATTTAACATACAAAAATATAATTAGAGCTTTCTAATCATATTTAAGTTTATCAAACACTTTAGGCATGCTAATAAAAATTAGGGTTGCCTAATTAGGGTTTACAATTCCCAGATTTGAAATTAGGGTTTCCGGCGTACAATTAGGGTTTTTAATTGTACAATTTATTTTCTAAATTTAAGATTAGGGTTTCTAAGCCCTTATTAAGGTTTATTAATATTAAACCTTATCCAATCAATTATTGATCAACATAACCATCATACAGCACAAACACATTATTAGCAATATAATTATTTTAATTATATTTTCTACTGAATCCCTATCCGAAAATTAGGGTTAGGGTTTTCTAAAGTTGTTAAGCACAACTCTACTCTAAATTTATTAGTTAATACACAAATTGTCTTCCTCGAGACTCGTATCACAGATACTTGTTACAAAATTGATAATTAATATTAATAAAAAAAAAATATTCGCAAATTTTGGATTATTCGAAATCCTGGGTTATCACAAGTACTGTGTTATCTTGAATGAGTCCAGCTGTTATATAGTACAGTCTATTTTGGCCAATGATGATATTGGGATTGAGTATACAAGTATAGTACTGACTATTATAACTTTGATGTGATTTTCTGTTAGGAATTGAATCTTTTCTTGTTTGAAACTGGTATAATAAGGTTAGCACAGTATTAAGCAACTATGTTGACTGATTAGTTCAAATTGATACATAATGGACCTCAAAAAGATAATGCTAATTTGAATAAAAGAATGACAAGGATAGCCAGTGAAGGCGAAAGTTAGGCAAGAACCTAAGTTAGGGGAAAAATTTGGGGTATCTAAAAAAATGAATAAACATTGTGGCATTCTTGTCTAGTTTTGTGGCCTTTGTTAATTGAGTAAGTAAGCCCGGGGGATTTGAAAGTAGTATGCACACAAGCCAATCATGTTTGATGATAAAGCATATACTTTGTAAACAATCTTATTCATTTATTAATAAAAATTATTAATTTATTAAAGGCTTTTAATTATCTACATGATGCTGTTTTATAATATGTGATAAACCCATAGTTTTAAGTAATGCTTTTAGAATAATGATGATGATCATTCTAATGAGATCTAAATTCTTAGAAAGCTTAAAACTAAAATAGTTCCCAATCGTTGGATTACTAAATTGGGGATTAGTGAATTCGGATAGATTGGTACATACGTTGCTTGCTCATTGGATGAGGATGATTGATCTCATGGTCATTTGTGTGGAGACACTAAAGCAAGTATGTAGGTGCTTATTAGAGAATAAGTTCACTGAACGTGACTCGATAAGGAATACCTAATGGAGTTTTACTTGCCTGTCAATAGGAATTCCTGTAGTGATAGTAGTACAAGTGATCCTTGGACTTGAGATCATCATAGTATCTCGTGTATGATGAGTTATACTTTGACTTATTCCTTAAGACCCTTAGGGTATATCAAAGGGTATGCTTGGGTATAATAAGTTGTACATGGAGATAATGTATGATCAATAAAGAATCTACCACTTCTAGTAAAAGAAGAGAAATGTCCTATGTGATTCGATAAATGACAACCCAGTAGTCCTTGGCCAAGGCAGAATGAAATTAGAAAGGAGTTTCTAATTTGCATTATTTGGAGTTGTGCATTTAAGAGTCGAAATACATATAATTAAATAAAATAAGACTTGACAGAAATTCCATGTCTTATATTTAATTGGGACATTGTATGGTGGAAGGATTGAATTGTACGGTAACTATTTACTCAAAGGTTCTTTTATGATTAATGTTGAAATCTATATTATCTGGAAAGTCGTTGATCGCTAGGGAGGCTTATCCCTATTGTAGAATAAATATTATTTATTTAAATAAATTAATAGTTTAATTTATTTATTTAAATAAGATTAGAATTGTTCTAATTGATTTATTCACAACCGGTTTAATATGGAGAACCTAAAGGGTCACACCATAAAAGGAAGAATAATTATTTAAGAAGTTAATGGCATAATCGTAATAATAAGTTAAGTATATATTTAATTTAATCTATGGTGATAGAATAAATTAAATAGCTTAATATTTATTATTTAATATTTTGGAAATATTAAATATAAATTAATTAATAAGAGGAGTCTTATTATTATTATTACTATTATTATTATTTAATTCCTAAAGGAGTTTGGGAATTAATTAATAAAAGTACTCTCAAATATCTTAATAGGATTAGGAGGCCAATTAATTAAAAGAGTTTAATTAATTATTCCTAATAAGATTGGGAGCCTAATTAATTAAAGGAATTTAATTAATTAAAATAAAACCCAATTCCTTAATTGTTAAGGAGGGTTGCCCACATCTATAAATAAGAGGAGTCTTATTATAGGTAAAGGGTGGTTGACGTATTATTAGAATACGTAATTCCAAATGTTGGAGAGTACGCCCCTTTTTTCTATAGAGATAGAAAACTAGGTTTTGAGCCAAATACCCATTCTTGAATTTTGTTCTTCCTTGGTGGATCACCTCTAGAGGCCAAACACTTGGGTGACTAACGTTGATCAAAGGAAGGAACCAAACCCGGTGGATTCAAGTTGAACGCGAAAGGACTTGGAGGTGAACTTGTACCTGAGGAAGCTCGATCTTCAAGGGTATGATTTTATTCTTTATCTTTTCGTTTAATTAATAATTGTGCATAAAGGGTGATCCGGGTTTATGGTTTGTAAAATTTTAAAACTCTGATTTTACACGCTTCCGCATAATTTTGCGCAATTTGATTGCGTTCATAAATGTTACAAACCTAACAGTGGTATCAGAGCCAAACCTTTATGCGAATTATTAATTGTTCAAATTTAATGTGTATATTGATATGTGTTTAGAACAATTTTATTGGGCATAATTTTATTGTATAAAATTTATTTTAAAAAAAAAGTTATAAATTTCTTGCAATTTCCGAATGTCTGCGCATGTTTTTGAAATTTCGTGGCCACGTACGATATATATATGAAAAGGAGCTTGTCAAGTGAATTGATTCCTCCAGGATTATCTATGATCTCTTTTAATATATATATCACGTGGCTATATAAAAGGATTGCAGTAAGCTTTTCTTCTTTTTTTTTTGATTATCAGAATGACGAATCTTTAAGGGATTTCCGTGTTTTGGTGAAGTATCAGAATCATGCATTCATCTTGATTCTCGTTTTTTTTTTCAAGGGAGACTCACGATTTTTCTTGATTACTTTTTTTTTGATTCGTGAATCAACAGGATAATTGTTATATATATATATATATATTCGGTTATTATATATTATATTATTCTTAATTATTTTATAATTAAAATAAAAATTTATTTTAATTTTAAAATAAAAAGTTTATTTTAATATTAAAATATAAAGTTTATTTTAATTTTAAAATAAAATTTCATGCTAACTAATTAGAGTTGGAATTGGATTCCATGATAACTAATTAGAGTTGAAATTGGATTCCATATTTCCTTAAATAACGGAGTTTATTTAGATATGAAATATGATTTCATATTATTCAAAATAAAAGAGTTTATATGTGAATAGGAAAAAGAATCAGTCTTTCCTTAAATAAAGGAGTTTATTTAGATATGAAATAAGATTTTATATTATTCAAAATAAAAGAGTTTATTTTTGAATAGAAAAGAAAATCCGTGTTTCCCTAAAATAAAAGAGTTTATTTAAGATATGAAATAAGATTTCATATTACTCAAAATAAAAGAGTTTATTTTGACATGGAATTGGATTCCATAATTAATTAAAATAAAGGAGTTTATTTTGATTAATGATTTTGATTAAAATAAAATAGTTTATTTTATTCAAAATTGGATAAATTAAAATAAAATAGTTTTATTTTGATTTAAATTTGGATTAAAATAAAGGAGTTTATTTTGATTCAAAAATAGATTTTATACTAACTAAATTTGCCCATTAAATGATATCAATATATATATTAAAAGTTAATTATTCATGAGATGAATGTTATTTATTGATACATATGGTGATGTGTATGATAATAAATGGGATTGATTATGGACTATTGACCAATGTGATTGGATTTTATTTTAGTTGGATGCATGAATGTATGGGTTTTATTAAATGGGGTCTGTGTACCTCGTCTTCTCTAATTTTTCTTAATGTAAATTCTAACTCCCTCCTATGTACTTCCCCTTGACTGCTGATCAAGGTTTCTATTTATTTTAAAATAGTTTTGTAATAGGAATATTTAGAATTAATTTTGAAAAATTGGAGATCAAAGAGCAAGGAGCGCTTGAAGACCCGTTTGTAATGGAGCCAGGGTTTAAATGTAATAGTTATATTTAAATATTAATTCTTGCACCCCTAGGGTTTGACCTTTTGGTTCACTTGGTGGCTCTAGTGAACCAAACTAGAATAAAAGTCCATAATCAATCCAGGTAGAATATAGTATTCTATATGTGCATGCTTATACTATATATATTATATATTATGCAAACATGCTTCGCATGTTTATTAATATGACGCGTATTTTATATATATATGTGCATGCGCGCTAAACAAGATGAGACAAATTAATAACAAACCCCTCAAATATTTTATATTAAGTTGTAACGTTCAAAGATATTTGAAATATCGAACGTCGCCTTCTAGCATGATAGAAACAATAGAGTATTGAATATTTAATATGAGTTTGTTGTGCACACACAAGGCGAGTATTAAATATTTAAGATGTTGTTTTTATTACATATGATGTTTATAAGGAATTGAACATTACTGCTTTGTTGTGCACACACAAGGGCTGTAGTTTTCTCTTCACTTATATAAAAATACTGGGTCTGACTTAACTTAAATCATTTTAGTTCGGATGTGCACACACTTGACCATTATGATTTAAGAGGCAAAATACAAGGAGTTACATAGTTGATGTAATTGACAAGAGTTGTCTACCTATTTATTTATATATAGTTTGTTGTGCACACACAAGGCTATATACATTTGAAATGGGATCCTTATTCTCACTAGCAAATCTTTAATTAGATTTTGCCGAACTATATAAGTGAGGGTAATATAGTTTGAAGAAAATAGTGGGAGATACCAATTTAAAACAAGACCTAAATTATTTTGGTAATTAATAAAAGAATGTATGTTAAAATATTGTTAATTACAAATTCATTTACAGAATTTTACAATGTCTAAATTACTATCACTGCGTAGCATATTAGATGCTAAATTAACCGGACCGAATTAAACGGATTGGTTAAGATAATTGAGAATAGTTCTCACGGCTGAAAAGCTATCTTATGTCCTTAATACGCCTATCCCTGCAATGGTTGCAGACAATGCCTTTGAGGAAGATATTGCTACTTTTAGAAAGTGGCTAGATGATGCATAGTTGGCTCAATGCATCATGCTTGCATCCATGAGTAACGAGCTTCAGCGTCAGCATGAAACTATGGATGCTCCTACTATATTTCTACATGTCAAGTAGTTGATGATGAGGAAAGTAGGACTGATAGATATCAGATATCTAAGGAGCTCTTCCGATCTAGAATGACCGATGACACTACGGTACAGATAAAATTCCTTAACATAATCAATTTGATTGATCAATTAGGACAACGAGTTTTGTCATGGATGGAGAGTTGAGCCAAGATTTGTTCTTGCACTCACTTCCGGACTTCTTTCACAATTGTTGTGAATTTTTCATATGAACAAGCTAGATATCAGCCTCGCTGATTTGCTTAACATGTTGAAAAATGTTGAGAGTCACTTTCCAACCAAGAAAGACCAAGTCTTACTGGTATGGGTCAAAGGATCTTCTGAAAAGAAGAACGATTCAAAGAAGGTAAATAAAAAGGCCAAAACAAAGGATAATAAGAACAAAACTGATATGGATAGCAAAGGAGTTTGCTTCCACTGCAATAAGCCTGGACACTAGAAAGAAACTGCGAGAAGCATCTTGCAAAGGCTAACCAAAGAAACTTAGTGAAGTTTCGGTTACAAATATGAATTTGTTCATGGTTTAAAATAAATTTTTCTTTTAGTCAAGGTTCTACTTGGGTATTGGATACCGACTTTGGTTATCATAAATATAGATTTATAAAGGGACCAAGAAGAAGTAGAAAGCTAAACAAATATAAGTAAACCTATGTGTGGGAAATGAAGCAAAGGTTGTTGCATTAGCCATAGGAACTTATAGTTTAGCAATGCCTACGGGCAAGTCTATTAAGTCAATAAGTTGTTATTGTATTCCAGTTCTCGTTGGAAACATTATTTCCATTTTATTGTTGGACAATGAAATCTTTGGTATTATATTTAAGAACAATTGTTGTTCTATTTATAATAATAATGTTTTGTATAGAACTGGAATATTACTTAATAGATTTTGTATACTTGACTTACGTGAAAAATTATTTTACAAATTGAACAAATTAGTATAAGAAAAGGAGATGATCATTAAAAGAGTTGAATGTTTGTATTTGATGAAATACAAGTGTGAATTATTTGAAAGGTTCAAAGAATTTAGAAGTGAAACAAATTGGCAAAGTATTAAGATTCTTTGATTAGATCAAGGAATAAATACTTGTGCAATAAGTTTTTAGATCATCTCAAATGGTTTTCTCACAATGGACGCCTCCTGATAAGCAATAATTGATTGATGTATCTGAATGGAAAAATCGTACCTTGTTGGACATGGTGCGGTCCATAATGATTTTACCGACATTCCAGTATCCTTCTAGGATCATGTCCTAGAAATGGCTGCATATCTACAGAAAAGGTAACCTCAAAATCCGGCCCCAAGACTCCATAAAAGTTATGGACAGGGAGGATTTATAATCTTAAGTATGTTAAGATAAGGGGTTGTCCAACTTATGTGAAACGGTTTCAGAGGATAAGCTTGGGACAAAATTTGACAAGTACAGATTTGTGGGACATCCTAAAGTAAGTTTAGGGCATATGTTCTATAATCCTACTTAGCAAAAGGTGTTTGTTGCGAAACATGCTGCCTTCTAAGATAAAGGTGTTTATCATTGAAAGGGCTAGTGGGAGGATAATACATCTTGAAAAGTTCAAGAACAACAAAACACTACAAGTCAAATAAGAGGAACCTATAGATAGACCTATTGTACCTCAATCGAATCGTAAATCTGGAATAGTACCGAAGATACCTAGGAGGTATGGATTCATCATGGATGATGATGATGAGGTACATATCATAGAAGATGATGATCCAGTTACATACGATGAGGTAAGAGTTGTAGATACTTAGAGAAATGGATTGAAGCAATCTTCTCAAAAATGGAACATTCATTTTGATATGATAATCAAAAGAGTTTGATTTTATCAAAAACAAGAATGAACCTAGTGTGTACAAAAGGGTCAGTGGGAGCATCGTGACATTTCTGGTATTATATGTTGATATAATACGGATAAGGAATGACATGCCAATGCTAAAATCAATAAAGATAAAGTTGTCTAAACATTCCTCCATGAATGATTTGGGAAGAGTACCTTAATTGGGGATGCAAATATATATAGATAGATTTAAAAGGATGCTCGACTTAACCCAAGGAACGTATATTCATTTGATGCTAAAGTCGTTTAGCATGGCAAACTCCATGGGATGTCTCATGTTGATGAGCCATGGAGTGTATCTCTCTTAATAGTCCTCATAGACTCCTAAAAGAGAGATCGCATGAGTGACAATCATGTATGCAATGAAATATACGCGACCTGATGTTGATCAATCATATTCTGGAGAAGTTCACTGTGAGACAGTGAAAAACATCTTAAAGTACTTAACCAGCACTAAGGATGTGATATAATTCATGGCGGGTCTGAATTAAAACTAAAGGGCTTAACAGACCCAAGTTTTTCAGATAGACCAAGACGACAGAAAATCCACTTTAAGGTAAAGGGTTACCTTGAACGGTGGTGCAGTGAATTGGAAAGGTTCCAAACAGCAAAGAGTTGTTGGTTTAGTGATAAAGACAAAGTATATAGCTATAAATGAAGCTACAAGTTGATTGTTTGGATGAAAAGTTCATTACAGAACTAGGAATAGTTCCTAAGTCTCATCTTAGATCTAAACATGTGTTGTGACACTTTCATTTGATTATAAGAATCATTGAAAGATGGGAAATCACTATAGAGATAGTGAACTCTCAAGAACAATATTACATATCAATTAACTAAAGCTTATCCAACAGCAGGATAATCGTCACTTAGAGAAGAAGGGTATGAGATACCATGGCAATTGGCTTTAGTGCAAGTGGGAGATTGAAAGTAGTATGCACACAAGCCAATCATGTTTGATGATAAAGCATATACTTTGTAAACAATCTTATTCATTTATTAATAAAAATTATTAATTTATTAAAGGCTTTTAATTATCTACATGATGTTGTTTTATAATATGTGATAAACCCATAGTTTTAAGCAATGCTTTTAGAATAATGATGATGATCATTCTAATGAGATCTAAATTCTTAGAAAGCTTAAAACTAAAATAGTTCCCAATCGTTGGATTACTAAATTGGGGATTAGTGAATTCGGATAGATTGGTACATACGTTGCTTGCTCATTGGATGAGGATGATTGATCTCATGGTCATTTGTGTGGAGACACTAAAGCAAGTATGTAGGTGCTTATTAGAGAATAAGTTCACTGAACGTGACTCGATAAGGAATACCTAATGGAGTTTTACTTGCCTGTCAATAGGAATTCCTGTAGTGATAGTAGTACAAGTGATCCTTGGACTTGAGATCATCATAGTATCTCGTGTATGATGAGTTATACTTTGACTTATTCCTTAAGACCCTTAGGGTATATCAAAGGGTATGCTTGGGTATAATAAGTTGTACATGGAGATAATGTATGATCAATAAAGAATCTACCACTTCTAGTAAAAGAAGAGAAATGTCCTATGTGATTCGATAAATGACAACCCAGTAGTCCTTGGCCAAGGCAGAATGAAATTAGAAAGGAGTTTCTAATTTGCATTATTTGGAGTTGTGCATTTAAGAGTCGAAATACATATAATTAAATAAAATAAGACTTGACAGAAATTCCATGTCTTATATTTAATTGGGACATTGTATGGTGGAAGGATTGAATTGTACGGTAACTATTTACTCAAAGGTTCTTTTATGATTAATGTTGAAATCTATATTATCTGGAAAGTCGTTGATCGCTAGGGAGGCTTATCCCTATTGTAGAATAAATATTATTTATTTAAATAAATTAATAGTTTAATTTATTTATTTAAATAAGATTAGAATTGTTCTAATTGATTTATTCACAACCGGTTTAATATGGAGAACCTAAAGGGTCACACCATAAAAGGAAGAATAATTATTTAAGAAGTTAATGGCATAATCGTAATAATAAGTTAAGTATATATTTAATTTAATCTATGGTGATAGAATAAATTAAATAGCTTAATATTTATTATTTAATATTTTGGAAATATTAAATATAAATTAATTAATAAGAGGAGTCTTATTATTATTATTACTATTATTATTATTTAATTCCTAAAGGAGTTTGGGAATTAATTAATAAAAGTACTCTCAAATATCCTAATAGGATTAGGAGGCCAATTAATTAAAAGAGTTTAATTAATTATTCCTAATAAGATTGGGAGCCTAATTAATTAAAGGAATTTAATTAATTAAAATAAAACCCAATTCCTTAATTGTTAAGGAGGGTTGCCCACATCTATAAATAAGAGGAGTCTTATTATAGGTAAAGGGTGGTTGACGTATTATTAGAATACGTAATTCCAAATGTTGGAGAGTACGCCCCTTTTTTCTATAGAGATAGAAAACTAGGTTTTGAGCCAAATACCCATTCTTGAATTTTGTTCTTCCTTGGTGGATCACCTCTAGAGGCCAAACACTTGGGTGACTAACGTTGATCAAAGGAAGGAACCAAACCCGGTGGATTCAAGTTGAACGCGAAAGGACTTGGAGGTGAACTTGTACCTGAGGAAGCTCGATCTTCAAGGGTATGATTTTATTCTTTATCTTTTCGTTTAATTAATAATTGTGCATAAAGGGTGATCCGGGTTTATGGTTTGTAAAATTTTAAAACTCTGATTTTACACGCTTCCGCATAATTTTGCGCAATTTGATTGCGTTCATGAATGTTACAAACCTAACAGGATTGTCTTTACACCTAGCACCCTAACGTCTTAATGGTCTGGGATTCGTTGGTCGAAAGCTTGTTAAGGTAGCATTGAAAAGCCTAAGGAATTATGACATTGCATAACCATGTGCATAAAAAAGAGAGAAAAATGAATAAAACGGGAAATAAGAGTAAAAAGGCCCCGTAAATGAAAAATAAAGCATATATACCCTATTTGGACCCTTGATATTGGTAATTGTTTGATTTTAGTTGGATCTTGACTTTTTTTTTTGAAATTCTTGAGTTTACACTGTATGATGCCTTCAAACAGACTTGTTATGTATTATATTTGAATTTGTATCAGTTAACATGGGTGTTGAGCACACACGCACTATATCAGTGATAATAGTTTAAGATTTGATGATTGATAGGAATTTACTGATTGGTTTTGATATGAAGTATTTTCATGTTTGCTTGATTTCTCTGAGGCCGGTTGAACAGACCTGTTTCTATCACTGCTGCTGGATTCGTAGGCATGTAATTAGTTGCATTCCATTCCATTACATTGCATTGCATAGCATTTTTATTTTGTTTTGTTCTTGAGGACTAGCACGCGTTTAAGTTTCGGGGAGTTTGATGAGCGGGTTTTATACCTATGAATCGGTCTCTAATTCGAGCTTAAACTGTGTTAATTCTTTATATTTATGATTCGTTTTACTTGTTTATTGTTTTTTTATGTTTAGGTGTGGTGGCGTATCATGTGTGGCTTAAAAGGTGGTTTCATGGTGAAACTTGGCAAGTAAATGAGCAAAATGTGGCTGCTGCAGAAAGACCCCCCATCGGGGCGGGCACTATACATAAAAAAACCCCCGCCGGGGCGGGGGTACTTAGGCAAAAACAGAAGGACCCCCCGCCTAGGCAGGCCTCTAGAGAAGAAAAATCCCCGTCGAGGCGGGGGTACGGGGCAAGATTAAGAATACTGATTGAATTTTAATGTTGCAGTGCATGACTAAAGGCAGTTGGTATGGTTTGGAACTATATTTGGCGACAGTTTATGATCTAATTAGATGTCTTAAGCTAGGGATAACAAGAAGATAACATAGGGAGATAACAACATTTATTCAATTGACAATTTGAAGCCCTAATTTGTGTAAATTGGATTGGATGAATGATTGAAGGTCAGAGTCACGAAAATTGCATATTAAAGCTAAGGAGAAGGGTGGTTTTGTATTCTTTCTACTTCTTTAATTCAATTATTGTAATTGGGATGATGATTTCTATTATGATTTCAGTTTTTATTTCATTTGTGATGAACTAATTTACTTGTTAGGATTATGACAGATCTTTATGGTTGAACGATGATTATGTAGCCTTAATTTCAGTTTGATAATCTATCCATTCAGTTTATCTATTATGATTTGCACTTTAACTTATGAATTACTTGATCACCAATTCTGTGTGGATTTATATGGATTCGAGAGATGATGTATCAATTTAGACTTAGTCACTATAGCATGTATTCTTGAATTATGTGTTTAAATGGAATCTTGATGAATGTTAGGGTAAAGATATGCCTAGAATAATATGTATTCGGATAGAGAACTTGAACTTAAACCTTATTTGATTGTAATTCACATAGAGATATAGTGATTTAGTTGATTAAGGTGTTTGGCTTAATTCTATCTAATTTATGGATTTAAGTTAATATAGTATTAGTGCATCGAGAGATGGTTAGTTCTACTTGAGTGTTCTTGATTAATAAACTGAGATAGTGAATTGAACTGAAATAGGGTGTAATAACCGGAATGAGACTTAAAGTGAAGTTGTAAGCCTAATTCTCCAATATTTGCTTGAAATTACAGTTTTTAAATTTGTTGATTGCTTGGTGTTTTTAATATTTTCAGTTTTAATAGATATAATTATTGATTTGGATAGTTTAATAAAATTTGGATTAATAAAAACCTGGTAATGTTTAGGATTAATTTCATACTACTCTTTGTGGGAACGATACTCGACTTATCACTGTATTACTTGTTGACCACGTGCACTTGCGTGTGAGCGTAATTATATTTTACGACCCAACAAAGTCCAGTTGGGATAGTGACACCAAAGGCTGTCCTAGACAAGTCAAAACCGGTAGTTCAAGGGAGTGCATTTGTCGTGACCTCCCAAAGGGCGAGGAACCCGAACGAAGTTATCACGGGTAAGCTAATCATAAACTATTGTAAAGTCTATACCTTATTAGATACCAGTTCTACCTATTCTTTTATTTCACCTGCTTGTGTTCAACATTTAAATTTGACTCCAGAGAAATTAGACTTTGACTTATCTGTTGAAACTCCATTGGGAGAAACCTTCGTTACATCCACCATTTATAAATCGTGTTTAATTCAAATTGACACTTTTCCATTACCTGTTGATCTCATCTCTTTGAAAGTACTTGCATTTGATGTGAATTTAGGGACAGATTATTTAACTAATCATCAAGCTAAAATTGATTATTTTCCTAAGGTCGTTAGTTTTCATATTCCTAACCAACCTATTTTGCGAATTCAAGCAACCAAACCACTAAAGTCAATCACTGTTATATCAAGTCATAGAGCCATTCATTTATTGAAATACGGATATCAGGCTTTCTTAGCCCATGTCACATATTTAAACTAAAATACATCAGATTTGAACGATATTTCTATTTTTAATAAATTTCCTGACGTATTTCCCGAAGAACTTCCTAGCCTACACCCAGAGCATGAAATCGAATTTTGTATTAACCTTGAACCCAATACAAACTCATTTACAAAACTCCATATCTAATGGCTCCTATTGAACTTCGGGAGTTAAAAACCCAACTGCAGGAATTGTTTGACATCAGTTTCTTTCGTTCTAGTACATCTCCTTGGGGTGCTCCTATTCTAATCGTAAAGAAGAAATATGAGAGTATGCGACTTTGCATTGACTATCGAGAGTTGAATCATGTCACCATCAAAAATAGGTGTGAGAACCCGAGAATTTAGAAAATTTGTAAAATCATAATTGATTGATTTAAGGTGCCATATTAGGACCTAGACAGAAAATAAGTGTATGGAATTGGCAGTTCTGTAAAGAAATTTTTAGGATTTCAAATTTTTTTGACAAGACTTGAAAGATTTGGTAGACTATAAGTGATAGTTTGGTATTTTGGTGGATTTAAAATTCTTGAGAAGAATTATAAGGGTTAAGTATCTAAGTGTATATGAGTCGGTATTTGTGATCATATATGCGAACAGTAAATTTTTATGTGTATAATTGGTCGATAAGGATCAAATGTTGATCAGATAAGTTACATAGGTGACAAACCCTAAAATTTTAATGAGAATGTTAAGGTTAAGTTATTAAACCCTAATCAGTGATTTTATGTGTACAGTTGTGATTTAAGATCATGGATTGATCAGATAAGTTGTAACTTTAGCAAACCCTAAAGTTGTATTAAAGATATGTTTATTAAGTTAGAAAAACCTAATGAACTATTAGAAACCCTAACGATCGGATCAAAAACCCTAATTTCAGTTTTGAGAATCCAAAACCCTAATTTGGATATTCAAAATCCTAATTTAGAAATTCAAAAACTAAGTTTAATTGGCTAAGTGTAATAATTTATGGGATATATTTGAAATGTCCAATTTGCCCTTCAAATTATAGGGGAAAAGACCAAATTGACCTTAGTGAATGCAAAATGACCAAAATTCCCTTTAACTTAAAACATAAGTAAAAGATTTTGGGAAATCTTACGACTCACTACTCTAGCTTATCCCATGTGTGTAAAAATCTTACCAAATCTGATATCTTGGACACTTAGCAACATTTGTGGCCTTGGATTCAAAAGTATAAAAGATTTAACTTAAATAAAAATCTCACTTTACTTAGCAAACTTGCCAAGCCTTTTCTCTTTCTATATTTCAAAATCTAGAGTGAGAAAGAGTTAAAAGTTGAGCCATGATCAAGTATTAGCAAGCCAAGAACAGAATCCAAAGTCAGAAATTAAGGATCAAAGCTTTTAAAGGTATAAAATCCTAAACTTAAAAATCATATGATTTCATGTTAGATGTTGTTGTTTGTTGTCTAGAGTAGTGTATACGGATGTTATTTAGTGATCTATGATGTTACATCATACATCCATAACATCTAGAAGCCAGAAAATGAGTTTTTCAAACTGACTTAGACCCTAAAAATAAGGCCTGACAGCTTAATGTCAGGGCCTCTAGATCTGTCTATGTTAAGTGTTATGTTAGTTTTAAGTTATAGACTTGTTCTTAGTCATGTGGACTATGATCTAAAATTAGAAACATGGTCAGATCATGTCTAGATTACAAGATATAAGTGGTCAAAAATGGTTGACCGACCACGGGAGACTGTTTATGGAAAATTCAAAATTTCCATATTTCGTCTGACAAGCTTTTCAAGGCCATAGATCTTGCTGTGTGTTAGCAGTTTAGCCAAGTTGTTGTTTTGAGGTTGTAGTATGATATGTAGCCTTCACATACATGCCATTAGATCACTTAGATCATAACCAGGGTGATAGATAATCGAGGTCAAACTTGGGTTGACCATCTATTTTGGTAATTTTCTAGAAAACCCAGAAAGTTGATGAGCAAGTTATCTAACATTGTTTGACCATGCCAGATCTTGCTCGTGTGATGATGTTAATATGTTATCATGTTGTAGACTTGTATCCTGACATGTTCTCTACACAATCGAACCATTAGAACACAAAATAAATTACCAGAACCCTAAGATATTTGAGCCACAAAGTGGTCACTCAAAGCTGACTGGGTTTCTGGGTAACCCAGAAATCCCAGCAAGCCTCTGACAGCAACTTTGCAAGCTTAGATCTTGCTAATATGATGTTGTATGGCCATGAACTTGGTATGTAGTTGTATTATTACATAAATATTACAACATTAAAACAATTTCCAGCCCAGAAAGTAACAGGAACATGATATTAAAACCGGTCAAACCTAGTTCCTTTAACACTGACAGGAATTCTGGGTTTGGGCTGAAGAACACCTATAGCGACGGTTCTGTCGCTATAGGACCCTTTATCGACAGATAATTTCTGGAAATTAATTATTTTAATAAATAAATAGAAAAAATAGTTTTTAATAAATAAAAATACAAAATAAATTCCTAAAAATTATTTTAAAGTTTGAAAATTAGTTTTTAATAATTTTGAGAATATAGATGGTATTTAATTTATTTAATTATAATATTAAATAAATTAGTTTGAAATTATTTTTAATACTTAAAAATTCATGAAAAATTATATTATGGTATAAGAAAATATTTTAGATTATTTTTAATGATTTTAATATTTTTTGATGAATTTCATTAATTAATTAAGATTAATGGTAACTGATTTATTTAATGAATATATTAAATAAATTATGTAAAAATAGAATTAATGTTTTAAAAATCATATAAAAATGATTTATGTATATAAAAAGAATATTCCACGACCAAATGAATATTTCCCGATAACAATGAATATTTTATAACCACTTGCTTATTTTATAAAATTTGCACATTTCACCCATAACCAAAGCATTATATCAAATTAACACCTTATTAATATAAAATAATGAATAGAGGAAAAATTCAATTTTATTTATAATAAGTTGGGGTCTTACAACATCCCCTCCTTATGAAATTTCGTCCTCAAAATTGACGTACGAACCTGATATTTCGAAAAGGTGAGGGTACTTCGCTTTCATTTCCGTTTTCAACTCCCAGGTCATTTCTTCAATAGCATGGTTCCTCCACAAAACCTTGACTTGTGGTATAACCTTTTTTTGTAGGACATGCTCTTTCCTATCCAATATCTTGATAGGTACCTCCTCGTACGTTAAATCTTCGGCTATCTCGTCTAGTTCTAACGTAATAATGTGGTTTGAGTCTTTCATATATTTACAAAGCATAGATATATGAAAAACATTATGAACACGAGACATGCTTGAAGGTAATGCGAGTCTATAGGCCACATTTCCTATTCGGTCAAGAATCTCAAATGGTCAAACAAATCGTGGATTGAGCTTTCCTCTCTTCCCAAATCTTGTAACTCCCTTCCATGGAGCAATATGTAACAGTACATGATCTCCAATATTAAATTCCACGTCCTTTCGATGAAGATCAACACAACTCTTTTGTCGATCTTGTGAGGTCTTTATACATTGCCGGATCATTTGAATCTTTTCTATAGTCATGCGTACTAATTCTGGTCCCAACAACGTTTCTTCTCCCACTTCGTCCGAACATACTGGAGAGCGACACTTTCGTCCATACAACACCTCGAATGGAGCCATGTCTATACTTACTTGATAACTGTTGTTGTATGAGAATTCTACTAGTGACAAGTATTTATCCCAACTTCCTTTGAAATCTAGGACACAGATTCTTAATAGATCTTCAAGGGTTTAAATAGTCCACTCTGATTGTCCGTGTTTGAGGATGGTTTACTGAATTGAATCGTAAATCCGTGTCTAAAGCTTTCTGCAAGCTAACCCAAAATCTTGAAGTGAATCTTGGGTCACGATCCGAAACTATGGATACTAGCATGCTATACAATCTCACAATCCCATTTACGTAGATATGAGAAAGATATTCAAGGGAATAAGTCTCACATATCGGCAAGAAATGAGCAGACTTGGTTAATCTATCTACAATAACCAAAATCGCATCTAAACCTTGAGAAACTTTGGGAAAACCTATAACAAAATCCATGGTAATGTGTTCCCACTTCCATTTCAGAATCTCAAGTTGTTGTAATGGAACCTTTGGCACTTGATGCTCTGCCTTTACACGTTGACATGTTAAAAACCTCGAGATAAACTCTGCGATCTCTCTCTTCATATTGTTCCACCAAAATGTGTGTCGAATATCATGATACATTTTGGTAGACCCAGGATGGATTGCAAACGGTGTGTTGTGTTCCTCCATCATGATTTTATGCTTCAAGTAAGAGTCGTTAGGAACACAAAGTCTGGAGTTGACTCGAAGTATTCCTTCTTCATCGATTCTTGCTTCTGGAATAGCACCTTCTTGCACTTTCTTCTTCATATGCATCAGCCCCAGGTTCGTAGCTTGAGCAGCTTTAATTTTATCGATTAAAGTCAGTTCTACTCGTATATTCGCCATCATCGTCCCTGAAGTCTTTAACTATATCTCCATCCTTTGCAAGTAATACAAAATGGGCATTTGCGTTGACAATATCGCACTCGTACTTGCATATGATCTTCTACTCAATGCGTCAGCTACTACGTTCGCTTTTCCAAGATGATATTGAATAGTGTGATAGTAATCTTTCAACAACTCAAGGCAACGTCGTTGCCGCATGTTAAGTTCTTTTTGGGTGAAGAAATGTTTGAGGTATTTATGGTTCGTATAAATCTCCACTTTCTCTCCATACAAGTAGTGTCTCCATATCTTCAACGTAAAAATGACTGCTGCCAACTCTAGATCATGAGTAGGATAATTCCTCTCATATTCTTTGAGTTGTCGCGAGGCATAAGCTATGAAATTCCCATGTTGCATGAGAAAACATCCTAACCCTTTGCCTGAAGCATCGCTGTAGATAACAAATCCATCCGAACCAGATGGTATTGCCAGAAAAGGTGCTGAAATGAGTCTCATCTCGAGGTCTTGAAAACTTTTCTCGCATTCCTCGCTCTATACGAATTTTGTATCTTTCCGAGTTAATTGAGTTAACGGAGTAGCGATTCGAGAAAATACTTTCACAAATCTCCGATAATAACCAGCTAAGCCCAGAAAGCTACGCACTTTGGTCTCCAACTTTGGTTGTTCCCAACTTTGTATTGCTTCAATCTTCGCCGGGTCAACAGATACTCCATGCTTTGACACCACGTGCCCAAGGAATGTTACTTCCTCAAGCCAGAACTCGCATTTCTTCAACTTGGCATATAGCTTGTTTTCATGAAGTCTTTCAAGTATCCGCTTCAAATGGTGCTCATGATCTTCACGGCTTTTGGAATAGATGAGGATGTCATCAATAAAGACAACAACGAACTGATCTAAATATTCCTTGAATACACGGTTCATCATATTCATGAAAGCAGCAAGAGCGTTATTCAATTCAAAAGACATGACTAAGAATTCATAATGCCCGTACCGAGTTCTGAAGGCAGTCTTTGGAATATCCTCAGTTTTAATCTTCAGCTGATGATATCCAGAACAAAGGTCGATCTTTGAAAAGAATTGTGCTCCTTGCAACTGGTCGAACAAGTCATCAATGCGAGGTAACGGATACCTATTCTTGATGGTGACATGGTTTAATTCTCGGTAGTCAATACAAAGTCACATACTTACGTCTTTCTTCTTTACGAATAAAATAGGAGCACCCCAAGGAGATGTACTAGGAAGAATAAAACCGATGTCTAACAATTCCTTTAGTTGGACTTTTTACTCCTAAAGTTCAATATGAGCGATTCAATTTGGGGTTTTAGAAATGGGTTTTGTACCCGGTTCAAGGTCAATAAAGAATTCAACATCACGTTCTGGGGGTAGACCGGGAAGTTCTTCAGGATATACATCAGGAAATTCTCTAACAACAGAAATATTATCCAAATCTGACTTCTTTCTATTCAAATCCATAACATGGGTTAAGAAAGCTTGACATCCATTTTTCAATAAACGAATAGTTTTATGGCTTGATATGACAGTGACTGATTTTAGTGGTTTAGTTGTTTGAATTCGTATGACAGGTTGGTTAGGAATATGAAAACTAATAACCTTACGAAAATAATCAATTTTGGCATGATGAGTGGTTAACCAATCAATTCCTAAAAGCACATCAAAAGCAAGTATCTTTAAGGAAATAAGATCAACAGGTAATGTGATTGTGCCAACATGGATTAAGCAAGATTCATAAACTGTAGATGTAACGAAGGTTTCACCCAACGGAGTTTTAACAGATAAATCAAAGTCTAATTTCTCCGGAGTCAAGTTTAAACGTTGAGCCCAAGCAGGAAAGATAAAAGAATGGGTAGAACTGGTATCTAGTAAGGTATAAACTTTGTAAGAATTCAAGATTAGCTTATCCGTGATCACCTCGTTCGGGTTCCTCACATTTTGGCCAGTCACGACAAACGCTCTTTCAGGAACCACTAATTTCGACTTATCTAGGACAGCCCTTTGAGTCACCATCCTTGCCGAACAATGTTTCGATATAGTAAAATCTCGAGAGATATGTCATTCCTTTTCACAATTATAACATACCTTGGATTGTTGTGGGCAGTTTGGGCTGATATGTCCCTCTTTCCCGCATTTGTAACACACGATTAGTGGTCCTTCTCCTCCCCTAAAATTTTTTGTTGGTGTTGGTGCTGCTGCTGATGTCTTTCCATCATTGTTGAATCTTCTCTTTTTGAAATTTCCACTTAACCCACCTCTCCTGTTATCATGGCCACGATTACCACTCGAGTGGTTACCGCCTTTGTCTGTATTTTTCCCTCCTCACTAGTTATCATCGCTCTGATGACTGCTATCACCGTTATGACCTTGGTTGTGGTCCCTCGGTTGAGTATACTCATTATCTCGCTCTAATAATTGAGCCCTGTTGACAACATCTGAATATAGAGAAAATTTATAAGAGATAAGGTATTGACGAATCTCGGGTTTAGACCTCTCAGAAACATCTGCGTCATACGTTCCTCATTTTCTACCAAACGAAGTGCAAACCTAGATAACTCAGCGAACTTCGCCTCGTACTAGGACACTGTTATGTTGTTTTGTTCCAGTCTAATAAACTCTACCTCCTTCATATGATGAATACTTTCAGGAAAGTACTTGTCATTGAACAGTTTCTGAAATCTTTCCCAAGACATGCTGAGTGCGGTTGGCTGGGTACGCTTCACAGATTCCCACCAGTAATCTGTCTCACCACGGAACATAAAGGTGGCGAATGGAACCTTCTGTTCTTCCGTGCATCCCAAGACATCGAATATCTTGGTAATTTGCTTGACCCATGTTTCTGTCTTAATCGGATCGGGCTTTCCCCAGAAATCTGGTGGTCCCGACTCCTTAAACTGCTTGCCTATGACCGACCGCGCGTTGCCATCATTTCGACCCTCATTTTGTACACGAGTCTCCCTCGTCTGATTTTGCATGAACTACAAAAAGCTCCTAAACATTCCATCGTTCATCGTTTGCTCGGTAGTGTTGTTTACAGGAGGAATATTGTCTTCTTGTTGCACGTTCTCCTAGTTTGTGACTAAAGGTTGTTCCACAGTCTCATACACTCCATTATTAACGTTCTCAGCAACCATTCTTAAATACTACCATAAAAGAAGGGTTAATTAAACAAATTAACATATCACATAATATCCCTATATTATGACTGACTAACAAATAAGCTTAGATATGACACACTAGCGAAGGATTTACTCATCTCTCTCCTCCTAGTTCTATTCCCCAATCTCCGCCAGAGACCATATCCCTAAGCTCTGATACCAACTGTGACGCCCCCAAAATAGGTATACATCACTTATTCTGAGTCTCCAAATACATGGTACATAAACAACTACAACTTTTATTATTACAATTATCGTGAAAAATCCGACAACACGCATGCTGTGAGTTTAAATACAAATATTATTTTCTAGACAATATCCACACTCAAATAAGTCCTCATTACATTTATTAATACATTATTTTACAAAAATAGTGAGGACTGCTAAAACAATTATCTAGGACAATCACTCTTTACCCCGACCGATTCCTGCTATATTCTCACCTCCTAAGAAAAAAAATGGAACAAAAAGGAAAAGGGTGAGCTCAACTAGCCCAATAAAGAATATTATGACTAAGATAAAGAACAATAATTTATCGTTAGCCTTCAACAAACCAAATAAAATATAATGGACAAGCAGTTTTAGATCAATATTTGCAGCGGAAATAACAATTCATTAGAAGAGTTAAGTAGAGAATGAAATCTACTATCATCTACGAATTTAAAAGTCCATCATCAATATCTTATCCCTGTAACATCAATCAATATACATGTTGGATCAAATATTCATCTTTGCACTACGGGCCAAAGATATTCATTTGTATCACCAGTTGGTCATGTTCATCTCAACACCTGTTCATCTTTGCACTACGGGCCAAAGATATTCATCAAGTAATCGTACATCTTTGCACTACAGGCCAAAGATATTCATCAAGTATCACCATTAAGGACTGAGGATGAAGAAAAACATTTTAGAGAAAACGAATCCAGTGAAACAGAAGGATAAATTTTAGAGATTTGTATAAAAGTTTATCCAAGATCAATAATACTTCATAATAACCAATTGTGAAGCAGAATTCAAAATAGAGATCAAAACATGGATTCAATTTCAAGAATAAGGGTCACAACTGATAACTTGGAAGGAGAAAAAAAATATTTTTTTGTGAACAGTACTCATGAACAGTAACTGTCATGAAAAGTTCCAAATTTGATTAAAAATTTCAGACCAATATTCCTATGAAATGATAATAGATGAAGCGAAATTTCTATTTATTTCAGGAATTATAAAAGCAATACATACCATAGTAAGTTCAAATTCAAGAATACGAGATGAAATAATATCGTTTTCATAATATGGAGTATGAAAGAAAATAATATATTTCTCACGAGTATTACAATAAAATAATATCATTTACCTTAGTAGAAGTTTGGATTTGACTAGAATATCAGATATTATTATGAGAAAATCTTGCAGAAAAATTACGCTCAAAGTATTATTATACTCAAGAAAATACTCATAATACTTTAGAATAAGAATTTCTGATTTGAAAGTGGTGTGTTGAGGAAGGAGGGGTAACCTCCCTTTTATAGTGCAACGGATGGAGAAGGTTTGGGAAAGTTCCAACCCACTACAATTTACCAACTTTCAATTTCCACCAATCAAAGTGGTCCCATGGGAGAAAACAAGGCACATGTTTACAGAAGAAAATTATTCTACCCACCTTTCTTTTCTTCTCTTCCTAATTGTTTTCCATTCCTGCCTAACTCCTCCCATTATCTTATGGGAGAGGACCCACCCATTTGCAAAGCTTAGTTTGTAAGAAGAACTTGAATAACTCACAATTGAGGTCCCACACTTATTTGGGAAATCAAAGGATGGCAGAAGAATAATTCCACCCATTTTGCAAAGGAGAAGTGCTGCACGAAAGTTTTTCTAATTCAAGTTGTTAACCTTCTTTTAATCACATGCTTATATATATTATAATAATATTATTATTAACAATTATAATATATCATAATAATATATTTGAATGAATATTTTATCAGAGAAATAATTGTAATTCCACAAAAATATGTCAAACTTTCAACAATTATTTCATGCTAAAATTCCTTCATTTATAACCACATAAAATATATCTATCATTTATATCCACATAAATAAATATTTCTTTATCAATAATTAATTATTCACAAATAATATTACAGAATCACAATTATGACAACCAGACCGTTTCCAGGAAAGAGGGGGCTTTCCAATAAGGATTTCTCCTTACTGGCGCGCAATTAGGTGACCAAACCTCTCCTTGACAGAACTTTCTAGACATTGCCAATAATGTTATCTAATAATATTATTCAAATAATATCTATTATTGATTTGATAATGAGAAATATTGTGCAATGACAATTATTGAAACAACTATAATATAAAATATCAACGCATCAATTATTGAATCAATAAAATAAAATATTGAACAGTAATTACTGTAACAATTATTGAGTAGTGCCTTCTTACTTAAGAATCAATGATTCAACAATACTGTGCAATACAGTGTGCTACTGTGCAACCATGCGTATTACTGTATTTTAACCACCAGGTAACCCAACAGTGTTAACGGTAACAATTACGCCGTTATTTATAAAAACTCATATTTGTCGTTTTCTTCATCCAACCGTTATTCTATTATAGGGCCCATAAATGACTGCGCCGTCGTACGGATATTCCCGATAAAAAGAATATTCCACGACCAAACGAATATTCCTCGACAACAATGAATATTTTATAACCACTTGCTTATTTTATAAAATTTGCACATTTCACCCATAACCAAAGCATTATATCAAATTAACACCTTATTAATTTAGAATAATGAATAGAGGAAAAATTCAATTTTATTTATAATAAGTTGGGGTCTTACACATTATCTTTTCATTAAAATATTCTTCTGAGCATTCTTGAATTTTACACCACAAAGAAGTATCATGTTGATAATTTGGACATTATTGATTTCTAGATAAATTAATTTATAAATCTTTAAAATTTAACCTTGAACTTGTTTTATTGAATTATTATGTCATTGTCATCATCCTCATGCTTACATTATGATTAAAGTCATCTTTGGATTACGTGCATAGATGGACTTGGTATGATTATGACCAGGGATTATTAGGTATAATCATAACCGTAATGTGACAAATGATGTGGTAAAAGTCCTCATTATCCTATAGTTCATTGATGGACAATTTTTGGTATGATTATGACCATGCATTATTCGGTATAATCATGACCATTGATTATTAAATGAATATCCTTGGTCGTGGTGCAGGGATGAGGTGGTTTATTTATTAAGCTGAGTCTCAGTAATAAAGTTGATGAAAATCTTTTTAAATCATAGAAGATAGTAGATTTTATGCTCTACTTGACTCTTCTAATGGATTGTTTATTTCCGCTTCAGTTGTTGATCTAAAACTTGTTGTCTATTGTATTATATCAGTTGTTATACTGTTGAAGGCTAAGGATAATTTATTTTGCATTATCTTAGTCATAATACTTCTTACTGGGCTTGTTGAGGTCACCTTTCTTTCATTGTTCTCTTTAGGAAATGAGGATATAGTTAGAACGAGTCGGGGAATGGAGTGATGGTCCAGGATAAATGGCTTTAGTTGTCCTCATTATTCTACGGAATAATGTGATAATAATTGTAATGAGGACTCCATTAAGTGTGGATAATGTCTAGATGATAATATTCTTGTTTATACTCACAGCTATGTTTTGTTTTATTTTACACGACTGTTATATAATTAAGTTGTATTTGAATTTATGTACCATGTATCTGGCGACCCAAGATGGGTGATGTATACCTATTTTAGGGGCGTCACAGTTGGTATCAAAGCTTAAGGATATGATCCCTGGCTGAGCTGTGAGACAAGAACTAAGAGGGGAGAGACGGAGAATTCCTTCGCTAGTATGACCTACCTAAGTTTATTTGGTATTTAATTGGTCGGTCAGAGTATATGGATAATATGTGATATATCAATTAACCCTTGTTTAGTGACAGTGTTTGAAAATGGCATCTGAAAATATTGAGATAAGAAATGAAGCACATGAGACCGTTGAGTCACCAACGATCAATATCCAGGATAATGTGCAACAAGAAGATAATAATCCTCTGGTAAACAACAACACCGATCAGATGATGAATGATGGGATGTTCAGAGGCTTTATGCAATTCATGCAACATCAGACGAGAGAGACTCCTGTTTATAATGCAGGTGGAAACAATGGCAACCCACGGTCGGTCACCATTAAGCAGTTCAAAGAGCTGGGACCACCGAAGTTTTTGGGAGAGCCTAACCACTTAAGGCGGAGACGTGGTTAAAGCACATCACCAAGATATTTGATGTCTTGGGATGCTCTGGGGAGCAAAAGTTTCCCTTTGCACCTTAATGTTACGAGGAGAGGCGGATTACTGGTGGGAATCTGTAAAACGTACCCAGCCTGACGCACTCAAGATGTCTTATGAGAAGTTCCAAGAACTGTTCAACGACAAGTATTTTCCCGAAAGTATTCGTCTCATGAAGGAAGTGAAGTTCATCAAGATGGAACAAAACAATATGACTATATCGCAGTACGAGGCTAAGTTTACAGAGTTATCCCGGTTTGCATCCAATTTGGTTGATAATGAGGAGCGAATGACGCGAATGTTTCTAAGAGGATTGAAATCCGATATAAGTTAATACCTCATTTCTCACAAACTTTGTTTATATTCAGATGTTGTGAATATGGCTTAGTTATTGGAGCGCGATAATGAGTCAGCACAACCGAAAGCTAACGACCAACAATACGATAATAATCGTACTAGTGGCAACGGCCATCGGAACAACGATAACCATCATAGAGGAAATTATCAAGCCAGAAATGGTAACCACTTCGGTGGTAATCATGGCCAAGATAACAAAAGGGGAAATTTCAAGAAGAGAAGGTTCAATAATTATGGAAAGACAGCAGCACAAGCACCCGTTTCAAAGGAAGGAGAACGACCGCCGGTCGTCTGTTTTAAATGCGGAGGGGAGGGACATATCAGTCCAAACTGCGTGATGCAGTCCAAAGCATGTTATAATTATGGAAAAGAAAGTCACCTAGCCCAATTTTTTTGTGCACCAAAGTCAAGTCCAGCTGGGACGTAGGCACTAAAGGGAGATGCGGACAAAACAAAGTCGGTGGTTTCTAGAAGAGCGTTTTTCATAACTTCTCAAAAAGTGAGTAACCCGAACAAATTTAGCACATGTTAGTTAATTATAAATTCTTAGGAAGTCTATATCTTATTAGATACCGATTCTACCCACTCTTGTATCTCTCTTGCTTGTACTCAACGTTTAAATTTGACTCCGGAGAAATTATACTTTGACTTATTGGTTGAAACTTCGTTAGTAGAAACCTTCGTTACCTCAAGTGTTTATAAATCTTGTTGATTCAAATCGACACTTTCATGTTACATGTCGATCTTATATCTTTGAAAATACTTACCTTTGATGTGATTTTAGGAATCGATTGGTTAACTACTTATCATGTTTTTCGTAAGGCTGTTAGCTTTCATATTCCTAACCAATCTTTTATGCAAATTCAAGCAACCAAACCACTAAAGTAAATCATTGTCAATTCAAACCATAAGTAAAGAGCCATGAGTCTTTATCTGGTGACTTCCTTGTGCGGAATGCACCGAAGCCAGACTTTCGGTAGGCAAAGTCATGAATGACGATGGCAAGTTGATAGGTATCATTGTGATGTACTATACAAGTCTTGGATGAGGGTAAAAGTTTAGAATAATATTTATATTATTAATAAATTTCCTGATGTATTCTTGAAGACTTCTTAGCCTACCCTTAGAGTGTGAAGAATTTTGTATTGACCCTAGTACAAAACCCATTTATAAAACCCTCAAATATTTCTTTACTTAAAACGAACGTATCATGCGCCAATGACGTTGGCTCGAGCTGTTGAAGATTATGATCGTACCATTTAATACTACCGTCATGGAAAAGCAAACGCGGTAGCTGACGTGTTGAGTAGAAGATCGTATGCGTTCATGAGTGTGATGTTGTTAACACATAAAAAAAACCCATTTCGTATAACTTACAAATGATGAAGATAGAGTTAAAGACTCTAGGGACCCACGTGAAGATAACAAATATACGATTAGAATCGACTTTAATCGATAAACTTAAAGCCGCTCAAGCTACATACTCAGAGCGGATGAATGTAAAGATAAATGTTCAAGAGGACGTTATTCTAGAAGCAAGAATTGACGAAGAGAGGAAAGCTCAACCCACGATTTAATTGGCCTATTTGAAATACTTGATCGAGTAGGAACTGTGGCCTATAGACTCGTTTTACTGCCAAGTATGTCGCGTGTTCATAACTTTTTTTTTACGTATCGATGTTACGTAAATATGTGAACGACCCGAACATCATTTTATTGAATTAGAACTAGACGAGATAGCAGAAGATTTAACGTACGAGGATATACGTGTTAAAATCTTGGATAAGAAGGATCATATTCGACACTCAAAAGTTATACCTCAAGAGTTAGAATCTGAAATGAAGTCAAGGTATCCTCACCTTTTTGGCATACCAAGTACGTAAGTAAATTTCGAGGGTGAAATTTCATAACGAGGGGAGATTGTGAGACCCCAAATTTTATGAATAAAGATTTAAATTTCTTGAAATATGTTTTGAATATTATGGTTTGGATTTGATATAATGTAATAGTTGTGGGTAATATTTACAAATTTTTCAAAGTAAGCAAGTGGTTATATAATATTCGATTGGTCGGGGAATATTCATACGGCGGCACAATCATTGGTGGACCCTACAACGGAATTATTGTCGTAGTTAAAAAATGACAGAATTATCATTTTATAAAAATAACGGTGAGAGTGTTACCGTTAAAATTGTTGAACTACTCAGTAGTAAAAGTACAGTAATACGCACGGTTGCTTAGTAGCACATGGTATTGATTATTGATGCTTACGTAAGAAGTCACTCAGTTATACTCAATTATTGCTACAGTAATTGCTGCATCATATCTCTCATATTATTGATTCAATTATTGTTACAGTATCATCTGCATAATATGTTATATTATTAAATCAATAATTTAGACGGTAAGGTTATTCATATTATTATTTACAATATTGAAAATGTCTAGAAGTTCTGTCAAGGAGAGGTTTGGTCACCTAATTGCGCGCCAATAAGGAGAAATCCTTATCGGAAAGCCCCCTCTTTTTTAGAAATGACCTGGTTGTTAAATATTGTGAATTATAATATTATTGATGAATAAGTTCGTGTTGATTAAAGATGAAATTGATAGTTTCATTGTGTTGGAATTATTAGTGTTAGTGAAAATTGTCTTTTATTTTGATAATAATTGATGTCTGGAGGTTATATTGACCAATCGGGTAATTAATCAAATAAATGAGCAATTAATTGCTATTGAATCACATGATTATAACTATTTGTTCACATGTGTGTACTATTGATTCACATTCATTTACTATTAAGGGAGTTGGTGCAACATTGATAATACTTGTATGACTAAGTTAAAAAATGGAGGTATAGATGGAGGTACTATACTGTAATTCATATTTTCACATGTCCAGAACTATTGAGTCACATGATTTACTATTGATTCACATGATTTGCTATTAGGGGAGATGGTGCAAGTTTGATAATACTTGCAGGACTAAATTAAAAAGGAAGAAAAAGAGGAAGGTATTATACTGTAATATTTCGAGCCCCAAAATGTGCAATTATTGAAACTATATTTTCCTATAAATAGAAGCTCATTCTTTCTTCATTTCTCACTAATTCACTAAACCTATAGAGCAATTATTATAGAGAGAAATTATAGAGAGAAAGAAGAAGAGAAGTCTGTTACCTCACTATTCCAGTATCCAGTCTTCTTTTGAGGTAAGGAGTATTATTTCTTTCATATTCATGAAGAGAGCTTCAGTTATTCTATTCATTATTATTATGTTGGAATAACCTGTCTATGCGAAGTACCACATACATGGTGAAATTCTTCTGTTATTCCATTCTTTATTATTATGTTGAAATAACCCATCTATGCAAAGTATCGCATACATGGTGAAATTCTTCTGTTATTCCATTCTTTATTATTCTATTGGAATATCCTATTTGTGTAGATTACGCATGACCTGGTTCCGTTCTTTATTATTATGTTGGAATATCATGTCTGTGCGGATTACGCATGACCTGGTTCCATTCTTTATTATTATGTTGGAATAACCTGTCTATGCAAAGTACCGCATACATGGTGAAATTCTTCTGTTATTCCATTCTTTATTATTATGTTGGAAGAACCTGTCTATGCGAAGTACTGCATACATGGTGAAATTATTATATTATTCCATTCTTTATTATTTTGTTAGAATAACCTGTCTATGTGGATTTACCACATGCATGGTGAATGATTCTTCGTATTCATTCCTTATTAAATTGTGGAAATGATCTGTCTACGTGGATTACCGCATGGCGGGCGAAAATCCATTTACAGATTCATATATGCTATTATACTCAGTTGGTTAAAGTTTTGGCTTCTATACTCCATGAAATTAGTTGAATATCCTTGATATTTGTGCTTCATCCAGTATTTTTTCATGGAAATATTCTTCTGAGCATTCTTGAATTTTACTCCACAAAGAAGTATCATGTTGATAATTTGGACGTTATTGATTTTTGGATAAATTAATTTATAAATCTTTAAAATTTATCCTTGAATTGGTTTTATTGAATTATTATGTCATTGTCATCATCCTCATGCTTACATTGTGATTAAAGTCAACTTTGTCTTACGTGCATAGATGGAGTTGGTATGATTATGACCAGGGATTATTCAATATAATCATGACCGTAATGTGACGAATGATGTGTTAAAAGTCCTCATTGGCCTGTAGTTCATTTATGGACAGTTGTTGGTATGATTATGACCAAGGATTATACGGTATAATCATGACCATTGATGATTACATGAATATCCTTGGTCGTGGTGCAGGGATGAGGTGGTTTATTTATTAAGCCGAGTCTCAGTAATAAAGTTGATGAAAATCTTTTTAAATAATAGAAGATAGTAGATTTTATGCTCTACTTGACTCTTCTAATGGATTGTTTATTTCCGCTTCAGTTGTTGATCTAAAACTTGTTGTCTATTGTATTCTATCAGATGTTATACTATTGAAGGCTAAGGATAATTTATTCTGCATTATCTTAGTCATAATATTTCTTACTAGGCTAGTTGAGCTATCCCTTTCTTTCATTGTTCTCTTGAGAAAATGAGAATATAGCTGGGACGAGTTGGGGAACAGAGTGATGGTCCAAGATAAATGGCTTTAGTAGTCCTCACTATTCTACGGAATAATGTGATAATAATTGTAATGAGGACTCCATTGAGTGTGGATATTGTCTAGATGACAATATTCTTGTTTAAACTCTCAGCTACGTTTTGTCGTATTTTACACGATTGTTGTATAATTAAGTTGTATTTGAATTTATGTACCATGTATAGCGTCCCAAGATGGGTGATGTATACCTATTTTGGGGGCGTCACACGAGTGGTCAAGCTGTGGTTTCTAACAGAGAGGTGAAGAAGATTTTAGAGAAAGTAGTGAATCCAAGAAAAAAGACGGGTCTCTGAAAATTGATGACGCACTATGGGCGTATAGGACAGCATACATGACACCAATTGAGATATCTCCTTATCATTTGGTCTATGGTAAAGCGTGTCACCTCCAAGTGGAATTACAACATAAGGCATATTGGGCCATTCAGAAACTTAATTTTGACCAATTAGCTGCAGGAGAGTAAAGATTACTCCTATTGAAAGAACTCGATGAGTTTCGACTGCAAGCATATGAGAACTCAAAGCTGTACAAGGAAAAGGTTAAGAAATGGCACGACCAAAATATCATGCAGAGAAAGTTTGAACCGGGACAATTAGTGTTATTGTTCAACTCAAGACTGCGATTATTCCTAGGAAAGCTCAAATCTAGATGGTCGGCACCATTCAAAATTAAGAGGGTTTTCCCACATGGCGCCGTTGAATTATACAGTAGGAATCCATTGGATACATTTAAAGTCAACGGTCATCTGTTGAAGAATTACTGGGGTGGCGACATTGAAAATGAATTCACCGCAATCACACTTGCCGACGCGTCATGAACAAGGAGTAGTCAGGTTGAACGACTTAAAAATAAGTGCTAATTAGGAGGCAACCCAATTTTATTTTCATTTTCAGTATTTTTTTAAGTATGCTAATTAATTTATAGTTCAAATTATAAGTTTAGTATAAAGTAAGTTTATTTCGATTCATTAGGTAGTTAGTGGAGTCATGATTTCTAGTGAATTCAAACTTCAATGTTCAATGTTCATGATGTTATCTTAAATTTATAATTTTATTGTGTTTCAGGCACTTGGGAAGCTCATGGATATGTGTTGGTTGTAAGAAATTGAAAAAATTAAAGCCAGGAGCAATGTACCCCCCCCCCATTGGGGCGGGGGTCTTGACTCAAAAACAGAATATCCCCCGCCGGGGCGGGCATTAATCCACTAAATACCTTCACTATCTCTTCTTTATAAATTCGAACCCTAACTATACCACATCTTTATCCCATTCCATACAATTTCAGTCATACTAGAGATAGGATTCTCCAAGTTAGGGTTTTGTTAGCAACAAGAAAGGAGAAGAACATCATAGTTCTACCATCAATTAGGAGTTCATACTTCAACTGGGCAATTATACTATGGGTAAGAAAATTCTTGCAATTTCTATATCACCATTTTCGAAGTTCTATTACCATTTTTGGGGGTATTGTGAGTCGCACACACCACATTTTTGATAAACTGTTCAAGTGAATTTTAGGGGGATCTTTATTTGAGTTAATTCAATGGCACAAAAAATAGCATCTAAGAGACACAGTGGCGAGAGCTCACGGTCCACACCACCGGCTCGGACCTTTAACAGGAGAAAATTCTTGAGTGCCAACGCCGCCGATCGATATGATTATCTAGTGTCTAAGGCACTAACTCCAGAGCGAGGCTTGGCACCCGACAATGTAGATGGCCAAATGAAGGGATAAATATATAAAAAAGGATTGGATAGGTTTACTGACAAACTAGAGCTAACGATCATTAATGTGGTAAAGGAATTTTATATAAATGCGGATGATAAGGCCCCATTCATTGCATTCGTGAGGGGTAAATAGGTACCTTTCAGTTCTGAAGCTATTAACGAGTATTACAGCCTATGAACTCCTGTGGAATACCAGTATACATATTTTCGTGACCATGATCCCGACTATGAGGTGATTTTAGCAAAAATAACAAAGCCGAGAACCACATGGATCATTGGATGAAAAGGGGGAACAATCTTCTATAGCAAAGACCTGAGTCGTTATAGAAAGATATGGTATGTGTTCTTGTGTGCCAAGCTACTTCCGTCCACACATACTGATGCTGAGGACACCTCTGACGATGACGAGATTTAGGTGGATTAGATAGCGGGAGAGCAGGAGACTGAGGAGATACATGTTCAACTCTCAGTTTCACAGCCTCTAGAGACAAGTTAATGGGCACAACAAAGAATCCATTAGTCAGATGAGGACACTGGCGGCCAGACAGGACCACATGTTCAATGCCATGAATATGTCCTTCGCCTCTTTGAACTCGACCCTCCAAAGTCTAAACCCAAATGCGCAGTTTCTAGACCAGCAACCTGCACCAATGCCACGATTTCCATCTTATGATTCTGACAATGAAGAGCCTTTACCACCATCACCTCAAGCTTAGATGATTACAGGGAAGTCCTCGTACACTTAATGCTTTATTTTTACAATGAGGGTGTTGTAATTGTTAAGTTTGGGGGAGTTAATTAGTTTATTTTAGAGTTATTTCATGTTTAATTTAGTTGTTATAGTTTTGCATAAGTTGTCATGTTTGTTTAGTTTTGGGTTCATTATATGTTTGCATTCATATAGTGTAATTGCATAATAGTTTGCATAGTAGTGTAGTTGTAAATAGTTTTTTTAATATCAATTTCTATTATTTTTATTTTAATAAAAAAAAAATAGTTCAGTACTGTGACACCCCCAAATTCGGGTTACCTGACTCCCGAGTTTGGTGTTCACGATCCACAATATAAATAACATTTAACTACCCATAATATATATATATATAGTATTTTACATAAGTTTTTATCAGAGTTTCATAATACATCACCTAGGTTTTCTAACCTTAACTTTACAAACATACCCTTTAGTTATACAAAAAGGGTTCACAATACAACATAATAAATATGTTCAACATAACTAATTTATAACTACGCCTTTTCCCTTGTCCTTTGCAGCACCTCCTGCAACTTCGTCCCTAGCTGAAAAATTTTATTTAGCAAGGGTGAGCAACTAATTTGCTCCGCAAGTTAAGACATACAATAAATGTATAAGAATTCAAAACAACAGTCTATCTATTTTAATAGAATGAAATCAAAGTTCGGGGAACTTTGAAATAGCTGAACAAATCGTTATTCAATAACAAGTTTTCTCGTATTCTATACAACACAATAATTCAATAATGAAATAGTACAACGCTTTCAAAGTTTCTACGATATTCTAATGAATAATCACGAATCAATTCTACGAAATATCAAAGTTGAATGTTTTCCAGATTTAATACTGAGCGATCACACAAGATCTTGAACTTATTTTCTCGGGTAGATATCAAAGATTTACTTTGATAAATACTCAGGTGTATCAGATAACCATAAAGATTAAATCATACCCTTCTGCAAAGTACAACAAGTGATCAGCTTATTATACCCTATATTATGCATAATACTCAAAACGCGCGCAAAGGTCGAATTCACGACCAACAAAATGTTCCCTTTATATAAAAGGTTGTTCTTCTCAGTCTTAGAATCAAATGTTTGATTTTACAACGAAATACTGGGATTTCAAATTCTATTTGCTTCTCGGTCGAGCCAGAATAATTGGCTTCGATCTGTCAATAATAATTGAATTCTCTTTTCAAACCTATCAAATTCAAACAAATGTTCGTCTAGCTAGAATAATTAGCTAAGACATTTCTCAGTGTAATTTGACAATAAACAGGAACTATCTGTACTGTCAATTCTAACTTCTACAGATATGAATATCCAACAACAGTAATTCTACAAATGTATATTTCTGAATCAATAATTCAATTTGAATTATTAAGCATGCATTAACTGCGAATTATCAACAATAATTCCCTAGACGTGGCATAATTAGCAATAATTATCCACCAATAATAATTGAAGGAAATAACTCAAGGTTGAGTTAGGGAACTTGCCTCTTCCACTGATCACAGCTACACAAAATACTTATCTGCTTTCGAAAGACCTATAACCAATAATATCGGTTTAACAATTAGCACAATAATCCACATAACACACAACACTGTAATTCACAGTCAAAATCCTCCTAAACACATTACCACATAGCCACATTAGTGTTTATAACCTATATAAACACTTAACAAGTCAAACTAGTTCAGTCTGGTTGGACTTCGGTCCATTCTCGGTGTTCTGGTCACCCTACCCGACAATTAACACATTGACTGTCAATTAAACTTGGTCTCTAAGCTTCAATATTAATTTAGATAATTCAATTATCAATTATAATATTTTTTGGAAGCTTTTAATAATTATCAAGCAATTATTATAATTTATAATAATTTTTCAAGAACTTAAATTATTTTTAAATGATTTAATTATCAAATAATCTTACCATTATTAATAATTAATAATATCAACATATTAATAACATACATTCCAAAATATTAAAGTTATCATCAATAACTTAAAATATTTTTAAATCATCAATATTCTATTTAAATGATTTTTAGAGTAATTAAAATTATTTTTAAATCATCACCATTAATATATAAATATTAATGAATTATTACCCAAATATTAAAAGTCATTAATTATAACTTAAAATATTTTTAAACCATTTTTTCTCATTTTAAATGATTTTTAAATCAATAAAATCATTTTTAATTCATTTATTTAATATAATAATTAAATAAACCAAACATCATTAATATTAATTTATTAATGAAAATTCTCCAAAAATATTGAAAATTATATTTTATAACTCAAAATATTTTTAAATACATTATTCTTATTTAAAATTGATTTTTTCATAATATTAAATCATTTTTCTCTAATTTATTTAATACACTAATTAAATAAATTAAATATCTTTAATATTTAAATAATTATAAATATTAAAGAAAAATATTCTAATTGGCCAAAAATTATTTTTCATAATTTAAAATAATTTTTAAAACCATTTTTGGTAATTTTTAGAATTTATTTCTATTTTTTAATCATTTTCCGGAAAAATCAGAAAATAAATTAATTAATCCATCGCTATAGAGCTTTAGCGACACAAAGCGTCGCTGTTGGTGTTCTTGAGCCCAAGAACACTGACAGCCGGTTAACAACCTGCCTTGTTTGACCAGCTCATACGCTCGATTTAAAATCGTTCTGGTTCAGGTTAAGTATTGATCATGTAGTGTATATGTAACACTACATGAAACAATCTTCATCTCGGTCATCCATCAAACGAACAACTAGATCTAGCCTCCCAAAGTACCTGTCAGACAGTTTCTGGGTTTCCCAGAAACCCAGACAGTCTAAGTGGCCACTTTCAGGCTCCATTTAATCTAGGTTTCAGTCATAATATTGGTGGTTTTATGGTTCACATGGGTAGTATGCATGACAAAGAACATTACTATAACAACACAGAAGTTTAAAAATAACAGATCTACACGATACAATCAGGTCAAACTCTGTCAGAAAACATGTTCTTCACTTTTCTGGAAATTCCAGAAATTCCCATCCGTGGCCAAGTGACCTACTTTGACCATTTCATATGTTAAATCCTTGGATGTTTTAGGCGATCTAAATACCCAGATCTGTAGTACACATAACCAGCTACAAGATGTACTAATACAAAACATCAAACACTAAACAGAATGACAGATATGATCATTACAAAAACTTGTCAGACATTGATTTCAACGTTCTGGGCTGCCCAGAAAGTCACTCGGTCAATCCCGGTCAAACGGGTTTTGACCGTTAATAACTCCCGATCCAGACATCATTTAGTAGTAATACCAACTACATATTAAAGACATCCTACCAGGCTACCAATCCAAAACATAAAAAAAGAAAAATTAAAAACAGACACGGATCTATGGTACCTGACATTAGCTCGTCAGACCACAGATAGTGTTCTTAACAATTTTTGAAAAACACCATTTTAAAGCCATTTGATGTTATGGATCCGTGTTATATCAACATAGATCACCTAAAAACATCTTCTAGCAATATCTTAAACACATAAACACAAAAATTTCTCAAGCAACAAAGATCAAAAATAAAAATAGGGACCTTCTTTTGAATAATTTTCGATCTTGGCTCTCCAATCTGTTTATGATTGATATTTAGGCTGTTTCTAGGACTGATCTACTACAGATTTTCGTGGTTTTAGTGGAGAGAGAGAGTTGGTAAGAGCTTGGTTAGCAATATGGCAAATTCTTTGCATTTTCTCTCTCTTGATTCTTTATATAACCTCTTAGATGCATGAATGCCATGTTGTGCTGTAACAATAGGCTGAAATGGCTGAGATTTTATATCTCTTAAGTCAACATAGTTGGTGAACCACTAAAGTGATAGCCATTTTTGCAAGCAATCTTATAAAAATCCCATAAAGGGCAATTTTGTCATTAGCAATTTAAATTAAATGGTAAACATGGAATTTGTACAAACCATTAGGGTTTGGGGCTTGGATTAGGGTTTAAGATTTGATCCCTTTAGGTATTAAAAATTCTAGTTCCCACAATTTTCAAATTTAGGGTTTAATTAGAAAAAAAAAATAAATTTTCTAAAATAAAATTAGGGTTTCTAGAATAGAAATTTAACATACAAAAATATAATTAGAGCTTTCTAATCATATTTAAGTTTATCAAACACTTTAGGCATGCTAATAAAAAATAGGGTTGCCTAATTAGGGTTTACAATTCCCGTATTTGAAATTAGGGTTTTCCGGCGTACAATTAGGGTTTTTAATTGTACAATTTATTTTCTAAATTTAAGATTAGGGTTTCTAAGCCCTTATTAAGGTTTATTAATATTAAACATTATCCAATCAATTATTGATCAACATAACCATCATACAGCACAAACACATTATTAGCAATATAATTATTTTAATTATATTTTCTACTGAATCCCTATCCGAAAATTAGGGTTAGGGTTTTCTAAAGTTGTTAAGCACAACTCTACTCTAAATTTATTAGTTAATACACAAATTGTCTTCCTCGAGACTCGTATCACAGATACTTGTTACAAAATTGATAATTAATATTAATAAAAAAAAAATATTCGCAAATTTTGGATTATTCGAAATCCTGGGTTATCACAAGTACTGTGTTATCTTGAATGAGTCCAGCTGTTATATAGTACAGTCTATTTTGGCCAATGATGATATTGGGATTGAGTATACAAGTATAGTACTGACTATTATAACTTTGATGTGATTTTCTGTTAGGAATTGAATCTTTTCTTGTTTGAAACTGGTATAATAAGGTTAGCACAGTATTAAGCAACTATGTTGACTGATTAGTTCAAATTGATACATAATGGACCTCAAAAAGATAATGCTAATTTGAATAAAAGAATGACAAGGATAGCCAGTGAAGGCGAAAGTTAGGCAAGAACCTAAGTTTGGGGAAAAATTTGGGGTATCTAAAAAAATGAATAAACATTGTGGCATTCTTGTCTAGATTTGTGGCCTTTGTTAATTGAGTAAGTAAGCCCGGGGGATTTGAAAGTAGTATGCACACAAGCCAATCATGTTTGATGATAAAGCATATACTTTGTAAACAATCTTATTCATTTATTAATAAAAATTATTAATTTATTAAAGGCTTTTAATTATCTACATGATGCTGTTTTATAATATGTGATAAACCCATAGTTTTAAGTAATGCTTTTAGAATAATGATGATGATCATTCTAATGAGATCTAAATTCTTAGAAAGCTTAAAACTAAAATAGTTCCCAATCGTTGGATTACTAAATTGGGGATTAGTAAATTCGGATAGATTGGTACATACGTTGCTTGCTCATTGGATGAGGATGATTGATCTCATGGTCATTTGTGTGGAGACACTAAAGCAAGTATGTAGGTGCTTATTAGAGAATAAGTTCACTGAACGTGACTCGATAAGGAATACCTAATGGAGTTTTACTTGCCTGTCAATAGGAATTCCTGTAGTGATAGTAGTACAAGTGATCCTTGGACTTGAGATCATCATAGTATCTCCTGTATGATGAGTTATACTTTGACTTATTCCTTAAGACCCTTAGGGTATATCAAAGGGTATGCTTGGGTATAATAAGTTGTACATGGAGATAATGTATGATCAATAAAGAATCTACCACTTCTAGTAAAAGAAGAGAAATGTCCTATGTGATTCGATAAATGACAACCCAGTAGTCCTTGGCCAAGGCAGAATGAAATTAGAAAGGAGTTTCTAATTTGCATTATTTGGAGTTGTGCATTTAAGAGTCGAAATACATATAATTAAATAAAATAAGACTTGACAGAAATTCCATGTCTTATATTTAATTGGGACATTGTATGGTGGAAGGATTGAATTGTACGGTAACTATTTACTCAAAGGTTCTTTTATGATTAATGTTGAAATCTATATTATCTGGAAAGTCGTTGATCGCTAGGGAGGCTTATCCCTATTGTAGAATAAATATTATTTATTTAAATAAATTAATAGTTTAATTTATTTATTTAAATAAGATTAGAATTGTTCTAATTGATTTATTCACAACCGGTTTAATATGGAGAACATAAAGGGTCACACCATAAAAGGAAGAATAATTATTTAAGAAGATAATGGCATAATCGTAATAATAAGTTAAGTATATATTTAATTTAATCTATGGTGATAGAATAAATTAAATAGCTTAATATTTATTATTTAATATTTTGGAAATATTAAATATAAATTAATTAATAAGAGGAGTCTTATTATTATTATTACTATTATTATTATTTAATTCCTAAAAGAGTTTGGGAATTAATTAATAAAAGTACTCTCAAATATCCTAATAGGATTAGGAGGCCAATTAATTAAAAGAGTTTAATTAATTATTCCTAATAAGATTGGGAGCCTAATTAATTAAAGGAATTTAATTAATTAAAATAAAACCCAATTCCTTAATTGTTAAGGAGGGTTGCCCACATCTATAAATAAGAGGAGTCTTATTATAGGTAAAGGGTGGTTGACGTATTATTAGAATACGTAATTCCAAATGTTGGAGAGTACGCCCCTTTTTTCTATAGAGATAGAAAACTAGGTTTTGAGCCAAATACCCATTCTTGAATTTTGTTCTTCCTTGGTGGATCACCTCTAGAGGCCAAACACTTGGGTGACTAACGTTGATCAAAGGAAGGAACCAAACCCGGTGGATTCAAGTTGAACGCGAAAGGACTTGGAGGTGAACTTGTACCTGAGGAAGCTCGATCTTCAAGGGTATGATTTTATTCTTTATCTTTTCGTTTAATTAATAATTGTGTATAAAGGGTGATCCGGGTTTATGGTTTGTAAAATTTTAAAACTCTGATTTTACACGCTTCCGCATAATTTTGCGCAATTTGATTGCGTTCATGAATGTTACAAATCTAACAGGATTGTCTTTACACCTAGCACCCTAACGTCTTAATGGTCTGGGAGTCGTTGGTCGAAAGCTTGTTAAGGTAGCATTAAAAAGCCTAAGGAATTATGACATTGCATAACCATGTGCATAAAAAAAGAGAGAAAAATGAATAAAACGGGAAATAAGAGTAAAAAGCCCCCGTAAATGAAAAATAAAGCATATATACCCTATTTGGACCCTTGATATTGGTAATTGTTTGATTTTAGTTGGATCTTGACTTTTGTTTTTGAAATTCTTGAGTTTACACTATATGATGCCTTCAAACAGACTTATTATGTATTATATTTGAATTTGTATCAGTTAACATGGGTGTTGAGCACACACGCACTATATCAGTGATAATAGTTTAAGATTTGATGATTGATAGGAATTTACTGATTGGTTTTGATATGAAGTATTTTCATGTTTGCTTGATTTCTCTGAGGCCGGTTGAACAGACCTGTTTCTATCACTGCTGCTGGATTCGTAGGCATGTAATTAGTTGCATTCCATTCCATTACATTGCATTGCATAGCATTTTTATTTTGTTTTGTTCTTGAGGACTAGCACGCGTTTAAGTTTGGGGGAGTTTGATGAGTGGGTTTTATACCTATGAATCGGTCTCTAATTCGAGCTTAAACTGTGTTAATTCTTTATATTTATGATTCGTTTTACTTGTTTATTGTTTTTTTATGTTTAGGTGTGGTGGCGTATCATGTGTGGCTTAAAAGGTGGTTTCATGGTGAAACTTGGCAAGTAAATGAGCAAAATGTGGCTGCTGCAGAAAGACCCCCCATCGGGGCGGGCACTATACATACAAAAACCCCCGCCGGGGCGGGGGTACTTAGGCAAAAATAGAAGGACCCCCCGCCTAGGCAGGCCTCTAGAGAAGAAAAATCCCCGTCGAGGCGGGGGTATGGGGCAAGATTAAGAATACTGATTGAATTTTAATGCTGCAGTGCATGACTAAAGGCAGTTGGTATGGTTTGGAACTATATTTGGCGACAGTTTATGATCTAATTAGATGTCTTAAGCTAGGGATAACAAGAAGATAACATAGGGAGATAACAACATTTATTCAATTGACAATTTGAAGCCCTAATTTGTGTAAATTGGATTGGATGAATGATTGAAGGTCAGAGTCACGAAAATTGCATATTAAAGCTAAGGAGATGGGTGGTTTTGTATTCTTTCTACTTCTTTAATTCAATTATTGTAATTGGGATGATGATTTCTATTATGATTTCAGTTTTTATTTCATTTGTGATGAACTAATTTACTTGTTAGGATTATGACAGATCTTTATGGTTGAATGATGATTATGTAGCCTTAATTTCAGTTTGATAATCTATCCATTCAGTTTATCTATTATGATTTGCACTTTAACTTATGAATTACTTGATCACCAATTCTGTGTGGATTTATATGGATTCGAGAGATGATGTATCAATTTAGACTTAGTCACTATAGCATGTATTCTTGAATTATGTGTTTAAATGGAATCTTGATGAATGTTAGGGTAAAGATATGCCTAGAATAACATGTATTCTGATAGAGAACTTGAACTTAAACCTTATTTGATTGTAATTCACATAGAGATATAGTGATTTAGTTGATTAAGGTGTTTGGCTTAATTCTATCTAATTTATGGATTTAAGTTAATATAGTATTAGTGCATCGAGAGATGGTTAGTTCTACTTGAGTGTTCTTGATTAATAAACTGGGATAGTGAATTGAACTGAAATAGGGTGTAATAACCGGAATGAGACTTAAAGTGAAGTTGTAAGCCTAATTCTCCAATATTTGCTTGAAATTACAGTTTTTAAATTTGTTGATTGCTTGGTGTTTTTAATATTTTCAGTTTTAATAGATATAATTATTGATTTGGATAGTTTAATAAAATTTGGATTAATAAAAACCTGGTAATGTTTAGGATTAATTTCATACTACTCTTTGTGGGAACGATACTCGACTTATCACTGTATTACTTGTTGACCACGTGCACTTGCGTGTGAGCGTAATTATATTTTACGACCCAACAAAGTCCAGTTGGGATAGTGACACCAAAGGCTGTCCTAGACAAGTCAAAACCGGTAGTTCAAGGGAGTGCATTTGTCGTGACCTCCCAAAGGGCGAGGAACCCGAACGAAGTTATCACGGGTAAGCTAATCATAAACTATTGTAAAGTCTATACCTTATTAGATACCAGTTCTACCTATTCTTTTATTTCACCTGCTTGTGTTCAACATTTAAATTTGACTCCAGAGAAATTAGACTTTGACTTATCTGTTGAAACTCCATTGGGAGAAACCTTCGTTACATCCACCATTTATAAATCGTGTTTAATTCAAATTGACACTTTTCCATTACCTGTTGATCTCATCTCTTTGAAAGTACTTGCATTTGATGTGAATTTAGGGACAGATTATTTAACTAATTATCAAGCTAAAATTGATTGTTTTCCTAAGGTCGTTAGTTTTCATATTCCTAACCAACCTATTTTGCGAATTCAAGCAACCAAACCACTAAAGTCAATCACTGTTATATCAAGTCATAGAGCCATTCATTTATTGAAATACGGATATCAGGCTTTCTTAGCCCATGTCACATATTTAAACTAAAATACATCAGATTTGAACGATATTTCTATTTTTAATAAATTTCCTGACGTATTTCCCGAAGAACTTCCTAGCCTACACCCAGAGCGTGAAATCGAATTTTGTATTGACCTTGAACCCGATACAAACTCATTTCCAAAACTCCATATCTAATGGCTCCTATTGAACTTCGGGAGTTAAAAACCCAACTGCAGGAATTGTTTGACATCAGTTTCTTTCGTTCTAGTACATCTCCTTGGGGTGCTCCTATTCTATTCGTAAAGAAGAAATATGAGAGTATGCGACTTTGCATTGACTATCGAGAGTTGAATCATGTCACCATCAAAAATAGGTGTGAGAACCCGAGAATTTAGAAAATTTGTAAAATCATAATTGATTGATTTAAGGTGCCATATTAGGACCTAGACAGAAAATAAGTGTATGGAATTGGCAGTTCTGTAAAGAAATTTTTAGGATTTCAAAATTTTTGGACAAGACTTGAAAGATTTGGTAGACTATAAGTGATAGTTTGGTATTTTGGTGGATTTAAAATTCTTGAGAGGAATTATAAGGGTTAAGTATCTAAGTGTATATGAGTCGGTATTTGTGATCATATATGCGAACAGTAAATTTTTATGTGTATAATTGGTCGATAAGGATCAAATGTTGATCAGATAAGTTACATAGGTGACAAACCCTAAAATTTTAATGAGAATGTTAAGGTTAAGTTATTAAACCCTAATCAGTGATTTTATGTGTACAGTTGTGATTTAAGATCATGGATTGATCGGATAAGTTGTAACTTTAGCAAACCCTAAAGTTGTGTTAAAGATATGTTTATTAAGTTAGAAAACTCTAATGAACTATTAGAAACCCTAACGATCGGATCAAAAACCCTAATTTCAGTTTTGAGAATCCAAAACCCTAATTTGGATATTCAAAATCCTAATTTAGAAATTCAAAAACTAAGTTTAATTGGCTAAGTGTAATAATTTATGGGATATATTTGAAATGTCCAATTTGCCCTTCAAATTATAGGGGAAAAGACCAAATTGACCTTAGTGAATGCAAAATGACCAAAATTCCCTTTAACTTAAAACATAAGTAAAAGATCTGATATCTTGGACACTTAGCAACATTTGTGGCCTTGGATTCAAAAGTATAAAAGATTTAACTTAAATAAAAATCTCACTTTACTTAGCAAACTTGCCAAGCCTTTTCTCTTTCTATATTTCGAAATCTAGAATGAGAAAGAGTTAAAAGTTGAGCCATGATCAAGTATTAGCAAGCCAAGAACAGAATCCAAAGTCAGAAATTAAGGATCAAAGCTTTTAAAGGTATAAAATTCTAAACTTAAAAATCATATGATTTCATGTTAGATGTTGTTGTTTGTTGTCTAGAGTAATGTATACGGATGTTATTTAGTGATCTATGATGTTACATCATACATCCATAACATCTAGAAGCCAGAAAATGAGTTTTTCAAACTGACTTAGACCCTAAAAATAAGGCCTGACAGCCTAATGTCAGGGCCTCTAGATCTGTCTATGTTAAGTGTTATGTTAGTTTTAAGTTATAGACTTGTTCTTAGTCATGTGGACTATGATCTAAAATTAGAAACATGGTCAGATCATGTCTAGATTACAAGATATAAGTGTTCAAAAATGGTTGACCGACCACGGGAGGCTGTTTATGGAAAATTCAAAATTTCTATATTTCGTCTGACAAGCTTTTCAAGGCCATAGATCTTGCTGTGTGTTAGCAGTTTAGCCAAGTTGTTGTTTTGAGGTTGTAGTATGATATGTAGCCTTCACATACATGCCATTAGATCACTTAGATCATAACCAGGGTGATAGATAATCGAGGTCAAACTTGGGTTGACCATCTAATTTGGTAATTTTCTAGAAAACCTAGAAAGTTGATGAGCAAGTTATCTAACATTGTTTGACCATGCCAGATCTTGCTCGTGTGATGATGTTAATATGTTATCATGTTGTAGACTTGTATCCTGACATGTTCTCTACACAATCGAACCATTAGAACACAAAATAAATTACCAGAACCCTAAGATATTTGAGCCACAAAGTGGTCACTCAAAGCTGACTGGGTTTCTGGGTAACCCAGAAATCCCAGCAAGCCTCTGACAGCAACTTTGCAAGCTTAGATCTTGCTAATATGATGTTGTATGGCCATGAACTTGGTATGTAGTTGTATTATTACATAAATATTACAACATTAAAACAATTTCCAGCCCAGAAAGCAACAGGAACATGATATTAAAACCGGTCAAACCTAGTTCCTTTAACACTGACAGGAATTCTGGGTTTGGGCTGAAGAACACCTATAGCGACGGTTATGTCGCTTTAGGACCCTTTATCGACAGATAATTTCTGGAAATTAATTATTTTAATAAATAAATAGAAAAAATAGTTTTTAATAAATAAAAATACAAAATAAATTCCTAAAAATTATTTTAAAGTTTAAAAATTAGTTTTTAATAATTTTGAGAATATAGATGGTATTTAATTTATTTAATTATAATATTAATTAAATTAGTTTAAAATTATTTTTAATACTTAAAAATTCATGAAAAATTATATTATGGTATAAGAAAATATTTTAGATTATTTTTAATGATTTTAATATTTTTTGATGAATTTCATTAATTAATTAAGATTAATGGTAACTGATTTATTTAATGAATATATTAAATAAATTATGTAAAAATAGAATTAATGTTTTAAAAATCATATAAAAATGATTTATGTGTTAGAAAAATATTTGAAGTTCTAAAATATAATTTTTGATATTTTTTCATGAAAATAATAATATTTTAATATTAATGTCAATTATTAGATAATGGATTTAAAAGTTTAAAAATCATATAAATGTCATTTTATGGTATTAAAAATACTTTGTAATATTATAAATATATTATAATATTATGTTATGGTTTTCATTAATATTTAACATTCAATAAATATTAATGATAAAGAGAATAATGTGGTATTTATATTGATGACAATTATTGAATAAGGATTTTAATTACTTTAAAATTATTTAAAGGAAATAATAAAGTATTAAAAATACTTTGAAATATTATAAATATGTTATAATATTATGACATGTATTTCATTAATATTTAATAATAAATAAATATTAATGATGATAGAATATTGTGGTATTTAAATCATATAAATACCATATTAATGATTGAACAATCATGAGGAATGATAATAATTACTTAAAAATTATTACGAGTCTTTGAAAAATATTTTGACTGATAGTATAATCATCTAAGATAATTGTTAAGTGTTAGGCCGAATTTAATTGAATTTAAACTCGTGAATTATCCGACTAAACCGTCGAGATGTAAGAATTGTAAGGGATTCAAGTCAGACTGAAATAGTTTGACTTGATACTCAGTCTTAGGTATGCTATAGACTGATAAGATTATGTGCTACGTGTTTAGGATTATTCTATGATTATATATATAACAATATTATACTGTGATGATACTAGTCTTATTTGTATATCGATATTATTTATATATTAGGTCTTTAGACAAAGCTTAATAAATTGCGTAACGTTAATCAACGGAACAGGTAAATTTTTCTTAACTCGCCCTCAAGTTATTTTATTCAAATATATTTCTGGTCAATCATTACTGATTGCCATGTCTATGAAATGTTAAATTGTACTCTATACACATTACACGCATTAACTAGGTATGAAAGGCTGATCACCTTCATTACAATTCGGTCTAGATATAGTTGCTAAGTTCATATAAAATGTTTGTTCAGCTATGAAAGTTTGTTTCTGCTAGTTCTTAATTATATTGTAGAATCCTAGCCAGCTTATTGTTCAATTCTTTTAATCATAATATATCCTCAAATAAATTTATACTTGCTGGGAAACCTTTATGCTCACCCTTGCTATATCATGATAAACATTGCAGATTAAGGCGAATACGTCGAATACAAGAAAAAGTCAAAGCCAAGTTCAGCTTGGGAATATATGTACAGCTAGAAATGTAACAATATTGTATATTATTGATAATGTAAGTCAAATAAGTTAAGATTTGTGTATTAAGTGAAGGTTCTCAACCTTAAGGAATAGCGTGTAAAGTTTAATGTATAAACAATTTATATTTATATCTTCCGCAATAGTTATAGAAATAGTATACCAGATCTGTGCTGATTTGGGAACCGGATTTGGGGATATTACAGTTGGTATAAGAGCTGTTGGTTATGAACCTTAGGTAGGAATACCTGAGACCAATAACCGCAGTGATTAGGATAAGTACTAACTGAAATAGAGTTAGTTAGTTGGTCGGTAAGATTCAAAGACGAATCTCGACGAGTTATAAAGATACGGAGTTTCCTAACTCTGATAATAAAGTTGAACAGTAGTGGTGAATATATAGAGTCTAAAAGACTAAAAGAATCGGGATAGGAGATCGTAAAATAAAACAATCATAGTATAGAAATGAATTATAATATATACGATGAGATCACCTCGTGATCTGATAAGGTGATAGCAGGGATAAGAATCAATCTAATGATTGAAAAGTTTACAGCAAAGATTGTTGTGTCAGTTGTACTATAAATTGGTACAGATTCAGGAAAGGATTATGAATACGGATTTAATGAAATTCGTATTGAGAGGGGAATTAGGATTGAGAGGGGATTATGAAATGTTTGTTTCGTACTATTTGTTATATGCATGTTAAGAGGGTGATTCCTTTCTCATGTGTATAATAGATAGATATGTTATTGGTAGAGAATATAAGGTGAAGTACGAGTTCTTAAAACTCATACATATGTTACATTCGTGACTCATAGTTATATGAAATATTTATGAACCCCTCAGTGAATGGACACCAAAGGTCTGACTAGGACAAGTTCTTAAACTCATATGATTGTGGAAAGTTCCTGAACTCATGAGTGTGATTTGACGAACTGGGAATAGTTTTGTGTGAATGGACAATTAAGGTTTATAGGAACAGATAGATTACTAAGCAAATGATTATTAGTGAAGACATAAGGTTTCTAAAACTCCTAGCTATGCTAGACTTCGAAATTTTGACATCAAGCTAAATACGTACTTTGTGCTTTTAAATATATATATATATATATATATATATATATATATGTATATATATATTTGTAAAAATTTATTTTGAATTTCGTAAAGGATGAATAGGTTGTTTAGGTCTAACTCCTCAGCTAGTAACCGGTCAACTTTGCTCCCATTCCTGACATAGTTAACCAGGAAGAACACAGTTAAAAAAACATTAGTCAAGCTTTACACAACTGGAATATAACCAGGGTTTCCCCCAAAGAAATTTATCAGTCAACCTTTTTAGATAATTTCAAAACTGATTATAATGTAAAAACAGTTGAAAACGTTTATGCCATTAACAAAGAATATAAAATTTATAGTCTTTTATTTCCTGATGTTATTAAAAACATAGGAAGAAAGGTTATAATTTTATCCATATTGGTCTTGTTCAAGTTGCAGTTAAGCCATTGAACATTAAAGGAATAAATTCAAGTATCTACCTCTGTCTTAGAGATGCTAGATTCTTGAATTATTATCCTAGTATGATTGATGCTATGGAATCAAGTCTTCACAATGGACCTATCCATTTCAATTGCTTTCCTGATTTCACATTAAGCCTATGTGATCAACATTTATTAAAAGCTTTGACATTAAACATTAAAACTGCTAGAGAAATTACTCATATGATTGAGGGTTCTCAGCCCAAAGCTTTGATTTATAGGATTTATTATAAGACCATGAAAACGAAACTTAATGTTCATGTTTTTAATAAAAGTCCTAAAGATCAAACTGTTTTAATTCAAAGTTCAAATAGTGATGCTAATATTTAGATCCCGAGAACCATCCTCTGGAAAGATATTACATTACCTAGTCAATGGACTTTACCCAGTGAAATACCTCAGCAACCTGTAGTTAACTACCTATAAATATTGAAAATGTTAAACAATTTTTTGATGGAACGGTCAAGATAAGTTTTGAACGTACTAGAAGGCTAGTTATTATAGAAGATTTTACTAGTTCTTCAGCACCTTCAGTTCACACCCGAAGAGATACTGAAGTACTTAGTAACCCTTTTGTTAGGGATATTAAATTAAAGGGTATCCTTAATCAAGGTCAAGTTAGTCACCCTTGTTATACTCAAAAGGACCCTATAGAAGAAGAAGACTCTTCTTCTCCTAGCCCTTCTGAGTATCCAACTCAATCAGATTTTGAAATTCTGATTAATAATCAATTAAGAGTTATTAAAAAGGAGTTCAAATTAGATTGGGACAATCTTGTTAAAGATTTTAATTCCAAATCTAATAAAGAAAAAAGGCATTTATTTTGTTCCATTCACCTGTCTGAAAAAGAACGAGATAAAGTTGTTAATAGATGGAAACGATTCATTAATAATGAAAAGATAAACATTACCTTTTACGACTAGTATGATCAATATCAAGGTAAATGTAATGTTATAACTAAAACTCAATCACTACTACAAAACAGTAAATAGACAACACTTAAACAACAACATTTTTTATAAAAAAACGTTGTGGTATTTTTTTACAACGTTTTTTAACAAAACGTTGTAGATACATATAAAAAACGTTATCTATTTATAATAGTAATTTTTGATTTTAAATAGATAACGTTTTTTAAAAAAAAATGTTATCTAGGGTCAAAGACACGGAGCTTATATAAAATAAATTGCGCAGAAGCTAAAACTTGAAATTAAAGACCCTCCCTCGCCTCCCTGCCTTCCAACAAACAACTGAAGCTCTCCTAAATTGCAATTTATAACCTCCCCTATCTCTCACTCATCTTCATTCTCTCAGCTCAATTAGATCGGAAAACAACATGGTAGGCTTTGAAATCGGCGACATCCCATTCAACCCCGACGGCTGGGGATCGATTGAACCAAAGTGGCGCTTCAATCAGTACTACCACAACAACCGCAATCAACTTCCCCAGCACCGCGACGAAGAAGTTGAAGCCGGGAAGCCGCTGTCTTCAAATCATACGTCGATATTCAACCGGAATGGAACATGTTGGATCAAATCCCCTTTTCCACCTTCACTAAACTCTCTTGTTCGGTACTCGAACCTAAAGACCTTCTCATATGCGGTGCCCTTGAATTCTACGACCGCTCTTATGATCGAATTACTCCCAAAAACGAGCGCCTCCTCGAGAGATTTAAGAATAGGAACTTTTTTAAGGTCACAACTACTGATGTCCCTGTTATTCGCCGTCTTGGAAATGAGGATAAAGCTACAGTCTTTGCAATGGATTCGATTCTCTCTATGCTAATGTGTGCCCCCAGGTCAGTTTATTCGTGGGATATCGTGATTCAGTGAGTTGGGAATAAGTTGTTTTTTTGATAAATGTGATGGGTCTCAGTTAGATTTGCTTGTGGTTCATGAAACTTCCCAGGAGCCATTGCCCGAGGCAAAGGATGATATCAATTTTGCTTATTCTTTGAGTGTGGCGGTAGCCTATATTAACCAGAATATCTGGCAGCAGGTTTTGGTTAGGGATGGGAATAAGGTGACTTTTGAGGAGTTGAATCTGCTTGCCAATGAGGGTGAAGAGGTGGATTCTGTTGGATATAGGTATAGGAGATGGAATTTGGATAATGATATGTACTTGGTGGCAAGGTATGAGGTGCAGAGTGTTGTTGAGGCTAATAATACAAGGTCCTTTTTAACATTGAATGATCTTAATGAGTTTGATCCCAAGTATTCAGGTGTTGAATGGAGATGAAAGTTGGAGACGCAGATGGGTGCTGTTTTGGCTACTGAGTTGAAGAATAATGCGAATAAGTTGGCAAAATGGACTGCACAATCACTTTTGGCCAGTGCAGATTTGATGAAATTAGGGTATGTTTTGAGGGTTCATCCAAGGGATCATTTTAACCAAGTTATATTGGCTGTGGTTGGATATAAGCCCAGGGAATTTACGAGGCAGATAAATTTGAATAAAATCAAATATGTGGGGGATAGTCAAGTCTATTGTTGATTTGTGTATGAAGTTAAATGAGGGGAAGTATGTACTTGTAAAGGATCCTTCAAAGCCACAGGTGAGGATTTATGAGGTTCCGGCTGATGCTTTTGAGAATGATTACGTCGAGGATCCATTGCCAGAAGACAAACAGGTGCAGCCTCTTGCGGAGAATGAAGATGGTGGGGAGACAATTGTAGCAGCTACAAATGATGGGAATGACAAGGAGATTAAGGCTAAAGCTTAAAATGGGTAATAATTTTTTGCCTTCATGTTAAATTAGAGGAATATTTATAATTGTGGTGTTGTCTAGGAATTTTGTGACGCCCCCAAAATAGGTATACATCACCCATCTTGGGTCGTCAGATACATGGTACAGAATACAAATACAACCTTAAATATATAACAAATGCTGTGAGTTTTAATATAAATATTGTCATCTAGACAATATCCACTCTCAGAATAAGTCCTCATTACATTATTATCACACTATTTCATAGAATGGTGAGGACTACTAATGCTATCATCTAGACCATCACTCCGTCCCCCGACTAGTCCCTGCTACGTTCTCATTTCCTGAAGAGAACAGTGAAAGAAAGGGTGAGCTCAACTAGCCCAGTATGAAATATTATGACTAAGATAATGCAGGATAAATTATCATTAGCCTTCAACAATGTTAAACTGATAAAATACAATAGACAACAAGTTTAACTGCAACGGAATAAAAAATCCATTAAAAGTGTCAAGTAGAGAATAAAATCTACTAACTTTTATGATTTAAAAAGATTTTCATCACTTTTATCGCTGAGACTCAGCTTAAAAAATAATCCACATCATCCCTGCACTACGGCCAAGGAAATTCATTAGGGTCACGACCACAAATTATCCATGCACTACGGGCCAAAGATATTCATGTATTCATCAATGGTCATCATCATGCCAACAACTGTCCATCAATGCACTACGGGCCAATGCAGACTTTTACCACATCATTTATAACATTACGGTCATGATTATACCGAATAATCCCTGGTCATAATCATATCAAGTCCATCTACGCACTACAGGCCACAGATGACCTTAAAAAAAATATAAATATGAGGATGATGACAATGATATAAGAATTCAATAAAATAAGTTCAAGAATTAGTTTATCCAGTAACTAATAACGTCCAAATTGTCAACATGATACTTCTTTGTAGAGTAAAATTCAAGAATGCTCAGAAAAATATTTCCATGAAAAGATACTGGATGAAGCACAAATATCAATGATATTCCACTAATTTCATGGGGTATAGAAGTCAAAACTTTAACCAACTGAGTATAATAAGGAATGGAATAACAAAAGAAATCACCAGGCATGTGATAGATAGCACATGCAAGTTATTCCAACAGAATAATAAATACGGAACCGGGTCTGGTGTAAAACGCACAGACAGAATATTCCAATAGAATAATAAAGAATGGAATAACATAAGGATTTTACCAAGTATATGGGGGTCCGCGTATACAGTTATTCCAACAGAATAATAAAGACGGAACCAGGTCCGGCGTAAAACGCACAGACATGATATTCCAACAGAATATGAAAGAATGGAATAACATAAAGATTTCACCAAGTATAGGGTATGCCGCGTATACAGGTTATTCCAACAGAATATTAAAGACTGGAATAACAGAAGTTCTCTTCATGAATAAGAAAGAATAATACCCCTCACCGTAAAAGACACTGGATATCGAAGTAGTGAAGTAGCAGAATACTCTTCATCTTTCTCTCTATAATTTCTCTCTCTAGAGTTTCAGTGAATTCGTAAGAAATAATGAAGGAATGAGCTTCTATTTATAGAAGAATGGATTGAATAGTAACTAATTCCTAAATGGTCCAGATTGATTTACTTTTAAATGGATGGTTCAGATTGATTTACTATTAAAACTTAAAGCAACAGTTCATACTGATTTACTATTAAAACTTAACACCAGTGATCCATATTGATTCACTATTATAACTTCAACCAACGATCTGAAAAATTAGCACATCTCCTCATGGAATAATATTATAGCCAAATACACGAATGCACAATACTAGAGTGAATAGTAATCGGGTGAATAGTAACTCGTGTGTACTAACTCGTGAATAATAACTCATGAATAGTAACTCGTGAATAATAACTCGTGAATAGTACTCCGACACAAAAATTTCCCCGAATATCCGATTGAACAATATAACCTCCAGACATCAATTATCATCGGAATAGATATTGATTTCTACTAATACAAATAATCCCAACACAATGAAACTATCAAATTCATCTTTAATCAACACGAACTTATTCATCATTAATATTATAACTCACAATATTTAGCAACCAGGTTATTCCCAGGAAAGAGGGGGCTTTCCAATAAGGATTTCTCCCTATTGGCGCGCAATTAGGTGACCAAACCTCTCCTTTACAGAACTTCTAGATATTGTAAATATTGCAATTTAATAATATGAATAACTTTGTCATCTCAATTATTGATTTAATAATATAACATATAATGCAGATGATACTATGATAATAATTGAATCAATAATATGAGAGATATGATGCAGCAATTACTGTAGCAATAATTGAGTATAACAGAGTGATTTCTCATGTAAGCATCAATAATCAATACCATATGCTACTATGCAACCACACATATTACTATACTTTTACTACCGAGTAGTTCAACAGTATTAATGGTAAAACTTCTGTCGTTATTTTATAAAAAGATAATTCTGTCGTTTTCTAAATACCACAATACTTTCAGTCGTGGGGTCCACCAATGATTGTGTCGTCGTACGAATATTCCCCGATCAATCGAATATTTTATAACAACTTGCATCCTTTGCAAAAATTATAAATATTACCCACAAATATAACATTATATCAAATCCACACAATAATATTTAAAAAAATAAAAATAAAAATATTTTGAGAAATTAAATATTTATTCATAAAATTTGGGGTCTCACAATCTCCCCTCTTTGTGAAATTTCGCCCTTGAAATTTACGTACGTACCTGGTATGCCGAAGAGGTGAGGATACCTTGACATTTCAGATTCTAACTCTTGAGGTATAACCTTTAAGCGTAGAATATACTCCTTCTTATCCAAGATTTTAACAAGAACCTCTTCATACATTAAATTATTTGCTATCTCGTCTGGTTCTAATTCAATAATGTGGTTCAGGTCATCCACATATTTACGTAACATCATTACATGAAAAACATTATGAACACGCGAAATACTTGGCGGTAAAACGAGTCTATAAGCCACAGTTCCTACTCGATCGAGGATTTCAAATGAGCCAATTAAATCGAGGATTGAGATTTCCTCTCTTCATCGATTCTTACTTCTAGAATAACGCCCTCTTGAACCTTCTTCTTTACATTCATCAACTCTGAGTATGTAGCTTGAACGACTTTAACTTTATCGATTAAAGTTGATTCTACTCATATATTCGTTGTCTTCACGTAGGTTTGTATATTCGCACTCGTAAACGCATACGATCTTCTACTCAACACGTCAGCTATCACCTTCGCTTTTCTACGATGGTATTGAGTGGTATGATCGTAATTTTCAACAGCTCGAGCCAACGTCTTTGGCGCATTTTACGTTCGTTTTAGTTGAAGAAATATTTAAGGGTTTTAGAAATGGGATTTGTACTAGGGTCAATACAAAATTTGATTTCACGCTCTGGGGTAGGCTAAGAAGTCTTCAAGAATACGTTAGGAAATTTATTAACAATAGATATATCATTCAAAACTATGACTCTCATCGAAGACTTGGATAGTACGTCACATTGATACTTATTAACTTGCCATCGTTATTCACAACGTCCCCTACGGAAAGTCTGGCTTCGGTGCATTCCACACAAGGAAGTCAACAACGAAATGACCGGGGTTCTTTACTTATGGCTTGATATGACAATGATTGACTTTAGTGGTTTGGTTGCTTGAATTCTCATAACAGGTTTGTTAGTAATATAAAAGCTAACAACCTTACGAAAAGCATGATGAGTAGTTAACCAATCAATTTCTAAAATCACATCAAAGGCAAGTATTTTTAAAGAGATAAGATCGATAGGTAACGTGAAAGTGTCGATTTGAATCAAACAAGATTAATAAACAGTGGTGGTAACGAAGGTTTCTGCTAACGAAGTTTCAACAGATAAATCAAAGTCTAACTTCTCTGAAGTTAAATTCAAACATTGAACACAACTAAGTGAATGAAAGAGTGAGTAGAACCAGGTATCTAACACGGTATAGACTTCATAAGAATTTATAATTAACTAACTCGTGCTAACTTTGTTTGGGTTACTCGCTTTTTAAAAAGTCACGAAAAATGCTCTTCCTGAAACCACTGTCTTTATTTTGTCCGTATCCGCCTTTGGTGCCTCTATCCTAGCTGAACTTGTCTTCGGTGAACGACAAAATCAGGCTAGGTGACCTTCTCTTCCATAATTATAACATTCTTTGGACGGCATCGTACAGTTTGGACTTATGTGTCCTCCCCTCCTCGTTTGAAACATATGATAGGTGGTCGTTCTCCTTCCTTAACAACGGGTGTTGGTGCAGATATCTTTCCATCATTGTTGAATATCTTCTTCTTGAAATGTCCATTCTTATTATTTTAGCCATGATTACCACCGTAGTGGTTACAATTTCTGGCATGTTGATTCCCTTCACGCTTATTGTCACCGCTTCGATGACTGCTATCACTGGTATTATCATTTTACCGGCTGCTCTCTTTCGGTTGGGTTGACTCATTATCGCGCTCCAATAACTGAGACCTATTAACAACATCTAAATACAAGCAAATTTTATGAGAAATGAGGTATTGACGTATCTCGGGTTTCAAACCTCTTAGAAACATCCGCGTCATTCTCTCCTCATTATCAACCAAAGGGGACGCAAATCGGGACAACTCGGCAAACTTTGTTTCGTACTGCGACACGGTCATGTTGTTTTGCTCCAGTTTAATGAACTCTACCTCTTTCACATGACAAATACTTTCTGGAAAGTACTTGTCGTTGAACAATTCTTGGAACTTCTCCCAAGTCATCTTCAGTGCGGCAGGTTGAGTACGCTTTATAGATTCCCACCAGTAATCTGCCTCTGCACGCAACATGAAGGTGGCAAAGGGAACCTTTTGCTCCTCGGAGTAACCTAAGACATCAAATATCGTATGGATCTGCTTTATCCATGTCTCCGCCTTAAGTGATTTTTGGCTCTCCAAAAAACTCCGGTGGTCCCAACTCCTTGAACTGTTTGGAGGTAACTGTCCGAGAGTTGCTAGTGTTTCCACCTTCATTTTAGACAGGAGCCGCTCTCGTCTGATGTTGCATGAATTGCATGAAGCCTCGGAACATTCCGTCATTCATCATTTGGACAATGTTATTGTCTGTATGACGATTGTCATCTTCCTGACGCACATTGTCCTAGTTATTGATCTGTGGAGACTCAACGGTCTCCTGTGCTCCATTGATGTTCTCAACATTCTCGGATGTCATTTTCAAAATACTACCACAAAATAAGGGTTAATTAACATATCACATATTAACCCTATACTCTGACCGACCAATTAAATAACAAATAAACTTAGGTAGGTCATACTAGCGAAGGAATTCCCCGTCTCTCCCCTCCTAATTCTTGTCTCACATCTTAGCTAGGGAACATATCCCTAAGTTTGATACCAACTGTGACGCCCCCAAAAAAGGTATACATCACCTATCTTGGGTCGCCAGATACATGGTACAGAATACAAATACAATCTTAAATATACAACAAAAGCTTTGAGTTTTAATACAATTATTGTCTTCTAGACAATATCCACTCTCAGAATAAGTCCTCATTACAATTATTATAACACTATTTCATAGAATAGTGAGGACTACTAATGCTATCATCTAGACCATCACTCCATCCCCCGACTAGTGCCTGCTACGTTCTCATTTCCTGAAGAGAACAATGAAAGAAAGGGTGAGCTCAACTAGCCAAGTAAGAAATATTATGACTAAGATAATGTAGGATAAATTATCATTAGCCTTCAACAATGTTAAACTGATAAAATACAATAGACAACAAGTTTAACTGCAGCGGAATAAAAAATCCATTAAAAGTGTCAAGTAGAGAATAAAATCTACTATCTTTTATGATTTAAAAAGTTTTTCATCACTTTTATCGCTGAGACTCAGCTTAAAAAATAATCCACATCATCCTTGCACTACGGCCAAGGATATTCATTAGGGTCACGACCATAAATTATCTATGCACTACGGGCCAAGGATATTCGTGTATTCATCAATGGTCATGATCATGCCAAGAACTGTCCATCAATGCACTACGGGCCAATGAGGACTTTTACCACATTATTTGTAACATTACGGTCATGATTATACTGCATAATCCCTGGTCAAAATCATATCAAGTCCATCTATGCACTACAGGCCACAGATGACTTTAAAAAAATATAAACATGAGGATGATGACAATGATATAAGAATTTAATAAAACAAGTTCAAGAATTAGTTTATCCAGGAACTAATAACGTCCATATTGTCAACATGATACTTCTTTGTAGAGTAAAAGTCAAGAATGCTCAGAAGAATATTTCCATAAAAAGATACTGGATGAAGCGCAAATATCAATGATATTCCACTAATTTCATAGAGTATAGAAGTCAAAACTTTAACCAACTGAGTATAATAAGGAATGGAATAACAAAAAAATCACCAGGCATGTGATAGATAGCACATGCAGGTTATTCCAACAGAATAATAAATACGCAACCAGGTCCGGCGTAAAACGTACAGACATGATATTTCAACAGAATAATAAAGAATGAAATAACATAAGGATTTCACCAAGTATAGGGGAGTCCGCGTATACAGGTTATTCCAATAGAATAATAAAGACGGAACCAAGTCCGGCGTAAAACGCACAGACAGGTTATTACAACAAAATATAAAGAATGGAATAACATATGGATTTCACCAAGTATAGGGGAGTCCGCGTATACAGGTTATTCCAACAGAATAATAAAGACGGAACCAGGTCCGGCGTAAAACGTACAGACAGAATATTCCTAACAGAATAATAAAGAATGGAATAACATAAGGATTTCACGAAGTATAGGGGAGTCCGCGTATACATGTTATTCCAACAGAATAATATAGACGGAACAAAGTCCAGCGTAAAACGCACAGACATGATATTCCAACAGAATAATAAAGAATGGAATAACATAAGGATTTCACCAAGTATAGGGTATGCCGCGTATACAGGTTATTCCAACAGAATAATAAAGAATGGAATAACATAAGTTCTCTTCATGAATAAGAAAGAATAACACCCCTTACCGTAAAAGACACTGGATATCGAAGTAGTGAAGTAGCAGAATACTCTTCATCTTTCTCTCTATAATTTCTCTCTCTAGAGTTTCAGTGAATTCGTAAGAAATAATGAAGGAATGAGCTTCTATTTATAGAAGAATGGATTGAATAGTAACTAATTCCTGAACGGTCCAGATTGATTTACTTTTAAACGGACGGTTCAGATTGATTTACTATTAAAACTTAAAGTAACGGTCCATACTGATTTACTATTAAAACTTTAAACCAGCAATCCATATTGATTCACTATTATAACTTCAACCAACGATCTGAAAAATTAGCACATCTCCTCATAGAATAATATTATACCCAAATACCCGAATGCACAATACTAAAGTGAATAGTAACCGGGTGAATAGTAACTCGTGTATACTAACTAGTGAATAGTAACTCATGAATAGTAACTCGTGAATAGTACTTCCGACATAAAAAGTTCCACGAATACCCAATTGAACAATATAACCTCCAGACATCAATTATCATCGGAATAGATGTCAATTTCTACTAACACAAATAATCCCAACACAATGAAACTATCAAATTCATCTTTAATCAACACGAACTTATTCATCATTAATATTATAACTCACAATATTTAGCAACCATGTTGTTCCTAGGAAAGAGAGGGCTTTCCAATAAGGATTTCTCCCTATTGGCGCGCAATTAGGTGACCAAACCTCTCCTTTACAGAATTTCTAGACATTGTAAATATAGCAATTTAATAATATGAATAACTTTGTCGTCTCAATTATTGATTTAACAATATAACATATAATGCAGATGATACTATGACAATAATTGAATCAATAATATGAGAGATATGATGCAGCAATTACTATAGCAATAATTGAGTATAATTGAGTGATTTCTCACGTAAGCATCAATAATCAACACCGTGTGCTACTATGCAACCACGCTTATTACTGTACTTTTACTACCGAGTAGTTCAATATTATTAATGATAAAACTTCCACCGTTATTTTATAAAAAGATAATTCTGTTGTTTTCTAAATACGATAATACTTTCGTCGTGGGGTCCACTAATGATTGTGCCGTCGTACGAATATTCCCCGACCAATCGAATATTTTATAACAACTTGCATACTTTGCAAAATTTATAAATATTACTCATAACTATAACATTATATCAAATGCACACCATAATATTTAATAAAAATAAAAATAAAAATATTTTGAGAAATTAAATATTTATTCATAAAATCTGAGGTCTCGCAAATTTGGTGTATCTTCCTTAAACTATTTTGAGCGTATGAATCAACTAGTTTAATGTGCTAGATATTGAGTTTGTGTATATTTTGTCATTTTGATTCTAAAGCTTTTTTTAGCAGATCAGGGGATGATGTAGTATTAGGTTTGAATTTAAAAATATACTTTGGGACAAACAACATTTATTTACTCCAGAAGATATACTTTAATTGTATGCGTGAAGTTATTTTCTTATTTTTTTACAAGTTCAATAACTGAAAGGTAGTTATGATTATATATTCTTGAACAGTATTGAAGTTATTCATATTTGGTTCTTTGTTAAATTTTTATTCACATATTGAAATGAATAAAATAACTGTTCAAATGAAGTGAGGTTTCCATTGTCTATTTTTAGTCTTACTATGTATAAGGTTCCTAGTTTTTATTTTCCTTGAAAAAGAAATTTTTGGGTTGCTAACTAAGCACTCCTCCTAGTTTTACCCTTTTTCTGCATTACCTGAGCAGATAACCAAACACTCCTCCTAGTGTCTCTGCCTTATCTATTTCTTTGATATATATATGTATGCTTACAGGTATTTAAGTCCGTTATCTTACTTCAATACTTCATTCCTTCCATTTGTAATATTGGCAAAGGCATTGTAGCACAGGAGTGATATTCTAGAACAGTATCAAAAAAGTGACGCTGATTTGAGGGTTTAATTATCAATTGATTGGAATTTTAATATTGTGATGCTATAGGAGTGGATATGATATTTATCTGGGTTTCTTATTTTTCTTGCATGTCTTCATACCCTCCTATGTTGTGTAAATGCATGAATACATCGCAATTGGTATTCATATGAATCTCTGTTTCCACTAAATATTGTGTGTATGTGCTTCATCTTTGGTGCTTAATTTACAAAAGCTTGTCTCTCTGTATTTGCAGTATCCACTATAGCGGAATATTGTGCATGTATACTGCTGCCTAACATGGCTAGTTTTACCTTGCATCTGTGCACATGCCAATAACCTTGCAAAATATGCTAACAATTGTTCTACATATGTTTCAGGAGTCCGTTTTAAAAGCTCCATCTCTTGATGGCCAAGTATTTGAGGCTGTACAACAGGAGAATGGAGAGATGCATACTCTGATGAAGCACACACAAAAAGTTGTGGATGAATGTACGTATTTTGGGAGAACCTAGGCTTTTTTGCACATGCTTAGGTAGTAGCTTAATTTTATGGATAGTTTGGTTTATTTTGTGGATGTAATCAAATTCACAATTCAATATAGTAGTAATTTATATTGAAAAGTTAATTTGAGATGTATATGTGGATAGTTTGGTATATATTTGTGGATGTAGTAATTTAAAACTGTAAATGAATGATATTATTGGGATATATTTTGAATGGTTGATACATTTTGGCTTTTTAGACCTTTTTTAACTATATATCATGACATTAGCAGATTGCAGGTGCACTGGTAATATAGGTGAACCACAACTTTTTTTTCTTTTTTTTCTTTTTCAAGTCAATCTACAACATTTTAAAAGAGTTGTGTAAATGTGCCTAAACGTTGTTTGATATACTAAACAACAACATTTTTATCCAAAAAACGTTGAGGAATCATACATTCTACAACATTTTTAAGCATCTGCTATTTTTTGGAAAACAAATCTACAACATTTTTTACCTAGAAAACGTTGTGTATTGTGCTTAACTACAATATTTTAAAAACGTTGTGTAAGGGTGTCAAATAGATGACACCTTTAACCACGACGTTTTTCTGACTGAAACCACAACGTTTTTCCGCGTTATCTATTTACTGTTTTGTAGTAGTGAATGGATTAAAGAAGATAAGTCAAAGGTCTCTTCTAGTCATCCCCAGCTAGAAAATGTCCTACTTCCAGTTAAAAATACATCTGTTTTTGCCAGTCCTTTTAAGATTTAGGATGGTAATAAAGATGATAAAAAAATTATTGAACAATTAAATTTTAATAATCAATATCTAGCAACCGTAGGAAGACAGCTAGATAGGATTGAAGAAATATTTGAGGAAACCACTGTTAAAAAACCCAATTTAAAAATTGAACAACCTTTATTACACTTACCAGAAAATAGAAGTAAATTAGGTTTACCTAATAAAGATGGTCAACTCACCCGTGCAATTGATAAGTTGTTTAAAAAATTAAAAACTGAACCTGAATCAAGTGGCACTATTACTATTATTGATCTTGTTGAAACTGATATTGAAAGCAGTAGTCAATCAGATCATTTTGATGCTGTCTTGGTACCAGATTTTAATGATCAATTGAACAAATTAACAGCTAAAAACACTAGTATGACCAGAAATTGGTATTCTAGACCTACTCTTCCTGATCTACAATTTGAAGAGAGGAATCTAGATAAACAATTCTTTGTTTCATTCAATAAAATTTATGAACGGAACATTGATGGTTTCAGTGAAAAAGAAATTCTAAATAAGTTAAATCACATGTCTATAGTAGCTAATAGCTTTATAACTAAATTCAACAATCTGACTCAGCCAGACATTGTTGAGTTAATAGCTAGTGGATTTACAGGTATTCTTAGATCTTGGCGGGAAAAACATCTCACAGAAGATACTAGGTTATCTATAATCCATGTTGTCCAATTAGACAGTGACGACAACCCCATCTTTGATGAAGATGTTGGTATTGGTCTGCTAGATGGAGTCAATAATTTAATATTTACCATAATTAAACATTTTGTTGGAACCCCTAGTAATATCATTGAATGAATTCATGATCAGTTAAGTAACCTCACTTATCTCACTCTAAGTGATTTTAGATGGTACAAAGATGTGTTTACTTCTCTTGTTATGATGCGTAGTGATAGCAATAAACCATTCTAGAAAGAAAAATTCGTAAATGGTTTACCTTCATTATTTGCACATAAGGTTCGTAAAGAATTAAGTAAAAATTTAGGATATATTGATTATGATAACCCAACTTATGGTGAGATAATCAGTTATATTCAAAAAATTGGATTAAAAATGTGTATTGATTTCAAATTAGCTAAGCAAGCTGGTAAAAATAAGAATAAAGCTAAGTATGAGTTAGGAACCTTCTGTGAACAATAATGTTTAACCCCTATTGCTCCCTCAAGAAGGAAGCACAAGAATAAACATATTGATCATCATAGAAGTCACAGGCGTCACAAACACAAACGCAGTCATAAAAAAGATAAAAATCAAGATGATTATTATACTAAACCCAAACCCACGAATAAAAAATACTATAAAAGATCTAAAAAATTTGATAAAAGTAAAATTGTTTGCCACAATTGTGGGGAGAAAGGGCACTACAAAAATGAGTGCAAAATAAAACAAAAATTGTCCCAGTTAAATGTTTCAAGTGAAGATACTGAACAACTATTATAATTAATGAGGATTGAGAACGACGTCAGTAATGATGAAGGTTCTGACATTCCTTATTCCTCTAATAGCAGTACTAGTAACAATGAAACAGATAGTGACAATGGAGAAGTTACTATTTGTACAGATAATTGCAACAAAAAATGTTGCAATAAAAGATTAAATGTAATTACTAAAGAAGATGAAGAAATTCTTTGTTAATTGATTTAATTAGTAAAATTTCTGACCCTGAACTTAAGGCTCAATATACAAAATGGCTAAAAGATTTGTTAACCAAAGATACCAGGGTTAAAGACAAGATTATTAAAGCTAAAAAAAACCAATATTTAGCCTTAATAAAACCCTTGAGAGATTTAAAACTCCAGTTAAAGAAGTTACAATTCCAGAATAAAATCAAGAAGTTAAAAAACTAAAAAATACATTTCTAATTTAAAACTTGATGTCTCTAATTTAAGAAAAGAAATTGAAGACAAGAAATCTGATCTTCAGATAAATTCATGATTCCTCCTCTAGTGATGAAAATCACGATGAGCCAGAATCATCAGGAACAAAAGAAGAACCAGATCTTTTTATTCAAGGTCATTCTCTTAAAAGAGTTAAAGATATTACCATTCAGAAATGGTATATTTCTATTAACTTGGTTATTAATAAAACCTTTTCAATACAGCTTCCTGCCTTAGTTGATACGGGCGCGGATTTGAACTGTATTCAAGAAGGTTTGATCCCTACCAATTACTATAAGAAAACTAATGAAAAATTAAACTCAGCTAATGGTAATTAAATGGAAATAAAATATAAACTTCCTAAAGTTCATATCTGTCAAGATAATATGTGTTTTAAAACATCATTTGTTTTAATCTGTAATCTTACTGATAAGATCATCTTAGGGTTACCGTTTATATATTTATTATACCCTTTTACTACCAGTAATGAAGGATTAATTTGTAAATATTTAGGAAAAAGAATAACATTTAAATTTCTTATTAAACCTAAAGAATGAGATTTAATATTTATTCAAGAAGAATCTATTTCCAAATCATTAAATTTATTAAATTGTAAATCCACCCATTTGAATTTCTTAAAGGAAGAAATTAAGTACAAACGTGTTGAAGAACAACTTCAGAATAAAGAAGTTTAAGAAAAAATAGAAAAATTAAGAACTTATTTAAAAGACAACCTTTGTTCTGATTCTCTTAATGCCTTTTGGCATCGGAAGAAGCATATTGTAAGGCTTCCTTGTGCTAAGGAATTCAAAGAACATTTGATTCCTACTAAGGCCAGGCCAATACAAATGAATCATGAATAAATGGAGTTATATAAAAAGGAAATTAATGATCTCCTCAGTAAGGGATTAATTAAGCCTAGCAAATCCTCATGGTCATGTCCCGCCTTTTATGTCAACAATGAAGCAGAAAAGGAGAGAGGTGTTCCCCATCTAGTAACCAATTACAAGCTATTAAACAAAGTCTTTGAATAGATTAGGTACCCTTTACCTAACAAAGACGACCTCATTAATAGATTGAGCAATGCCACTATCTTCAGTAAATTTGATTTCAAATCTGGTTTTTGGCAAGTTTCCATTCACCCCGATGATAGGTACAAAACAACATTTACTACCCCATTTGGTCACTATTAATGGAATGTCCAGGCATTTGGCCTAAAAAATGCCCCCAGTGAATTTCAGAATATTCTCAATGACATTTTGAACCATTTCAGTCATTTTATTGTCGTCTACATTGATGATATTCTCATTTTTTTCAATTCTATTGAAGAACACATTAAACATTTGAAATCGATCTTTAAAACAGTTAAAGATAACGAACTTGTCCTTTATCCTTCCAAATTGAAGAACACATTAAATATTTATCACGGACTCATACAACCTATTGACAGAGCTATTCAATTCACTGATAGATTCCCAGATAAAATTACCAATAAGACCCAACTACAGAGGTTTTTGGGCTCGCTCAATTATATTGGCAAGTTCTATAAAAACCTCAAAAAAATTTGCAAACCTCTCTTTCAGCGTTTGCAAGACAATCCTACCCCTTGGACAAACATTCACACTTTTGTCGTCCAACAAGTTAAAAAAATATGTCAAGGCATTGCCCTGCCTTGGTATTTCTAACGACTATGCATTCAAAATTGTTGAAACGGATGCCTCAGATATTGGATTCGGAGGCATTCTCAAGAAAAAATTAACACTCAATTCTCCCGAACAAATTGTTTATTTTCATTCTGGTGCATGGAATAGTACACAGTTAAATTACAACACTATTAAAAAGAAATACTTTCTTTAGTATTATGTATTAACAAATTTCAAAGTGACTTATTAAATTAAAAGTTTTTGGTTCGCATTGACTGCAAATCAGCAAAATATATTTTAGAAAAAGATGTTGAAAACATAGCCTTTAAACATTCCTTTGCTAGATGACAAGCCCTATTGAGTATTTTTGCATTTGAGATTGAGTATATTAATAAAAGTAACAATTCAATTCCTGATTTTCTTACTCGAGAATTCATTAAAATAGGTACTATTCAACCAAAATGAGTGTTCGAGGAGCATCATCCTCTCGTGGCCCGGGTCGCCCTACTGGCCCAAGTAATCAACCAAGAGGAACTTTAATTCCTCGTCCAGTTAACCCAATTTCTCAATCCAACAAATTCACAGTCCTTGGAACACTTCCCAAGCCCTACAGTTCAGCCTTAACCAGTAAACCAGAACCAGTTGACCCTTTTTGCAATCCGGCTAAGGCCTCCTCTTCGATTCCCAGTCATCCTCCTTCTGAGCACATACTTAGATGGGAAAATCACCTATTTTATATTGAATCCCATATGAAACCCAAAGACGACCCCATTAAACTTGTCGCCCAGTTCTTCCCCTCTGGATGGCACTTCACTCTCCCTTGCTCCTTATAAATCCCTTGTGTATTATAAGGATATCCTCCTTGAAACAAAGTCAGTAAATATTAAACCTATTTACGCTAATATTGATAAGTCAAAAGTACTCTATCATTCTTTATATATTAAGCAGTTCATTCAGTTACCTGATTGGGGAAAACATCCCTCTGATCTTATGCAGCTCTCTAATCAAGATAACTTTTAGTGTTATTATGATTATATTGAAGATTGGTATAAGGTCTTCCTTCACCAAAATGAGTCACACAGTCATTCATGGTTTATTCAGTTTGAGCATAAATTCAAAAGTCAAGCCATTATTGGTTCGTTCTCTGGTGGTCTAGACTTGGTTCTACTTACGACCTCCTTCCCGATCTTTTGAAAGTTCAACTCAGTCATTTTTGTAACCATAGTAAAAATAATCTGAAATATGACGGTATCCCTGTCATTCTTCAGTTTGTAAGTAAATATAAGATTCCCTGGAATCTTAAATGGCAATATGATGTTCAATCTCCCACTAAAGTAACCGATGTTAAAGATTAAAAATTTACTTATTTGGTCTCTTGTACCACCATTGATCCACTCCCTCATCTTTCCCAACTATTTTTTATCAAATGGTGGGATAAGTTCGACATTAATAGAATTGTTGGTCAGGTTCAAACAGAATTTCATGTTGCTCCTCCTACAGTTTTCCAGTTTCGGCTATTCTGGCCAATGAACCTTCTAGTAAGCCAAAAGAGTCTAAGTCAAAAGAGTCTAGAGTCAGTCCCACTGGATCAGCTTGTTCCTGTGGCATTTCCAATATCAAAAACTGTTCCAGTAAAGAATTAAAGTTAATTGCTCAAGCATTGAATGAAAGAATTGATGAATTACATGAAAATGCCTCTAAATGTTCTTCATCCTCCTCCAGGAATGCTTCTAATAGTAATTTCAAGGTTAATGATGACCCCTATGGCACCATCGACCTACAGGATGCATAGGATCCATTTGCCTGACATCCCAGTCATATGCTCCTGCTCCTGCAGCCAGTTAGTCAAAAGATGCTCTCCACCGAAAGTATTCCTTGGCCACATGCGCTTGTCCCTGCTTTTCACCGAAAGCATCCACTCAGTCAAAAGTTTCAGCCACTTTGTCAAAAAGTCGCCTAAAGCATCTATAAATAGTAAAAAAGTCAGCACTATTTTACTGTTCATCAATAGTAATTTTTTTCTGTAATCATTTACTTTTGTAATAGTAATTTTGTAATAGTTCTTTTCTTATTCTATAAAATAAAACTGAACTTAGTTATTGAGGCAGACTTCGAAAGACTCAGATCTCCTTCTCTGACGAATCTTTAGCCTCTTGTTCTCTTCTCTCTTCATCCACCCTTCTGATGTTCTAAGTAAATTTGTAAGTCATTTTAAGTCACTTAATTTTCAGTTTTGTTTGTAAATATTTTCAGTTATCAATAAAATTATTATCTTTTAGTAATTAAAGTGTTCTGTGCTTTTGAATATATATATATATATATATATATATATATATATATTCGTAATGATTTTTGGAACGATTTAAAGTGTAGTATATGCTACTTATTTCGGCTAGATGATAATGATTTGAAATATCAAAATATATTTTTAGTTATCACTTATGTACCATGTAACCTGGTGCAGAGATGATAAAAAGTTGATGGAGTTGTAAATACAGTAATACTTAGTCTGTATTTGATCTAAAATTGATGTTCCACTATTGTATAATGTGTTTGACAAATTCATACAATGACTGCATCCTCAAACGAACTGTTAATACAGAACGCATCATGAAGTCATTCTGAAAAATATTTTCAAAATTTTAATTTGCCAACGGGGTTTGGCTACACTTAAATAATTCGATTGAATTGAATTATTGATATGAACATATGCTATTTGATTCAGATAGACCAATGTTTATGAAAACTCTAAAAGTTTTGTGAAATTTTTTTTGAAACAAATTATTTTGGTGCGGAATCCAATAAGACTGAGGTAGAATTTTTGTGCCTATGGCAGTGACGAGAAATAGATAAAACCAGTATTACTGGGTCAGTACTGGGCATACTGGGCTAAACACCCTCTGTGTCTTCAGGGTAAGACGGTTTGCGGATGAATTTCCATAAGACCTTTGCGAAAATGAAAATTCATAGTCTATATGACACCTCAGCACAACCTAAAAATTTTTACTCTTGTGAGGAATGTATTGGGTAGCATGATAATGTGTAGGAATGGTGTAAGCTGTATGGTGTATGGTGTATGGTGTATGGTGTAAGGTGAATTTCGGGGATGAAATTCTTAGTAGAATGGGTGAATGTGACAACCCGAAAATTTAGAAAATTTGTAAAATCATAATTGATTGATTATGGTTCAATATTAGGACCTAGACAGAAAATAAGTGTATGGAATTGGCAGTTCTGTAAAGAAATTTTAAGGATTTAAATTTTTTTGGACAAGACTTGAAAGATTTATTAGACTGTAAGTGATTGTCTGGTAATGATGTATAAGATTTTGGTGGATTTAAAATTCTTGAGAAGAATTATCAGGGTTAAGTATCTAAGTGTATACGAGTCGGTATATGTGATCATATATGCGAACAGTAAATTTTTATGTGTATAATTTGTCGATAAGGATCAAATGTTGATCAGATAAGTTACATAGGTGAAAAACCCTAAAATTTTAATGAGAATGTTAAGGTTAAGTTATTAAACCCTAATTAGTGATTTTATGTGTACAGTTGTGATTTAAGATCATGGATTGATCAGATAAGTTGTAACTTTAGCAAACCCTAAAGTTATGTTAAAGATATGTTTATTACGTTAGAAAACTCTAATGAACTATTAGAAACCCTAACGATCCGATCGAAAACCCTAATTTCAGTTTCGAGAATCCAAAACCCTAATTCGGATATTTAAACCCTAATTTAGAAATTCAAAAACTAAGTTTAATTAGCTAAGTGTAATAAGTTATGTGATTTAATTGAAATGTCCAATTTTCCCTTCAAATTATAGGGGAAAAGACCAAATTGCCCTTGGTGAATGCGAAATGACCAAAATGCCCTATAACTTAAAACTTAAGTAAAAGATTTTGTGAAATCTTGTGACTCACTACTCTAGCTTATCCCATGTGTGTAATAGTCTTACCAAATCTGATATCTTGGACACTTAGCAACATTTGTGGCCTTGGATTCAAAAGTATAAAAGATTTAACTTAAGTAAAAATCTTACTTTACTTAGCAAACTTGCCAAGCCTTTTCTCTCTCTATATTTTGAAATCTAGAGTGAGAGAGAGTTAAAAGTTGAGCCATGATCAGGTATTAGCAAGCCAAGAACAGAATCCAGAGTCAGAAATCAAGGATCAAAGCTTTTAAAGGTATAAAATCCTAAACTTAAAAATCATATGATTTCATGTTAGATATTGTTGTTTGTTGTCTAAAGTAGTGTATAAGGATGTTATTTAGTGATCTATGATGTTACATCATAGATCAATAACATCTAGAAGCCAGAAAATGAGTTTTTCAAACTGACTTAGATCCTAAAAATAAGGCCTGACAGCCTAATGTCAGGGCCTCTAGATCTGTCTATGTTAAGTGTTATGTTAGTTTTAAGTTATAGACTTGTTCTTTGCCATGTGGACTATGATCTGAAACTGGAAACATGGTCAGATCATTTCTAGATTACAAGATATAAGTGGTCGAACATGGTTGACCGACCATGGGAGACTATTTAAGGAAAACCCAGAATTTCGGATTTCGTCTGACAAGCTTTTCAAGTCCATAGATCTTGTTGTGTGTTAGCAGTTTAGCGAAGTTGTTGTTTTGATGTTGTAGTCTGATATGTAGCCTTCACATACATGCCATTAGATCACTTAGATCATAACCAGGGTGATAGATAATCGAGGTCAAACTTGGGTTGACCATCTGTTTTGGTAATTTTCTAGAAAACCCAGAAAGTTGATGAGCAAGTTTTCTAACATGGTTTGATCATGCCAGATCTTACTCATGTGATGATGTTAATATGTTATGATGTTATAGACTTGTATCATGACATGTTCTTTACAGAATCGAACCATTAGAACACAAAGTAAATGATGAGAACCCTAAGATTTTTGAGTCACAAAATGGTCACTCGAAGCTGACTGGGTTTCTGGGTAACCGAGGAAACCCAGCAAGCCCTTGACAACAACTTTGCAAGCTTAGATCTTGCTGATCTGATGTTGTATGACCATGAACTTGGCATGTAGTTGTTGTATTACATAAATATTACAACATTAAAACAATTTCCAGTCCAGAAAGCAACAGGAACATGGAATTAAAACCGGTCAAACCTAGTACCTTTAACACTGACAAGAATTCTGGGTTTGGGCTGAAAAACACCTATAGCGACGGTTCTGTCGCTATAGGGCCCTTTAGCGACATATAATTTTTGGAAATTAATTATTTTAATAAATAAATAGAAAAAAATAATTTTTAATTATTAAAAATATAAAATAAATTCCTAAAAATTATTTTAAAGTCTGAAAAATAGTTTTTAATAATTTTGAGTATATTTCATAAATATTTAATATTTTTGGAATATAAATAGTATTTAATTTATTTAATTATAATATTAAATAAATTACTTAAAAATGATTTTTAATACATGAAAATTCATAAAGAAATTATATTATGGTATAAGAAAATATTTTAAGTTATTTTTAATGACTTTTAATATTTTGTGATGAATTTCATTAATTAAGTAAGATTAACGGTAATTGATTTATTTAATGAATATATTAAATAAATTACGTAAAAATAGAATTAATATTTTAAAAATTATATAAAAATGATTTAAGGGTTAGAAAAATATTTTAAGTTATAAAATATAATTTTTGATATTTTGTCATGAAAATATTAATATTTTAACATTAATGTCAATTGTTGGATAATGGATTTAAATGTTTAAAAATTATATAAATTTGATTTATGGTATTAAAAATACTTTGTAATATTATAAATATATTATAATATTATGTTATGATTTTCATTAATATTTAACATTAAATAAATATTAATGATAAAGAGAATAATGTGATATTTATATTGATGACAGTTATTGAATAATGATTTTAATTACTTTAAAATTATTTAAAGGATATAATAAAGTATTAAAAATACTTTGAAGTATTATAAATATGTTATAATATTATGGCATGTATTTCATTAATATTTAATAATACATAAATATTAATGATAATAGAATATTGTAGTATTTAAATCATATAAATACGATATTAATGATTGAATAATCATGAGGAATGTTAATAATTACTTAAAAATTATTACGAGTCTTTAAAAAATGTTTTGACTGATAATATAATCATCTAAAATAATTGTTAAGTGTTAGGTAGAATTTAATTGAATTTAAACTTGTGAATTGTCCGACTAGAACGTCGGGATGTCAGAATTATAAGGGATTCAAGTCAGACTGAAATAGTTTGACTTGATATCGAGTCTTAAGTATGCTATAGACTGATAGGATTACGTGCTATGTATTTAGGATTATTCTATAATTACATATATAACAATATTATACTATGATGATAGTATTATAATTTGTATATCGATATTATTTTTGTATTAGGTCTTCAGACAAAGCTTAATAAATTGCGTAACAATAATCAATGAAACAGGTAAGTTTTTCTTAACTCGACCTCGAGTTGTTTTATTCAAATATATTTGTGGTCAATCATTACTAATTGTCGTGTCTATGAAATGTTAAATTGTACTCTATGCATATTGCACGCATTAACTAGGTATGAAAGGCTGATCACCTTTATTACCATTCGGTCCAAATATAGTTGTTAAGTTCATATAAAATGTTTTTTCAGCTATGAAAGTTTGTTCCTGCTAGTTCTCAATTATATTGTAGAATCCTAGCCAGCTTATTGTTCAATTCTTTCAATCATGATATATCCTCAAATAAATTTATACTTGTTGGGCAAATTTTATGCTCACCCTTCTTATATCATGATAAACATTGCAGATTATGGCGAATATGTCGGATACAAGAAAAAATCAAAGCCAAGTTCAGCTTGGGAATATGTGTGCAGCTAGAAATATAACAGTATTGTATATTAATGATAATGTAAGTCAAATAAGTTAAGATTTATGTATTAAGTGAAGGTTCTCGAACTTGGGGAATAGTTTGTAAAGTTTAATGTATAAACAATTTATGTTAATATCTTTCGCAATAGTTATAGAAATAGTATACCAGATCCGTGGTGATTTGGGACCCTGATTTGGGGATATTACAATTGGTACCTATTACCTCGCATTGATGAGCTGTTTGACCAGTTGCAAGGTGCTAAATTCTTTTCAAAAATCGATCTTCGTTCTGGATATCATCAGTTAAAGATTAAAACCAATGACATTCCAAAGACTACTTTCAGAATATGGTACGGACATTATGAATTCCTAGTCATGTCTTTTGGATTGACTAATGCTCATGTTGCCTTCATGAATATGATGAATCGAGTATTCAAATAATATTTGGATCATTTTCTGGTTGTCTTTATTGATGACATCCTTATCTACTCCAAAAGCGATGAATATCATGAGCAACACTTGAGGCTGATACTCCAAAAGCTTTGTGAAAATAAGCTATATTCCAAGTGGAAGAAATGTGAGTTCTGGCTTAAGGAAGTAGCATTCTTTGGGCACGTGATACCGAAACATGGAATATAAGTTGACCCGATAAATATTGAAGCAATACAAAGTTGGGAACAACCTAAGTCAGCAACCAAAATACGTAGCTTTCTAGGCTTAGCTGGTTATTATCGGAGATTTGTGGAAGGATTTTATTGAATCGCTACTCTATTAACTCAGCTTACTCGAAAAGATACAAAGTTTGGATGGAGCGAAGAATGTAAGAAGAGTTTCCAAGAACTCAAGAGGAGACTCATTTCAGAACATGTTCTGATAATACCATCAGGTTCGGAGGGATTTGTCATCTACAACGATGCTTCAGGTAGAGGTTTAGGATTTTTTTCTCATTCAACATGGGAAATTCATAGCCTATGCCTCACGACAACTCAAAGAATATGAGAGGAATTATCCAACTCATGATCTAGAGTTGGCAGCAGTCATTTTTGCGCTAAAGATCTAGAGACATTAACTGTATGGGGAGAAAGTGGAGATCTATACAAATCATAAGAGCCTCAAATATTTCTTCACCCAAAAGGAACTCAACATATGGCAACGATGTTGGATTGAGCTGTTAAAAGATTACGACCATACCATTCAATACATTCTAGAAAAGTGAACGTGGTAGCTGACGCATTGAGTAGAAGATCATATGCGGGTACGAGTGCGATATTGTTAACACAAAAGCCCATTTTGAATAACTTATAAAGAATGGAGATAGAGTTAAAGACTCCAAGTACTGACGTGATGATGTCAAATATATGAGTAGAACCGACTTTAATCGATAAAGTTAAATCTGCTCAAGCTGCAGACCCAAAGCTGATGAATATGAATAAGAAAATACAAGAAGGTGTTATTCCAGAAGCAAGAATTGATGAAGAAGGAATACTTTGAGTCAACTCCAGACTTCGTATATTTAACGACTCTTATTTGAAGTATAATCATGATGGAGGCACACAACACACCATTTATAATCCATCGTGGAAGTACCAAAATATATTGTGATCTTCGACATACATTTTGGTGGAGCAATATGAAGAGAGAGGTAGCGGAGTTTATCTCAAGGTGTCTAACTTGTCAACCAGTCAAGGCGGAGCATCAAATGCCAAAAGCTCCATTGCAACCACTTGAAATTCTAGAATGGAAGTGGGAGCACACTAACATAGATTTTGTTACTGGTCTTCCCATGGTTTCTCAAGGACATAGATGTAATTTGGATCATTTTTGCTAGATTACCAAGTCTGCTCATTTCTTACCTATACGAGAAACATATTCACTTGAACATCTTGCTCGTATGTACATAGATGAGATTGTGAGATTTCATGGTATGCCAGTATCCATTATTTCTGATCGAGACCCAAGATTCACTTCACAATTTTGGGTCAGCTTGTAGAAAGCTATGGGCACTGATTTACTATTAAGTTCTGCATATCATCCTCACACGGACGGGCAGTCAGAGAGGACAATTCAAACTCTTAAAGATCTATTAAGACTATGTGTCCTAGACTTCAAAGGAAGTTGGGACAAGTACTTACCATTGGTGGAATTCTCCTACAACAACAGTTATCAAGCAAGTATAGGCATGGCTCCATTCGAGGCGTTGCATGGACGAAAGTGTCTTTCTCCAGTATGCTGGGACGAGGTGGGTGACGCAACATTGTTGGGACCAGAATTGGTACGCATGACTACGGAAAAGATTCAAGTGATACGGCAACGTATACAAACCTCATAAGATCGACAAAAGAGTTATGTTGATCTTTATCGAAGGGACGTGGAATTCAATGTTGGAGATCATGTATTGTTACGTGTTGCTCTATGGAAAGGAGTTACGAGATTTGAAAAGAGAGGAAAGCTCAACTCTCGATTCATTGGCCCATTTGAAATCCTCGACCGAGTAGGAATTGTGGCCTATAGACTCGCTTTACCGCTAAGTATGTCTCGTGTTCATAACTTTTTTCACATATCTATGTTAAGTAAATATGTGGAAGACCCGAACCACATTATTGAATTAGAACCATACGAGATAGCGGAAGATTTTACGTATAAAGAGGTACCTGTTAAAAACATGGATAAGATGTATCATATTCTACGCTCAAAGGTTATACCTCAAGTCAAAGTTTTATGGAGAAACCATGATATTAAGGAAATGTCCTAGGAGTTAGAATCTGAAATGAAAACAAGGTATCCTCACCCTTTCGACATACTAGGTACTTACATTAATTTCGAGGATAAAATTTCATAAGAAGGGGAGGTTATAAGACCCCAACTTTTTATGAATAAAGATTTAATTTTCTCTAAATATTATTTTGAATAATAAGGTGTGATTTGATATAATGTTATAGTTATGGGTGATATGAACAAATTTTACAAAGTAAGCAAGTTGTCATAAAATATTCATTTGGTCAAGGAATATTCCTTTTATCGGGGAATATCCGTATGACGACACAATCATTGGTGGACCCCACGACAGAATAACTGTCGAATATAGAAAGCGACAGAAATAACTCTTTTATAAAAATAACGACAAAACTTTTACCGTTAAACTGTTGAAATATAGGTGATAAAAGAACAGTAATACGCGTGGGTGCATAGTAGCACACGGTATTGTACAATATCTCTGATTATTAAAGCTTATGTAAGAAGTCACTCAGTTTATTTAATAATAGCCACAGTAGTTGCTGCATAGTATCTCATATTATTGATTCAATTATTGTCACAGTATCATCTGCACAATATTTTATATTATTATATCAATAATTGAGATAACACATTTATTTATATTATTATTTACATTATTTACAGTATCTAGAAAGTTCTGTCGAGGAAAGGGGTTAGGTTATTTAATTGTTCTACAATAAGGAAAAATCCTTATCGGAAAGTCCCATTTTTTCTGGGAATGATCTGGTTATCAATATTTTGAGTTATAATATTAATGATGAATAATTGTTAAAAGATTAAAAATGTGTTTATTAAAGATAAGTGATTTGTGGTAAGTATTTATTCAATTTTTGATATATATAGAGGGGTTTGTCATGAGTCGTTTGTTGTAAGTTTGACTTATTAATACATGGAAAAATGTACTAATTTTTTGGACTGTCAGTTATGGTTTTAATAGTAATCAATATGGATCGTCGGTTGTGGTTTTAATAGTAAATCAATATGGACCGTCGATTGTGGGTTTAATAGTAAATCAATATGGACCGTCTATTTTAATAGTAAATCAATCTGGACCGTCCATGAATCAATTACTATTTAGTCCATTCTCCTATAAATAGAAGCTTATTTCTTTTTTTATTCGCACCAATTCACTAAGACTCACAAAAGAAACTATAGAGAGAAAGAGAAGAAAAGTATTCAACTACTTCACTATTGCAGTATCCAATCTTCTACTAAGGTAAGGGATATTATTTTTCGTATTCATTCTTTAATCTGTGGGAATAATCTGTCTATACGAATTACCGCATGCATGGTGAATAACCCTTCATACTCATTCTTTATTTGTGGAAAAGATTCGCATACGCGAATTACTATATGACGGGTGAAAATCTATTTGTAGTTTTGTATATTATTTCTTTTCATATTCTTAAAATCTAAACTTACTATGGTAATTATTGCTTCTATAATCCCTGAAATTAGTAGAATATCCTTGAGTTTTACGATTCATCTAGTATCGTTTCATCGAAATATTGGTCTAAACTTTCTTATTTCAATATTTTCATTCGGGGTACTATTCATGGGGTACTATTCACTCAGGGCACTATTCAATCGGGGTACTATTTATTCTAGGTACTTTGCATGATGGGGTACTATTTATTTGGTACTATTCATTTGGGTACTATTCACGGGGTAGTACTATTCACAATAAAAGTGATTTCTTTTATGTCCAAATTTTTTTTTTACATGAATATCATTCTTGAATTTTACTCCAGAAATAGTTATTATGTTGACAATTTGGATATTCTTGAACTCTTGATAAATTAAATTATAAATCTCTAATATTTTTCCTTGATCTCACTTGATTGATTACTTATATCATTGTCATCATCCTCATGCTTATGTTGTGGTAAAATTCATCTTTGGCCCGTAGTGCATCGATGGATTATTGATTGTTATGATTATGACCAGCAATTTTGTATTGGTATAATTATAACTTATAATGCTATAGACAAACAATGTGATGAAAGTCCTCTTTGGCCCGTAATGCATAGATGGACAGTTGTTTGGCATGATCATGACCACTGGTGATACTAACAAATATCCTTGGCCCGTAGTGCATGGATAATTTGTTGATGTGAAATATTATTGATTGATATTACAGGGATAAAATATTGATGATGGACTTTTAAATCATAGAAGATAGTAGACATCATGCTCTACTTGACTCTTCTAATGGATTGTTATTTCAGCTACAGTTGTTGATCTAAAACTTGTTGTCAATTGTATTATATCAGATTTTTCTTTGTTGAGGACTAATGATAATTTGTTTTACATTATCTTAGTTATAATATTCTTTACTGAGCTAGTTGAGCTCAGCCTTTTCCTTTTGGTTCTATTGTTCTTCTAAGGAGGCGAGAATACAGTTGGGACTAGTCGGGGAGTGGACTAATGGTTCAAGATGGTTTTTATAGCAGTCCTCGCTATTTTGTAAAATAGTGTAACAATAATTATAATGAGGACTTTATTTGAGTTTGTATATTGTCTACGAGATAATATTTGTTTTGAAACTCAGCTATTGTGTTATCGTATTTTGCAAGACAATTGTATAAACGAAGTTTGTATTTAAATTATGTACCATGTATTTAGCGACTCATAATGGGTTGTATGGACCTATTCTGGGGGCGTCACAATATATAAGACAAAAAAAGAGTCAAATGAGTGAACAAATAAGAGCAATGAACGAATTATACATATATCAAAATTAGTAAGGCTAGATACAAACAATGAATAATAGTGAAGGAACAACTATAATGACAAGAATCCCAAATAAGAAGAAGGATGAATTAGAGGTTTATAAGGTTAATTACAATATCATACTGAGTTCAAATATAAATAAACAAAAACTAACAAAATACATCGATCGATAGCATGATATATGCAAATCAAATCAGATAGAACGCACAATACTTACGACACCAAACAATCTAATACTAGTAGTCAAATAATAAATTATATAGATTTAAGAACTTAAATCTATATAAATACAAATAGTGTGTTATAGAATTATTAAAGTGATTTTATAAAGAAAATTTGTTTCTTTTGTTTCTTAAAAAGAAAAGGTCAAATTAAGATGTCAAATTATGATCTGTCAGAGGTAGGGAGGACCTATCCTATTTTAGTATTTTAGTGATTAAGATCCCCTCTTTTATGTTTATTATTTAATTTTTCTCATACATATTTAACGACATAAATATTATTTTTAGTGACATTTTTAGCAAAACAATTATGTTTGATGAATTTTATTATGTCATTAATTATTTGAAATGAATTTTATTTTGATGTCAAATGTAATATTTATATTTTTTAATGTATATTGAGAGAAATTAGGGAAAAATTGTAATAAATGGGATCCTAATCCCTATTTTAATTATTTTAGTATGTGTTTGTTGCTCGAAATTGATATTGACAATTGCACGTAAGTAACCGGGATCAACAAGTAATAAAGTGTAAGTAGAGTATAGTTCCCAAGAGAAATTAATTCTAACATTTTCCCAAGAACTAATTTTATATCAAGTCCATCTCATTTGAATGGATGAATTAATTGAAATGAATAATTTAACTAAACATAAATAAATAATAAAATATAATTACATAAATAAATTTAAGAATTCAATTTCATCTCATGTTTCATTCAAATATCATAACTCTCCATTTAATTATATGGCCACGATGAATTGTTCACAGAGAATTCGTTAGTATTTATATGCTTCTTCCAATGGTAATATAAACATATCATTTCTAAATCCACCACAATAGGAATAGAATCGGAAAGGAACATCCTAGCTAAATAACTCACTATATTTCTATTTAAATTAAATTAACAAGGATTTTTAAGTATATATTCTCTAATTGGATACACATGGCATATAGGTATATCCATATATATCATATACAAGAATCATGAATTCATTTCATGTAGAAAACACAAACATATGTTATCATAGCCAGATCTAAATCTATAATACATCTCCTAATTTCATATATATTATCCCAATAATTACTAGCTACTTAATTAATACATAAACGCACAAAATATGATAAGTCCATCCATGGTGCCAATCAAATAGAAAGAAAATCAATTTAAACTACACATGAGATTCCATTAAAAACTTAAATTAAAAACATGTTTATAGCAGATAAAATTATAATCCACAAAATATTCCACATCAATGAAAGACTAAAATAAATAAAGTTTAGAGAAGAAAAATTGTCTCCCGCAAGTCTTCTATTGTAAGACACCGAATTATATGAAATAAAAGTATCCAATTTTCTTATAATTGTTATTCTTTTTAGTAAATGGTTAAATTGATAAAAGGTTAAAGTTAAGGGTGATATTTGAAAATTTTGCAAAATAAGCAAGTTGATATAAAATATTCGTTGTGTCAGGGAATATTCGATTGGTCGAGGAATATTCGTTTTAATAGGGAATATTTGTATGACGGCACAATCATTAGTGGACCCCATAACGGAAGTATTGTTCTAGTTAAAAAATGGCAGAAATATCTTTTTATAAAAATAACGGTGAAAGTTTTACCATTAAACTGTTGACATACTCGGTGGTAAAAATACAGTAATACGAGTGGTTGCATAGTAGCACGCAATATTGATTATTGATGCTTACATAAGAAGCCACTCAGTTTACTCAATTATTGTTACAGTAATTATTACATAGTATCTCACGTTATTTGATTCAATTATTGTCACAGTATCATCTGCACAATATTTTATATTATTAATCAATAATTGAGACAACAAAGTTATTCATATTATTATTTGCAATATTGACGATGTCTAGAAAGTTCTGTCGAGGAGAGGTTTGGTCACCTAATTGCGCGCCAATAGAGAGAAATCCTTATCGAAAAGCCCCCTCTTTCCTGAGAATGATCTGGTTGTTAAATATTGTAAGTTATAATATTAATGACGAATAATTGTTGAAGTATTTAGAATGTGTTTATTGAAGATAAGTGAATTACAAAAGTTAGAGGGGAATAATGCAGACTTGGAAAACTTTAGGGGTACCAACGTGTAATAAGTTAAATCAATCTGGACCATTGGTGGTGGTTTTAATAGTAAATCAATCTTGAACATTGATGGTGGTTTTAATAGTAAATTAATATGGACCGTCGGTGGTGGTTTTTATAGTAAATCAATCTAGACCGTCGGTGGTGGTTTTAATAGTAAATCAATTTGGACCGTCGATGGTGGTTTTAAAAGTAAATCAATCTGGACCTTCGGTGGTGGTTTTAAAAGTAAATCAATCTGAACCGTCAATTATGGTTTTAATAGTAATCAATATGGACCGTCCATTCTAATAGTAAATTAATCTGGACCGTTCATGAATCAGTTACTATTTAGTCCATTCTCCTATAAATAGAAGCTTAATTCTTCTTTCATTCTCACCAATTCACTGAGACTCACAAGAGAATTTATACAGAGAGAAACTTTAGAGAGCAAGAAGAAGAGTATTCTGCTACTTTACTATTGCAGTATCCAGTCTTCTACTAAGGTAAGGGGTATTATTTCTTTCGTATTCATAAGGAATACTATTTTTTGTATTCATCCTTTAATATGTCGGAATAACCTGTCTACGCAGATTACGTACCGTATGACAGGTGAAAATCCATTTTCAGTTTTGTATGTTATTTCTTTTCATATTCTTAAATCTAAACTTACTATGGTAAGTATTGCTTCTATAATCCTTGAAATTAGTTAAATATCCTTGAGTTTTACGCTTCATCCAGTATTGTTTAATTGGAATATTGATCTGAACTTTGTTATTAAATATCAATATTTTCCCTTAGGGTACTATTCATAGGTTACTATTCACCTAGTTACTATTCACTCAAATATTCGGGGCACTTTTCATGTGGGGTACTATTCACGAGTTATTATTCATGGGTTACTGTTCACCCGATTACTATTCACTCAAATATTATTCACTCGGGTATTCAGGGCAATTTTTATGTCGGGGGTACTATTCACGAGTTACTATTCAGTTAAATATTATTCACTCGGATATTTGGGGTACTTTTTATGCTAGGGTACTATTTACGAGGTACTATTCCTGAAGTATTATTCATAGAGTACTATTCACGGGGTACTATTCACCAAAAAATTTATTTCTTTTCTGTCCAAATTATTTTTGATACATGGATATTATTCTTTAATTTTACTCCACAAAGCAGTATCATGTTGACAATTTAGACATTATTGAATTCTGGATAAATTAAATTATAAATATTTAAAATTTATCCTTTGTTTTCTTTTAATTGAATTCTTATATCATTGTCATCATCCTCATGCTTATATTGTGATGAAAGTCATCTTTAGCTTACGTTCATAGATGGACTGTTGATTGGTATGATTATGACCAGGGATCATTCGGTAAAATCATGGCCCGTAATATTACAAATGATGCGGTAAAAATCCTCATTGGCATGTAGTGCATTGATGGACAGTTGTTGGTATGATTATGAGCAGGGATTATTCGGTATAATAATGACCATTGATGACTACATGAATATCCTTGGCCCGTAGTGCAGGGATGATTTGATGATGTGGTTTATTTATTAAGTTGAGTCTCAGCAATAAAGTTGATAAAAAACTTTTTAAATCATAGAAGATAGTAGATATCATGCTCTACTTGACTCTTCTAATGAATTTCTTGTTCCACTAAAGTTAAACTTGTTGTCTATTATATTCTATCCGTTTCACATTGTTGAAGGCTAACGATAACTTATTCTGCATTATCTTAGTCATAATATTTTTTACTGAGCAAGTTGAGCTCACCCTTTTTCTTTCATTGTTCTCTTCAGGAAATGAGAACGTAGCCGGAACTAGTCGGGGAACAGAGTGATGTTCTGGGATGGTGTTATAATAGTCCCCACTATTCTATAAAATAGTGTGAAAATAAATGTAATGAGGACTCCATTTGAATTTGGATATTGTCTAGAAGACAATATTCGTGTAAAAACTCTTAGCTCATGTTGTAAAATTAAGTTTGTATTTGTATTCAGTACCATTTATTTGCCGACCCAAGATGGGTGATGTATACCAATTTTGGGGATGTCACAGTTGGTATCAAAGCTTAGGGATATAATCCCTGGCTGAGATGTGAGACAAGAACTAGGAGGGGAGAGACGGTGAATTCCTTCGTTAGTATGACCTACCTAAGTTTATTTGGAATTTAATTGGTCGGTCCGAGTATAAGGATAATATGTGACATGTCAATTAACCCTTGTTTTGTGGCAGTGTTTAAAAATGATATCTAAAATTTTTGAGATCAGAAATAAAGCACATGAGACCGTTGAGTCACCAACGATCAGTACCCAGGATAATGTGCAACATGAAGACAATAATCCTCAAGTAAAAAATAACACCAATCAAATGATGAACAATGGGATGTTTATAGGCTTTATGCAATTCATGCAACATCAAGTGAGAGCGGTCTTGCTCAAAATACGGGTGTAAACACTGGCAACTCCCAGATGGGTCACCACTAAGCAATTCAAGGAGCTGGGACTATCAGAGTTTTGGAGAAAGCCAGAACCACTTAAGTCGGAGACTTGGATAAAGCAGATCGCCAATATATTCGAAGTCTTGGGATGCTCCGAGGAGAAAAAGGTTCCCTTTACCACCTTCATGTTGAGAGGAGAGGCGGATTACTGGTGGTAATCAGTAAAGCATAATCAGCCTGTTGCACTCAAAATATCTTGGGAGAAGTTCCAAGAGATTTTCAACGACAAGTACTTTCCTAAAAGTATTCGTCACATGAAGGAGGTGGAGTTTATCAAGTTGGAGCAAAACAACATGACCGTGTCGCAGTACGAGGCTAAGTTTATCGAGTTGTCCCGGTTCGCATCCCATTTTGTTGATAATAAGGAGAGAATGACGTGAATGTTTCTGCGAGGTTTCAGACCCAAAATACGTAAATACCTTATTTCTCACAAATTGTGTTTGTATTTAGATGTTGTAAATAAGGCTCAGTTATTGGAGCGTGATAATGAGTCAACCCAACTAAGAGAGAGCAGCCGACAAGTCGATAATACCAGTGGTAGCAGTTATCGAAGCGGTGACAACAAACGTGGAGGGAATAACATGCCAGAAATGGTAACCACTCCGGTGGTAATCATGGACAAGATAATAGAAGTGGAAATTTTAAGAAGAGGAGATTCAATAATGATGGAAAGACATTAGCACCAGCACCTGTTGTTAAGGAAGGAGAACGACCGTTGGTCTTACATTACAAATGCGGAGGGGAGGGACACATCAGTCCAAACTGTACGCAGCAGTCCAAAAGAAATTACAATTGTAGAAAAGAATGTCACCAATCCCGATTTTGTCGTGCACCAAAGTTAAGTCCAGCTGGGATGGAGGCATCAAAGGCCGTCCCAAATAAGACAAAATCGGTAGTTCAAGGGAGAGCGTTTTTTGTAACCTCCCAAAAATCAAGGAATCCAAACGAGGTGATCACGCATAAGCTAATCATAAACTCTTGCGAAGTTTATACCTTATTTGATACAAGTTCTACCCATTCTTTTATTTCTTTTACTTGCGTTCAACGTTTAAATTTGACTATGGAGAAATTAGACTTTGACTTATCAGTTGAAACTCCGTTGGAGGAAACCTTTATTACATTCACTGTTTATAAGTCTTGTTTGATTCAAATCGGCAACCGCACATTAATTGTCAATCTTATTTCCTTAAAAATACTTGTGTTTGATGTGATTTTAGGGATTGATTGGTTAACTACTCATCATGCAAAAATTGATTAGTTTTCGTAAGGTTGTTAGCTTTCTTATTCCTAACCAACCTATTATGCGAATTCAAGTGACCAAACCACTAAAGTCAATCACTGTCATATCAAGCCATAAAGCTATTTGTTTATTAAAAAATGGATGTCAAGCTTTCTTAGCCCATGTCACAAATTTATACAAAAATATGTCAGATTTGAATAATATTTCCATTATTAATAAATTTTCTGACGTATGCCCTGAAGAACTTCCTGGCATACCCCGAAACATGAAATTGAATTTTATATCGAACTTGAACCCAGTACAATACCCATTTCCAAAGCTCCATATCGAATGGCTCCTATTGAACTTCATAAGTTAAAGACCCAACTACAGGAATTGTTAGACATCGGTTTTATTCATCCTAATACGTCTCCTTGGGGTGCTCATGTTCTCTTCGTAAAGATGAAAGATGGAAGTATGCAACTTTGTATTGATTATTGGAAGTTGAATCATGTCACCATCAAAAATAGGTACCCGTTGCAACACATTGATGACCTGTTTGGCCAGTTGCAAGGCACCAAATTCTTTTCAAAAATTAATCTTCTTTCCGGATATCATCAGTTAAAGATTAAAATTGATGACATCCCAAAGACTGCTTTCAGAACTCCATACGGTCATTATGAATTCCTAGTCATGTCTTTTGGATTGACTAATGCTCCTGCTGCCTTCATGGATATGATGAACCGAGTATTCAAGGAATATTTGGATCATTTTATAGTCGTCTTTATTGATGACATCCCCATATATTCCAAAAGCTGTGAAGATCATGAGCAACACTTGAGACTGATACTCCAAAAGCTTCTTGAAAACAAGCTATATGTCAAGTTGAAGAAATACGATTTCTAGCTTGAGGAAGTAGCATTCCTTGGGCACATGATATCAAATCATGGAATATTTGTTGACCAGACAAAGATTGAAGCAATTCAAAGCTGGGAACAACCCAAGTCAGTGACCGAAGTACCTAGCTTTCTGGGCTTAGCTAGTTATTATCTATAATTCGTGGAAGGATTTTCTAGAATCACTACTCCATTAACTCAGCTGACTAGAAAAGATATAAAATTCGGTTGGAACGAAGAATGTGACAAGAATTTTCAAGAAGTCAAGAGGAGACTCATTTCAGCACCTGTTCTGATAATACCATCTGATTCGGAGGGATTTGTCATCTACAGTGATGCTTCAGGCAGAGGGTTAGGATGTGTTCTCATGCAACATGGGAAAGTCATAGCTTATGCCTAGTAATAACTCAAAGAATATGAGAGGAATTAACCTACTCATGATCTAGAGTTGGCAGCTGTTGTTTTCGCGCATAAAATCTGGAGGCATTACCTGTATGGTGAGAAAGTGGAGATCTAAATGGATCATAAAAGCCTCAAATATTTTTTCACCCAAATGGAACTCAACATGCGACAACGATGTTGGCTCGAGCTGTTGAAAGATTACAATTATACCATTAAATACTTCCTAGAAAAGCGAACGTAGTAGCTGACGCATTGAGTAGAAGATCATATGTGGGTACGAGTGCGATATTGTTAACGCAAAGGCCCATTTTATATGACTTACAAAGGATGAAGATAGAGTTAAAGACTCCAGGAACCCATGTGATGATGGAAAATATATGAGTAAAATCGACTTTAATCGATAAAGTTAAAGTTGCTCAAGCTACAGACCTGGAGTTGATGCGTATGAGGAAGAAAGTGCAAGAAGGTGATATTCCGGAAGGAAGAATCGATGAAGAAGGAATACTTCGAGTCAACTCCAGACTTTGTGTTCCTAACGATTCTAACTTGAAGTATAAAGTCATGATGGAGGCTTACAACACACCATTTGCAATCCATCCTAGAAGTACCAAAATGTATTGTGATCTTCAACATACATTTTGGTCGAGTAATATGAAGAGAGAGGTAGCGGAGTTTATCTTAAGATGTCTAACTTGTCAACGAGTTAAGGCGAAGCATCAAGTGCCAAAAGGTCCATTGCAACCACTTGAAATTCTAGAATGGAAGTAGAAGCACATTACCATTGATTTCGTTACTGGTCTTCCCAAGGTTTCTCAAGGCATAGATGTAATTTAGGTCATTGTTGGTAGATTGAGCAAGTCTGTTCATTTCTTATCTATACGAGAAACTTATTCACTTGAACGTCTTGTTCGTATGCACATAAATGAGATTGTAAGACTACATGGCATGCCAGTATCCATAGTTTCTGATCAAGACCCAAGATTCACTTCATAATTTTGGGTTAGTTTGCAAAAAGCTATGGGCACAGAATTATGATTTAGTTCGGCATTTCATCCTCAAACGGACGGTCAGTCAGAGAGGACTATTCAAACTCTTGAGGATTTATTAAGACTTTGTGTCCTTGACTTCAAAGGAAGTTGGGACAAGTTTTTTCCATTAATGGAATTCTCCTACAATAATTGTTATCAAACAAGTATTGGCATGGCTCCATTTGAGGCATTGTATGGACCCAAGTGTCGTTCTCCAGTATGTTGTGACGAGGTGGGTGAAGCAATGTTGTTGGGACCAGAGTTGGTACGTATGACTATGAAAAAGATTCAAATGATCTGACAACGTATAAAAACCTCACAAGATCGACAAAAGAGTTTTGTTGATCTTCATCGAAAGGACGTGGAATTCAATGTTGGAGATCATGTGTTGTTACGTGTTGGTCCATAGAAAGGAGTTACAAGATTTGAAAAGAGAGGAAAGCTCAATCCTCAATTCATTGGGCCATTCAAAATCATCGATCGAGTAGGAATTGTGGCTTATAGACTCGCATTACCGCCAAGTATGTCTCGTGTTCATAACGTTTTCACATATCTATGTTACAAAAATATGTGGAAGACCTGAATCATATTATTGAATTAGAACCAGACGAGATAGCCAAAGATTTAACATATGAAGAGGTGCCTACTAAAATATTAGATAAGAAGGATCTTATTCTACGCTCCACAGTTATACCTCAAGTCAATGTTTTGTGGAGAAACCACGATGTTGAGGAAATGACATGGGAGTTAGAATCCGAAATGAAATCAAAGTATCCTCACCTGTTCGTCAAATCAGGTATGTACACTAATTTCGAGGATAAAATTTCATAAGAAGAGGAGGTTGTAAGACCCCAAATTATATGAAATGAAAGTATCCAATTTTCTTATAATTTTTATTCTATTTAGTAAATGGTTAAATTGATAAAAGGTTAAAGTTAAGGGTGATATTTGAAAATTTTACAAAGTAAGCAAGTTGATATAAAATATTCGCTGTGTCGGGGAATATTCGTTTTAACGGGGAATATTCGTACGACAGCATAATCATTGGTGGACCCCACAACAGAAGTATTGTCGTAGTTAGAAAACGACAATAATATCTTTTTATAAAAATAACGGTGAAATTTTTACCGTTAAACTGTTGAGATACCCAGTGGTAAAAATACAGTAATACACGTGGTTTCATAGTAGCACACATTATTCATTATTGATGCTTCCGCAAGAAGCCACTCAGTTTACTCAATTATTGCTACAGTAATTGTTACATAGTATCTCACGTTATTTGATTCAATTATTGTCACAGTATCATCTGCATAATATTTTATATTATTAATCAATAATTGAGACAATAAAGTTATTCATATTATTGTTTGTAATATTGACATTGTCTAGAAAGTTCTGTCGAGGAGAGGTTTTGTCACCTAATTGCACGCCAATAGATAGAAATCCTTATCGAAAAGTCCCCTCTTTCCTAAGAATGATCTGGTTGCTAAATATTGTAAGTTATAATATTAATGACGAATAATTGTTGAAGTATTAAGATTGTGTTTATTGAAGATAAGTGAATTACAAAAGTTAGAGGGGAATAATGCAAACTTGGAAAACTTTAGGGGTACCAAAGTGTAATAAGTTAAATCAATCTGGACCATTGGTGGTGATTTTAATAGTAAATCAATCTGGACCATTGATGGTGATTTTAATAGTAAATCAATCTGGACCGTCAGTGGTGGTTTTAATAGTAAATCAACGACGCCAAAAACTTGTTGGGAAAAATCTAGTTACGCACAATACGCAAGTATATGTGGTCAACAAGTAATAAAGTGTAAGTAGTGTATCATTCCCACGAGGAATTTTTTAATACAAATCTCCAAGTACTAACCCGTAACCAACTCAATCTTATTTAAACGAATGAATTTAATGTTATAAATTAAATTATTTAACTAAACTAATTCTAATTACCACTAATTAAAAATCAGATTATGGAGATTTAAGATCACAACTTCACTTATTGCTTCATTTAAGTTAACACACTTCTCATCAATTATTTTATATCCTAACTTGTTAATCAAGAACACTAAAGAAGATAAAACCACCTCTCGATGCATAATACCCATACTCACTTAAATCCACAAATGATAGAATTAAGAAAGACACCCTAATTAACTAATCCACTATATCTCTTTGTGAATTACAATTAAAAAAGATTTAAAGCACAAGTTCTCTATAAGATTACATATGGCGTAAATGCATATCTCTATCCTAAACACGAATCATGAATTCCATCTATGCAGAAATCACAAACACATGCTATCATGATCAGATCTAAATTTAAACTTCATCTCTCGAGTTCATATAGATTATCACGGTAATTGATAGCCAATCAATTAAATAATTAATTCTAAATCATAATAGACAATCTTCATAATAGAACATAATAATTGATAGCGAATCATAATAAAATAAACTACACAATAAGAACTGTTGTAATCTCGAACAAAGAATTATTTCATTGAATTAAAACTAATAATCGACACTTGAATACACATTAAAAGATAAGAATAAGATTAAGGAAAAGATGTGAATCTGTTTTTGGCAAATTCGTCCTCCGTCTCGCTCTTGATTTGGGTCTCCAATGGCTTCCAAGTGCTTCAATCTCTAAATCTCATAAGAACTAGTGTTTTCTCCTATTTTACTCTAATCTAATCTAATGAAATCCTCTCTCTCCCCTAATCCTTGTGATTCTCCTCCTTTTATATGTCTCTTTATATGTTTTTAAGTCATCTTGGAAGTCCTTGAGTCAATTGGGTCAAACCAATCCTTCTTGAAATCAAATTCGGACAAAAAATAACTTTTCTATGCGTACCCCCGCCCCGGTGGGGGGGTTTTTTACACTGCCATTCCCGCCTCAGGCGGGCTAGGGTTCTATTTTTTAGCTTGTACCTTTACCCCGACGGGGGTTTTGTGAAGAGAAAGCCCGCCCCATTGGGGGTCCTTTTTCTACTGCAGTGTCCTCTAATAAAATGGCTATAACTTTTAATTCGGGAGGACTTAAGTGGCCTGACACCTATCAAATCGAAGCTCTCGACGATCTCTACAACTTTTATTCTTTGAGAATTGAAATATTATGGTCGGAACAAGATTGAAATTGGGCTTGAAGTAGATGATATGTAAATGGCAAGCATGACAACTCTTAGCTTTGATCTTCGTTGATAAAAACACCATAACTCTCGCATTCGAACTCCGATTGGGATGGTTCAAGATGTTCTGGAAAGCTAAGAAGAAGTTCTACAGTATAATCAAAGTTCCAAGCCAATAGTATGCATCCAACGTGGTGTTAAAAGTCCTTTAATCTCCCCTTCTTGTATTTGCTTGCGTATTTTGGTCCAAAAGATGTTTGAGTTGCTTTTCCTTACTTCTTCATGCCAATTGTCACCTTTTTCTTGCGTTTTCATACCAATAGTTGCTCACACAACTCCGAAGCATATAATCTACAAAATAAACACAAAATGCATGAAATATACTAAGAAATATGAGTTTGAGCAACTAATTCAAGTAACAGATACCGTATAAGTAGGTATAAAACCTACTTATCAATGGTGGTTTTAATAGTAAATAAATCTAGACCATTGATGGTGGTTTTAATAGTAAATCAATTTGGACCGTCGGTGGAGGTTTTAATAGTAAATCAATCTGGACCGTCGGTGGTAGTTTTAATAGTAAATCAATCTGGACCGTCGGTGGTGGTTTTAAAAGTAAATCAATCTGGACCTTCGGTGGTGGTTTTAAAAGTAAATCAATATGGACCGTCGGTGGTGGTTTTAAAAGTAAATCAATCTGGACCGTTTATTATGGTTTTAATAGTAATCTATATGGACCGTCCATTCTAATAATAAATCAATCTAGACCGTTCATGAATCAGTTACTATTTAGTCCATTCTCCTATAAATAGAAGCTTAATTATTCTTTTATTCTCACCAATTCACTGAGACTCACAAGAGAATCTATAGAGAGAGAAACTATAGATTACAAGAAGAAGAGTATTCTGCTATTTCACTATTGCAGTATCCAGTCTTCTACTAAGATAAGGGGTATATTTCTTTCGTATTCATAAGGAATACTATTTTTCGTATCCATCCTTTAATATGTCAGAATAACTTGTGTACACGGATTACGTACTGTATGACATGTAAAAATCCATTAGCAGTTTCATATGTTATATCTTTTCATATTCTTAAATCTAAACTTACCATGGTAAGTATTGCTTCTATAATTCTTGAAATTAATGGAATATCCTTAAGTTTTGCGCTTCATCTAGTATCGTTTCATTAGAATATTGATATGAATTTTTTTTATTAAATATCAATATTTTCACTCGGGGTACTATTTATGGGTTACTATTCACCTAGTTACTATTCACTAGAATATTATTTACTCGGGTATTCGGGGCACTTTTAATGTCAGGTATTATTCACGAGTTACTATCCATAGGTTACTATCCACCCGGTTACTATTCACTCAAATATTATTCAATCGGGTATTCGGGAAACTTTTCATGTCGAGGTACTATTCACAAGTTACTATTCATGGGTTACTATTCTCTCAAATGTTATTCACTCGGGTATTCGGATCACTTTTCATGCTGGGGTACTATTCCCGGGGTACTATTCACAGGATACTATTCACTAAAAAATTTATTTCTTTTCTGTCCAAATTATTTTTGATACATGGATATTATTCTTGAATTTTACTCCATAAAGCAGTATCTTGTTGACAATTTGGATATTATTGAATTCTGGATAAATTAAATTATAAATCTTTAAAATTTATCGTTTACTTTCTTTTAATTGAATTCTTATATCATTGTCATCATCTCATGCTTATATTGTGATGAAAGTCATCTTTGGCTTACATGCATAGATGGACTGTTGATTGGTATGATTATGACCAGGGAGCATTTGATACAATCATTACCCGTAATATTACAAATGATGTGGTCAAAATCATCATTGGCCTGTAGTGCATTGATGGACAGTTGTTGGTATGATTATGACCAGGGATTATTCGGTATAATTATGACCATTGATGATTACATGATTATCCTTGGCTCGTAGTGCAGGGATGATTCGATGATGTGGTTTATTTATTAAGCTGAGTCTCATCGATAAAGTTGATGAAAAACTTTTTAAATCATAGAATATAGTAGATATCATGCTCTAATTGACTCTTCTAATGGATTGCTTGTTCCGCTGCAGTTAAACTTGTTATCTATTATATTCTATCCGTTTAACATTGTTGAAGGTTAATGATAACTTATTTTGTATTATCTTAGTCATAATATTTCTTACTGGGCTAGTTGAGCTCACCCTTTTACTTTCATTGTTCTCTTCAGAAAATGAAAACGTAACCGGGACTAGTCGGAGAACGGAGTGATTGTCTAAGATAGTGTTATAGGAGTCCTCACTATTCTATAAAATAGTGTGACAATAAATGTAATGAGAACTCCATTTGAGTTTGGATATTGTCTAGAACATAATATTTGTATAAAAACTCTCAGCTCATGTTGTATAATTAAGTTTGTATTTGTATTCAGTACCATGTATTTGGTGACCCAAGATGGGTGATGTACACCTATTTTGGGGGCGTCACATCTATCTCCAAGCTTCATTAATCCATGGCCTCCATCTCTGGTGATATCTTGTTTGCTCTTGAACATGGAAGAGAATTAACCTAACATTGTGTTCGTTGACTTTTTCCCAACAACTTTTACTAGGGTTGCAAACGAACCAAACTTTGTCGAACTCAAACACTTTTAGTTGAACTCGAACTCTAATATGTTTGAGTAACTTGATCAAAACAACAGCTATATATGATTTCGAATCGTTTGTGTTCGCAAACATGATCGAGTTCGCGAACAAGTCGAACACAAGCTTGTTCAAACATGAACAGTTCGCGAACGTTCACGAACATAAACTTGTTCTCGAACATAAACTTAAAACTCTGATGCAAAAAATAGTTAAATAAATACCAAACATGTCTTCTCTAAGAGTCTAAGTAATTCAATCAAATATTGTAATCATCATTCTTAGAATATGATATAATCATATAAATATAATATATAATATATTATATTATTATCATTGATATATAGTCTTATATCACACTAAATAAGACTTATTTAGGAATAAGATATAATATATATCATATTATCATATATATATATATATATATAATATTAAATTAGTAATAATGGATTAGTGGTCAATATTATTATTTATTACATAATTAATCTAGCTAGAATAAATGAATAACACTCCATCTATTTCATAAAAATAGTCTTATTTAAGATTTTTTATAATAAAAAAATATGAAAATGGAAAATTTTAATATTTAAAATAATGTGAATTTGGTTGATTTAGATTAATTCAATATCTAATAGACTAATATTGTTAACTTTAAAAATTTGGAATGTATTAATACCAAATACTTCCTTCGTTCCTCCGTTCTGAAATATAAGTAATAAATTGATCAAGTATGAATTTTCAAAGTCGATAGAAAATATTTTTAATTTAAAAGGGACGTGATAATTAACTTTAGAATACAATAAATTTTGAAAATTACTTTAACAAAAAATTTAATTTTCATAATTATATTGTTTAAAACTAAATAAATTAATTACGATTCTAAGATCAAATGCTTAAAATTCAAAGCTGTTTAGAAACTTTGTTTTATTTTTTAAAACTATTTTTGCTTATTCTAATTTAAATTAATAACTCATTTAAATTTCATGTAAACGGTACTATAACATATTGTTTAATTAGATTATTAAGCACTACTTGTTACAGTGAATATGATTACATAATTGCAAAATTAATAAATCAAAATTAGTCAATCACTCTCTCTTTCTCTCTCACTGTCTCACATATACACCGTAAGTCTATAAAACTAAAAAAATTCAAAATTTAGTAAAATCAAGTTTGCACTTTTAATTACACGATTGATAGTTGATGTATGTAATATACTAGTAATTGTACAATGATTATTACTCTATTACTGAAGTCTCGATACATTGATGACTTGATTTCTCTAATCTCTACATCGATTTGACAATTTCAACAACTCATGTAAATGTAAATAACTTTATTGTATCATTCTTTAATTAATATCAAATTGTCATTACATGATGATTAATGACTTTATTTATGTGCTTTATGACATGAGTTATAATTTATTAAACTATTAGGGATGTAAATTATAATAATCCAACAATCATTGTTAAAAATTTTATGAAAATATTAAAATTATTTTAATTAAATTAGAATTTAGTGGTGAAGAAGTACACATTATTATTTATTTAATAAAAATGTTTACTTATAATAAATTATTAAAAAAACAAAAAGATGTTTTGGTAATAAATTTTTTTTACAAATTTAACAATTATTAATAAGACAAATTTTAGAATTTAATATGAAATAACCAATTATTTTTATTCAAAATTTTAGAAATAATTTAAACATATAAGAAATTGAATTACTCGAACTTAAAAAATCGAACTCAAAATTATCGAACCGAACTCGAACTTATCGAATTGAATCGAACTCAAACTGTTCGCGAACAAAGACGAAACAAATCATATGGTTCGTAAACTTGTTCGATCGAGCAATCGAACGTAACACTATGTGCGAACTCGACTCGACTAGGCGAGCAACTAGAACTCGAACCAAATCGAACAGTTTAACTGAACCGTTTTGCGAATAGTTCAGTTCATTTGCAACCCTAACTTTTACAATCCCACAGTAAGAGTATTTTTAGGAGTATTTTTCCTAACCCTAATAAAATTGAAATTCTAATTAAATTCCTAATATCCTAATTTTAATAAACTACTATGGTAAAATTCTTTTTCCAAAACTGCTACTGGCTTATTAATTTCCTTCCTAGCATTCCAGCATCAAATATTTACGATTTTGCAATTGAATTTTCCTTTTCCAATCAAATCAAATCAAAATCAAATCAAATCAAATAGAATAAAATTAAAGTAAATTAAAATTAAATTAAATAAAAATAAAAATAATAAAAAATAAAAAATAAAAAATAATATTAATAATAATAAAAATAATATTAATAATATTAAATAACATAACATACTTAAAAGCCCATAAATTATTTGTACAAAAATAAAACTAATAATCAAACTAAATGAGCATTGAACTAATTTGAAATTAAACAAGATCTCAAAGATTTTTTTAAATGATAATTCTTAGAAAATTTCAAAAATATGCAAAGCCTAAAATTTCAACATCTTAGTAGTAATACCTTACTCAAGACCCTTTGCGAGTGTGTGAATCCAAATGTATCAAGCAAGCGAAAAAAACTCAATGAAGCTCATATAATCAAACTCATCATGAAAGATATTAAAAAGGGTTAATATTACAACAAGAACTCTATACGCTTATTTTTCACAACTCAAAGTGAATACAAACATACATAATGGAGGATCCCGGCCCAAGGCCTTTTGGACCCTTCCCCAAATTAAATTTTATTTTTTTTACTTTTTAGTGAGTGTGTTTTACGCCTCATCTCAGTTTCCATTGAACAAGTTCATTTTATGTTCTATCTCATTGCATGTGTTAGGTGAGAGCGTTTTACGCTCCATCTAAATTGTTGGTCAATTTCGCAATCAATAAAAACGCGCAAGTCGCGATTTAACAAGTATTGTGTGATAAATTGAGTGTCGAACCCACGAAGAATTATTACTAATATTTACCAAGTATCGACTTTATATCGCTTCAGTCTTATTTAAACATTTGAATAAAAGATAGTGAATTAAAATACTTAATTCTAATTAATAAAGCAATTAAATGGCTAATGACAAGTATCTAAGGCACTACAAGCTAAGATCATAACTTTCCCCACTACCCAAGCATTATGTCAAACACTTGGTGTGTAATACTTCATTAAATATCTTAACTCTCCCCTTGGTCTTAAAGGTCACGATGGATTGGCAACCAAGAATTCACAAGTGTTCATACACCTCTTCTGAGCTATATATAAACCTATCTTCTCTAGATATACCCAAAAGGGAATAGAATAGAAAAGAACATCCTAGCTAACATAATCTGACATATTCTTATGTGAATTACCTATAGACAAGGAATTAAAGCTCAAGTTCTCAATTAGGTTACAAATGACATATAAGCATATTCATATATTATACACAAATTATGCAGTTAATTTGTGTAGATAAATCATAAACACATGTCAACATATTGTGATGAAAATGATGATCTAGGTGAGGTGGTTTTGGATTTTGAAGAGGAAGAGGTAAATCAAATTCAATTGCAGAATCAACTATTCAATCCAGTTATGAAGGATGATAGAGACGAGGAAGGCTTTAAGGAGAAAATTTTAGACGCGGTTCCACTCAATAATCAAGTTGAAGAATTAAAGGAGCAAGTCAAAGGAAAGGTGTTTGATGAAATGCCTAGGAGTTTTCTAAATTCTGGCTATGCCAAGAAGGAGGGTTACTTGTATGTTATAACTAATCAATATCCGCCAAAGTAAAATGATAGTGGAGGTGGATTAAAATTCTAATGAGTGTTATTTGTGGGTTAACTAATAAACCAAAGGAACTAAGTGTTGATATTGAATCTGTTGATGATACTGATAAATTTGTAGTTGTTGAATATGTGGAGGATATGTACAAGTTCTATAAGCTAGCTGAGAACGATAGTTAAATTTTTTACTACATAGACTCATAACTTGAGGTAAATAAGAGAATTGTTCAAATCTTTCATCTGGATAATTTTTGTTTGGTCCAATATGGTAATCATGTTATTGGAATTGATTTGGGTACAACCCCATGTGTTTCTACCATGGAAAACAATGTTGGACAGATATTTCATGCAAATAAAAAGGGATTTGGAAGAAGGTTTATTAAAAAGTTTAATATGTTGCAATATGGTTATTCGATTAAAGGTAAATGTCATAAGATCATCATCATTGCACCAACAGAGCAAAAAGAGCAATAGATGGAGAATTAGATTATTTCATTCATATACCCTTCCTCACTCGGATCTCAACTAATGAGAGGCGCCAATGAGCACATGCTCCATTTCTCAAGCTAAAATCTGTTCTAAAAAAAATAAAGGAAAAGACCAAACTGATGAAATTAAAAAGACTATAGTACCCATCACTAATCTGACTTAACTAACGTACTTTACTGCTTAAAAATTAGTTCATGACTTTAATATTTGGTATCAGAGCCATGAACTAATTTTTAAGCAGAAGATAATCACTTAATTTATGAAAGTGATCTTAATTTGATCACATAATTTATGAGAGTGATCTCAATTTGATCACATAATTTGTGAGAGTAATCTTAATCTGATTATTTAATTTGTGAAAGTGATCTTAATCTAGTGGGATGTTGAAAGTAGTATGTACACAAGCCAATCATGTTGATGACAAAGCATATACTTTATAACAATCTTATTCATTTATTAATAAAAAGTATTAATTTATTAAAGACTTTTAATTATCTATATTATGCTGCTTTATAATATGTGATAAACCCATAGTTTTTAGCAATGCTTTTAGAATAATGATGATGATCATTCTAATGAGATCTAAATTCTTAGAAAGCTTAAAACTAAAATAGTTCCCAATCGTTGGATTACTAAATTGGGGATTAGTGAATCTGAATAGATTGGTACATACATTGCTTGCTCATTGGATGAGGATGATTGATCTCATGATCATTTGTGTGGAGACACTAAAGCAAGTATGTAGGTGCTTATTGGAGAATAAATTCACTGAACGTGGCTCGCTAAAGAATACCTAATGGAGTTTTACTTGTCTGTCAATAGGAATTCTTGTAGTGATAGTAGTACAAGTGATCCTTAAACTTGAGATCATTATAGTATCTAGTGTATGATGAATTATACTTTGACTTATTCCTTAAGACCCTTAGGGTATATCAAAGGGTATGCTTAGATATAATAAGTCGTACATGGAGATAATGTATGATCAATAAAGAATCTACCGCTTCTAGTAAAAGAAGATAAATGTCATATCTGATTCGATAAATGACAACGCAGTAGTCTTTGGCCAAGGCAAAATGAAATTAGAAAGGAGTTTCTAATTTGCATTATTTAGAGTTGTGCATTTAAGAGTTTAAATAAATATAATTAAATAAAATAAGACTTGACAGTAATTCCATGTCTTATATTTAATTGGGACATTGTATGGTGGAAGAATTGAATTGTACGGTAATTATTTAATCAAAGGTTCTTTTATGATTAATGTTGAAATCTATATTATCTGGAAAGTCGTTAATCGCTAGGGAGGCTTACCCCTATTGTAGAATAAATATTATTTATTTAAATAAATTAATAGTTTAATTTATTTATTTAAATAAGATTAGAATTGTCTAATTAATTTATTCACAAACGGTTTAATATGAAGAACCTAAAGGGTCACACCATAAAAGTCAGAATAATTATTTAAGAAGCAAATGTCATAATCGTAATAATAAGTTGCGTATATTTAATTTAATCTATGGTGATGGAATAAATTAAATAGCTTAATATTTATTATTTAATATTTTGGAAATATTAAATATAAATTAATAAGAGGAGTCTTATTATTATTATTACTATTATTATTATTTTATTCCTAAAGGAGTTTGGGAATTAATTAATAAAAATACTCTCATATATCCTAATAAGATTAGTAGGCTAAGCCAAATAAATTAAAAGGAGTTCAATTAATTAAAATAAAACATAATTCTTTAATTGTTAAGGAGGGTAGCCTACATCTATAAATAAGAGGAGTCTTATTATGGGTGGTTGTTGTTGACGCTTTTACAAGATACGTGGTTCCAATAGTTGGGAGAGTACACCCTTTTCTATGAGAGATAAAAAAACTAGGATTTTGCCAAATATTTGTGACAACCGAGAATTTAGAAAAAGAATTTAAAATCATAATTGATTGATTTAAGGTTCAATATTAGAACCTGAACAAAAAATAAGAGTATGGATTTGACATTTTTGGGAAGAAATTTTTAGGATTTCAAAATTCTGTGAAGGATTTTGGTTAATTATTCAGGATTAAGTGTATAAGTGTATATATGTATATGTTCTGTGAATATGGTCATTTATGTGTTCAGAAAATGGTTAAGGGTCAAGGGTTGACCAGATAAATTTTATCAGTGTCAAACCCTAGTATTATATTTAGAACGTCAACGTTCAGTTAGAAATTTCTTACTATTTATAAGAAACCCTAAAAACTGGCTCTAGAAACCCTAATTGCAGTTCTGGGAATTTGAAACCCTAATTTGGGAATTCAATTTCTAGTATAAGGTTTAAACGTTATTAATTATAATCTAATTAGGAAAAACCCTTATGATTTACTTGAAACCCTAATAATTAGAACACCTAATTATTAGAAACCCTAATTATTCTGTTTGAAACCATAAGGTACAAATATGGACTTAATTGCTAAATTAACAATTTTAATTAGGATATATTAATCCTAATTAGCAAACTTGAATTATGATTAGGAAATATTAGTATAATTAGAGAATCCTAATTATAATTTAAAAATATTAATTTTCTATTTCAAAAACCCTAATCTGGAAATCCTAGAAAATCAAATTATGGAAAACCTTAGGTTTTAACCCTAAGGGTCAAATCATAAGGGTTAAACCCTAAGGGTTAGATCAAATGACAACTTTAGAATTAAAATTGTATGCAAAAAGACCAATGTGCCCTTATTGAATTTTTTAATTGGTGGAGTTCAAATCTCGCCAAGATAATGGGTTGGTGACCAACCCTAAGCCTAGCATATGAGCAAATTAGTTGCAATATTAGCCAGCATTCATTGCATCATACTTTTATAGATTAAAAAGAGAGCAAAAGGCCCACTAGACTTCTAATTTTTACTTTAGCCATTCTCTCTCCAAAATCCAAAAATAGGGAGTACGAGAAAGTGAGATACAAAGCCAAGATCACCTCTTAGCTTAACAAGATTAGATCATCAAGATCAGAATGGAAAATCGAACATCAAAGTGGTATAAACCCTAATCTTAGAAATCTTATAATTTGATGTTAAATGTTGTTAATGATTTGTTAGATGTGTGTTAAAGGGTGTCTTTTAGTGATCTGGGTTGTTAGATCCCAGATCCATAACATCAAAGTGTTCGAAAATCATGTTTTTAAAAATCTACAAAAGTTAGAAATTTTTGTCTGACAAGCTAATGTTAGGGCCTCTAGATTCTTCCGTGTTAATGATTTTTGGTGTTTGATGTTATAGATCTGTTCTTTGTTGTTAGGGCTTTGATCTGAGACTTGAAACAAGCTCATATCATGTATAGATTGCAAGATATGATCAGTCAAAGAGCGTTGACCGAGCACGAATTTTGGAAATCTGGGCAAACCCAGAAACCCAGAATGCCTGACAACGATTTTTGAGGGTTCAGATCTTGCTGTGTTTAGATAGATAGGTCATGTTGTTGTTTTGATTTTATAAACTGACATAAGGTCTTCACAAACATGCTATTATATCACCTAGAACATGTATAGAATTAAAGTTAGACAAGGTCAAAGTACGTTTGTGACAACCTGAATTTTTATAAGTTATTAAAATAGGAATTTAATAATTAAAATTCTTATTATGAGATGTTTTATGTTTGAGTGTGTGTGTATATATGTGTGTGTGTATATATATATATATGTGTGTGTGTGTGTGTGTGTGTGTGTGTGTGTGTGTTATATATTTTGAAATATGTGATCTGGTGTGAAGAGAAACATATATTCATATATTGGAAAAGTGAGGTTTAATAGTTAAGTTAACTATTGAAGAAATTAAATGAATTTTTGTAATTAATTTTAAATATTTATTAAATTAAATAAATATTTTAATTAATTTATTTATTAAAATAAATAAATAGTTGATGAATTATGGTGCATTAATTTAGTAACTAAATTGATTAATATAAATTAAATTGAATAATGTTAATTTTATTTGAAGGATTTAATTTAAGAAAATAATTAAATTAAATCAATTGCTTAATATTTAATAAAATAATTAAATTAAATAAAATGTTGTTTTGATCTAATTGTAAAGATTTATTAAGTATGTTACAATGGGATTTATAATTATTATAATTATAATTGCAAGTTATTTAAATGTTACATGTGTGACAAGTGAAACTATATATTAAAAGTATTATAAAAATAATCTAGTTTGGCAGGTTTGTGGTAGCCAAACAAGGCCCTGTGGCCTTTGGCTTATTCAACTGACGCCTTTTTGTTATTTTCTAACGGAAGAGTACGTGGGGGAGTGCCGGTTTATTTCTACGCGTCTTATTTTCTAAGGCCAAAATAGTAGAGGGTTAGAGAGAGATTGGTAATGAAGAGAAAAAACACAGAGAGAATTGCTAAGAGATTGAGGGTTTTGCTGTGGAAGAAATTAAAGCCACTATATATCAATTGCTTCAATAAACAAGGATTAAGGTATATCGTAGTTCTAATTTTTATGTTTGAGTTCTCTGTGAAAATTTGTTGTAAACTATTAAGTCACGTTGGATGATTGTATATATGTGTACAAATAGTTTGGTAGAATCTATTAGTCACCATATTTGAGTGTTATTGGAATAATCAAACACGTAAAATTGGATTGTAGGAGGGAATTTAAAATAGCAGTGATATGTTCATATGATATATCATTAAAAGTATGAAATTTTATGCTCTGTACTTGTTATAATCTGTAAATTGATGTTAGATTATGTTAGTGTGTTAAGAAACAAAAACGGCGTAGTTTAAATCGTGTTAATTGGTTAAGAAACGAAGCCGTGGCGATCGAATTCGATAAATGTGTTAAAACATGAAAATATAGTATGAACATGTTTTTTGGGTCAAATTTTAGGTTGGTTAATGTTTTCATAAATTGTTAGAATTCTAGTATGTTGTAGTTATATGAATTACGAATCCATAGAATTGAAAACGGACTAATTTGGATGTGTATAACTCAAGTTATGAAGATTAGTAGGAGAAAAAGGGTCAACAATCGCGAAGAACAGTAGCTTCAGGTCCTGTTTCTGCTAACGGGCGCAGCTGCGCTGTGCCCTAAGTTATTTTGGGCAGAACTGCACTGTAGGGCGCTACTGCACTATGCCCAAGGCTTAATTGGGCGCAACTGCGCCCAAAGTATGTCAGGTGTGACTGCTTTGATCTATTTTAGTAAAATAGGCATAACTTTTTCATATAAACTCCAATTGAGGTGATTCAAGATGATCCGGAACGAGTACGAATAGACCTACAACTTGTATTCTTTAAGGTTTTCAATTTGAGGTCAAAAACAGTAGTAAAATAGGTCATCGTTGTGACTAATGTGTATTCGAAGGCAATCAGAGGCCGTCAGACATGCACATGCACAAGTATAGTGATGTTGACGATAATAGATGTTGTTCTAAGTTATAGAAAATGAATATTATGAAGTATAATGATGCTTAACATTAATAAATAATATATTAGATAAGTTGAATACGCATACTAAGAACACACAAGAGAGACAAATTGGGCGGGTGACGAATAAACGTCGAAACGCCGTGATATGTGATAATGAACGTAAAAAGTGTTTTAAATCAAATGAAATGAATATTATAAGATATTGAATAGTGTTAATATAAAACCAATAAGTAGTCCTAGCAAGACTTAAACACGTGAATGAACTTCAAATATGAAATATAGTGAGATATAAGTTGAAAGTTAACACAATCAAATTGAACATTGTGTATCTATGATAGGAAAGGTTATGAGGGTAGAGTAAAGTTTACATTACAACTATTATGTATTGCTATGTGACTAATAGTTGGTGTGCATGATTATATAAATGTGTAGGGCATGTGAAGTGCAGATAACTGTTAGCTGTTAAACTGTTATTGGTAAACAACGATCAGGGTAAGTCTTTTAGTTCCTGTTTGCTATATGAATTTTATTGTTTTAAATCTTTGTTGCAAAGAGCATGATGTGTTATATATATGTTGAATGTGTGAAATGTTAAAGTCAACTTATGACTACGTTACTTGAGTAAAGCATGATGATTGGGTAAGGAACTCAATCTTTATACTTGTTATATGAACTGTAAGATGTATGTTGAGCATGTTATTATGTGATACGTGATGCATGAAAACTATTAGATTTTACTGGGTTGTCGAGCTCAACCTTGCAAATAACCATTTTTGCAGGTTAAGGATCGAAGGTAACACTATGTGCTACTTGAATGGCGTGGATCAAAAATAATACATGAAGATTAATATTTTATCTAAAGTTGTTATTTCTTAATAGCATGATTAAGATTCATGCGATGTAATAAATATTTTATGATGTATAGTTTTATGTTGAGTTGTAAAGCTAATGTTAAAGTTATCTAATATGTAAAGGTTATCGAATTGAAATGTAAAGTTTTATATAATAACAGTGATAAAGTGAATCATAAAATAAGATTGATTCAAATGCATGTAAATGATAAAGGTTTTGATTCAGGGAATTAAAGTAAGAAAACATAAAAGTTTAAATTATTCTGCATTATATATAGTTTAACATCGAATAATGATGTAAAATCAGAAGGTAGATGTGTTATTAACGACCGAAGTTGAGGATTATATTGTATAAACTTTGGGTTCGTTATAGTTGGTATCAAAGTCGTAGGTTATAAACCTTAGGTAGGAGTACATTAGGCTATATCCTTAGACAAGAGAGGGGAAGATAATGAAAGAATGAGCTCAAATAGAGTTTCAACAATAATAAGTAATTTAAGAAATTTATATATAAGGGATTAAAACATGCATGAAAGGATTCAAAGAAGAACCTCACAGAGTTATAAGGAATATGAATGTGGGGTTACTCAACTCTAATAATAAGGATGTAAGGTGATAATAATTAGACACTGTCTATAAGAAGAGAATGATAAAGAAGTTAAGAATAAAAAAAGAAGTTATATTTAAGTATGATATAATTGTACTCTTTAATGGTTGATGTATTGTATCTGGGCTAAATGATTCCTTCATAGAGTGGAGGTATATACGAACTAGCAACTCGGAATCTAGTTTGTTGGTTGTTTGTGGGAAACCACTCAGCGTACCATATTGAAACTGTTAGAGACTCGATGTGTACCAAATATAGAAATGGATACGTATAATGAAAATGTGGAACTTAAATGAAATGTTGAGCAATTTAAATGAAGTTAGAAATTCTTAAAGGAAGAACTTTTTTATAAACAAGAAAATTCAAAGAATAATCTTGAAGTGATAAAAAAATGGGAGTTGCCTAACTCCAATACTTAAGATAACAAAGAATGTCTTAATGATGAAAAAAGAAAGAAAGGGGATCGTAAAACAAAACGATCATGAGTTAAGAAAAGACTTTTAAGGGAGATGATTATTGAATAAGATCACGACGTGATCTATTTAAGTTATAAAGGAAAGATGGTCTGTAATGTTTGAATAATTATAGCTTGATGCTATAAAGATGATGTACTATGAAATAGTACGAGATAACTCACGAGGAGTTATAGGTGATGGGATACGATGAATTCGTATCGAGCAAAGAGCAAGTTTGGAGTAAGATAAAGTAAGGTGGGATTTCAATTGAGGACTCATGTGATGGCTGAGTTATACAAACCTTTGTATGGGTGAGGGTTTTGTGTTTGCACTCAATTTATCACATTGATAATCATTGGAATGTTGGTGTCGCGCTATCAATGTATGTGTGGTGAAAAGGTGATTCTTTTCTCATGTGTATGTTTGATAGTTAGAAACTATTAGGATTAGTCAGATATTATTAGGATTAGGTGCGGTTCTTAAAACTAATGCATATGGTAAGATCATACCTCACAATAATATGGTATGTTTTGAACCCCTCAGCGAATGAACGATTGTGGTCTAACTAGGATAAGTTCTTAAACTCATATTATTGTGGCAAGTTCCTGAATTTCCAATGTGTGATAAGTTTGATGAACTATGCTGGGGTATAGATAAGTTATGAATGAAGAATTGAGAATTATGGGAATAGATAGAATTATTAAGCAATGGATCAGTATAGAAAGTGGAGACATAGGTTTTCTAAATCTTCTATCTTTGCTAGATTTTCAAAATTTATTGACTTCGTGCCAATGGTTATACTTTTGATTTTTGAAAAATGTTGGGTCACACTAGTGAACCAAAGAATTTTTTTAAACAGTGTTATTATTTGCATATCTATGCTGTTGTTTTGACTAGATAAAAAAATGATTTTTAAATTTTCAAAATATATTTTAACTATATGTATCGGGTGATATGATAAACGATGGAGTAATCAATGCAATGGAACCTGGTATTGGATATGATCATACGATCGTCAGCCCACTATGGTGAGATGTAGTATGACAACGTCATAATCATGACGCCATAATTTTTTTTTGAGATTTCTTTAAGATATGAGAATATATATATATATATATATATATATATATATATATATATATATTTCGATTGATGTCTGGATTATTATAGAAGTCTATACTATTTGGTTCAGCTAGATGAATATTGAAAGATATTCATGAAATTCAAGCGTTTCTTGAGAGGTTATGCCAAACCAAATTATTTTGGTGCGGATTCAGATGTTGAAAAGTTGAGGTGAACAACCTTGTAAAAGGGGACATGTTATCGAAGACAATGGTTCTGAAAGTAACGCATATAGTTGTTACGATGTTAAGATGTAATACGTTGTGCACAACATAGGGGTACGATAGGCTGATCACCTAGAGTACTTGCAGAGAGTCTTTTCAGTCTGTGTAATTGCTAAACATTTTGTTAAAGATGGTTTATGGTGGTGATGCACTGTTAAATCTGGAGAAGAGTTCAAGGTCCGTATAGTCTTATGACTGTTAAAGGTTCAAGTTGAGATACTTGATAACCTAGGGATATAGTTCAAGGTCTTATGACCCCTCAGCACGATTTGGAATCTTTTAAACTTCTTGAGTTATTCATATTACTTCCCAATTATTGAGCAATTGTGGAAGATTCTTTCTATTTTAAATGGCGAATGTGGTAAGGATGATATTCCTTAGAAAGAAGTAAGTCGTAGAATGTGACACTGAACGATGGATATGTTGAATATGTGAGATAAGAAATTTTTAAATGAGAAGGAGATGAGTTATCAAAGAATAATGTAAAACCTTTAATAGAAAAGTTTAATAATTGTAGAAAGATCTTTGTGGAAAGAAGTGGTTTTAGAACCCAATTAATGAATAAAATATTAACATAAAATCTATTTTGATAGATTGAATGAATAAAAATTAATAAATAAAATTTCGAGGACGAAATTCTTAGAAGAATGGGTGAATGTAATATCCTGAGTGTTTATGATAATTATCCTTAGAAAAGGAAATGAATGGGTTAAAGAATATATAATACTCAAGTATAATTGAGTCTAAGTAAAGGTTATGAAATAAAACTTACAAGAATTTATTATGAATAATGGTGGGAGTAGGAAATATAAAACCTATATTAAGGTAATGTGTTGAAGTTATTCAACGATAAATTTTGAAAAGAGATTTAGTGAAAATGTTTCGTTGATTCCGCGGACGGAATCCTTATAAGGGGGAAAGATGTGACAACCCGAATTTTTATAAGTTATTAAAATAGGAATAATTAAAATTCTTATTATGACATGTTTTGAGTTTGAGTATGTATATATATACGTGTTATATATTTTAAAATGTGTGATCTGGTGTGAAGAGAAATATATATTCATATATTGGGAAGGTGAGGTTAATAGTTAAGTTAACTATTGAAGAAATTAAATAAATTTTGTAATTAATTTTAAATATTTATTGAATTAAATAAATAATTTAATTAATTTAATTATTAAGATAAATAAATAGTTGATGAATTATGGTGCATTAATTTAGTAACTAACTTGATTAATGTAAATTAAATTGAATAATGTTAATTTTATTTGAAGGATTTAATTTAAGGAAATAATTAAATTAAATCAATTGCTTAATATTTAAGAAAATAATTAAATTAAATAAAATGTTGCTTTGATCTGATTGTAAAGATTTATTAAGTATGTTATAATGGGATTTATAATTATTATAATTATAATTGCAAGTTATTTAAATGTTACATGTGTGACAAGTGAAACTATATATTAAAAGTATTATAAAAATAATCTAGTTTGGCAGGTTTGTGGTAGCCAAACAAGGCCCTGTGGCCTTTGGCTTATTCCACTGACGCCTTTTTGTTATTTTCTAACGGAAGAGTACGTGGGGGAGTGCCGGTTTATTTCTTCGCGTCTTATTTTCTAAGGCCAAAATAGCAAAGGGTTAGAGAGAGATTGGTAGTGAAGAGAGAAAAACACAGAGAGAATTGCTAAGAGATTGAGGGTTTTGCTGTGGAAGAAATTGAAGCCACTATATATCAATTGCTTCAATAAACAAGGATTAAGGTATATCGTAGTTCTAATTTTTATGTTTGTGTTCTCTGTGAAAATTTGTTGTAAACTATTAAGTCATATTGGGTGATTCTATATATATGTACATATAGTTTGGTAGAATCTGTTAGTCGCCATATTTGAGTGTCATCGGAATAATCAAACACGAAAAATTGGATTGTAGGAGGGAATTTAAAATAGCATTGATATGTTCATATAATACAGCATTAGAAAGTACGAAATCTGATGCTCTATACTTCTTAAAATCTGTAAATTGATGTTGGATTATGTTAGTATGTTAAGAAATGAAAACGGCGTAGTTTAAATCGTGTTAATTGGTTAAGAAATGAACCCGTGACGATCGAATTCGCTAAATGTGTTAAAACATGAAAATAGAGTATGAACATATGTTTTGGGTCAAATTTTAGGTTGGTTAATATTTTTATAAATTTTTAGAATTCTAGTATGTTGTAGTTCTATGAATTACGAATCCCTAGAATCAAAAACGGACTAATTTGGATGTGTATAACTCAAGTTATGAAGATTAGTAGGAGAAAAAGGGACAAAAATCATGGAAGAGCAGTAGCTTCAGGTCCCGTTTCTGCTAACGGACGCAGTTGCGCTGTGCCCTAAGTCTTTTGGGGCGCAGCTCTGCTCTAGGGCACAGCTGCACTGTGCCCAAGGCTTAATTGGGCGATGCTGCGCCCAAAGTATGTCAGGTGTAACTGCTTTGACCTATTTTAGTAAAATAGGCATAACTTTTTCATACAAACTCCAATTGTGGTGATTCAAGATGATCCGGAACGAGTACGAATAGACCTACAACTTGTATTCTTTAAGGTTTTCAATTTGAGGTCGGGAATAGTAGTAAAATAGGTTATCTTTGTGACTAATGCGTATTCGGAGGCAATCGGAGGCCGTCAGACATGCACATACACAAGTATAGTGATGTTGACGATAGTAGATGTTGTTCTAAGTTATAGAACATGAATATTATGAAGTATAATGATGCTTAACATTAATAAATAATATATTAGATAAGTTGAATACGCATACTAAGCACACACAAGATAGACAAATTGGGCGGGTGACAAATAAACGTCGAAACGCCGTGATAAGTGATAATGAACGTAAAAAGTATTTTAAATCAAATGAAATGAATATTATAAGATATTGAATAGGGTTAATATAAAACCAATAAGTAGTCCTAGCAAGACTTAAACACTTGAATGAACTTTGAATATGAAATACAGTGAGATATAAGTTGAAAGTTAACACAATCAGATTGAACATTGTGTATCTATGATAGGAAGTGTTATGAGGGTAGAGTAAAGTTTACATTACAATTATTATGCATTGCTATTTGACTAATAGTTGGTGTTCATGATTATATAATTGTGTAGGGCACGTGATGTGCAGATAACTGTAATCTGTTAAACTGTTATTGGTAAACAACGATCAAGGCAAGTCTTTCAGTTCCTATTTGCTATATGAATTTTATTGTTTTAAATCTTTGTTGCAAAGAGCATGATGTGTTATATATATGTTGAATGTGTGAAATGTTTAAGTCAACTTATGACTACGTTGCTTGAGTAAAGCATGCTGATTGAGTAAGGAACTCAATCTTTATACTTGTTATATGAACTGTAAGATGTATGTTATGTTAGTCCAACGTTTATGAGATATATGTTGTGCATGTTTTTATGTGATACGTGATGCATAAAAACTATTAGATTTTGCTGGGTTGTCGAGCTCAACCTTGCAAATAACCATTTTTGCAGGTTAAGGATCGAAGGTAACACTATGTGCTACTTGAATGACGTGGATCAAAAATAATACACGAAGATTAAAATTTTATCTAAAGTTGTTATTTCTTAATAGCATGATTAAGATTCATGCGATGTACTAAATGTTTTATGATGTATAGTTTTATTTAGAGTTGTAAAACTAATGTTAGAGTTATCTGATATGTAAAGGTTATCGAATTGAAATGTAAAGTTTTATATAATAATAGTGATAAAGTGATTCATAAAATAAGATTGATTCAAATGCATTTAAATGATAAAAGTTTTGATTCAGGGAATTAAAGTAAAAAAACATAAAAGTTTAAATTATTCTGCATTATATAAAGTTTAACATCGAATAATGATGTAAAATCAGAAGTTAGATGTGTTATTAACTACCGAAGTTGAGGATTATATTGTATAAACTTTGGGGTCGTTACAACGTTGACCGAATTGGCTGATGAATGTTTCTGGAAAACCCAGAACCTTCAAGAATATGTTTTCTGTCAGAGTTTGACCGCTCTTGATCTCTTTAATGTGTTGTTGTTAAACTAATATCATGACATATAAATGTTCCTTGACACGCGTGCTATATATTTGAACCTTAAAACTACTGATTCGATGAACAGAACGCTATGCTAAATGAACCACAAAGTGGTACCTCGCAACTATCTGGGTTTTTTGGGTTACCCAGAAAACCCAGATGAGGTCTGACAATGTTTTTGAGAGCCCAGATCTCTCTGAATTGATATAGTATGGCTATGATGTTTGTTTATGGTTGTAGTATTGCATCAAAACTATAATATTAACACTTTAATAAGCCCAAAACATAACTAAAACTAAGATCAAATGATGGTCAAACATAGCACCCGGTTAACTGACATGGTTTTCTTGGCAAGCTCAAGAACAACTCAAGAACACCTATAGCGACGGTTTTGTCAATATAAGGCCCTTTAGTGACATTTATTTTTTGAAAATTAATTATTTTAATAAATAATTAGAGAAAAATAGTTTTAAATTATTAAAAACTACAAAATAAATTTCATAAATAGTTTTTAATTATTTTGAGTATATTTCATAAATATTTAATATTTTTGGAATAAAAATGGTATTTAATTTATTTAATTATAATATTAAATAAATTACTTAAAAATAATTTTAATACTTGAAAAATCATTTAAAAATATATTATGCTGTTAGAAAATATTTTAAGTTATTTTTAATAATTTTTGATATTTTGTGATGAATTTCATTAATAATTTATATTAATGGTAATTGATTTATTTAATGAATATATTAAATAAATTTTAGAAAATTAGAAATAATGATTTAAAAATCATATAAAATGATTTAAGGGTTAGAAAAATATTTTGAGTTATAAAATATAACTTTTGATATTTGTCATAAAAATATTAATATTTTAATATTAATGTTAGTTAATGGATAATGGATTTAAAGGTTTAAAAATCATATAGTATGATTTTAAGGTATTAAAAAAATACTTTGTAATATTAAAAATATATTATAATATTATATTATGATTTTTATTAATATTTAAAATTAAATAATATTAATGATAAAGAGAATAATGTGGTATTTATATTAATGACAGTTATTGAATAATGATTTTAATTACTTTAGAATCATTTAAAGGAAATAATAGAGTATTAAAAATACTTTGAGATATTGTAAATATGTTATAATATTATGACATGTATTTCATTAGTATTTATAAATAAATTAATATTAATGATAATAGAATATTGTGATATTTAAATTATATAAATACGATATTAATGATTGAACAACCATGAGGAATGGTAATAATTATTTAAAAATTTCTACGAGTCTTTGAAAAATATTTTGACTGATAATTTAATTATTTAAGATAATTTTTAAGTGTTAGGTAGAGTTTAATTGAACTTAAACTCGTGTATTGTCTGACTAGACCGTCGGGATGTTAGATTTTTTGTCGAATTCAACTCAGACTTAAATAGTTTGACTTGATACTAAGTCTTATGTGCTGTAATAAACTAATAAGGTTATGTGTTATGTGTTTAGGTTATTCTATATTTATATATAATAGTATTATATTGTGTGATGATATTATTCTAATTTGTATATCGATATTATTTATATATTAGGTCTTCAGGCAAATCTTAATAAATTGTGTAACAGTAATCGACTAAACATGCAAGTTTTTCTTAACTCGACCTCGAGTTGTTTTATTTAAATACACTTGTGGTTAATCATTGTTGATTGTCATGTCTAAAAATTATAGAATTGTACTATGTACATATTGCATGTATTAATCAGGTATGAAAGGCTGATCACCTTCATTACCATTCAGTCCAGATATTACTGATATGTTCATGTTAAATGTTCTTCAGTTATGCACGTTTGTTCATGCTAATTCTCAACTATATTAAAGAATTATAGCCAGATTATTGTTCAATTCTTTCAATCATGATATATCCTCAAATAAATTTATACTTGTTGGGCAACCTTTATACTCACCCTTGCTATATCATAATAAAACATTGCAGATTAAGGCGAATACGTCGGATAAAAGAAAATTCAAAGCCAAGTTCAGCTTGGAAATATGTGTGCAGCTTAATTTGTAACAGTATAATATGATAATATCTTTGTATATCAGATAGGATAATGAATGTGTATAAGTTAAGGTTACTAGACCTTGGGGAATAATGTGTAAAGTTTATTGTATAAACAATTTATGTTTATATTTTTCACAATAGTTATAGAATGATTGTACTAGATCCGTGGTGATTTGGGACCCAAATTTGGGGCTCTCACAGTTGGTATAAAAGCTATAGGTTATAAACCTTAGGTAGGAATACCTAAGACCAATAACCGTAGTGATTAGGATAAGTACTAACTCAAATAGAGTTAGAGTGTCGGTAAGATTCAAGGACGAATCTCAGTGAGTTATAAAAGATACGGAGTTCCCTAACTCTGATAATAAAGTTAAACAGTAGTGGTGAATATATAGAGTCTAAAAGACTAAAAGAATCGGGATAGGAGATCGTAAAACAAAATGATCATAGTATAGAAATGAATCGTAATATATACGATGAGATCACCCCGTGATCTGATATGGTTATAGTATGAAGAAGAATCAGTCTAATGATTGAAAAGTGTACAACAAAGATGGTTGTGTATGTTGTACTATGAATTGGTACAGATTCGGAAAAGGATTATAAATACGAGTTGAATGAAATTCGTATAAAGAAGGGAGTTAGGATTAAGTGGAGATTTCAATTGACGACTTATGTCAGCAGCTGAGTTGTATGATTCCTTGTATGTGCGGGGAATTTGTACTTGGTTTTAGAATTACTTAGCTTCCTGGTCGATATAGTGGTTAGGTTGACCAATTCTTTGTATGGGCGGGGAATTTTCCGTTTAGCTTCCTATATTGATTAGTGGTCGAGTTTGATTTGACAACCACTTAGTTTTTGACATTGACAATCATTGAATTGTCTATGTCGTGCTATTTAGTATATTCATGTTAAGAGGGTGATTACTTTCTCATGTGTATAACAGATAGATAGGTTATAGGTAGAGAATATAAGTTTAAGTATGAGTTCTTAAAACTCATACTTATGTTACGTTCGTAACTCATAGTTATATGAGATGTTTATGAACCCCTAAGCGAATGGACGCCAAAGGTCTGACTAGGAAAAGTTCTTAAACTCATATGATTGTGGAAATTTCATGAACTCATAAGTGCGGTTTGACGAACAGGGAATAGTTATGTGTGAATGGGGTATTAAGGATTATATGAATTGATAGACTGATTAAGCAACTGATCATTAGTGGAGACATTAAGTTTTCCAAAATTCCTAGCTATGCTAGACTTCGAAATTTTGATATCAAGATAAATACGCACTATGTGCTTTTGAAATTATATATATATATATATTCGTAATGATTTTTGAGCGATTTAAAGTATAGTCTATGCTACTTATTTCGGCATGACGATAACGATTTTAAATATCAAAATATATTTTATTTATCACTTATGTACCATGTAACCTGGTGCAGAGATGATAAAAAGTTGATGGAGTTGTAAATACAGAAATACTTAGTGTGAATTTGATCTAAAATCATTGTTTCACTATTGTATCATGTGTTATGAAAAGGTCATACAATGACGGCATCCTCAAATGGACTGTTAATATAGTACGGTATCATGACATCATTCTCAAAAATACTTTTAAATTTTTAATTTGCCAAGGGGGTTTGGCTACACCTAAATAATTCGATTGAATTGAATTATTAATATGAGTCTATGCTATTCGTTTCAGCTAGACCAATGTTTATGAAAACTCTAAGTGTTATGTGAAAACTTTCTCGAACTAAATTATTTTGGGTGCGGAATCCAATAAGTCTGAGGTAAAATTTTTGTGCCTATGGCAGTGACGAGAAACAGATCAAACAAGTATTACTGGGTCAATACTGGGCATACTGGGCTAAACACCCTCTATGTCTTCAGGGTAAGACGGTTTGCGGATTAATTTCCATAAAACCTTTGCGAAAATTAAAATTCATACTCTATATGACTCCTCAGCATAACTTGAAAATTTTTACTCTTGTGAGGAATATATTGAGTAGCACGTGATAATGTGTAGGAATGGTTTAAGCTGTATGGTGTATGGTGTAAGGTGAATTTTGAGGACAAAATTCTTAGAAGAAGGGGTGACTGTGACAACCCGAGAATTTATAAAAAAAATTAAAATCATAACTGATTGATTTAAGGTTCAATATTAGAACCTAGACAGAAAATAAGAGTATGGATTTGACATTTTTGGGAATGAATTTTTAGGATTTCAAAATTTTGTGAAGGATTTTGGTGAATTATTCATGATTAAGTGTATATGTTTATATGTTCTGTGAATATGGTCATTTATGTGTTCAGAATGTGGTTAAGGATCAAGGGTTGACCAGATAAATTTTATCAGTGTCAAACCCTAGTATTATATTTAGAACGTCGACGTTTAGTTAGAAATTTCTTACTATTTATAAAAAATCCTAGAAACCGGCTCTGGAAACCCTAATTACAGTTTCGGGAATTTGAAACCCTAATTTGGGGATTCAATTGCTAGTATAAGGTTTAAATGTTATTAATTATAATCTAATTAAGAAAAACCCTAATGATTTACTTGCAACCCTAATAGCTAGAAAACTTAATTATTATAAACCCAAATTGTTCCGTTTGAAACCATAAGGTACAAATATGGACTTAATTGCTAATTAGCAATTTTAATTAGGATATATTAATCCTAATTAGCAAACTTGGATTATGATTAGGAAATCTTAGTATAATTAGAGAATCCTAATTATAATTTAAAAATATTAATTTTTTATTTCGAAAACCCTAATCTGGAAATCCTAGAAAATCAAATTATGGAAAACTTTAGGTTTTAACCCCAAGGGTTAAACCCTAAGGTTCAAATCGTAAGGGTTGGATCAAATGACAACTTTAGAATTAAAATTGTATGCAAAATGACTAATGTGCCCTTATTACATTCTTTAATTGGTGGAGTGCAAATCTTGCCAAGATAATGGGTTGGTGACCAACCCTAAGCCTAGTATATGACTTATATCTCACAAATTAGCAGCAATATTAGCCAACATTCATTGCATCATACTTTTATAGCTTAAAAAGAGAGAAAAAGGCTCACTTGACTTCTCATTTTTACTTTAGCCATTATCTCTCCAAAATCCAAAAATATGGAGTGAGAGAAAGTGACACAAAGCCAAGATCACCTCTTAGCTTAACAAGATTAGATCATCAAGATCAGAATCAAAAATGGATCATCAAAGTGGTATAAACCATAATCTTAGAAATCTTATGATTTGATGTTAAATGTTGTTAATGATTTGTTAGATGTGTATTATAGGGTGTCTTTTAGTGATCTGGGTTGTTAGATCCCAGATCCATAACATCATAGTGCTCAAAAATCAAGTTTTCAAAAATCTGCAAAAGTTAGAAATTTTTGTCTGACAATCTAATGTCAGGGCCTCTAGATTCTTTTGTGTTAATGATTTTTGGTGTTTAATGTTATAGATTTGTTCTTTGTTGTTAGGGATTTGATCTGAGACTTGAAATAAGCTCATATCATTTATAGATTGCAAGATATGATCAGTCAAAGAGCGTTGACTGAGCACGAATTCTGGAAATTTGGGCAAACCCAAAAACCCAGAACGCCTGACAACGATTTTCGAGGGCTCAGATCTTGTTATGTTTAGATAGATAGGTCATTTTGTTGTTTTGGTGTTATAAACTGACATAAGGTCTTCACAAACATGTTATTATATCACCCAGAACATGTATAGAATTCAAGTTAGACAAGGTCAAAGTACGTTGACCGAATTGGCTGATGAAGGTTTCTGGAAAACCCAGATCCTTCAAGAACATGTTTTATGTCAGAGTTTGACCGCTCTTGATATCTTTAATGTGTATTTGTTAAACTAATATCATAACATATAAATGTTCCTTGACATGCGTACTATATATTTGAACCTTAAAACTACTTATTCGATAACAGAACACTAAGCTAATTGAACCACAAAGTGGTACCTCGCAACTATCTGAGTTTCTGGGGTTACCCAGAAAACCCAGATGAGGTCTGACAATGTTTTTGAGAACCCAGATCTCTCTGAATTGATATAGTATGGTTATGATGTTTGTTTAGGGTTGTAGTATTGCATCAAAACTATAATCTTAACACTTTAACAAGCCCATAACATAACTAAAACTAAGATCAAATGTTGGTCAAACATAGCACCCGGTTAACTGACATGGTTTTCTGGGCAAACTCAAGAACACCTATAGCGACGGTTCTGTCGCTATAGGGCCTTTTAGTGACACTTATTTTCTAAAAATTAATTACTTTAATAAATAATTAGAGAAAAATAGTTTTAAATTATTAAAAGTACAAAATAAATTTATAAAAATTATTTTAAAGTCTGAAATATTAGTTTTTAATTATTTTGCGTATATTTCATAAATATTTAATATTTTTGGAATAAAAATGATATTTAATTGATTTAATTTTAATATTAAATAAATTACTTAAAAATGATTTTAATACTTAAAAAATCATTTAAAAATATATTATGGTGTTAGAAAATATTTGAAGTTATTTTTAATAATTTTTGATATTTTGTGATGAATTTCATTAATAAATTAATATTAATGGTAATTGATTTATTTAATGAATATATTAAATAAATTATAGAAAATTAGAAATAATGATTTAAAAATCATATAAAAATTATTTAAGGATTAGAAAAATAATTTGAGTTATAAAATACAACTTTTGATATTTTGTCATAAAAATATTAATATTTTGGTATTAATGTGAATTAATGGATAATAGATTAAAGGTTTAAAAATCATATAAATATGATTTTAAGGTATTAAAAATATACTTTGTAATATTATAATATTATGTTATGGTTTTTATTAATATTTAACATTAAATAAATATTAATGATAAAGAGAATAATGTGGTATTTATATTAATGACAGTTATTGAAAAATGATTTTAATTACTTTAGAATCATTTAAAGGAAATAATAAAGTATTAAAAATATTTTGAGATATTATAAATATGTTATAATATTATGACATGTATTTCATTAGTATTTAATAATAAATTAATATTAATGATAATAGAATATTGTGATATTTAAATCATATAAATACGATATTAATGATTGAATAATCGTGAGGAATGGTAATAATTATTTAAAAATTTCTAGGAGTCTTTGAAAAATATTTTGACTGATAATTTAATTATTTAAGATAATTATTAAGTGTTACACAGAGTTTAATTGAACTTAAACTCGTGTATTATCCGACTAGACCGTCGGGATGTTAGAATTTTTATCGAATTCAACTCAGACTTAAATAGTTTGACTTGATACTAAGTCTTATGTGCTGAATAGACTGATAAGGTTATGTGTTATGTGTTTAGGTTATTCTATGTTTCTATATAATAGTATTATACTGTGTGATGATATTATTCTAATTTGTATATCGATATTATTTATATATTTGGTATTCAGGCAAACTTTAATAAATTACATAATATTAATTGACCGAACATGCAAGTTTTTCTTAACTCGAGCTCGAGTTGTTTTATTTAAATACACTTGTGGTTAATCATTGCTGATTGTCATGTCTAAGAATTATATAATTGTACTCTGTATATATTGTATGTATTAATCAGGTATGAAAGGCTGATCACATTCATTACCATTCAGTCAAGATTTAACTGATATGTTCATGTTAAATATTCTTCAGCTATGCAAGTTTGTTCATAATAATTCTCAACTATATTGAAGAATTATATTCAGCTTATTGTTCAATTCTTTTAATCATGATATATCCTTAAATAAATTTATACTTGCTGGGCAACCTTTATTCTCACCATTGCTATATCATAATAAAACATTGCAGATTAAGGCAAATACGTCGGATACAGGAAAAGTCAAAGCCAAGTTTAGCTTAGAAATATGTGTGCAGCTTAATTTGTAACAGTATAGTATGATAATATCTTTGTAGGTCAAATATGATAATGACTTGTGTATAAGTTAAGGTTACTCGACCTTGGGGAATAGTGTGTAAAATTTATTGAATAAACAATTTATGTTTATATTTTACGCAATAGTTATAGAATAATTGTACTAGATTCGTGGTGATTTGGGACACGGATGTGGGGCTCTCACAATACTCATCTTCTTGATTCTTTCTTCTTCCTTGGTGGATCACCTCTAGAGGCCAAATATTTGGGTGGCTAACATTGATCAAAGGAAGGAACCAAACCCGGTTCATTCAAGTTGAACGTGAAAAGTATTGGAGGTGAACTTATACCTAAGGAAACTCGAATTTTCAAGGGTATAATTCTTGTTCTTTATCTTTTAGTTTAATTAATAATTGTGCATAAAGGATAATTCGGGTATTTGGTTTGTAAATTTTTAAACTCTAATTTTCTATGCTTCCGCTTATTTTGTGCAATTTGATTGCGTTCATGAATATTACAAACCTAACAGTAGCATCAGAGCCAAACATTTATGTAAATTATTAATTGTTCAGATTCAATATGTATGTTGATATGTGTTTAGAACAATTTAATTGGGCATAATTTGTTGCATAAATTTTTATGAAAAAAAAAAGCTATAATCAATTTATTTTTTTGAAAATCGGTATTTCGCTGAGTCCGTGTATATGCTGAGCATTGATTTCGTTATTCATAAATGGGACCAAAAGATTCTTCTTTCGATTTATATGAATAATTTATATATATATATATATATATATATATATATATATATATATATATATATATATTCTTAATTATTTTATAATTAAAATAAAAAGTTTATTTTAATCTTAAAATAAAAGGTTTATTTTAATTTTAAAATTGGATTTCATGTTAACTAATTAGACGTTGAATTGGATTCCATGATAACTAATTAGAGTTAAAATTAAATTTCATATTTTTTAAAATAAAGGAGTTTATTTGTGAATAGGAAAGTGAATACATATTTCCTTAAATAAAGGTATTTATTTAGATATGGAATAAGATTTCATATTATTCAAAATAAAGGAGTTTATTTTTGATAGGAAAGAAAATCTGTGTTTCCTTAAATAAAGGAGTTTATTTAGATATAGAATAAGATTTCATATTATTCAAAATAAAGGAGTTTATTTGTGAATAGGAAAGAAAATCCGTGTTTTCTTAAAATAAAAAAAGTTTATTTTGATTTAAATTTGGATTAAAATAAAGGAGTTTATTTTGATTCAAAATTAGATTTTATGCTAACTAAATTTGCCCATTAAATGATATCATATATATATATATATAATATTTATTATTCATGAGATGAATGTTATTTATTAATGCATATGGTAATGTGTATGATAATAAATGGGATTGATTATGGACTATTGACCAATATGATTGGATCTTGTCTTAGTTGGATGCATGAATGTATGTGTTTTATTAAATGGGATCTGCGTACTTCGTCTTCTCTAGTTTTTCCTTAAATGTAAATTATATCCTCCTATGTACTTCCTCTTGACTGTTATTCAAGGTGTCTATTTATTTTAAATAGTTTTGTAATATGAATAGCTAGAATTAATTTTGAAAAATTAGAGATCAAGGAGAAAGAAGGGCTTGAAGACCCGTTTGTAATGGATCCTGTGATTTAAATGTAATAGTTATAGTTAAATTTAATTCTTGCACCCTAGGTTTAACCTTTTGGTTCACTTGGTGGCTCTAGTGAACCAAACTAGAATAAAGTCCATAATCAATCCGGGTAGAATATAGTATTCTATATGTGCATGATTATACTATATATATATATATATATATATATATGTGTGTGTGTGTGTGTGTGTGTGTGTGTGCATGCGCGCTAAACAAGATGAGGCAAATTAATAACAAACCCCTCAAATATTTTATATTAAGTCCTAAGCTTTCAAAGATATTTGGAATATCTAACGTCGCCTTCTAGCATGATAAAAAATAATAGAGTATCAATTAATTATAATAAGTTTGTTGTGTCACCACAAGGCTTATCTTAATTTTTTAGATGATAATTTTATCACATTTGATGCTTATAAAGAAAATTGAACAATATTGTTTTATTGTGTCACCACAAGTACAATGTTTTTCTTTTTTGAATATATGGAAGTGCTAGGTTGGACTTAACTTAGATAATTTTTATTCGGATGTGCCACCACTTGATTAAAATAATCTAAGAGGCAAAATAAAAGGAGTTACATGATAATGTAATTGACAAGAGTTGTCTACCTATTTATTTATATATAGTTTGTTGTGTCACCACAAGGCTATATACATTTGAAATGAGATCTTTATTCTCACTAGCAAATATTTAATTAGATTTTGCCGAACTATATAAGTGAGGGTAATATAGTTTGATAAAAATAGTGGGAGATACCAATTTAAAACAAGACCTAAATTATATTGGTTATTAATAAAATAATGTTTGCTAAAATGTTATTAATTACAAATTCGTCTACAGAATTTTATAATGTCTAAATTACTATCACTGCGAAGCATATTAGATGTTATTTAACTGGACCAAATTAAACGGATTGGTTAAGGAAATTGAGAATAGTTCTCGGGGCTAAAAAGTTATTTTATATCCTTAATAAGTAAATCCCTACAATGGTTGCAGATAATGCCTCTGAGAAAGAGATTGCTACTTTTAGAAAGTGGCAAGATAATGTACAGTTAGCTCAATGCATCATGCTCGCATCCATGAGTAACGAGCTTCAACGTTAGCATGAAACTATGGATGCTCTTACTATACTCCTACACGTCAAGTAGTTGATGGTGAAGAAAGTAGGACTAATAGATATCAGATATCTAAGGAGCTCTTCCGATCTAGAATGACCAATGACACTAAAGTACAGACACATGTCCTAAGCATGATCAATTTGATTGAACAATTAGGACAACATGTTTTGTTATGGATGGAGAGTTGAGCTAAGATTTGATCTTGCAGCTACTCCCGGATTCCTTCTCACAATTGTTGTGAATTTTTTACATGAACAAGCTAGATATCAGCCTCGCTGATTTGCTTAACATGTTGAAAATGATAAGAGTCACTTTTCAAACATGAAAGACCAAGTCTTACCGGTAGGGGCCAAAGGATATTCTGAAAAGAAGAATGATTCAAAGAAGATAAAAAAAAGACAAAAACAAAGGATAATAAGAATAAAACTGATAAGGATAGCAAAGGAGTTTGCTTCCACTGCAATAAGTTCAGACACTAGAAAAGAAACTTTGAGAAGTATATTGTAGAGGCTAACCAGAAGAAGTTTAGTGAAGCTTCGGTTATAAATATAGTTTTTGTTCATGATTAAAATAATTTTTTCTTTAAGTCAAGGTTCTACTTGGGTATTGGATACCGCTTTGGTTATCATAAAAATAGATTTATGAAGGGACCAAGTAGAAGTACAAAGCTAAACAAAGATAAGTAATCCTATGTATGGGAAATGAAGCAAAGGTTACTACATTAGCCATAGAAACTTATAGTTTAGCAAAGTATGTGGGAAAATCTATTAAGTTAATAAGTTATTATTTTATTCCAATTCTTGTTAGAAACATTAATTCCATTTTGTTGTGGGACAATGAAATCTTTGGTATTATATTTAAGAACAATTATTGTTCTATTTATAATAATAATATTTTGTATAGAACTGGAATATTACTTAATGTATTTTATATACTTGACTTATGTAAAAAATTATTTTGCAAATTGAACAAACTAGTATAAGAAAAAGAGCTAATCATTCAAAGAGTTGAACGTTTGTATTTGATGAAATACAAGTATAAATTATTTGAAAGGTTCAAAGAATTCAGAAGTGAAACAAATTGGCAAAGTATTAGAATTCTTTGATCGGATTAAGGAAGGAATACTTGTGTAATGAGTTTCTAGATCATCTCAAATGGTTTTCTCATAATGGACGCCTCCTGATACATAATAATTGAATGATGTATCTGAAAGGAAAAATCGTACCTTGTTGGACACAGTGCGGTCCATAATGATTTTACCGACATTCCAGTATCCTTATGGGATAATGTCCTAGAATTAGTTGTATATCTACGAAAAGGTAACCTCAAAATCCAGCCACAAGACTCTATAAAAGTTATAGACAGGAAGGATTCCTAATTTTAAGTAAGTTAAGATAAGGGGTTATCTAACTTATGTGAAAAAAGGTTTCAAAGGATAAGCTTGAGACAAGATTTGACAAGTACAGATTTGTGGGACATCCTAAATTAAGTTTAGGGTATATGTTCTACAATCCTACTTAGAAAAAGGTGTTTGATGCAAAACATACTGCCTTTTAAGATAAAGATGTTTATCATTGAAGGGGTTAGTAGGAGGATAATACATCTTGAAGAGTTCAAGAACCACAAAAACACTATAAGTCAAATTATAGGAGCCTGTAGATAGACCTATTGTACCACAACTGAATTGTAAATCTGGAATAATACCGAAGATACCTAGGAGGTATGGATTCATCATAGATGATGATGATGAGGTACACATCATAGAAGATGATGATCCAGTTACATACGATGAGGTAAGAGTTATAGACACTCAGAGAAATGTATTAAAGAAAGCATCTCAAATATGAAACATTCATTTTGATGAGACAATCAAAAAAGTTTGATTTTATCAAAAACAAGAATGAACCTAGTGTGTACAAAATGGTCTGTGGGAGCTTTGTGACATTCCTAGTATTATATATTGATATACTACGGATACAGAATGACATGCCAATGTTAGAATCTATAAAGGTAAAGTTGTCAAAACATTCCTCCATGAATGTTTTGGGAAGAGTATTGTAATTGGGATACAAATCTATATAGATAGATTTAAGAGGATTCTCGACTTAACCCAAGGAATGTATATTCATTTGATGCTAAAGTCCTTTAGCATGGCAAACTCCAAGAGATGTATTATGTTGATGAGCCATGGAGTGTATCTCTCTTAATTGTCCCCATAGACTCCTAAAAAGAGAGATCACATAAGTGACAATCATGTATACAATGAAATATACTAGACCTGATGTTGATCGTTCATATTCTGGAGAAGATCACTGTAAAATAGTGAAAAACTTCTTAAGGTACTTAACCGACAATAAGGATGTGATTAAAATTTATGGTGGGTCTAAATTAAAACTAGAAGGCTTAACAGACTCGAGTTTTTCAAACAAACCAAGACGACAGAAAATTCACTTTAAGGTAAAGCGTTACCTTGAACGGTGGTGCAGTGAATAGGAAAAGTTTCAAACAGCAAAGAGTTGTTGGTTTAGTGATAAAGACAAAGTATATAGCTATAAATGAAGCTGCAAGTTGATTGTTTGGATGAAAAGTTTATTACAGAACTAGGAATAGTTCTTAAGTCTCATCTTGAATCTAAACATGTGTTGTGACACTTTCATTTGATTATAGGAATCATTGAAAGATGGAAAATCACTATAGAGATAGTGGACTCTCAAGAACAACATTACATATCCATTAACTAAAGCTTATCCAACAGCAGGATAATCGTCACTTAGAGAAGAAGGGTATGATATACCATGGTAATTGGCTCTAGTGCAAGTGGGAGATTGAAAGTAGTATGGACACAAGCCAATCATGTTTGATAATAAAGCATAAACTTTATAACAATCTTATTCATTTATTAATAAAAAGTATTAATTTATTAAAGGCTTTTAATTATCTACATGACGCTGCTTTATAATATGGGATAAACCCATAGTTTTAAGCAATAATTTTAGAATAATGATGACGATCATTCTAATGAGATCTAAATTCTTAGAAAGCTTAAAACTAAAATAGTTCCCAATTGTTGAATTATTAATTGGGGATTAGTGAATCCAGATAGATTGGTACATACATTGCTTGCTCATTAGATGAGGATGATTGATCGCATAATCATTTGTGTGGAGACATTAAAGCAAGTTTGTAGGTGCTTATTGGAGAATAATTTCACTCAACGTGGCTCGCTAAGGAATACCTAATGGAGTTTTACTTATCTGTCAATAGGAATTTCTGTAGTGATAGTAGTACAAGTGATCCTTGGACTTGAGATCATCATAGTATCTTATGTATGATGAATTATACTTTGACTTATTCCTTAAGACCCTTAGGGTATATCAAAGGGTATGCTTGGGTATAATAAGTCGTACATAGAGATAATACTATGATCAATAAAGACTCTACCGCTTCTAGTTAAAAGAATAGAAATGTTATATGTGATTCGATAGATGACAACCCAGTAGTCTTTGGCCAATGCAGAATGAAATTAGAAAGGATTTTCTAATTTGCATTATTTGGAGTTGTGCATTTAAGAGTCAAAATACATATAATTAAATAAAATAAGACTTGACAGTAATTTCATGTCTTATATTTAATTGGGACATTGTATGGTGGATGAATTGAATTGTACGGTAATTATTTACTTAAAGGTTCTTTTATGATTAATGTTAAAATCTATATTATCTGGAAAGTCGTTAATCGCTAGGCAGACTTATCCCTATTGTAGAATAAATATTATTTATTTAAATAAATTAAAAGTTTAATTTATTTATTTAAATAAGATTAGAATTGTTCTAATTGATTTATTCACAACCGGTTTAATATGGAGAATCTAAAGGGTCACACCATAAAAGTAAGAATAATTATTTAAGAAGCAAATGGCATAATCGTAATAATAAGTTAAGTATGTTTAATTTAATCTATGGTGATGGAATAAATTAAATAGCTTAATATTTATTATTTAATATTTTTGAAATATTAAATATAAATTAATAAGAGTGAATCTTATTATTATTATTACTATTATTATTATTATTTAATTCCTAAAGGAGTTTGAGAATTAATTAATAAAAGCACTCTCATATATCCTAATAAGATTAGGAGGCTAATTAATTAATAGAGTTTAATTAATTATTCCTAATAAGATTGGGAGCCAAATTAATAAAAATAAGTTTAATTAATTAAAATAAAACTTAATTCCTTAATTGTTAAGGAGGGTTGCCTACATCTATAAATAAGAAGAGTCTTATTATGGGTGGTTGTTGTTAACGCTTTCACAACATATATACGTGATTCCAATAGTTGAGAGAGTACACCCTTTTCTATGAGAGATAGAAAAACTAGGATTTTGTCAAATACTCATCTTCTTGAATCTTTCTTCTTCCTTAGTGGATCACTTCTAGAGTCCAAACATTTGGGTGGCTAACATTGATGAAAAGAAGTAGCCAAACCATGTGCATTCAAGTTGAACGCGAAAAGGATTGGAGGTGAACTTGTACCTGAGGAAGCTCGAATCTTCAAGGGTATAATTCTTGTTGTTTATCTTTTCGTTTATTTAATAATTGTGCATAAAGGATGATCCAGGTATATGGTTTATAAATTTTTAAACACTAATTATCCATGCTTCTGCTTATTTTGTGCAATTTGATTACGTTCATGAATATTACAAACCTAACAGACGTCACCCAATTCACGTGCTCTGGTGGAACGTTATTGTTGTCGTATGTTGGCATTGTTAGTTACGTATTCCGGTCGTAAAGCGTTGACAAACGTGCTAGAAAGAGGTTAGTTTTACAGATTAAGTGAGAAAAAAGAGATTAATCTTATAAATTATATGAGAAGAAAGAGATTAATCTTATAGATTATATGAGAAAAAAGAGATTAATCTTATAGATTATATGAGAAGAAAAGGATTAATCTTATAGATTATTTGAAAGTCTAATGTTTCTATCATTAGGAATTGGTCTTAGTACTAATAGTACTAAGTAGGACATAAGACACAAATATCATGTTAAAATCATGTCAAAAATTGCTTATAGAAATCTTGAAGAGCACCTAAAAAATTGGTCTCTACCTAAAGTTAAACCTAATCAGGTTTATGAGATTAGAACTTTTGATCTCCAATCAAAAACAATTATTAAAACTATTGAGAGAACAATCCCAATCTCTCAAATATATGAAAGCATACAACTCCTTAATAAGGATATCAAACAATATAAAGAAGATTATAACTTCTTACACCTAGGATGTGTTTCTATTGGCATAAAGCCATTAACCCGTGATGGGTTAGACACCTGCTTAATGATAGCACTGCGTGATAATCGTCATAACAGATTTCATGATTCCTTAATAGGATTAATTCAAACCAGTCTATGCAATAGCCCAGTCTATTTTAATTGTTACCCCAATTTTGAAGTCTCTTTAACAGACAAACATCTTCTCGATGTCTTGACCCTTCAAATTGAAAATAAGGGATATGATATGAAATTAGGCGTAGAAAATATTGCCTTAATTTATAGAGTTTGTTTTAAAACCCTTAACACTTTAGCTCCTAAAGTAAAAAAGATTTAATATTAATGGAAAAACTACTCTTTTTAAAACAAATATTTCTAAATCTTTCTTAAGTATTCCCAAGACCTTGACATGGTCTGAATTAACCATCCTTGAACAACGGACTCTTCATAGAGCCCCTCTTCATGAACCAAAAGAAAATAATGATAAAAATGTTGAACAAATAATTGAAACTCCAGATGGAAATGTTGAAATCTACTTCGATCAGTCTAATAGAATGGCTAGATTTCATGTTACTAATTTTGAGAAGAATGATAGTAAGACTCCTATTACTACTATATCAACATCTATTCCTCCTAGTAGAGCGTCTACCTCATCAATTCCTTCTTATAATCCTAATAAGAACGATCAATTTCGAACAAATTTCAATACTGATGCTAATAGTGTCATGGGAACCTTCGAATCTCCAACCACATCCCCCATGGAATTTACAAATCATAATCGGTTAGGACTGAATCTCCTACTCCTTCCGAGCTTGGATTTTCCATTAATATAATAGAAGTTGTTAATAAAAACAAACCAAAATTTGTCATAGATAGAAAAGTTATCAATGATGAATTCCAAGATGAGAGAAATAAAATTTTCAGAAATTGGTATTTCAAATATTATTCCAAAAAGGATTTAACCACTTTCAAAGAAGAATATTATAATTATTTGGAAATAAATAAAGTTAATATTCATTTTATTAATTGGTTCTTCCTTTTTCATGATCTTAAAGATAAAGAAATAGCAATGATTGAAAATTTCTACAAATCGTGGGAAATAACTGATGGAAAAAAGGGTCTATCCATTCATCGTCCCACAAAAGTTCCTATTATTCTAACCAATAATTTAGGAATAAAAATACAAGCTAATGCTTTTGTAGAACCTATCAACACTATTGATAACAAAGATGTTGAATTTAATATAGTCATAAGACAAAATAATTATACCAACACATGTCTTCAAATAATTGCAAAACAATTAACTCTCATTGAAGACAAGATTGAATCAAATAAAGATTCAACCAAGATTGATCTGGTTAATAAACCATCAAAAATTGATCCTTTTAATATTAAACCACCAACAAAAACTAAATTTAATCTCTCCACCAGAAGAGAAGATGAATTTATGAAAAAAATTGGTTGAACAATTATCTGAATTAAAGATAAATGACAATCCTTCTACTTCAAAACAGTTAACTATTATCAATAAAGAAGAAGAAGAAGAAGAAGAAGAAGATTTAAATGATGAATCAAATCATTTAAATAAATTAAATGATATTTTCACAAAACTTGGATTTCCTGGTAACATATCTCAGGAAAATACTCTTGATCTTAATAAGATCAGTTTTGACAAATCGTCAAAGAATAGACCTCCTTATGGAAGATATTATTACCCAAGACCCACTCCCGTGGATATCTTGTTAGAAGAAAACTTCATAAACACTGAAAGATCATATTACAGTGCTACTCGCATCTATGAATGGAATATAGATGGCTTAACTTAGCATTCAATATTCACTGTTTTGCATAAAACGCTTATGTATGCTACTGTGTGTAAAGCCAGTAGAAATACTGATAAACAAATTTAGATGGTACAACTTAGATACTTATTAATCAATTTAAAATGTCCTACTCTAACATATTTTAGATGGTACAAAGACGTATTCTTATCTAAAATTGTTATAAGGACAGATGGCAATTCTACCTTCTAGAAAGAGAAATTTATCTCTGGTTTGCCTAGTTTATTTGCAGAACAGGTTAGAACTAAACTCCGAAATAAAAATGGTGGAATGGTTATACCATTTGATAATTACACCTACGAAGAATTAATTGGAGAAATCACTGCTGAAGGTTTAGCCTTATGCAATGATTTAAACCTTAAGGAAAAGCTTAAAAAGCAAGGTCTTTCTGATAGAAAAGGAAGTTGGCAAATTCTGCCACTAATTTAGTTACCCTCTTATATCTGTTCCTAAAAGGAAAACAGATAAAAAGAAAAAATCTTATAGTGGAAAATATAGGCATAGAAAGAAGAATTCTTCTGAAGAATATTACAGAAATCCTTTAATAAAGGAAAGAAAAAGAGTCTAAAAGACATCAAATGTCATAAATGTGGCCAAATGGGACATTACGCTAATAAGTGTAAAGTCAAAAAGAAAATTGACTGCTCTAGAATTAGATTATAATATCAAAGAGCAAATTTACAGTTTATTATTACATTCTTATATATCTGAATCTGATAATTCTTCTAATTCCACTACTAATATTGATGATTCTGATAATGATTCATCCTCTGACTCTGATAATTCAGTTCAATGTGCAAATCACTGTTAAACAGGAAAAGATTTTTATAAATCTATTCTACAGATGAATGAATGGTCTGAGTATTAATGTTTTAACAAAAAATGAAAGTTTCCTATTAGATATAATTGAACAGGTTAACAACCCTGTTGAAAAAAAAAAGAAATCTAATGGAAAATGCTTAAAAACAAGCAAAAGAAGAATTGAAGAAATTAAAAAACTAAAAATTTATAAGTCTTACACTTTATAGGAAGTCTTTAACAGAATTAATTCTAAACCTAAAAAAGAAATAACTCTAAAAGACTTAAGAAAAGAGGTTAATAACCAAAAAAAAAGTGATTAATAATCTCACAGACATATTAGAATTAATTGAAAATCTAAATCTTGTTAAATTTGCAAAAAGAAAGGGAAAAATCTCTGAAAATCCACAAATAACTCCCTCTCTTAAGGAAAAAGAAGATAAGGCAATTCCTTATTATTTAATGCTTATGGAAAGAATTACATTCCAAAAATGGTAGATTCAAATAAAATTAGTTATTGATAAAGATTTCATTGTCGACACTATTGCTTTAGTAGATAGTGGTGCTGATATGAATTGTATCAAAGAAGGTATAATTCCTACCAAATATTTTTAAAAGACTAAACAAAGTCTAAGTACTGTAAATGGTTCAAAAATGAACATTAATTACAAATTAAACAATGTTCACATATGTAATCAACGAATATGCTTAAAAACAACTTTTATATTAATCAAGAATTTATCCCAATTTGTGATCTTAGGAACCCCGTTGCTAAATATGATCCAACCAATTGAAAGAATTTATTCTGAAGAAATCAGGACGACTTTAAATGGTCAGCCTATAATATTCAAATTCATCTCCTCTCCAATCACTAAAGAAATAAATGAATTAAAAACTCATCTTATTTACAAGGAGAAACAAATAAATTTCTTAAAATAAGAAATCTACTCTTGTACTCTTGAAGAAAGACTCAAGACTCCTGTAATATAGGAAAAATCAAAAGAATTGAAAAGGAAATTATAGATAATATCTGTAAAGAATTTCCAAATGCTTTTTGGGATTAAAAGAAACATATGGTTAATATACCATACGATGAGAAAATCTCAGAGGATAATATTTATATAAAATATAAACCTTCTCAAATGGACCAAGAAACTCTTGAGTATTACAAAATAGAAATTAAAACTTTACTTCAAAAAGGTATAATACAAAAGAGTTCCTCCCCATGGAGCTGTTCAACTTTCTATGTTAATAAACATTCTAAAATTGAGAGTGGTACACCAAGAATTGTGATTAATTATAAACCCCTCAATAAGATCCTAAAATGGATCAGATATCCTATTCCTAATAAAAAAAGATTTATTAAATCGATTATTTGATGCAAGAATATTTTCAAAATTTGATTTAAAATCAGGATTTTGGCAAGTTAAAATTAATCCAAAGGACAGATATAAAACAACTTTCACTGTTCCTTTTGGACAATATGAATGGAATATTTTGCCTTTTGGCTACAAAAATGCCCCTTCTGAATTCCAGAAGATTATGAATGAGGTGTTTAATCCTTACACTACCTTTATAATTGTCTATATCAATGATATACTTATATTTTCTTCTGATATAGACCAACATTTTAAACATCTTCAAATTTTCATAAATGTTGTCCGAAAAATAGATTGGCATTATTCGCAAAAAAATGTATTTATTTCAGACATAAATTCGTTTTTTGGGACATGTTATTTCTGAAGGAACAATTAGTCCTATTGATAGGGCTATTCATTTTGCAGGAAATTTCCCTGACAAAATAACTAATACAAATATGTTGCAAAGATTCTTAGGAAGTTTGGAATATATCGCCCCTTTTTACAAAGAATTAGCAGATGATGCTAAAATTTTATACGAAAGGCTTTCTCAAAATCCACCTCAATGGAGTGATGAACACATTGAGGCTGTTCAAAAATCAAGAGAAAAGCCAAATTCATTCCTTGTTTATCTCTTCCAAATCCTAAATGGAAAAAGATTATTGAAACTGACGCCTCCGAATTAGGATATGGAGGAATTTTAAAACATAATAACCCTAATAAAAGAAAAAAAGAATTAGTCGGTTTTACTTCTGTTCATTGGAATAAGACCGAGAAAAATTACTCTACCGTTAAAAAAGAAATTTTAGTTGTTATCGATACTATTTCTAAATTTCAAGATGATTTACTAAATCAAGAATTTATTTTTGCGAATTGATTGTTCAGCCATTTAATATGTTTTAAAACAAGATGTTAAAAACTTGGCTGCCCAATAACAATTTGCTAGATGGCAAGCTTTATTAGCCATCTTTGATTTCAAAATTAAACATATAAAGGGAAAGTTAAACTCCCTCCCTGATTATTTAACCCCATAAATTTCTGCAAGGAAAATTATCTCTAAAAAAGAAGGTTCATCAGGCCAAGGAAAATATATCCTTGGTTCCACAATCTCTAGTCAAGGTAAATACACCTTTGACTCAACAATTTCTCTGAAGGAAATCCTTCAAAAAGAAGAAGAGGATAATATCTATGAAAAATACTTCAAAGAAGTAATTCTCATAATTGAGAATATTGATATCAAATGGATTAATGATCCAAATTATTTGGCATCCAGGTACTTTGATCTTGTAGTACCGTGCCCCTTAAAGGGATACAACAATTATCGTGGCTACTACAAGCAGATTCTAATAGAAACTAGCTCAGTAGAATTTGAAAATTTTCAAAGGGAGAAAAATAATAAACATTCTCTGTATTCTCATTCAAAAGCATATTTTAAAAGAATTCTTGCTCCAAATGACTGGGGTTTGGATCCTAATAGGCTAAGAAATATGATCGGATATCCTAAAAAAGATTTCAGTTATTGGGAATATAAAGATACCTGGTATTATTGCTTTTACTATGATAATCCACAGAAAAAACATACTTCGTTCTTTCGTATATCCCTTGAATTCGCTAATAGTAAAATACAAAATTGATCCATCCATTAGTGGATGCGTTTTGGTCCAGAAGTAGTAATACTGCCAACCGAGATTAATAATCTATTTGCTTAATATAAAATTTTGCATCCTCATCTAAAAGATAAAAAAGTCACTACTAGATTGGACTTATTCAAATTCTTTATGAATTATAGACTCCCATGGATATGGACATGGACATTTGACTCCACACACCAGGAAGCTTCAATTATTTGCTTCCATCCTTAATAAGGAAATTCTACTGCAAATGGAGGACAAAATGGTCAATTAAAGACTGCTAAAATTATTCAAGCAGATATTAATAAATTCTAGGATCTCTACAATAAAGAGAATGAAGACAAAATTCAGGCAAAGGGAGAATCAAATTCAGGATCCTCTGATTACTCTACATGAATCTCTCAAAAAGAAGTTTCCAACTGTGACGCCCCCAAATTCAGATCACACTTGTCTCAAATTTGGTTCTCACGTGTTAACTCTAATAATAAATCAAAATCTCACACAACGAAATAATAGAATAAATTACAATGTTATAATATAATTATTCTCACCCCAAAGTCTCGCAACTGTTACTAATATAATACAACTTAAATTAATCATAGCTTAATATAACATAGTAAATAAGTTCTTCCACAACATAGTAATAATACATTCCTAATACTATGAAACTAATTACTCTAAAGCCTTCTCTTTACCCTTGTCCTTGCCAAAAGGTTCACCATGTTCTGCCTTAACTGAACATTTTAAGGAAAGCAAGGATGAGCAATAATTTTGCCCAGCAAGTAATATAGCAATAAAGGTGTTTAATTTAGTTTTAGCTTCACAATGGTACAAAAATAATGATAGTTCAAGGATAGCAAGAATTATCAATGGTTCTCAAAAATAATCTCTATGGATAGAAAGATATCAATAAGATTCAATGCTTAATCAATTAAAGAGTTCAAAGTAATGAATACTGAGCAGTCACTAAGAACTATGAACTTCTCCTAGAATTAACAGTAACAAACTGATAATTCTACAAAACGAGTACAACAGATGATCAACCTAAAGTACCCAATGTCATGCATAACATTTAATCATTCTCATGTGCGCACGTCGGTTTTTTGACAAATATATAATTCCCCTACCAAGAGGGTTGTTCATCTCAGTTATAAGAGTCTGCAACAAATTAATTTGGTTTGGATAGCTTTTGATATTATACCAATCGTCTAGCCGAATCAATAACTTAGACAAATTTCTTTTAAAGTATGAACAATTATCGTTCGATATCAAGGTTCAAGAACAAATTTTCATTTCTAAACTACTAAATATGAAATCATGAGAAATGAACCATACTTTTAAGGATTTTCTTGTACAACCAATAATAGTACAAGCTCAAGTAACTCTCAATAAAGAGTAGGGTTCGAGTACTTGCCTCAATCGTAGTTTACAAAAGTATAACTTATCAACACTTTTCAAATCCTAACATAATATAGTTACACATGTAGGATATTCATTAGTTACATATACTCATACAAGATATGTAAATTTAAACACATACATAAACGTCTTATATATTTTGCGTACTTATAGCATAAATCAGTTTGCAAGACACCATGAATTCAAATAACATAGTTTCTAATCATTGCTTTATAGTTTGCAAACATCTTTTGGTTTTAACATTTGAAAGTTTTATAAACACATATCCAATCTATGATATTTAATACTAATATGCTTATAGATACTTCACATATTGTAATTAAACATATATTATAGATTTAGACCACAATTACAAATATGCACCAAATCTCAGATCTTAAACAGATTGACAGACTGTACTACAAGATAGCACAGCTGCGCCCTAGTTAGGCTTAGGGACGGTGCAGCTGCGCTGTCCCCTGGCCAGACCAGAGTTGAGCCTTGCATTTCTTGCTTCTGTCCTCTTCTTTAGCATACCTAGACACTTACACTTAACATGCATATATGATAGAGGACTTGACATAAGCATATGAATATCCTATGTTCACTTTTACATGTCACAGTCTTAGTTTAGGATTTTTCACAGAATCAAGGCCAAATAGGGTCATATAATCACCATACGTACCAATTAGCCTTATGTTCACATAAAGAGATCACATAATTTTTACTACACTTGCTCATAAGTGTTCACACCATTTATTCACAATTAGCATTGTTTATTACTTTAAAACATGCTTAAACTCATGCCTGGTTTACTTCCATTATGTTTAACATATAGGAATCATGTTTAGACACATAATGAACATAAACATCCCATCTTAAATCTTCAGAACTTAACTACTCACACTAATGTAACTTAGTTTGAAAATATATCTAAGTTTTCTTTTGAAATCATTTTAAACTTGAACAACTCAATTTTGCTTATACAAAACATCTTTAAAGCTCTTTTCATGTGTAGTTAAGTCATGTTAACATCTTCACAAGGTCAGAACATACATCATGTAATATTCATACATATTAGCTTCAATATGTCATGTTTTTTGTTTAAAAAAGTTCGCTAGCTTAAAGTCCAACAACTTGATCATGAACAAAGGAACTATAAATCATAAATCATGCTTATTCATGTTCAGAAATCAGTTATGTGTGTATACTATCAAGCTTATAATTTGCAGAACATGAGTTCCATCAAAGTTCATTTTCAAAACTTTTAAGTTTTTGTTATAAATCTCTAGTAAATCATGTTGAACAATTCATATCTCCTAAGGAAGATTTATACAACATGTTATACTTCTTTTCATGCATGTTTAGGTCTTAATATCAAGTTATAAACAACACAGTCCAATAGAAACCCAATTCTGGTTCTGGGGATCGGCGCAGCGCTGCGCTGCACCCTAGTATAAACTAGGCACAACTGTGGCATTCCTGGACCCGAACCAGAAAGGTACTCCATTTTGCATATTATCAACCAATCTTTAATTTCTTTCAATTCAGCATACTTAAACTCATTCTTAGAGATTCTACACATGTATACAAACTTCATAAACACTTGATAGCATGATTTCCAAATCCAATTCACAGGAATTTAGTAACTTTACTATGATTTACCAAAGTTGGAAATAAAGAACTCAAGATAAGAAAATACCTTCTAAGAAGCTCAGTTAGCTAAATTTCTTCCTTCTGAGATTGCTAGACTTCTCTTTGAACAATAAACACCACCTTCATAGCCATCATCACTGCTAATTCTAGCTTTTAAATGCTGACTAGTTTATACGCAATATAGAGTTAGGTTACTGTTCATGTACTGTGATGGGCACATATTTTAGGACATGGTTTTAATCACAACACTTAGTTATAAAATGCTTAGTTTGGTTCCTTGAATTTCCAAAATATAATTTTAATGTACAATTATTACTACAATATGAAAAATTAATGATTTAATATATACCCATATCATATAATCCATGTACATTGGGTCCACATAATTAATACTTATAACATATACGGACTCAATTAAATTTGTCACTAATAATTTCATATCTCATTTTACTATTTACTTACACATTGGTATTGAAATAGTACATATTTATTTACTTCAATATTTTAGAGTACACATTTAATTGTCTCATCACACATGATGAGGTAAAAAAACTTATTTGAATCAACTTTATAATTTAATTACTTTTACTATATAGTTTTTGTATAGCATTAACCATAATTAAATGCCACTTCTCATTTAATCTTATGTATTAAGTAATTATATGATATTATTACTCACATTTTCCTATATTACACATAGTGGCATGAAATAGTATTTAATAATAATGTTCACATTAATAATAATGGTAATCTGAGCCATTATTTTTTCTCATTCTCTATTAATGCTAACAAATCATCATTGTAACTCATGCACTCAGTGGATATTATTTTGCAAGTCTTTCTACCGGCGCAGCTACGTTGGTTTATAGTGCAGAAGTGGCGCAACTGCGCCACTATAAGAATTTCTCAGACTTAGTCATTGTTCATATTAATTAATCTCTTTACTTAATAGATAGTACACTCATTTTATTATCTTGCCACACTAGACAATATAATTACGTAGATTACTTTACTCATTAGTATTCTATTATTCACAATAATAATTAATTAATAATATGGTATTTAATTATTCACTTCTCAATTCATTTATTCCTTAACTAAATTAAACCACTTTAATTTCCATTCTCATGCCACACAAGGCATTCCACGGTTCTCATCACAAATTTACATTTTTCTTTATTCTCATAAATATAATTTGAATTAATCGAATTACTCATCTCACAACTCATCAATATTTATATTCAAATAAATATTCATTTTCTTATTATATCAAAATAATTATTTACTCATGAAATTCTCGGTTCTTACATACTCCCCTCTTTATAAAAATTTTGTCCTCAAAATTGGTACAAGGTTACACTAATAAATAGGGGTAGTCCCTTCGCATCTTATCTTCTAATTCCCTCGTGTCCTCCTCGGCGTCGTGGTTCCGCCAAAGTACTTTTACAAATGATATAACTTTATTTCTTAATGTCTGCTCTTTCCTATCTAATATCTTGATAGGAATTTCTTCATACGCCAGATTCTTTTCCACTTGAATGGGCTCGTAAGAATTCACGTGCTTGTAGTCGGGCTTGTACGGACGCAACACGGAGATGTGAAATACATTGTGGATGTGCTCCAACTCAGGTGGTAATGCAACTTTGTACGCCACTTCGCCCACTCATTTCAGTATCTCAAATGGTCCTATAAACCTCAGACTCAAATTTTTCTTTCTTGTAGAATCGTATTTGTCCCTTCCAGGGAGATACTTTTAAGAAAACGTGACTTCCGACTTCAAAGTTGCGTTCCTGACGATGCAAATCTGCGTATTTCTTCTGGAAATCTTGTGCAGCTTTAAATCTAGCTCTTATCAATGTCACCACATCTGCGGTTTATTGGACTAATTTCAGCCCTAGCATCTTTCGCTCTCTGACTTCATCTCAACATAACGGTGTTCTACACTTTCTCCCGTAAAGAGCTTCATACGGTGGCATGCCTATACTCGCATAATAACTATTATTGTATGCAAATTCCACTAAAGATAGGTGATCGTCCCAACTTCCTTTGAAGTCCATCACGCAAGTTCTAGGCATGTCCTCCAACGTTTGTATCGTTCGCTCACTTTGTCCGTCTATCTGCGGATGATAAGAGGTACTTAACCTCAGTTGTGTTCCCATCCTTTTTTGCAAGCTTTTTCAGAATTTTGATGTGAAGCGCGGATCTTGGTCAGAGACAATCGACATCGACACTCCATGTCGTGAAATAATTTCCTTTAAGTACAGATTTCGTGCTGATTCAAACTATATCGGATCTTGATCGATAGAAAATGAGCCATCTTCATTAGTTGATCTACAATAACCCAAATAGCATCAAAACCTTTTTGCTTGACTGGAATTCCCACCATGAAGTCCATCGTAATGTGCTCCCATTTCCACTCTAGTATTTCCAATGGTTAAAGACATCTACTAACGCACTCCGCGATTTTTTGTTTTAGATTGGGCCACCAAAAATGTTGCCTCAAATCTCGGTACATCTTCGTGCCTCTTGGATGAATGAAATAAATCGTATTGTGTGCCTCGTGTATAATTTCTTCACTCAACTCAGTTATTGCTGGCACCCACACTCTCCCTTCGAATCTCAAAATGTCGTCTCTATCCATCTTGAACTTTTCTTCCTTATTTTCTGTGATCCTCTTCCTGATTTTCTCGCATCCTTCATCATTCTCTTCTGATTCCTTTATTCTGTCCAACATAGTTGGATGAGCTTCCACTGCAAATAATCTTTCTCCTAACTTCTCCAGCCCCTTTACTTATATCTCTAATTTCTCCATATCTCTTATTAACTCCTTCTGAGTTGCCAATTGAAATAACTTCTCCCTTCCTTTCCTACTTAGCGCGTCGGCTACTATATTTGCCTTCCTCAGGAGATAAAGAATATCACAGTCATAATCCTTAATTAATTTTAACCACCTCCTTTGACACATATTCAATTCCTTCTGTGTGAAGATATATTTCAGATTCTTGTGGTCCGTGTATATCTCACATTTCTCTTCGTACAAATAATGCCTCCAAATTTTTAACGTAAAAACTACTATCGCTAACTCTAAGTCATGAGTAGGGTATCATTTTTCGTAATCCTTCAGTTGTCGCGATGCATATGCAATAACCTTGCCATGATGCATTAGAACACAACCAAGTCCTCTGTGCGACGCATCACTATACACCACAAATCCTCCCATATCATCTAGTAAAGATAATACAGGCGTTTCGCTTAGTCTCTTCTTCAGCTCTTGGAAACTTTCCTCACTCTTGTCTGTCCACACGAACTTCACTGTCTTCCTCATTAAATTGGTCAACGGGGTTGCTATCTTAGAAAAATCCTGGATAAATCTTCGATAGTACCCAGCTAACCCTAAGAAACTTCTTACTTCGGTTAGCGTCTTCGGTTGCTCCCAATTACTCATTGCTTCTACCTTTGCAGGTTCTACTGAAATTCCATCTTTATCCACCACGTGTCCTAAGAATTGAACCTTCTTCATCCAAAATTCACACTTAGAAAATTTTGCATACAGCTTCTCTTTTCTTAGTGCCTCCAAAACCATCTTCGGATGTTTGGCGTGCTCTTTTTTTGGTCTTTGAGTAGATCAAGATATTGTCGATGAAAACTACTACGAATTTATCTAAGAATGGCTTGAAAACTTGGTTCATCATGTCCATAAACGTTTCCAAAGCATTTGTCAACCCAAATGACATTACTAGAAATTCAAAATGTCTGTAACGAGTTCGGAACGCCGTCTTTTATATGTCCTCCTCCCGCACCTTCAACTGGTGATAACCCGTTCATAGATCTATCTTAGAAAAACACATTACTCCATTTAGTTGATAGGTTCTTAAAACTAAAGCATATGGTAAGTTCGTGACTTATAATCATATGGTATGTTTTGAACCCCTCAGCGAATGGACGCCTATGGTCTAACTAGGATAAGTTTCCTAAACTCACATGATTATGGCAAGTTCCTGGATTTCCAAGGTGTGGCAAATTTGATGACCTATATTGCGTATAAAACAGTTATAGTATATGGAGCCTTGATGGAGTTGAAAAGATGGTTTTGAGGTAGCCTTTCCTCAACAGTTAGAGCGCATTCACAATGTTTTGTATGTTTCGGTACTGCGACCGTATAAACTCGATTATAAACATATGATAGAGTATGAACTATTACAGTTCAATAATGATTTATCTTATGAAGAGGTTCCTATCCAGATAGTTGACAGAAAAGAACAAGTGCTCAGGAATAAAGTGATACCTTCTGTGAAGGTGATATGGAGAAACCACAATGTCGAAAAGACTACGTGGGAACTCAAAGATGAAATGATGAAGAACTGTCCTGAGTTATTTGTTTAATCTATATCTTTGATTCTATGGACAAAATCTTTGTAAGGACATAAGAATGTGACGAATGAGTTATTTGAATGGTGATTCTGGGGGACAGAATCCTTGTAAGGAGGGAAGGATGTAACAATCCAATTTTTATTTGTAAAGTAAAATATTTATTAAATTAAATAAATATTTTATTGATGTGGTTGTTTTTAGTAAATATTTGTGAATTAAATTTATTAGATAATATTCTGATTTATTTTAATTTAATAAGGTAGAGAGTTGTAATATAACATGAGATATTATATTGTTTTTTTAATTTAATAATTTAAAATGGTATGTTAAATTATTAAATAAAATTATAATGAGATTATAATTTTGTGATATTTGTGTAAGTAGAAAATTTATTTAAAATTTAAAATGTGTAATTAGTTTATTTAATTAATGTTGGATATGGACATCCAAATAAATAATATGAGATTATAAACTATAGTGTAGGGATTTATTAAAATAAATTAAATGGATTTACCCAAACAAGGCTTAAAATATTAAGTCTTTATTTTAAAGAATTTTTGCCAAACAAAGCCTTATGGCTTTTGAGTTTTGAATTTTAATTATAATATATAAAATAAATCAAATAATAAATAAAATATATTATAACTGATGTACGTTTCAGGTTGTAACTGTTGTTTTAATATGCGTATTATGGCCCTATCAGTTTATTGTATTTAAGCTTAAGCGTTAGTTGGTTTTACGTGAGTTGGCTTATATTGAGAAGAGAGAAGAAAGTACAGAGGAATTTGAGAGAGTTTGAGAGAAAAGTCTGTGATTCCAAAACAATTTATGGGTTTTAACAAGGATTGTTCAAGCAAGTGAAGGTATTCTTCCAACACTTTAATATTATATACATGATATTCTATGATCACGAGTTTTATAGTTACTATGAATTTAATTTTTTTTGGAGTGTTGTTGTACTGACTGATTTATTATATTTGGGAGTAATTGTGATGTTAGAGTTGGAATTTAGACAAGTATTATTATGTTAATTATGTTTAAAAAGGAAGAAAAGTGTTTACAGTTCATGTTTATAAATATGGCTTGTGAAAGTTCCAAATTTTGTGGGTAATTTGTATACTAATCTATAAATTGGGTCTTGAATATGTTAATTCGGTAAGAAACGAAGAGAACATAGTTTGAATGAGTTAATTTGGATAAGAATTGTGATCATAATGATGATTTTTGTGAAGGATGTCAAAATTGGAGTTTTATCAGGGAATATTCGTACGACGGCACAATCATTGGTGGACCCCACAACAGAATTATTGTCGGATTGAGAAAATGAGAAAAAATATTTTATTGAAAATAATGGCGGAAGTTTTATCGTTAATACTGTTGAACTACTCGGTATTAAAAGTACATAATACGCGTGGTTGCATAGTAGCACGCGGTATTGATTATTGATGCTTACGTGATAAGTCATTCAGTTTTATTCAATTATTGTCGATATTTTATAAATTATTAAATCAATAATTGAGATGACAGAGTTATTAATATTATTATTTGCAATATTAACGATGTCTAGAAGTTCTGCCAAGGAGAGGTTTGGTCACCTAATTACGCGTCAATATGGAGAAATCTTTATTGGAAAGCCCCCTCTTTCTTGGGAATGACCTGGTCGATTAATAGTGTGAATAATAATAATGATGAGGAAGTTTTGTTTTATTAGTATTATTAATGTAATAAAACAGAAAAACTTTTTATATAAAACAGAATACTTTTCTAAAGTTATTCGTTTTATTAGGCTAATAGTAAAATCTTTTTATATAAAACATAATACTTTTATAAAGTTATCTGTTTTAATAGACAATAATTAGAATATATTATATTTTATTATGCATAATGTTTGCATAGTGCCTGCATAGTGTTTGCATTGTAAAATCTTTTATAAAGTTATTCGTTTTATTAGATTATAAATAGAATATATTATATTTTTTTTAAAAGATTTTGCTTTAAATATGGACCGTCCGATTAAAAGTAAATCAATCTAGACCGTTCATGAATTAGTTACTATGCAGTCCATTCTTCTATAAATTGAAGCTCATTCCTTCATTATTTCTTACGAATTCACTGAAACTCTAGAGAGAGAAATTTTAGAGAGAAAGAAGAAAAGTATTCTCCTACTTCACTACTCCTACATCCAGTACTCTTCTTCTTAAGGTAAGGGGTATTATTTCTTTTGTATTCATGAAGAGAACTTCTGTTATTCCATTCTTTATTATTCTATTGGAATAACCTGTATACGCGGTCTACCCTATACTTGGTGAAATTCTTCTGTCATTTCATTCTTTATTATTCTGTTGGAATATCATGTCTGTGCTTTTTATGCCGGACCTTGTTCCGTCTTTATTATTCTGTTGGAATATCCCGTCTGTACATTTTACGCCGGACCCGGTTCCGTTATTTATTATTCTATTGGAATAACTAGTCTATGCAAAGTACCGTATGCATGGTGATTTCTGTTGTTATTCTTTTCTTTATTATTCTGTTGGAACATCCTGTTGGTACGAATTTCGCCTGACCTGGTTCCGTTATTTAGTATTCTATTGGAATAATCTGTCTATGCAAAGTACCGCATGCATGGTGATTTCTGTTGTTATTCTATTCTTTATTATTCTGTTGGAATATCCTGTCGGTGCGAATTTTGCCTAACCTGGTTCCGTTATTTATTATTCTGTTAGAATAACCTTCCTATGTGAAGTACCGCATGCATGGTGATTTCTTTTGTTATTCCATTCTTTATTATACTCAGTTGGTTAAAGTTTTGACTTCTATACTCCATGAAATTAGTGGAATATCCTTGATATTTACGTTTCATCCGGTATCTTTTCATGGAAATATTCTTCTGAGCATTCTTGAATTTTACTCTACAAAGAAGTATCATGTTGACAATTTGGACGTTATTAGTTCCTGGATAATTTAATTCTTGAACTTGTTTTATTTAATTCTTATATCATTGTCATCATCCTCATGTTATATTTTGTTGAAAGTCATCTGTGGCCTGTAGTGCATAGATGGACTTGTTATGATTATGACCAGGGATTATTCGGTATAATCATGACCGTAATGTTACAAATGATGTGAAAAAAGTCCTCATTGGCCCGTAGTGCATTGATGGACAGTTTTTGGTATTATTATGGCTATGGATTCTCTTCGGCCAAGGGAGCAAAGATGAATTATATTATGGCATGATCATGACCATTGATGAATACACGAATATCCTTAGCCCGTAATGCATGGATAATTTGTGGTTGTGATACTAATGAATATCCTTGGTCGTAGTGCAAGGATGATGTGGATTTTATATTAAGCTGAGTCCCAGCGATAAAAATGATTAAAAACCTTTTAAATCATAAAAGACAGTAGATTATATTCTCTACTTGTCTCTTTTAATGGATTGCTTGTTTCACTGCAGTTAAACTTGATGTCCATTATATTTTATCAGTTTAACATTGTTGAAGACTAATGATAATTTATTCTGCATTATCTTATTCATAATATTTATTACTGGGCTAGTTGAGCTCACCCTTTCTTTCATTGTTCTCTTCAGGAAATGAGAATGTAGTCGAGACTAGTCGAGGAACGGAGTGACTGTCCAGATGATAGTATTAGTAGTCCTCACTATTCTGTTAAATAGTGTGACAATATATGTAATGAGGACTTATTCTGAGAGTGGATATTGTCTAGAAGACAGTATTTGTAATAAAACTCACAGCTCTCTTGTTGTATATTAAAGATTGTATTTGTATTCTGTACCATGTATTTGGTAACTCAGAATAGGTGATGTATACCTATTTTGGGGGCATCACAGTTGGTATCAAAGCTTAGGGATATAATCCCTAGCTAAGATGTGAGACAAGAACTAGGAGGGGAGAGACGAGGAATTCCTTCGCTAGTATGACCTACCTAAGTTTATTTGATATTTAATTGGTCGGTCAGAGTATAGGGATAAAATGTGATATGTTAATTAACCCTTGTTTTGCGGCAGTATTTGAAAATGGCATCCGAGAATATTGAGAACATCAATGGAGCACAGGAGACTGTTGAGTCTCCACAGATCAATAACCAAGACAATGTGCATCAGGAAGGCGACAATCCTCATGCAAATAACAACACTGACCAAAGGATGAACGATGGAATATTCCGAGGCTTCATGCAATTCATGCAACATCAGGCGAGAGCGGCTCCTATCCAAAATATAGGTGAAAACACTGGCAACTCTCGGACGGTCATCGCCAAACAGTTCAAGGAGCTGGGACCATCAGAGTTTTTTGGAGAGCCAAAACCACTTAAGGCGGAGACGTGGATAAAGTAGATCAACAAGATATTTGATGTTTTGGGATGCTCCGAGGAGCAAAAGGTTCCCTTTGCCACCTTCATGTTGCGGGCAGAGACAGATTACTGGTGGGAATCTATAAAGCGTACTTCACCTGCCGCACTGAAGATGTCATGGGAGAAGTTCCAAGAACTGTTCAACGACAAGTACTTTCCCGAAAGTATTCGTCACATGAAAGAGGTAGAGTTTATCAAGTTGGAGTAAAACAACATGACCGTGTCGCAGTACGAAGCCACGTTTGCCGAGTTATCCCATTTTGCGTCCCATTTGGTTGATAATGAGGAGAGAATGACGCGAATAATTCTGAGAGGTTTGAAACCCGAGATACGTCAATATCTTATCTCTCATAAACTGTGTTTGTAGTCAGATGTTGTTAATAGGGCTCAGTTATTGGAGCGCGATAATGAGTCAACCCAACCAAAAGAGAGCAGCCGGCAAAATGATAATACCAGTGATAACAGTCATCGAAGCGGTGACAATAAGCGTGGAGGGAATCAACATGCAAGAAATGGTAACCACTTCGGTGGTAATCATGGCCAAAACAATAAGAATAGAAATTTCAAGAAGAGGAGATTCAACAATGATGGAAAGACGTCGGCACCAGCATTCGTGGTTAAGGAAGGAAAATGACCACCTATCATATGTTTCAAATGCGGAGGGGAAGGACACATCAGTCCAAACTGCGCGATGCCGTCCAAAGCATGTTATAATTATGGAAGAGAGTGTTTGTCGTGACCTCCCAGAAAGCAAGGAACCCGAATGAGGTCATCACGGGTAAGCTTATCATAAACTCTAGCGAAGTTTATACCTTATTTGATACCGGTTCTACCCATTCTTTTATTTCTCCTACTTGCGCTCAACGTTTAAATTTAACTCCGGAGAAATTGGACTTTGACTTATCTGTTGAAACTCCGTTGGGAGAAACCTTCATTACATCCACTATTTATAAGTCTTGTTTGGTTCAAATCGGTACCCTCAAATTACCTGTCGATCTTATTTCATTGAAAATACTTGCATTTGATGCAATTCTAGGGATTGAGTGGTTAACTACTTATCATGCAAAAATTGATTGTTTTCGTAAGGTTGTTAGCTTTCATATTCCTAATCAACCTATTATACGAATTCAAGCATCCAAACCATTAAAATTAATCACTGTCATCTCAATCCGTAAAGCTATTTATTTATTGAAAAACGGATGTCAAGCTTTCTTAGCCCATGTCACGGATCTAAACAAAAATACGTAAGTTTTGAATGATATTTCTATTGTTAATGAATTTCCTGATGTATTCCCTGAAGAACTTCCTGGCCTACCCCCAGAGCGTGAAATTAAATTTTGTATCGACCTTGAACCCTGTACAAAACCCATTTTCAAAGCCCCATATCGAATGGCTCTTATTGAACTTCAGGAGTTAAAGACCCAACTGCATGAATTGTTAGACATTGGCTTTATTCGTCTTAGTACTTCTCCTTAGGGTTCTCATGTTCTATTCGTGAAGAAGAAAGATGGGAGTATTCGACTTTGTATTGATTATCGAGAGTTGAATCATATCACCATCAAAAATAGGTACCCATTGCCACGTATTGATGACCTATTTGACCAGTTGCAAGGAGCCAAATTCTATTCAAAGATTGATCTTCGTTTCGGATATCACCAATTGAAGATTAGAACCGATGACATTCCAAAGATGGCTTTCAGAACTCGGTACGGGCATTATGAATTCCTAGTCATGTCTTTTGGATTGACTAATGTTCTTGCTGCCTTCATGGATATGATGAACTGAGTATTCAAGGAATATTTGGATCACTTTGTGGTCATCTTTATTGATGACATCCTTATTTATTCCAAAAGCCGTGAAGATCATGAGCAACACTTGAGGCTGATACTCCAAAAGCTTCGTGAATATAAACTTTATGCCAAGTTGAAGAAATGCGACTTCTGGCTTGAAGAAGTAGCATTCCTTGGGCACGTGGTATCAAGTCATGGAATATCTATTGACCCAGCAAAGATTGAAGCTATTCAAAGCTGGGAGCAACCTAAATCAGTGACCGAAGTACATAGCTTTCTCGGCTTAGCTGGTTATTATCGGAGATTCTTAGAAGGGTTTTCTCGAATCGCTACTCCCTTAACTCAGCTGACTCGGAAAGATACAAAATTTAGTTGGAACGAGGTATGTAAGAAGAGTTTTCAAGAACTCAAGAGAAGACTCATTTAGCACCTGTTCTGACAATACCATCTGGCTCGGAGGGATTTGTCATCTACAGTGATTCTTCAGGTAAAGGGTTAGGATGTGTTCTCATGCAACATGTGAAAGGCATAGCCTATGCCTCTCGACAACTCAAAGAACATGAGAGAAATTATCCTACTCATTATCTAGGGTTGGCAGCAGTCGTTTTTGCAATAAAGATTTGGAGGCATTACTTGTATGGGGAGAAAGTGGAGATCTTTACGGATCATAAAATCCTCAAATATTTCTTCACTCAAAAGTAACTCAACATGCGACAGAGACGTTGGCTTGAACTGTTGAAAGATTATGATCATACCATCCAATACCATCCCGGAAAAGCGAACGTGGTAGCTGACGTATTAAGTAGAAGATCATATGCGGGTATGAGTGCTATATTGTCAACGCAAAGGCCCATTTTGTGTGACTTGAAAATGATGGAGATAGAGTTAAAGACTCCAGGGACCTATGTGATGATGGCGAACAAATGAGTAGAACCGACTTTAATTGATAAAGTTAAAGCTGCTCAAACTACAGACCTGAAGTTGATGCGTATGAGGAAGAAATTGCAAGAAGGTGCTATGCCGGAAGCAAGAATCGATGAAGAAGGAATACTTTAAGTCAACTCCAGACTTTGTGTTCCTAATGACCCTGATTTAAAGTATAAAATCATGATGGAGGAATACAAAGGCAACAAGAGGCCACAAACCTCTCAGAGAAGAACTCAAGAAGAGATCACATACAAAGAAGGAATACAAAGGCAACAAGAGGCCACAAAAGAAAGACAATGGTCTTGTAGCTGGAGGATCGTGGAGTGACTCTGACAACAACTCAACTCCGAAATCTGGAGATGATGAGGATCCTCAAATAGCTAATCTCTGCCTGATGGCCAAAAATGCAATGGACAAACAAAACGCCAGCATTCATGAAGTAAGTATTGATGAGGTATTTGACTTCAACTCTCCTGATGTAGACATTAATGATCATAGAACTGCACTACATGGCATAACATCTGATATGCATCAATACATGAAGTGGTTTAGAGTTCTGTCTTAAGGATTATTCACTTCTTCAAAAGGAGAAAGAAAAAGTTCAAAAAGAACTGGAAACAGCCCTTCTCAGTACTAATTCTTTCTCTGAGCTTGAAGCTGAGAATAAGCTCTTGAGACAAACAAGTGAGCTCAATGCAAAACGAGAGTCTAGTCTAACCTCAAAAATTGAGGATCTAGAAAAGACCATCTCTACATGGAATAAATCTTCTTCATCCATGGACTCTTTAATCTCTAATCAGAGAAATGTCTCTAATAGAACAGGACTAGGCTTTAGGGGATCTATCTCAGAGTCATGTGTGGAAAAACCAAAGGATGTTAACACTAGTAATGCCTCAGGTTTTAGTAGAGGCATTATATTTGTGAAATCCTCACATAATGATGAGCCTGTCAAAACCTGCTCGGCTAACTTAATTCATATTCCCAGGAGTAAGGGATCTCATGCTGGTCTAGGTTTCAGAAAAGAGAAAAGTAATCTAGCTACTACTCATCAACCTCAAAGGATCGTAGATTCAAATAAAATCAACTCTACCAACCAACCAGGAAGACACAATAGAAGTAAGATATACTCTCCTAAATTAATGAAACAAGAGAACACATGGAAAAGGGGATATCAGCCTAGCAGGAGGATGACCAGTAACCCACAAAAGCCCAAATGGAGGAAGATCTTTCACACACACACTTACATACATCATATCAAATGCTTTGAGTGCCACAAAGTTGGTCACAAGGCTGCTAATTGTCATTATAATTCCATGCAAGTGAGACCCAACATCAAGCAGATTTGGGTCCCCAAGGGTACTAACATAGTAAGACCCATGCAAGTATGGATACCAAAATGAAGATTTAATGTTGCCTCAGGAAAAGAGCTCCGCAAACACAACCTGGTATCTGGATAGTGGATGTTCAAGACACATGACTGGGAACAAAGCCCTTCTGACTAACTTCATAGAGAAGGAGGGTCCCTCGATCATATTTGGAGATAATTGCACTGGCAAGACAAGAGGCTATGGCTCAGCAGGAAATGGTGTAGTATCATTCAGCAAAGTGGCCTATGTGGAAGGACTACAACATAACCTTCTAAGCATTAGCCAACTCTATGACAAGGGTCATCAAGTAACATTCGTCAATAATCAATGTCAAGTCCGAGATCTGAAGACATCTGCAGTAAAGCTAACATGAACAAGAGAAGGAAATGTCTACACAGTAAATCTTGGTCAACTAAGCTCAGACGAGATAATATGCTTTCTGGCTAAAGCATCTGAAGAAATGAACTCGCTATGGCATCGAAGGTTATCTCATCTCAACTTCAAAAGCATGTCCAAATTAGCTTCAAAAGATCTAGTTGCAGGCCTACCCAAATTTAACTTTGTTAAAGAAAGGACCTGCAATGCCTGTCAACTTAGGAAACAGACCAGAAGCTCATTTAAGAGCAAAACCATCAACTCAAATGACAAGACTTTGTAATTACTACATATAGATCTTTTTGGACCAATTTCAACGACAAGCCTTGGGGGAAAGAGATACTCACTGGTCGTAGTCGACGACTACACCAGATTTATATGGGTATTCTTTCTAACCTCAAAAGATGAAATAAGCCCCCAACTAATCAAGATGTTCAAGATGGTGGTGAATGTGAAAGGAGAGAAAATCAAGGCCATAAGAAGTGATCATGGTAGAGAATTCGATTTCTTAGAAATGGATCAGTTCTGCACAGACAATGGGAGTAGTCGTAACTTCTCAGCTCCACGAACTCCCCAACAAAATGGAGTTGCTGAGAGAAAGAACGGGACATTAATAGAGGCTGGAAGGACTTTACTAGCTGCAGCTCATCTACCGAAGTACTTCTGGGCAGAAGCGGTCAACACTGCATGTTATACTCAGAACAGATCACTCATACACTCTACGATTAAAAAGACTCCTTATGAACTTTGGAAAGGAAGAAAGCCAAATATCAGCTACTTTCATGTGTTCGGCTGCGTATGCTACATACTCAACAATGGAAAGCGGTACTTGACAAAGTTTCAACCAAAATCAGATGAAGAAATCTTTCTTGGATATGCCACAGACAGCAAGGCCTACAAGTGTTCAACAAGAAGACACTGAGTGTAGAAATCTCGATTCACATCATCTTTGATGAAACAGACTCAGACAAAACAGTGCTCCAAGACACTACGACTAGCAATTCAAACACTACGAATGAGGTCGTCGAGCCCAATACTACGATCGTAGTGCCTGATAATGAAATCGTTGAGCAAGAGAATGATATCGTAGAGAGGCCTATGCCAGACAATGAACCTTCACATCAAGAAAAAGAAATAGATCTTGAAGATCTGAGACAAGAAGGCATAAGAACAGATGTTCCAACAGGAAGCAGATGGGCAAGAGATCACACTCAAGATATAATTATTGGAGATCTGAACGCAAGAGTCAAGACAAGAGCTTCTACCCAAAATTAATGCTTCTATCTAAGCTTCCTATCTCAAATAAAACCAAAGAAGATAGAGGATGTTATGGAAGATTCCAGCTGGATAGAGGCCATGTAGGAAGAACTTAATCAGTTTGAGAGAAGTAGAGTTTGGAGATTGGTTCCAAGACCAAACAACCATCCTATAATTGGAATCAAGTGGGTCTTCATAAACAAGATGGATGAAGATGGGGTGATAACAAGGAATAAGGCTACTAGACTAGTAGCCAAGGGATACTCTCAGGAAGAAGGCATTGACTATGACTAGACATTTGTACCTATTTCCAGACTAGAAGCCATCAGAATATTCCTTGCCTTTGTTGCTCACATGAAATTCAAAGTCGTTCAGATGGATGTCAAAAGTGCATTCTTGAATGGTGAACTTCAAGAAGTAGTCTATGTAGAGTAGCCTCCAGGTTTCATCAATCCATCTCTTTCTAATTATGTCTTTAGATTAGACAAAGCTTTATATGGTCTTAAACAAGCACCTAGAGCATGGTATGAAACACTGACTAATTTTCTTATAGAAAATGGGTTCACTAGAGGTAGAGTAGATACCACATTATTTCTTAGAAAATATAAGGATAAGGTCCTATTAGTTCAAATCTATGTTGATGATATCATATTTGGTTCTACTGATGAAAAATTATGCAAGAGATTCTCCAAGCTGATGCAGAGTAAATTCGAAATGAGCATGATGGGTAAGCTGAACTTCTTTCTTGGACTGCAAGTGAAGTAGACTGATGAAGGAATTTTCATAAACCAAGCCAAGTACATCAAAGACTTACTCAAGAAGTATGGCATGGAATCAGCCTCTCCCATGAAAACCCCAATTGCTCCTGCTACCAAGCTTAACAAAGATGAAAAAGGTAAAAGTACTGATATAACTCAATACAGAGGTATGATTGGCTCTCTTTTATATCTTACTGCCAGTAGACCAGATATAATGTTTGCAACATGCATTTGTGCTAGATTTCAGGCATGTCCTAAAGAATCTCATTTAACTGCTGTAAAGAGGATTTTCAGGTACCTCAAGGGTACACCCCACTTGGGGCTTTGGTATCCCAAGGAATCCTCATTTGAGCTAACAGGCTATACAGATGCTGATTTTGCAGGCTACAAAATAGATAGAAAAAGTACCTGTGACACTTGTCAATTACTAGGAAACAGACTTGTGTCCTGGTTTAGTAAAAAGCAAAACTCAGTATCTACCTCAACTGCAAAAGTTGAATACATTGTTGCTGGCAGTTGCTGTGCTCAGATCCTTTGAATGAAAAATCAACTAGCAGATTATGGGTTTGAATTCAAATCCATACCTATTCATTGTGATAATACAAGTGCAATTGCTATAACTCATAATCCTGTTATGCACTCTAGAAATAAGCATATAGAAATAAGATATCACTTCATTAGGGATCATGTACAAAATGGAAATATATCTTTACAATATATCCCTACTGAAAACCAACTTGCTGATATTTTTACAAAACCTCTAGATGAATCCAGATTTAACAAGTTAATTAGTGAGCTAGGCATGCTTAACTTAGAACCATGAAAAATATGCTCTAGTATATGCTAACCATACAGGTTTTAAGGCTATGTTCGAAATCATCAAGATGATTAAAAGAAGTCATCAATTATAGAAACAAAGTATCATAGAATGACGTCGATCGCAGTGAAGACTCAACGATCGCAGCACGGACTCAATGATAGCAGAGCTACATCAACAAAAATAAAGGAGCACCCTATGATGATCAAGTATAAAATAAATCAATCTCTCTGATAAGTGCCTCAGGGACAAACCTAACCCTTATCTCACTCAAGAGGTTGGCCCTTCCTGAGCTACCTTAAACCAAGAAGAATGCTATATCAAAAGTTTATAACAAAGACTTGATAAGTCAGACTCGACGATCGTAATTCAGGCTCTACAAGTGCAGCCCAGACACGACGATTACTGAACAGACTCTACGATTGCAGATCAGACTCGATGACTGCTGAACAGACTCGATGATTTCAAAGACCATCTCAACGATCGTAGTCCTCTTGGAGAAGACATTAGCTCAGAAGAAGTTAAGGGCAATTTAGTACTATCCATCTCTGTCAGACTCGTAGAGCCAAGCAAAATTCGACACCTGTCCCACTCAGAAAAATAGAGAGAGGGAAGTTTCAAGTATAAATCAAAATCGTCCTTTTGAAATCTGAAGTTCAAAAGATCATCTCTCTCATCTTCTCTTAAATAGAAACCCTAAATCAGTATCAAGCTCTGTAAGCCTCACTTCTTACAAAGAAATCAATGGCAGCTTCCAGTGTCGTTTTTGGCTACAGACTGTGTTTCGACGATTTCAAAACCGCTGAACCCCAATTTCACAAGACTCTATCGCTACTAAAGAAGACGGGTCTCGAAGAAGCTTTGGGTATGGACACATTGATCTACCCGAAGCTGGTAAAAGAGTTCTACAATAATGGGGTGTTTGAAAATAACACAATCACTGCAAAAGTCAGAAACGTTGAATTCAAACTAAAGGCTGAGGACATCAACCTAGCCCTAGGTCTCAAATCAGAAGGGTACCCATCCATAGAAGACATAGATTTTCACAAGGGTCTCAAGAAGATGCATCACAAGAAGTCACCTTCTGTTAAAGGATGCAAAAAGAAGGAATTCCCACGAAGGTATGAGTTTCTTGCTAATATTATTGGAAAATGTATCTGTTGTAAGAGCTCAGGTCATGACTCTGTGAATGAAACACAACTCAAGCTCATGACCACCATATGTTATGGAATACAACTCAACTATAGTGCTCTACTGCTTGAATGGATTGGGAAGTGGTTGAGCAGCTCAAAGAAGACGAAGAGCTCGCAAAAGATGTTCTACGGATGATTTATCAGCATTATCCTACAGGCTGCTCTTGGTGACCTAATTGAGGATGATGAAGGAGAAGCCATAAACCCAAATCGACGAATGACCCAGCAGCTGTTTGAAAACTTGAAGAGAAATCCAGCTGAAAATGTGAAGTTGATGTCTGAATCCAGTGGTCGATCTGGTGAGATAAAAGGAATAGGAGTGCCAGGGAATATGTCTATTGTCAAAGAAACTGAGGAAGAAGAAGAAAAAACTAACAGGGGAGAACCCATTGCTTTAATCAGAAAGAGCAAAGAGAAAAGGAAAGCCAGAATTTCAGAAGAACCCCAAGGATCCACCACCAACAAACCTGTAGAGTCCTCAGAGATTAAAACTCTAAGGATTCGAAGGATAAAGGAACAGCAAGCAGAGGCAGAAGAAGGTAGAGCAACTATATCTCAGTTTCTAAAGATGAGTAAGACCAATCACAAGAGCAAAAAGTCATCAGTCTCTTCGATCGTCGAGTCCCATCCGAACGTAGAGCCCAGGCCAGATAAGGAAGCAGCTGCATCAAATATCTTAGCTGATCTGTAGGACACAACTAAAGAGATTCCTGAGGCTATAGCACAGCCTAAAAGGCCAAGAAGAAAACTAGTTAAGAAGTATATTCTTGCCAATGAAGCAGTGCTAAGAAGGGAAGCAAAAGAACTGAATGCTAAAAAGGAACCAGCAAGTGAATGTCAAGAAGTCATGGCTCTTGCTGAGGGGGAGACCCCTGAAGATCTCATGATAGAGGATACACCCATTGAGGGGGAGATGCCAGAAAACCCCATCTCAGAAGGTGCTCCAGCTGAGGGGGAGCCATTGATCTTACCAAATATTGATCAAATTGAGGAAGAAGCTCATAACATCTTTACAGCAGAAGAAGAGGTTCCTGCAGGAAATGAAGAAGAACCAATGTAAGAACACCTTGAAGCCATTGAGATAATGGAATCCTCAGATGAAAACAAAGAAGATGATGAAGACAATGAGGTTGAGATCATTGCAGAAGGCATAGATGGGTACAGAAGAGCCAACTATGAACAACTATTTGGATACCTACCCATGATGCCTTTTTACCAAGCTCAAATTTTGAACTCTTGGGATCACATGTTCTGGATTTTCAAAGAATATCCAGCCATCTCAATGTTGGCTAATGGATTCCCAGGGAAATTCAAATTTGCCAAGAAACTTCTCACCAACAATTCCTCCTCAAAGGACAAACTTGAGGTACTATCTATTCTAACTATTTTCAAAACCAATCATTTGCCATTAGCCTCATTCAATCAATTTTATGAAATCCCACAATGGTTGCAAGTGATTCCTCATCCCCAAAACCAATTTCTAGTTACAGGGTCCCAAAATACTGTAACTGAAGAACCAAATGTGACCAACCTTATAAGGCTACCAAATCCTATCATCTCTATGATTACTGACTCTAACCCTTTGGTAGAGTGTACACCTCAAATCGTAGAGTCGCCAAGCTTCACCGTCCAAACCCAGGCTCCTACATCAAATATTCCTTCCTCATCCAGAAATGAATGCTTCAATCTTGAACTTGCTCTCTACTCTCTGCAAGATCAATTCAAGAGCACATCAACTCCCCCACAAATTCCAAATCTGAATGAGATCCTGTCAGAACTATCCACAAAGGCTGATTTGACAGCAATGTCTGAGAAAGTTGTTAAGGAACTCGACGAGAGTGTAGAAGATCATACTGCACTTATACAGCTGCGATTGACATCAATGATCAATGCTGCAAACAATCTTCCAAGCTCCCTGAGCTCCGAACTGTCTAAAACACTCAAAGAGATTATCAAAGAAATGCTCCAGAGCATAAAGGACAAGGATGATATTCACTTCCAAGCAGCCAAAAGACATCGGGATGCTATCTTAATTCTACAGAAAACTCAAGAATCTCATAACCAACTGATGATACAAAGCATCCAAAATCTTCAGACTACTGTCAAAGAATTCCAACAATTCTATGTCAGCACTGGCCAGCAAACAAACAACATCCTCTCCATCAAGAGAAGCTAGGTCTGAAGCTCTAATCGAAGAAAATAGAGAAGACACTGCTCAGACCAAGAGTCAGCTCCACGAGCTTGTCCAAGGAGTTGCTCGCCTCTCCGAAGACATTCAAACCCTTGAATTTCATTTTTGAACCATCTGCAATGCTTAGACTTTGTTTTGTCTTTTGAAAATATTTGGTAGGAATTATAGCTTCTTTGATACAATTCATATCAGTACCACTATCTACTAAAGCAGTAGTGTTGACAATGAAATCTTTATCAATAACCAAATTTATTTGAATATACCATTTTTGGTATGTAATTCTTTCCATAAGCATTAAATAATAAGGAATTTTCTTATCTTCTTCTTCCTCGAGAGAGGGAGTTATTTGTGGATTTTCAGGGATTTTTCTCTTTTTTTTTGCAAATTTAGCAAGAGTTAGATTTTCAATTAATACTAATCTGCTTGTGAGATTATTAATCTCTCTTTTTTGGTTATTATCCTCTTCTCTTAAGTCTTTCAGAGTTATTTCTTTTTTAGGTTCAGAATTAATCTTGTTAAAGACTTCCTATAAAGTGTAAGACTTATAAATTTTTGGTTTTTTAATTTCTTCAATTTCTTCTTTTGCTTGTTTTAAGCATTTTTCCATTAGATTTCTTTGTTCAACAAGGTCATTAACCTGTTCAATTATATCTAATAGGAAACTTTCATTTTTTGTTAAAACATTAATACTCAGACCATTCATCTATAGAATAGATTTATAAAAATCTTCTTCTGTTTTATAGTGATCTGCACATTGAATTGAATTATCAGAGTTAGGGGATGAATCATTATCAGAATCATCAATATCAGAAGTGGAATTAGAAGAATTATCATATTCAGATATATCAGAATGTAATAACAAACTTTAAATTTGCTCTTTGATATTATCATTTAATTCTAGAGCATTAATTTTCTTATTGACTTTTTGACTCTTTTTCTTTCCTTTATTAAAGGATTTCTTCTTTTTGTAATATTCTTCAGAAGATTTCTTATTTCTATGCCTATATTTTCCACTATAAGCTTTTTTCTTTTTATCTATTTTCCTTTGAGGAACAGATATAAAAGGGTAACTAAATTGGTGGCATAATTCGCCAACTTCCTTTCTATTTGAAAGACCATGCTTTTTAAGATGTGCCTTACGGTTTAAATCATTGTATAAAGCTAAACCTTCAGGAGTGATTTCTCCGATTAATTCTCCGTACGTGTAATTATCATATGGTATAACCATTCCACCATTTTTATTTCGGAGTTTAGTTTTAACCTTTTCTGCAAATAAAGCAGGCAAACCAGAGATAAATTTCTCTTTCCAGAAGGTAGAATTGCCATCTGTTCTCATAACAATGTTAGACAAGAATACGTCTTTGTACCATCTAAAATGTGTTAGAGTAGGACACTTTAAATTGATTAATAATTTTTTGCTTCTATCCATATTGGATAAAGCATTTCCAACAAAGTGTTTGATTATTGTTTGGATTAATGTATAAATATTATCTTCAGCAAATTCATGTTTGATTTGTGAAGTGTTTGGATATGTCATATTCACAGTTTTTAATGCATTCTCAATTTCATATTTTTGAGCAGTTGTGAGGATATTATCCCACCATCCTTTTAATTGATCAATAAATCCAGAAGTGATAAAACTAGTTATTTGTTTATCAGTATTTCTACTGGTTCTACACACAGTTGCATACATAAGCATTTAATGCAAAACAGTGAATATTGAATGCTCAGTTAAGCCATCTATATTCCATTCATAGATGTGATCAGCACTGTAATATGATCTTTCAGTGTTTATGAAGTTTTCTTCAAACAAGATGTCCATGGGAGTGGGCCTTGGATAATAATATCTTCCATATGGAAGCCTATTGTTTGACGATTTGTCAAAACTGATCTTATTAAGATCAAGAGTATTTTCCTGAGATATGTTATCAGGCAATCTAAGTTTTCTGAAATTATCATTTAATTTATTTAAATGATTTATTCATCATTTGAATCTTCTTCTTCTTTTTCTTTATTGATAACAGATAACTGTTTTGAAGTAGAAGGATTGTCTTTTATCTTTAATTCGGATAATTGTTTAACCAATTTCTTCATAAATTCATTTTATCTTCTGGTAGAGAGATTAAATTTAGTTTCTGTTGGTGGTTTAATATTAACAGGATCAATTTTTTATGTTTTATTAACCAGATCAATCTTTGTTGAATCTTTATTTGATTCAATCTTGTCTTCAATGCGAGTTAATTGTTTCGCAATTGTTTGAAGACATGTATTGGTGTAATTATTTTGTCTTATGACTTTATTAAATTCAACATCTTTGTTATCAACAGTGTTGATAGGTTCTGCAAAAGCATTAGATTTTATTTTTATTCCTAAATTATTGGTTAGAATAATAGGAACTTCTATGGGAGGATAAATGGATAGGACCTTTTTTCCTTCAATTGTTTCCCACGCTTTGTAGAAATTTTCAATCATTGCTATTTCTTTATCTTTAAGATCATGAAAAAGGAAGAACCAATCAATAAAGGGAATATTAACTTTATTTGTTTCTAAATAATTATAATATTCTTTTTTGAAAGTGGTTAAATCCTTTTTGGAATAATATTTGAAATACCAATTTCTGAAAATTTTATTTTTCTCGTCTTGGAATTCATCATTAATAGTTTTTCTATCTATGCCAAATTTTGATTTGTTGTTATTAACAACTTCTATTATATTAATAGAAAATCCAAGATCGGAAGGAGTAGGAGATTCAATCTTAAGCGATTTTAATTTGTAAATTCCATGGGGGATTTGGTTGGGAGATTCGAAAGTTCCCATGACACTATTAGCATCAATATTGAAATTTGTTTGAAATTGATCATTCCTATTAGGATTATAAGAAGGAATGGATGAGGTAGACGCTCTACTAGGAGGAATAGAAGTTGATGTAGTAGTAGGAGCCTTACTATCATTCTTCTCAAAATTAGTAACATGAAATCTAGCCATTCTATTAGACTGACCGAAGTAGATTATAACATTTCCATTTGGAGTTTCAATTATTTGTTCAGCATTTTTATCATTATTTTCTTCCGGTTCAAGAAGAGCAGCTCTATGAAGAGTCCATTGTTCAGGGATGGTTAATTCAGACCATGTCAAGGTCTTGGGAATACTTAAGAAAGATTTAGAAACATTTGTTTCAAAAAGAGTAGTTTTTCCCTTAATATTAAATCTTTTGGCTTTAGGAGCTAAAGTGTTAAGGGTTTTTAAAAAAACTCTATAAATTAAGGCAATATTTTCTATGCCTAATTTCATATCATATCCCTTATTTTCAATTTGAAGGATCAAGACATCGAGAAGATGTTTGTGTGTTAAAGAGACTTCAAAATTGGGGTAACAATTAAAATAGCCTGGGCCATTGCAAAGACTGGTTTGAATTAATCCTATTAAGGAATCATGAAATCCAGTTGTGACAATTATCACGGAGTGCTATCATTAAGCAAGGTGTCTAACCCATCACAGGGTTAGTGGCTTTATGCCAATAGAAACACATCCTAGGTGTAAGAAGTTATAATCTTCTTTATATTGTTTGATATCCTTATTAAGGAGTTGTATGCTTTCATACATTTGAGAGATTGGGATTGTTCTCTCAACAGTTTTAATAATTGTTTTTGATTAGAGATCAAAAGTTCCAATCTCATAAACCTGATTAGGTTTAACCTTAGGTAGAGACAAATTTTTTAGGTGCTCTTCAAGATTGCTATAAGCAATTTCTGACATGTTTTTAACATGATCTTTGCGTCTTTTGTCCTTCTAGTACTATTAGTACTAGGACCAATTCCTAATGACCGAAGCATTCGACTTTCAAATAATCTATAAGATTAATCCTTTTCTTCTCATATAATCTATAAGATTAATTTCTTTTTTCTCATATAATCTATAAGATTAATCTCTTTCTGTTCATATAATCTATATGATTAATCTCTTTCTTCTCACCTAATCTGTAAAACTAACCTCTTTCTAGCACATCTGTCAACGTTTTACGACCGAAATATAGAACTAACAACGCCAACACACAGCAACAATAACGTTCCACCAGAGCAAGCGACTTGGGTGACGTCCCACTAGATTAATATCACTTTCACAAATTAAATAATCAGATTAAGATTACCTAGCTCTCACAAATTATGTGATCAAATTGAGATCACTCTCACAAATTATGTGATCAGATTAAGATCACTTTCACAAATTAAGTGATTATCTTCTGCTTAAAAATTAGTTCATGGCTTTGATACCAAATATAGAGCACAAACTAATCGTAAGCTATAAGCTAAATTATGCTATTAGCATATAAAACATGTAAATTTAACATGCACACTTGCACACTTGCACATCACCTGCACACTAACAAGCTAATTCACATCACTTGCACACTTGCACACTAATGCACATCACTTGCACACTTGAACAACACCTGCATTAATGCACAAAACAGAGGCATTCAAAACCATACTACTAATGTTGTAAGCTTATATTGCCATTCAATTAACAAAAAGCAGAGGCAATTCAAAACCATACTGCTATAATAGCAAGCCCTACATTAATGCACAAACCATACTGCATCATACACACACTGCAATTGCCCAACTGTTATAATAACCACACAATGGTAAAAAAATGATTCTAATCAAAATGATATAAATAAAAACAATTCAATAGAAAACCACACTACTACAAAACAATAAATAGATAACGCGTAAAAATCGTTGTTGTTGCTGTCCCAGAAACGTCGTGGTTAAGGGTGTCATCTATTTGACACACTTTATACAACGTTTTTAAAATGTTGTAGTTTGACACATTATACAACGTTATTTTCTTAAAAAACGTTGTAGATTTTTTTCCATAAATTATTAAATGCTTGAAACATTGTAGATGATATGATTCCACAACTTTTTCTGGCTTAAAATGTTGTAGTTTAATATATCAGATAACGTTTAGACACATTTACACAACGTTTAGAATGTTTCATCTATTTAAACAAATTTATATAACGTTTTACAAACGTTGTAGTCTGACTTAAAAATGTTGTAATACATACACATAACAACTGTATCAACCATTCAAAATACAAAAGGTCTAAATTTTCATTTAAATTTAAAGCCAAAATGTATCAACCATTCAAATTATATCTCAATAATACCATTCGTTTACAGTTTCAAATTACTACATCCACAAAATATATACCAAACTATCTATATATACATCTCAAATTCACTTTTCAATATAAATTACTACTATATTAAATTGTGAATTTGATTACATCCACAAAATAAACCAAACTATCAATAAAATTAAGCTACTACCTAAGCATGTGCAAAAAAGCCTAGGTTCTCCCAAAATACGTACATTCATCTAATCCTGTACATATCCACCGTTAACTCGAGGTTCTACATGTAGCTACTCACATACGCTGTCCACTCATCCCGTTCTTCGTCAATTTGTTCTTGTGTGTACGTTAATCCATTTGTCTTATCCCGCTGAAATAAAAGAACAAGGTAAAGGTGTATATTAAGATAAATAGCGAGATTAAAAATCAACACATTGACAAATGATAAGCATATGCCATAAAACTAGGAAATTGCAGCCTAGGATAGCTTGAAGTATTAATGAAAGTCAAAGGAACAAAATATTAGTGAAAACAACGAGACATACCCAAGTTTACGAGCAAATGGCAACACAAAACCGCCAAGGCAAAGGTCAACATGGAAACAAACTCCAAAACTAAAAGATAATTCACCAAGCTCCTTCAGGAATTCCGAAATTTGGTTAGTGAAAAACTGTAAACAATCAGATATTTTTATGAGCAAATCAGGGAGTCACACCTCAATAGGGTCAATGATTCCATGTGGAAAACCAAGTGCAGATCCAACAATCTGTAGATTCATGAATTTCAGACATTTGAAAAGACGTACACAAAACATAGCTAAAAAAGAACACCAGAAACTGCAAAATGACAGACAACATAGCCTAATCCTCACTTGAGAAGGGATCAATTCTTAAGTTTTGGAATTGAAAGCAACAGAGGATACTCGTGCAAGAAAAATATACAATGGATTAAGGAACTCACTAATAAGGCCATATTTGCGCAAGAAATTGGCTGATGTTGCAGCATCCCAATCGTAATTACAGCACTTCCTAGTTAGGACTGCATCTTTCATTACTTCTCTACACAAAGGACAGTGAAGTTCTGGCGGAAGATCACCAACAGAACGAGTAGAAGGCATCCCTTCAATCTCCTTTTCAAAAAGCAGCCCTGTTATAAACCCAAATATCAAGGAAAAAATCATTTTGTAAAAGAATTTCCATTAGAAGTACGAGTAGCAAGACTACTAGTAGAAGAAAAAGTGAGCTTAATCATTTCTAGGACCATATTACATTAAAATATGAAAACAAGAACACAAATGTAATACCACTGTCAACAAGCAGGCATACATAAAGCATAAACACCATTATATAGATTCAATCTTTAGAAAAAGAGCCACTATATAAAATCTATATGAAATAAGTTGGATATTCTAGCAATATTTCCTACTAAATTTCCAGCTTGATAACCAGATATGTATAGAAGTTCATCGACCAAGTTAAATATCTGCAAGATATTCAAGCATTCCCAAATAATATACTTTTTGAAAATAATTAATAATAATCCACAAACATAAGTTTTTAAAATATATGTATAAATCAGGTAAACTGCTAGAATCTCATGCTGAGAGACAGAGAGATAGTTCAATCTTTTATTTAGATCAAGATTCAAATTCCCAATTAAACCAAGATATGAAAAGGTGAACGCTCAAATATATTAAATAAGATTAGATAAACTCAAATGTATTGTATTTGTGTTCAACATTAGCAGACGAGTACACGTGGATCTTGGCGATTGCATGTATATGTGGGATTAATCAGTATGTCCAAAAAATGATATTAGGTGACCATGACCATAATTTTCTTATGAAGTTTTAAAACTTGGGATAACAACTGAAATGGATTTAATTCTAGCACTATTAATAATGAGTGGTGTAAAGATTATTTATAAAAATAAAAATAAAAGAAAAACAAAAATAAGAAAAGTGGTAGTATTATAAAAACATATAAGCTGGCACATGCCATTATAAGAATATTCTCAAACATGTTTCCATAGAACTGCATTTCACACAAAATCTCAATTTCTGTCTGAATATACCTCCCAATACAAGTCATTATTTGTGGCAACTATGCCGATATGACCATGGAAAGATGGATATTAAATATGGTTGTACAAGTGAAGAGAAAGTTTGCCTATTCTCATCCTTTGGTAAAGGAGGTTGAAAACAGATATTAAAATAAACTACCTAACTCAGAAACTAGAGAAGCAAGGAAAGGAAGACCATTTTCACAGGAGATTTCAACCAAATAGAACTTGGGGTTATAAACAATATTAGCAATTTCAATACAATAATTACCAATGCCAAATAAGCTAACAGCAATTTAAAAAACTCATAAACTAGTTCGTGTATAAACTACACATTAGTGATTTGTAAAGATGATAGATATATGGTTATACCCTCAATGTAAACAAAGTAAAACAATTACTGGGATCAACTCTAAAGATAAAGAAACTAACCTTTGTCTGGAAATCAACGTGATCAGAAGCAGCCTTATACAGTGTATCCACCACCTGCTTGGAAGAAGGCTTCAAAGAGAGCGACTTGTCAACCCATACCCCATTGGCGAACGACAACCGAGGCCCACCTGCGGCGCTACCGGTTGGCAAAAACAAGGTCAACGAGCTGAGAAGAAAGGGAATTAAGCTCGTCCGTAGTTTTCGATTTAAGACAAAACAGCAATTGGTCTAGGTTTGGCCATTAGAACCCGCTGCGATCAAGCTGAGAACAACGTGGATCGAAAGGGGCAAGAAAACAACGTTAGAATCTTTTCCATGGTTTAACAGAACGTGCTTTGCCAGGGTCAGTGAGACGTCGGTTTGGTTGCTGATCGATTGGCGGAGGTTCATTTCTAGGGTTTGCAGAGGATTTTGTTCAGTCGAAATTGGAATGAGATATAGTATGATTTAAATTATAAAAAAGAGGATAAGAAGGCATTTTTCCACCGACGAGGACACGTTGAATCTCAAGCAAGTTGACTGTCTCGTATTGTATATGCTTCCATGTTAAGATATAAAAAGCTTCTTCTTTTCTTCAACGCCGTACCGCGGCATTTGCGTGGCAGCACAGAGTGGTGCTATTACTCCATCTGTACTGTACGTATCCCCCTTACATGTACAGCCATATTTCTAGGGTTAGAGGGAGTCGAGAGGGAGGAGAATGAGATGTGCTGCATATCTGAGTGAGAGAGTTGAGCTACAGATCTTGAGCCGTCGATCTATAAGGAGTTAGAGGGAGTCATCGTCAGATCTAAAACTGGTTAAGAGGGAGGTTTTTCTTCTTGTTTCTACACAGTAGGTGAAATGAGAGAGACAGAGTTGAACAGAGAGAACACGCGGGACTTTTAATTTCAAATTTTTCAGTTCGGCGTTTTTTTTCCTTCGTGTTTTTTAAAATCAAAAATTGCCCTTATAAATACATAACTTTTTTTCATATATATCTACAACATTTTGTTAAAAAACGTTGTAAAAAAAATACCACAACATTTTTTTTAGTAAAACGTTATCTTTTAAGTGTTATCTTTTTATGATTTTGTACTAGTGTCAAATTGTTATAAACTTCCATGAACTACTATTGTCATTCAATTTAGTAATTAATTCTCAGTACATTCCACAAATCAAAGTCAATTTAAAATAGTTGTCTAACAGGCCTATTACAAAATGCATCATACACTGCAATTTACAATCCCAGCCACACCTTGGCCCTAAGCAACATACATACATCAATAATTCATAAGCTTAGGAGTAATTATTTGCAGTAGGACCCAAAAAATATCCTAAACTGGATATATACATCAATAATTCATAAGCTTATTACCCAAAAAAAGAACAAAAAAATTCCAAAAATCACATCCAAACACTATTTTATCTGTAGTTGGCCCTCCATTGTTTGGTTTCCTAAACTGGATTTTCTCTCTTTTGGATCGTGCTGCAGCTTCTAGGTCTCCTAGTGTTGTACATTGTTTTCCCTTCCATGTGTATTCCTTGGGTTGTAATATATCATCTGAGTCATTTCTTTGGCTACCCTCACAATGGATTCCACCTTGCCACTTTGTAAAACTTCCTGCTTGCTCTTGCTTAACATTCATTCCACCTGGCTCCATTGTAGACTCATGTGTTATTGTCATTGGTGGAGGTTAAGAAGCTTGAGTACGAGCCTCAGAAGTCTTTTGAACCTTTTTAGCCCTCTTAGCCTTTGGAGGAGGTTGAGATGATTGATTTTGTGAAGCCTGTGAATATTGTGAAATCACATCTAGCTGCTTATTCAGTTTCTAAAAATAGACAAACAGAAATGTATTATGTATTAAACCCAATATAGGATCTTGAAAAAGCACATAAATAAAAACACACAGTTAACTTACTTGAGGACACCTTCTTGAATTGTGATCCCATTCCTTGCGAAATCCACATTTTAATAATATTTTTTCCTCCCAACAACTTTACGCCTGCCTACAGGAGTATGTTTAACTGGTGGCAAAGGTAGCTCAATCCGAGTAGGATCCCACTCAGATATGTGCCTTATAGGCTCAATGTTGTGACTGTAAACCTTTAGATACATATCCTTAGTTAAACACTCATGTACATATGTGTATGGATCATGTCTTATTTTGTTAATGCATGACACAGCATGAGCACAATGTATTCCAGACAAGTACCACCTCCTATAGGTACATGTTTTTTCCCAAATCCACCACAAATGAATGGACCCTAGAAGTCATAGTCACTGTAAACCTCCCACCACCACCTAACCACAATGGCAATCCACCCCCTGCCTGAACTTTCCATTTTTCTACTTTTTTAGCTATTCTAGGGCACACTATACCATTATATTTCAACATCATTTCTCTCCTTTTAACAATCCTATTCATGCAATATAATCTAAGTCCTTCTAGACACCCTATTACTAGTTTCACTCTAGCCTTAAGAATTTTGCTATTAAATACCTCACAATGGTTATTGATATACATGTCACTTTTGCATATGGTATGAAAATGAGACCTACTCCACTGAGCAGGTGGCTTAGGAGCTAACCATTCATATGCACTCTTATCTTCCTTTTATAACACCTACATTGCCTTTTGAAAGACATAAGGATTTGTAGATTTGGCAGTATTCCAAACCAATTTTCTTAATCTAGAGCCTTTATGTATTTGCCAAAAGTTCTTATATAAATGCATAACGCAATGTCTGTGTTCAGCACTTAGGACCACATCTTCTAAAGCATTAATCAAACCCTGGGGACAAAAAAGGTAATTTATCAGAAACATGCAATCAATGTAATAATTGATGGAATAAAATATATATAAATGGAGAGATATTTATACCTTTTGTTTATCTGAAATGAATGTGCAACCTCCATCATTTGAAATCCCAAGATCTTCTACCAGCAAGTTCATAAACCACACCCAAGACTGAGTGTTCTCAGATTCAACAATAGCCCAAGCAACTGGCCACATACCATTGTTAGGGTCAACACCAACTGCAGTCAATAACTGGTCCCCATATAGTCCTTTGAGAAAATAGCCACCAAGCCCCACCAATGGTCTACACCCCAATTTAAATTCTTCTTTTAAGAGGCTGCAGATAAACATAAAATCTCAAAAATCTGCCTAAGTCTTGTCCCTTCTCTGGTTCCACTCTCTTCAAGATACAAGTACTCCCAGGCATGACTCTTCAACAATTATCCACTGTGCATTTATACAATAATTATCCCACTCTCTGCAACAAGTATGCATTTTTTGTAACCTAGTGATTTTAAATGTGAGCTCTCTTTGCACCTTTTTAGCATAAAAGTACCATGTACATGGCTCCACACACCTTGTTTGGATCTTATTTAACATGTTTTTCTTGAAATACACCTTCCTTCCTTATTTGATGCCATGATTTCTGATTGCTGCCCTCACTTCAGTGACATTGGTAAATGTCATTCCCAACACAAACTTAGGATCCTCTATGACACCTTCCCTAAATTCTGGATACCCTTTATGTTCTTGTTCAGGTGGTTCAGGATAAAACTCATCAACCCTAGGCATCCTTTCCACATCAGAGTCATCATAGTCAAAGGATGAAAATCCTGGTTCATGTGGTTCTTCTTGTGAAGTTTGGGTTTCTATAGTTTGTTTTCCCTTCCCTTTGTTAGTGGCAAATCTTGTTCCTTTTCCTTTGCCTTTCTATGTTATAGTTGCACCCTTCCCTTACCTTTGTTTTTCCTTCCCTTTGTTAGTTGCCCCATCCTCAGTCCCCTAGTCTGATCACCCTCTGTCCAATCTTCAGTACCCCTAGTCTGATCACCCTCAGTCCACCTAGTCTGATCACCTTCTACCCCATCTTCAGTCCCCCTAGTCTGATCACCCTCAACCCCTCCCCAAATTCATCACTCTCAGTCCCCTCAGTCTGATCACCCTCTACCCCCTCCCCAAATTCATCACTCTGATCACCCTCATCCCCCTCCCCAATTTCATCATCCTCTCTTAATTCTCAATTCATTCTCCCACAGAACTATCTATATAACTTTCATTAGTTGACTCTATTTCATCATCCCTAATTGAAATCAAATCTTTGCATTCATTAATATTATCAACTTCAACTTCAAAGAAAGTTTCTACTCCCACAGGTCTAATTACCTCCAAATATATTTCAACTAGTCTACTAGAAGGGATAAGCAAACTATAAGAACCCGAATTTTCAGAAAATATTAAAATAAGAATTTAGTGAATAAAATTCTTAAAGCATGAGATGGGTTCGAACAAGAATATAAATGTGTTATGAGGTATGTGGTATTGTGTTACATAGGGTAATATGAGCTATGTAATAAGTGATGCTGTGTTTAATAAATATATATATCATTATTATATATTTATTATAAATTGTAGAGATGAATTAGTAAAAAGATGGATAAGATTTATCTATCCGCATTAAATAATTTATAGAATTATTTTATCATAGTAAGTTGGTGACATTAAATATCCTTGATAACCACCAATTTCTTGAGTATATATACGCGTAAGTATCAAGTCTAAGGTAGTGCAACCGTACCCCTTTAATGGTTGATGTATAGGAGCTGGGCTAAACGATTCCTTCAGAGAGCGAAGGTATATACGAATTAGTAACCGATCTAACTCACTGTGAAAATAGTGTAGACGAGACGAAAACTAATTTGTTGGTTGTTTGTGGAAAACCACTCAGTGTACTATATTGAATACTATTAAAGATTCGACGCGTGCTAGGTTTATACTTGTATGTGTGTATGTTATTGACGAAAGAAGAAAATCAATATACCTTTAAATTGGTTAGAGAATTATTAAGTAAATTAATATACGACGAGAAGTATGTATGTGTTATATATATCTTGAATTATGTGAGTTGGTGGAAAGAAATATTATATATATATATATATACGAGGAGGATCTAAAGCGGACCAAAGAACGGATCAAGGCAAAAACACGCGGGTTTCAGGGCCAACCCGCGGGTTGGTCCAACCCGGACCCTGAAACTCGCGTGTTTTTGCCTTGGTCCGTTCTTTGGTCCGCTTATTTGGTCCGCTTTAGATCCTCTCCGTATATATATATATATATATATATATATATATATATATATATATATATATATATATATATATATATATATGAGATCTCTATAGTTAACCAACTATTAAGGGAAATAGAGTTTGAACTTGAAGTTTAATTTCTAAATTATTGAAGAATGTAGTCATTGGAGATTTATTTTGGTTAGTATAATGAGATAGCATGTATGGAGCATATTAAAGGATTTGCGAGTTAAGTTCTGTTTTTTTTGAAGCATAACATGTCTGCGTCCTAACTTAAGGTGGCGCGACCGCGCCACTCTCAAGCCTAAGACCAGAGCGGCCGCACCGATCTGTAGACAATTCAAGAAAAGTTTGTAAAAATATGGTGAGTTGTGTAATCTGAACTATAGGAACTGTATATTAGTGCCTAATATGTTATCATATGGGTCATATTTGATATTTATAGTGTCCATGAATGGATTGAGATAGCAAAGCATGAATCGGATGAGAGTTAGTTATGGAAATTAACTAAACAAGAATAAATATTAGTCAACTTAGATTAAGATCAAAATTATATTATGGAATAATATAATTTGAGTACTAAAGCCTTGTGTGGCAGTGGCGTGATAGTAAATTAAATGAAAGGAGTAATTCAGCTAAGTAAAATGGTGAATTAATATATGTGTTTTACATAAAGAAAATGAAATGATTAATATTAATTAATCGTTGTGATATTAAAATGTGATAATGGGTTGAAAGTACCCAACTGAATGATATTTGTAAGACCCCAGTTTTTATAAATAAAGATGAAATTTTTATAATTATTATTTTTGAATATTATGGAATAAACTTGATATAATGTTATAGTTGTGGGTAATATTTATAAATTTTGCAAAGTACGCAAGTTGTTATAAAATATTCGTTTGGTTGGGGAATATTCTTTTTGTCGGGGAATATTCGTACGACGGCACAATCATTGGTGGACCCCACAACGGAAGTATTGTCGTAGTTAGAAAACGACAAAATTATCTTTCTATAAAATAACGGCGGAGGTGTTACCGTTAAAACTGTTGAACTACTCGGTAGTAAAAGTACAGTAATACGCGTTGTTGCATAGTAGCACACGGTATTGATTATTGATGCTTACGTGAGAAGTCACTCAGCTATACTCAATTATTGTTACAGTAATTGCTGCATCATATCTCTTATATTATTGATTCAATTATTGTCACAGTATCATCTGTATAATATGTTATATTATTTAAACAATAATTGAGACGTTGGTGATAAGTTTAATTATTTATGGGGGGCCATATGTCGTCATCTAAGAGTCTCTTTCGTAAATAGTAATTACTTTCGTAAATAGTAATTACCTTTGTAAATAGTAATTACCTTCGTAAATAGTAATTACTTTCGTAAATAGTAATTACTTTTGTAAATAGTAATTATCTTCGTAAATAGTAATTACCTTCGTAAATAGTAATTACTTTCATAAATAGTAATTACCTTCGTAAATAGTAATTACCTTCATAAATAGTAATTATCTTTGTAAATAGTAATTAACTTCGTCAATAGTAGTTATCTTCGTCAATAGTAGTTGTCCCTTCAATATTACCAAGAGTTAACTGCCTCTTCGGTATTCCAAGGGTTAATTACCCCTTCGCAAATAGTAGTTGTCTCTTCAATATTACCAAGAGTCATTTTGACCCTTCGTTAAGACCAAGAGCCACCCTCAGTTTTTCTATAAATAGAAAGCTCATTCCTTCATTATTTCTTACGAATTCACTGAAACTCTAGAGAGAGAAACTATAGAGAGAAAGAAGAAAAGTATTCTGCTACTTCATTTATATCCAGTTCTTCTAAGGTAGGGAATATTATTTGTTGTACCCGTAAGGGGTGTTATTCTTTCTTCTTGAAGAGAATTTATGTTATTCCATTCTTAGTTATTCTGTTGGAATAACCTGTATACGCGGAATACCCTATACTTGGTGACATCCATTTACTATTCTGCCTTTGTATTTCTGTCGGAATATCCTGTCTGTGCTATACGCCGGACCTGGTTCCATTTACTATTCCGTCTTTACATTTCTGTCGGAATATCCTGTCTGTGCTATACGCCGGTCCTGGTTCCATTATTTACTATTCCGCATTTATTATTCTGTTGGAACATCCTGTCGGTGTGAATTTCACCTGACTTGGTTCCGTTATTATTATTCTGCTGGAATAACCTGTTTGTGCGGCCTCTATCGCATGCATGGTGATATCTTTTGTTATTGTATTCGAATTCTGACTTCTATACTCTATGAAATTAGTGGAATATCCTTAATATTTGCGCTTCATCCAGTATCCTTTCATGAAAATATTCTTCTGATCATTCTTGAATTTTACACCACAAAACAGTATCGTGTTGACAATTTGGACGTTAATAATTTCTGGATAAAATAATTCTTGAACTTGTTTTATTGAATTCTTATATCATTGTCATCATCCTCATGTTTATATTTTGTTGAAAGTCATCTGTGGCCTGTAGTGCATAGATGGACTTGGCATGATTATGACCAGGGATTATTCGGTATAATCATGACCGTAATATTACAAATGATGTAAAAATTAAAAATCATCATTGGCCCGTAGTGCATTGATGGACAGTTGTTGGCATGATCATGACCATTAATGAATACACAGATATTCTTGGTCGTACTGAATGAATAATTGTGGTCGTGATACTAAAGAATATTCTTGGCCGTAGTGCATGAATAATTGTGGTCGTGATACTAAAGAATATCCTTGGCCGTAGTGCAGGGATGATTCGATGATGTGGAATATTTATTAAGCTGAGTCTCAGCTATAACAGTGATGAAAAACCTTTTAAATCATAAAAGATAGTAAATTTTATTTTCTACTTGACTCTTTTAATGGATTGCTGTTTCTGCTGCACTTAAACTTGATGTTTATTATATATTAGCAGTTTAACACTATTGAATGCTAATGATAATTTATTCTGCATTATCTTAGTCATAATATTTCTTACTGGGCTAGTTGAGCTCACCCTTTCTTTCACTGTTCTCTTCAGGAAATGAGAATATAGCTGGGACGAGTCGGGGAACGGAGTAATGGTCCAGAGGATATCATTAGTAGTCCTCACTATTCTGTGAAATAGTGTGATAATAATTGTAATAAGGACTCCTTTTGAGTTTGTATAATCTCTAGTAGACATTATTTGTATTCAAACTCACAGTTGATGTTTTGTCGTATTGTACACGACAGTTGTATTAGTAGGTTGTATTTGAATTCTATACCATGTATCTGGCGACCCAAGATGGGTGATGTATACCTAATTTTGGGGGCATCACAGTTGGTATCAGAGCTTAGGGATATGATCCCTGGCTAAGATGTGAGACTAGAACTAGGAGGGGAGAGACAGGGAATTCCTTCGCTAGTATGACCTACCTAAGTTTATGTGCTATTTTATTGGTCGGTCAGAATATAGGGATAATATGTTACATGTCAATTAACCTTTTGTTTTGTGGCAGTATCTGAAAATGACATCTGAGAATGTTGAGAATAGCAATGGAGCACAGGCGATTGTTGATTCACCACATATCAATAATCAGGATAATGTGCATCAAGAAGGCGAAAAATCCTCATGCAAACAACAACAATGACCAAATGATGAATGATCAAATTTTCAGAGGCTTTATGCAATTCATGCAACAGCAGGCGAGAGCGACTCCTGTCCAAAACGTAGATGGAAACACGGGAAACTCTCGGGCGGTCACCGCTAAACAGTTCAAGGAGCTGGGACCACCGGAGTTTAAGGGAGAGCCAAAACCACTTATGGCGGAAACATGGATAAAGCAGATTACCAAGATATTTGATGTCTTGGGATGCTCCGAGGAGCAAAAGGTTCCCTTTGCCGCCTTTATGTTGCGCTGAGAGGTAGATTACTGGTGGGAATCGGTAAAACGTACTCAATCTGTTGTACTGAAGATATCTTGGGAGAAGTTCCAGGAGCTGTTCAATGACAAATACTTTCCTGAAAGTATTCGCCACATGAAGGAGGTGGAGTTTATTAAGTTGGAATAAAATAATATGACCGTGTCGCAATACGAGGCAAAATTTGCAGAGTTATCACGGTTTGCGTCCCACTTGGTGGATAATGAAGAGAGAATGGCGCGAATGTTTTTAAGAGGTTTGAAGCCGGAGATACGTCAACATCTTATTTCTCATAAACTGTGTTTGTATTCAGATGTTGTAAATAGGGCTCAGTTAGTGGAGCGCGATAACGAGTCAACTCAACTAAAAGAGAGCAGCCGACAAAATTATAATACCAGCGAGAGTGGTCATCGAAGCGGTGACAACAAGCGTGGAGGGAATCAGCAGGCCAGAAATGGTTACCACTTCGGTGGTAATCAGGGCCAAAACAATAAGAATGGACATTTCAAAAAGAGGAGATTCAACAATGATGGAAAGACGTCAGCACCAGCACTCGTTGTTAAGGAAGGAGAAAGACCACCTATCATATGCTTCAAATGCGGAGGGGAGGGACACATCAGTCCAAATTGCGCGATGCTGTCCAAAGCATGTTATAATTGTGGAAGAGAAGGTCACTTAGCTCGATTTTGTCGTTTATCGAAGACAAATTCAGCTAGGATGGAGGCACCAAAGGCCGTCCCAGAAAGGTCAAAGCCGGTAGTGCAAGGGAGAGCGTTTGTTGTGACCTCCCATAGAGCGAGGAACCCGAATGAGGTCATCACAGGTAAGCTTATCATAAACTCTAATGAAGTCTATACTTTATTTGATACCGGTTCTACCCATTCTTTTATTTCTCCTACTTGCGCTCATCGATTAAATTTGACTCGAAGAAATTAGACTTTGACTTATCTGTGGAAACTCCGTTAGGAGAAACCTTCATCACATCCACTGTTTATAAGTCTTGTTTGGTTCAAATCGGTACCCTCACATTACCTGTAGATCTTATTTCATTGAAAATACTTGCATTTGACGTGATTCTAGGAATTGATTGGTTAACTACTCATCATGCAAAAATTGATTGTTTCCATAAGGTTGTTAGCTTTCATATTCCTAATCAACCTATTATGCAAATTCAAGCGACCAAACCATTAAAATCAATCACGGTCATCTCAAGCCATAAAGCTATTCGTTTATTGAAAAATGGATGTCAAGCTTTCTTAGCTCATGTCACAGATTTAAACAAAAATACGTCAGTTTTGAACGATATTTCTATTGTTAATGAATTTCTTGACGTATTCCCCGAAGAACTTCCTGGCCTACCCTCAGAGCGTGAGATTGAATTTTGTATCGACCTTGAACCCGGTACAAAACCTATTTCTAAAGCCCCATATCGAATGGCTCCTATTGAACTTCAGGAGTTAAAAACCCAACTGCAGGAATTGTTAGACATTGGCTTTATTCGTCCTAGTACTTCTCCTTGGGGTGCTCCTGTTCTATTCGTGAAAAAGAAAGATGGGAGTATGCGACTTTGTATTGATTATCGGGAGTTGAATCATGTCACCATCAAAAATAGGTATCTATTGCCACGTATTGATGACTTGTTTGACCAGTTGCAAGGAGCCAAATTCTTTTCAAAGATTGATCTTCGTTCCGGATATCACCAATTGAAGATTAGAACCGATGACATTCCAAAGACGGCTTTCAGAACTCGGTACGGGCATTATGAATTCTTAGTCATGTCCTTTGGATTGACTAATGCTCCTGCTACCTTCATGGTTATGATGAACCGAGTATTCAAGGAATATTTGGATCACTTTGTGGTCGTCTTTATTGATGACATCCTTATTTATTCCAAAAGTCATGAAGATCATGAGCAACACTTGAGGCTGACACTCCAAAAGCTTCGTGAATATAAGCTTTATGCCAAGTTGAAGAAATGCGAGTTCTGGCTTGAGGAAGTAGCCTTCCTTGGGCACGTGGTATCAAGTCATGGAATATCTATTGACCCAGCAAAGATTGAAGCTATTCAAAGCTGGGAGCAACCTAAATCAGTGATCGAAGTACGTAGCTTTCTCGGTATAGATGGTTATTATCGGAGATTCGTGGAAGGATTTTCTCGAATCGCTACTCCATTGACTCAGCTGACTCGGAAAGATACAAAGTTCGATTGGAGTGAAGAATGTGAGAAGAGTTTTCAAGAACTCAAGAAGAGACTCATTTCAGCACCTGTTCTGACAATACCATCTGGCTCGAAGGGATTTGTCATCTACAGTGATGCTTCGGGCAAAGGGCTGGGATGCGTTCTCATGCAACATGGAAAAGTCATAACCTATGCCTCGCGACAACTCAAAGAATATGAGAGGAATTATCCTAATCATGATCTAGAGTTGGCAGCTGTTGTCTTTGCACTTAAAATTTGGAGGCATTACTTATATGGGGAGAAAGTGGAGATCTTTACGGATCATAAAAGCCTCAAATATTTCTTCACTCAAAAGGAACTCAACATGCGACAACGACGTTGGCTTGAACTGTTGAAAGATTATGATCATACCATCCAATACCATCCTGGAAAAGCAAACGTGGTAGCTGACGCATTGAGTAGAAGATCACATGCAAGTACGAGTGCGATATTGTCAATGTAAGGGCCCATTTTGTGTGACTTGCAGATGATGGAGATAGAGTTAAAGACTCCAGGGACGCATGTGACGATGGCGAATATACGAGTAGAACCGACTTTAATCGATAAAGTCAAAGCTGCTCAAGCTACAGACCTGGAGCTGATGCGTATGAGGAAGAAAGTGCAAGAAGGTGCTATGCCGGAAGCAAGAATCGATGAAGAAGGAATACTTCGAGTCAACTCCAGACTTTGTGTTCCTAACGACCCTTATTTAAAGTATAAAATCATGATGGAGGCGCACAATACACCGTTTGCAATCCATCCTAGGAGTACCAAAATGTATCATGATATTCGTCATACATTTTGGTGGAGCAATATGAAGAGAGAAATAGCGTTGTTTATCTCAAGGTGTTTAACTTGTCAACGAGTTAAAGCGGAGCATCAATTACCAAAAGGTCCATTGCAACCACTTGAAATTCCATAATGGAAGTGGGAGCACATTACCATGGATTTCATTACCGGTCTTCCTAAGGTTTCTCAAGGCATTGATGCGATTTGGGTCATTGTTGATAGATTGACCAAGTCTGCTCATTTCTTACCGATACGAGAAACTTATACACTTGAACGTCTTGCTCGTATGTACATAAACGAGATTGTAAGACTGCATGGTATGCCGGTATCCATAGTTTCTGATCGAGACCCAAGATTTACTTCACGATTTTGGGTTAGTTTGCAAAAAGCTATGGGCACAGATTTACGATTTAGCTCGGCATATCATCCTCAGACGGACGGACAATCGGAGAGGACTATTCAAACTCTCGAAGATCTATTAAGACTCTGTGTCCTTGATTTCAAGGGAAGTTGGGACAAGTTCTTACCATTGGTGGAGTTTTCCTACAACAACAGTTATCAAGCAAGTATTGGCATGGCTCCATTCGAAGCGTTGTATGGAAGAAAGTGTCGTTCTCCAGTATGCTGGGATGAGGTGGGTGAAGCAACGTTGTTGGGACCGGAGTTGGTACGTATGACTACGAAAAAGATTCAAACGATCCGACAACGTATAAAAACCTCACAAAATCGACAAAAGAGTTATGTTGATCTTCATCGAAAGGACGTGGAATTCAATGTAGGAGATCATGTGTTGTTACGTGTTACTCCATGGAAAGGAGTTACAAGATTTTGAAAGAGAGGAAAACTCAATCCTCGATTCATCGGTCCATTTTTAATCCTCGATCAAGTAGGAACTGTGGCCTATAGACTCGCTTTACCGCCAAGTATGTCTCGTGTTCATAACATTTTTCACATATCTATGTTACGTAAATATGTGAAAGACCCAAAACACATTATTGAGTTAGAATCGGACGAAATAGCGGAAGATTTGACGTATGAAGAGGTTCCTGTTCAAATCTTGGATAAGAAGGAACATATTCTACGCTCCAAGGTTATACCTCAAGTCAAAGTGTTCTGGAGAAACCATGATGTTGAGGAAATGACTTGGGAGTTAGAATCTGAAATGAAATCAAAGTATCCTTACCTCTTCGACATACCAGGTACGTACCCTAATTTTGAGGGCAAAATTTCATAAGAAGGGGAGGTTGTAAGGCCCCAGTTTTTATAAATAAAGATGAAATTTTTATAATTATTATTTTTGAATATTATGGAATAAATTTGATATAATGTTATAGTTGTGGGTAATATTTATAAATTTTGCAAAGTACGCAAGTTGTTATAAAATATTCGTTTGGTCGGGGAATATTCTTTTTATCGGGGAATATTCGTACGACGGCACAATCATTGATGGACCCTACAACGGAAGTATTGTCGTAGTTAGAAAACGACAAAATTATCTTTCTATAAAATAACGACGGAGGTGTTACCGTTAAAACTGTTGAACTACTCGGTAGTAAAAGTACAGTAATACGCGTTATTGCATAGTAGCACACGGTATTGATTATTGATGCTTACGTGAGAAGTCACTCAGCTATACTCAATTATTGTTACAGTAATTGCTGCATCATATCTCTTATATTATTGATTCAATTATTGTCACAGTATCATCTGTATAATATGTTATATTATTTAAACAGTAATTGAGACGTTGGTGATAAGTTTAATTATTTATGGGGGGCCATATGTCGTCATCTAAGAGTCTCTTTCGTAAATAGTAATTACTTTCGTAAATAGTAATTACCTTCATAAATAGTAATTACTTTCGTAAATAGTAATTACTTTTGTAAATAATAATTACCTTCGTAAATAGTAATTACCTTCGTAAATAGTAATTATCTTCGTAAATAGTAATTAACTTCGTCAATAGTAGTTACCTTCGTCAATAGTAGTTGTCCCTTCAATATTACCAAGAGTTAACTGCCTCTTCGGTATTCCAAGGGTTAATTACCCCTTCGCAAATAGTAGTTGTCTCTTCAATATTACCAAGAGTCATTTTGACCCTTCGTTAAGACCAAGAGCCACCCTCAGTTTTTCTATAAATAGAAAGCTCATTCCTTCATTATTTCTTACGAATTCACTGAAACTCAAGAGAGAGAAACTATAGAGAGAAAGAAGAAAAGTATTCTGCTACTTCACTTATATCCAGTTCTTCTAAGGTAGGGAATATTATTTGTTGTACCCGTAAGGGGTGTTATTCTTTCTTCTTAAAGGGAACTTATGTTATTCCATTCTTTGTTATTCTGTTGGAATAACCTGTATACGCGGAATACTCTATACTTGGTGACATCCATTTACTATTCTTCCTTTGTATTTCTGTCGGAATATCATGTCTGTGCTATACGCCGAACCTGGTTCCATTTACTATTTCGTCTTTACATTTCTGTCGGAATATCCTGTCTGTGCTATACGCCGGACCTGGTTCCATCATTTACTATTTCGCATTTATTATTCTATTAGAACATTCTGTCGGTGTGAATTTCGCCTGACCTGGTTCCGTTATTATTATTCTGCTGGAATAACCTGTTTGTGCGGTCTCTATCGCATGCATGGTGATATCTTTTGTTATTGTATTCGAATTCTGACTTCTATACTCCATGAAATTAGTGGAATATCCTTGATATTTGCGCTTCATCCAGTATCCTTTCATGAAAATATTCTTCTGATCATTCTTGAATTTTACACCACAAAACAGTATCGTGTTGACAAATTGGACGTTAATAATTTCTGGATAAAATAATTCTTGAACTTGTTTTATTGAATTCTTATATCATTGTCATCATCCTCATGTTTATATTTTGTTGAAAGTCATCTGTGGCCTGTAGTGCATAGATGGACTTGGCATGATTATGACCAGGGATTATTCGGTATAATCATGACCGTAATATTACAAATGATGTAAAAATTAAAAATCCTCATTGGCCCGTAGTGCATTGATGGACAGTTGTTGGCATGAACATGACCATTAATGAATACACAAATATTCTTGGCCGTAGTGCATGAATAATTGTGGTCGTGATACTAAAGAATATTCTTGGCCGTAGTGCATGAATAATTATGGTCGTGATACTAAAGAATATCATTGGCCGTAGTGCAGGGGTGATTCGATGATGTGGAATATTTATTAAGCTGAGTCTCAGCTATAACAGTGATGAAAAACCTTTTAAATCATAAAAGATAGTAGATTTTATTTTCTACTTGACTCTTTTAATGGATTGCTGTTTCTGCTGCAGTTAAACTTGATGTTTATTATATTGTATCAGTTTAACACTGTTGAAGGCTAATGATAATTTATTCTGCATTATCTTAGTCATAATATTTCTTACTGGGCTAGTTGAGCTCACCCTTTCTTTCACTGTTCTCTTCAGGAAATGAGAATATAGCTGGGACGAGTCGGGGAACGGAGTAATGGTCCAGAGGATAGCATTAGTAGTCCTCACTATTCTGTGAAATAGCGTGACAATAATTATAATAAGGACTCCTTTTGAGTTTGTATAATCTCTAGTAGACATTATTTGTATTCAAACTCACAGTTTATATTTTGTCGTATTGTACACGACAGTTGTATTAGTAGGTTGTATTTGAATTCTGTACCATGTATCTGGCGACCCAAGATGGGTGATGTATACCTAATTTTGGGGGCGTCACAATATTTAGGTCAATTAAATTATTAATGTGGACATTATCATTAAATAGTATTTCATGTTACGGGATAAATAATATTTTGGTCACTGTATTGGGGTCCGATTTTTATTGTGGTTACCGAAACTTTTTTTGTTACAATCGAAAAACTGTACTTTCAAAAACTTACAAAATGGTCATGTCGTTTGATTTTCCATCCAAAAAATGGACGGAATGCTGACTGTGCAAGTTGACTCCATTTTTTTCTGCAAGTTGACTCCACGCAAACATTACCGAAACGTTTCTTAATAATAAAAAAACAGAGTATAGGCCAAGTCATTAAGAATAATAATAATATTAAAATAATAATAATAAAAATATTATTATTAAGAATAATAAAAATAATAATAATAATAATATTAAGAATAATAATAATTTCAAAATAATAATAATAACAACAATAATAATAATTTTTAATTAATAAAAATAATAATAATTACAAAATAATAATAATAATAATTTCAAAATAATAACAATAATAATAATAATTTTTAATAATAATAATAGTATTTTATACCATTTGGAATCCAAGAGTCACTACAGTTTTAGTTTCCGGATCTAAAAATATTTCCGTATCTCATTCGTCATTTTTTTTATTACAAAAAAGGAGTTTAATTTATGTTAATATTAATATAAAAATATAAATTATAGTACTAATTATAATAATAATTAAAAAACTACAGTTTAGGCAAAAATTTATATAATGCTTAATGTTACTGTTTCTACATTTTTAGGCAAAAAACAAAAAAAGATGCAGTTTAAAAAACAAAAAACAACGAAAAAAAACCAAACATAAAAAACAACAAACAACGCAAAAAACAAAAAAAAAACAACGCACATAAAACAAACAAAAAAACTAAAAAAACGCAATTTAAAAAAGCGCAAAAAAAAAACAAAAAACTACATAAAAAAAAACTGCAGCTTTTTTATTTTTATTAAAAAAATCAAAAAACAGCATATAAAACTATAGTTTTTTTTTTATTTATTTTTTAATAATAAAATGCAGTTTTTTTATTTTTATTAAAAAAACTGCATAAAAAACAAAACACAAAAAAAACTGCAAATTACAAAAAACTGCATTTTTATTTTATTATAAACAAAAATAAAAACCAAATAAAAACTGCAAATTACATAAAAGCTGCGTTTTTTATGTTTTTTGTGTTGTTGCTTTTTGTTTTTTTTTTGTGTGCGTTTTTTTTTTTGCGTTGTTACCTGTTTTTTTTTTGCGTTGTTTTTGTTTTTTTATTAAAAAAACTGTGCTTTTTTTATTATTACAAAAAAATTATGTTTTTTTATTAAAAACAATTATGTAGTTTAGGATAGTAAATCATTTTAAGTCTTATTATTATTATTTTATTGAAATACTACAGTGTATTATCCCTTTTTGGTCACTGTATTATTACAATAATAATTATTGTTATTACATTTATTACAATTATTATTATAATTCCTATAAACGATGCTACTTAGTTTAAATATTAGTATTACATAAATTTAAGCATGGTAGATAGTTGGTACAATGGTTTTTGTTGGAATATAAGGTTTCTAATTTGAAAAGGTCTAGAGTTGGAGACTTGTGAGTAACATTTTTTTTAAGAAAATTTTTAACCTCCACATCAGCAAAAATAACGGGCCACGTCAGCAAAAATAACGGCTCAACTTGCACAGTCAGCATTCCGTCCGTTTTTTGGATGAAAAATCGAACGGAATGACCATTTTTTAAGTTTTTGAAAGTACAGTTATTCGATTGTAACAAAAAAAAATTCGGTAACCACAATGAAAACCGGACCCCAGTACAGTGACCAAAACATTATTTAGCCCTTCATGTTACTATGTGTAATATGGAAAATGTGGGTAGTAGTAATATATAATACGGGATAAATAAGGTTTTGGTTACTGTACTGGGGTCCGGTTTTCATTGTGATTACCGAAACTTTTTTTTGTTACAATCGAATAACTGTACTTTCAAAAATTTACAAAATGGTCACTCTGTCCGATTTTCCGTCCAAAAAACGTTAGGAATGCTGACTGTGCAAGTTGGCTTGACTTTTTTGCTGACGTGAAACACAGAAAAGACAAACAGGCGGATTATTACAGCACAAATGACCAAAACTATTAACTACTTCACCTAAATAATTCTAAAACTAATAATAATAATAATAATACTAATAATTTCAAAATAATAATAATAAAAAAATGTTAATTTTAAAAAATTTAAAAAACGTTAATTTTAAAAAAATTTAAAAACGTTAATTTTCTAAAAAAATTTAAAAAACGTTACTTTTCCAAAAAAATTTAAAAAACATTACTTTTCTAAAAAAAATTAAAAATCATTACTTTTTAAAAAAAATTAAAAAAATCTGTTTTTATAAAAATTTAACGTTTTTTTAAAAAACAGACTTTTTTAAAAAAATTGAATTTTAAAAAAAGTTTAAAATTAAAAAAAATTGTTTAAAAAATTTTAAAAAAATTAACGTTTTTCAACTGATTTTTAAAAAGTAACGTTTTTTTAAAAATTTATTAAAAATTAATGTTTTTAATAATTTATTAAAAAAAATTAACGTTTTTTAAAAAATTAAAAAGATTCTGTTTAAATTTTTTTTAAACTGTTTAAAAAATTAATGTTTAAACTGTTTGAAAATTTTAAAAAATTAATGTTTTAAAACTATTTTTTAAAAATTAACATTTTAAACTGTTTTTTAAAAAAAATAATGTTTAAACTATTTAATTTTTTTTTAAAATTAATGTTTTTAAACTGTTTTTTAAAAATTAACGTTTTTAAACTGTTTTTTAAAATATTAATGTTTTTAAACTGTTTAAAAAAATTTTAAACAGATTTTTTTTAATTTTAAACTATTTTTTAAAATTCAATTTTTTTTAAAAAAGTCTGTTTTTTTAAAAAACGTTAATTTTTTATAAAAACAATTTTTTTTTAATTTTTTAAAAAATGTTAATTTGTTTTGAAACTGAACTAATATTTTTTTTAAAAATGTTAATTTATTATAAAAACAGAGAATTTTAAATTTTTTTAGAAAAATAACATTTTTTAATTTTTTTAGAAATTTAACGTTTTTTAATTTTTTTTAGAAAAGTAACGTTTTCAATTTTTTTTAGAAAAGTAACACTTTTTTAATTTTTTTAGAAAAGTAACGTTTTTTAAATTTTTTTAGAAAATTAACGTTTTTAAAATTTTTTAAAATTAACATTTTATTATTATTATTTTGAAATTATTTGTATTAGTATTATTATTAGTTTTGGAATTGTTTGGGTAAAGTAGTTAATAGTTTTGGTCATTTGTGCTATAATAATCCTCCTGTGTTATCTTTTCTGTGTTCCACGTCAGCAAAAAAGTCAAGTCAACTTGCATAGTCAGCATTCCTAACGTTTTTTGGATGGAAAATCGGACGGAGTGACCATTTTGTAAATTTTTGAAAGTACAGTTATTCGATTGTAACAAAAAAAGTTTCGGTAACCACAATAAAAACCGGACCTCAGTACAGTGACCAAAACCTTATTTATCCATATATAATACCTATGGCTTAAGACTACAGGAAGTGTGACATTTAATTGGGACTAATAATATAAGGTATAATGTGATTATCTGAGTAGTAGAAATAATTACGGAACTACTCGGATAATAATACTTGACTGTGATATTTTATTACATGTATTTAATGTACATAGATTATATGATGTGAGTATAAAGTTTATCTTTAAATTCCTAACATGGTAACAATTGTACCTTAATATTACATTATGGGAATTAAAAGGACCAAACCAAGCCTTAGTTACTAAAGTTGCTGAGATTTTTCTCTCTTGTCCCAAATTGAGTGTCACAAAGTACATGAATAGTAACATGAAGCTAACTTACGTATTTTTCCAAAAGGCTAGACTTAGGTGATGATGGCTAAGCCTTTGGGTGGTTGGCCAACTCTCAATTAACCAATGTATTGTTCCATTACATCATGAATCCAACCATAGTGTAATGCCAATATCTAGTCCAAGTTCCATCTATAAATATAAGCTCCATTTTCAGTTTTTGGTTGCTTGTAATTGTCTTATGATTCTATGCTTGAGTAATTCTAAGTTGTTGAGCATACTATAGAAGCATACTCAGAGTGTAGGAAGTTCAACTTAAGCTCCAGAAGATATAAAATTCTAACATATATGTTCTTGATTCCTATGTTTTACAATTCCTAGAAATGTCATGAAAAAGCCACTTTTGAGTCACAAATTTGATGTCTAAGTGTTGATGTAATCCATGAATTGTTGTTAGATGTTTTTAATATAGTTCAATACGAAAACAACGGAAGTTAAACGAACCAAATTGGTTGCAAAACGAATTCGTAGTGAACGAATTCGCTAAATTGTCAAAACATGAACAATTAGTATGAACATGAGTTATAAATTCATATTTGGGTTAGTTAATGTTTATGTTAGTTGATGGGTATTTAGTATGTGGTTGTTTATGAGTTACAAACCCATAGAATCGAAAATGAACTAATTTGGACATGTATAACTCAAATTATGAAGGTTAGAAAGAATTTTTGGCATGATAGTTCATAACAGGGGATTAAATTTTGGTTTGAAGTGGCTAGGCCCGCCGTAGCCCCCGCCCCGACGGGGGGGGGGGGTGTCCTGCAATGACTGATTTTATCTGTTTTGGTAAAACGGCAATAACATTTTCATACGATTTCCGATTGAGGAGATTCAAGATGATCCGGAACGAGAATGAATAGACCTACAACTTTTATTCTTTAAGTTATTCAATTTGAGGTCGTTAGGAAGGGTCAAAATAGTCATCTTTATGATTGTTACGTATTCAGAGGCGATCAGAGGGCGTCGAACGAGCACATACGCAAATATAGTGCTCCCGACGATGGATTATGTTATTCTAAGTGATATAACATGAAAATGCATGATAATAGACATAACATATAAGATTTCCTTGTTTATAATAGAAAGCATTAGCATGACTTAGTATGTGTTTTGAAAAGAGACTTAAAAATTTTGAAAACAAACCTTGTGAAAACTTATGTTCTACAAGTTCTGAACTTAGTGGTTTATATACATGATTGAGTTCAAATATAAATGAGCATGATATGATGTTTATAGACCTTGTATTAGACCTTGTATTAGAGAAGTTTTCAAGAAAAACTTGATATATTAGAACTAAGGTGCATGAATGCTACATGAGGTAGGTTTTGAACTTGAGAAGATGTTAACATGACTTAGTTACTTATGATAAGAGTTTTAAAAGTTGTCTTATATGTGCTATACTACATCATTCATGATAAAATGATTTCAAAGGCAAACTCCATTATCTTTTATAAACTAAGTATTAAAGCATGAAGTGGTTATATTTTGACATAGATGAGAAACATGTACAAATATGACATATGATTCGAAGTTGCCTTGCATGATTAGGTTGTCATGACATGGATTTGAAGAAAAGAAACTTAGACGTTTTGAAAACATTATTCATGAGCATTGTGTTGTCTAAACTTCTTAACTTGTAGGATGACATACTAGTAATTTTTGGGTTTTTAAACATTGCCTATGTGTGCAAACATGATAGGACGTTTATGCATTTGAATATGAATGATATGTGCACTCAACTAGTCAAGCATGACATAAGTTATTTAAGCATATTTTAAAAGTATAAACTATGCTATGTCTATGTAAATGAGATAGATACATGTGAGCATGCTATTAGAGGGTTATTAGTACCAATATATGGTTTAAAAACTTATAACATCGAATCTTGTTAAAGAAAGTTGTTAAGCCCTATTGATTGAAATAAATCATTATGGAGCTAAATAGTTTGAATGTGAAATTAAAAATAGATCACAACCTATTTGATGTCAAATACAGATGGTTAAGGTATACTTATACATGCCTAGCTATTCTAAGAGTATAATGAGAAAATGAAATGAAGGTTTTACAAACCTAGTTAGGAAACGATGTAATATTTATTATTATATTAAGAGCGTATGAAATGTATGACCGGTGGATATGAATCCATGATTATAACTGTGTAGTAATACACGCAGTGCAGATAAACTTTAAGCAGTTAAATCGTAGTTGATAAACTATGAATCAGGCAAGTCTTTATGTTCCTATTTGATATATGAATTTGATAACAGTTAGTTGAGCTATATTATGCTATGCAAATGTTGATGTATATATATGAAATGTATATGAGATATGTATGAAAGTTGAAAGTTGGTCTTTGATGATATGCTTGTGAAGTAAATCTCTATGCCTGCTATGTGAGAAGTAACATGCGTAGTAAATATTCATTGATTATGAATGCATGAAGTGGGTATGTTATTATATGTTATGTGTTGCATGAAAATTGTTAGAATTGTTGGACTATCGAGCTCACCCTTGCAAATAATCACTTTTGCAGGTTAAGGACTCACGGTAAAGATTTCATGCTACTTGATTGATAAAGTTCAATAACATCGAAGGAGATTGATTGATTAATTTAAATATATGCTCTTGAACCATGTTTAGGTTTTAGGAGATGTAAATAATAGTAGTTTACAATGTGTAATACATGTTAAGTTGTATTATGTGATACATAGAAAAATTCAAATTGAGATGTAAATATTTATACAGTAATTCGAATAGACTGAATCATAACATAATTTGATTCAAAGATATGTAATTGATTCAAGTTAAGATATCAATAAAAGATATATTTTCAAAAGAGATTGAAAAAGTTTAAATTATTCTGCATATTTATATAACATCGAATATATTGTAAGACAGGAATGGTAAATGACCAAGATTTGAAACTTATAAAATTTTGGGGTCATTACATAGATCCTGGAAATGGAAAGAATTTATATTTTAAATTGTAATAAGCAAAGTTATATTTATTAAGTTATGAATAAAAGATATAATAGTTTGACGATAGTAGTATCGTGGCGGACCGGATCCGAGGTTCGAAGGGACCCAGATTTGGGGGCGTCACACAAACACATTGTTAAAAAATCATCATCATTTTCTAATTCCCATAATCCCAACTCCTTCCCCATGTTACATATGTCAAGTAAAGAGATGTAATCAGGAGGATATAAATCAAAAAAAAATAAAAGTACCTCCCACATACTGTTTATGTGGGCTCTCTTCAAAGTGTACACCATGAAAAAAATTGAATGTAAAATACGTCGTAAAATACTCCGTATTGCCTGCATACCCACAAACACAAAGTAAACACTGTCAGTTAAATGTGTGGACCACATCATATTTAATTGACTAAAATCCAAAAATTGTAAGATAAAAGTAAAGAATCTTATATTTGATCATCAAAAAGGTCCACTATTCAATGATGGATACCATTACAGTTTACAACAAAAAGAAGTCAATAAACTACAAAAAAAAACACAACAAACTAAAAAAAGAACACACTAAACTACACCAACCCATTATTCAAAATAGGTTCTGTGAAACACTTACGATATTCTGGGACACCCTTCACTCCATAAACGTCATTGTCTTCTGAATCCCTCAAGAATCGCAAATCACTCATTGTTCCACTTCTCATTCATATCGCGAACCCTAGCCCAACTGATTTGGGGATATTTGTCTAATAACCAACAAGCGTAATGGTGTAAATGTAACTGCAATTTGCAATAAATGTAAACTACAAAGCTTACCCCTCTATAATAAAATATTACAGTCTTAGTTGGTCATTTTTAACCGGTTAAGTGAAGAAAGTGCGCCTTTTGTTAAGCATAAGTGAAGTTTGGGGTTTACTTAGACATCTTTTTCAGTTTGGAGTGCAAAAATCAATAATAATATAAAATTTGGGGTGTAATTTATCTTTTAGTCTAAATCCAATTATTAAACATTATAATTGAATTATCATACTAATTATACTCAAACACGGTATGTATCTGACATCAATGCTTGATAGGAAATAGATATAATTTTTATCCAATACTCTCTCGTCTTATGACGATTTAGATTTGTACACAAGAATTAAAGAAATTACTCCCTCCGTCCCAAATTAATTGCTCAGTTTTGACTTTTTAAAGTCAAATTGACCATTTTTAAAACTAATCTTTTTACTATTTTTGCTAAAATATAGATGAAGAGATTATAACCAAAAGAAAGTATATACAATTTATTACTAATCCTAATTTTTATAATTTTAGAAATATATTTATATATGCTTAATTATTAATTCTAAAAATAGTCAATTTGACTAAAAAAAGTCAAAACTGAGCAGTTAATTTGGGACGGAGGGAGTATTGTATATTATTAAATATAGTATTAATTGTCTATAATACATTTTATCATATATTTATCTCATACTCTCTTATCTAAAATATATTTGGGACGGAGGGAGTATTGTATATTTGGGATGAAGAGATTCTATAAAACGTCAAATAATTTGAAAAATATAAAATCGTCCAAAACGTCATTTATTATGGGACGGAGAGAGTAATGTTTAAGATTTTCCTCAAGTTCTAGTACGATATATATATAAGAAAATGGAACTGCACAGCTGTGTAAGATATATATATATATATATATAGAAAATGGATCAGGTCCGGACCTCCCGGACGGGAGAAAATTCGGACCCAATTTTTTTTTTTTTTTTTTTTGTAGAACAACTAAAAAAAAAAATTTATGGAACTGAAATTTTTCAATAATACAGTGTTTTGGGTGTGTTTTTAATACCTACACCAACCAATGTATGTACAGTCTGCCCAGACTGTACAGACATGTTTTGTTATATGCATCCAAATCACGCCCAAAATACTGTATAATGTAAAAATTCCAATTCCATAATTTTTTTTTTAGTTGTTTCAAAAAAAAAAGCAAAAAAAAAAATATCCGGATTTTAACAAAATCCGGGAGTCCGGACCTGATCCGGACTATATATATATATATATATATATATATATATAGTCCGGATCAGGTAAGGACTCCTTCACGGTATTAAAAAACGGACTTTTTTTTTGCTTTTTTTTTAAAAAACAACTAAAAAAAATTTAATATTTTATGGAACTGGAATTTTTCCATAATACAGTATTTTGGGTGTGATTTGGATACATATAACAAAACAGGTCTATATGTATTCAAATCACACCCAAAATACTGTATTATGAAAAAATTTCAGTTCCATAAAATATTAAACTTTTTTTTAGTTGTTTAAAAAACAAATGCCAAAAAAAAGGTCCACATTTTAACAAATTGCGGACTCCCTCATCTGATCCTCCCTTTATATATATATATATATATATATATATATTTATATAGTCCGGATCATGTTCGGACTCCCGGATTTTAACAAAATTTGGACCTTTTTTTTTTTTTTTTGAAACAACTAAAAAAAAATAAAAATTATGGAACTGAAATTTTTCCACAATACAGTGTTTTGGGCGTGATTTGAATGCCTATACCAAAATATTTCTGTACAGTCTGGGCAGACTGTACATACATTGGTTGATATATAGGAGTGAAAAACGGTCCGGATTACTCGGTACCCGACTCAGATTCGATTCGAAAATATGATCTGAGACTCGGATTCGGTAGGCATCCGAGTCAAATATGGGCCAAGCTCGTTTTGGGGGTTATGGTACTGAACTCGAACGTGAGCAACACACTGTTCGCTCGTTTTAGGGTTCGAGTACGCTGCCTTCATCTGATCCATGCTCGATAGTTACTCGCTCGTTTAGGAGTTCGATACATACTCGATTCCAAGCGATTCTTAGTCTCTGATTTCGTAAAGAAGTGGAAAGGTTCTATTCATCTCTATCATCTTTGCTCGCCTCGCCTCACCTCTTCGTTTACTGTAATTTGTAGACTCGAGATTTTCAGATTTGTTGGGACTTATGAATGAATCATCCCACAAAAAAGGTTAAATTCATGAAAAATTATTGATTCAAACTTAGAATCACAAATTTTTGATTTTTCAAAAGACGAAAATACTCCGTAAAATACTTCGTAAAATACTCCGTATTGCCTGCATACCCACAAACACAAAGTAAACACTGTCAGTTAAATGTGTGGACCACATCATATTTAATTGACTAAAATCCAAAAATTATAAGATAAAAGTAAAGAATCTTATATTTGATCATCAAAAAAGGTCCACTATTCAATGATGGATACCATTACAGTTTACAACAAAAAGAAGTCAATAAACTACAAAAAAAAACACAATAAACTAAAAAAAGAACACACTAAACTACACCAACCCATTATTCAAAATAGGTTCCGTGAAGCACTTACGATATTCTGGGACACCCTTCACTCCATAAACGTCATTGTCTTCTGAATCCCTCAAGAATCGCAAATCACTCATTGTTCCACTTCTCCTTCATATCGCGAACCCTAGCCCAACTGATTTGGGGATATTTGTCTAATAACCAACAAGCGTAATGGTGTAAATGTAAATGCAATTTGCAATAAATGTAAACTACCAAGCTTACCCCTCTATAATAAAACATTACAGTCTTAGCTGGTCACTTTTGACCGGTTAAGTGAAGAAAGTGCGCCTTTTGTTAAGCATAAGTGAAGTTTGGGGTGTACTTAGACATCTTTTTCAGTTTGAAGTGCAAAAATCAATAGTAATATAAAATTTGGAGTGCAATTTGTCTTTTAGTCTAAATCCAATTATTAAACATTATAATTGAATTATCATACTAATTATACTCAAACACGGTATGTATCTGACATCAATGCTTGATAGGAAATAGATATAATTTTTATCCAATACTCCCTCGTCTTATGACGATTTAGATTTGTACACAAGAATTAAAGAAATTATTGTATATTATTAAATATAGTATAAATTGTCTATAATACATTTTATCATATTTTTATCTTATACTCTCTTATCTAAAATATTTTCTAATGAGTGGTAATTTTGAAAAGATTGTGAATAATTCTAGGTCATGTTTGTTTGCAAGGATGAATTATAATCCAAATACTATTAATCCTATGATTAAATAGTCTTAGTCACATGTTTGTTTTTTATGGGATTATTTATGAGATAACTTAAAATAATCCAATGTTATGTTTATTTTTTTCAAGATTAATTAAAAGATTGGATAAAAAAATATCGTTTGAACTATTATACTCATACCAATAATAGCATATTTTAAATTATAATTTAAACTTATTTATACATCAAACAATTATGAACAATTAATTAAAAACACACAAATGCCCAAAAAACTCACAAATACAAGTTAATTAATTTCTAGTTATTGTGGAAGTTGTTTGAGTGATACTGAGTTAGCGAGAACAGGAGGAGAACATGATATTCACATTAATTTCTTGTAGTCTCCTTTAGGCTATTGGGAAGCAAATAACAGTTATTTTCTTCGAGCTGCACGAAAATGTTTTGAGGAGGCGAACCAAAAGCGATCTATGCTCATTTTAGATAAAAAAAAAAAAAACAGTCGTATATTGATATTATGGTCATTTTAGAAAAAGGTTGAGATTAATTTTGTCTAGTAATTTTTAATTCGACATTGTAGGAATTATAATACCAGGTACAACATAGTATTAAATAATTTCATATCTTAAGCTATTTTATAATCACAGGACAAATAATCCCAAGCTCAAATTTAAAAATAAACAAGACATTTAAGATTAATAATCATATCTCAACTGTAATACTTGCAAAACAAACATAGCCTAGATTCTATAAAACGTCAAATAATTTGAAAAATATAAAATCGTCCAAAACGTCATTTATTATGGGACGGAGAGAGTAATGTTTAAGATTTTCCTCAAGTTCTAGTACGATATATATATAAGAAAATGGAACTGCACAGCTGTGTAAGATATATATATATATATATATATATATATATATATATATATATATATATATATATATATATAGAGAAAATGGATCAGGTCCGGACCTCCCGGACGGGAGAAAATTCGGACCCAATTTTTTTTTTTTTTTTTGTAGAACAACTAAAAAAAAAAATTTATGGAACTGAAATTTTTCAATAATACAGTGTTTTGGGTGTGTTTTTAATACCTACACCAACCAATGTATGTACAGTCTGCCCAGACTGTACATACATGTTTTGTTATATGCATCCAAATCACGCCCAAAATACTGTATAATGTAAAAATTCCAATTCCATAATTTTTTTTTTAGTTGTTTCAAAAAAAAAAGCAAAAAAAAAAATATCCGGATTTTAACAAAATCCGGGAGTCCGGACCTGATCCGGACTATATATATATATATATAGTCCGGATCAGGTAAGGACTCCTTCACGGTATTAAAAAACGGACTTTTTTTTTGCTTTTTTTTAAAAAACAACTAAAAAAATTTTAATATTTTATGGAACTGGAATTTTTCCATAATACAGTATTTTGGGTGTGATTTGGATACATATAACAAAACAGGTCTATATGTATTCAAATCACACCCAAAATACTGTATTATGAAAAAATTTCAGTTCCATAAAATATTAAACTTTTTTTTAGTTGTTTAAAAAACAAATGCCAAAAAAAAGGTCCACATTTTAACAAATTGCGGACTCCCTCATCTGATCCTCCCTTTATATATATATATATATATATATATATATATATATATATATATATAAATATATATATATATATATAGTCCGGATCATGTTCGGACTCCCGAATTTTAACAAAATTTGGACCTTTTTTTTTTTTTGAAACAACTAAAAAAAAATAAAAATTATGGAACTGAAATTTTTCCACAATACAGTGTTTTGGGCGTGATTTGAATGCCTATACCAAAATATTTCTGTACAGTCTGGGCAGACTGTACATACATTGGTAGATATATAGGGGTGAAAAACGGTCCGGATTACTCGGTACCCGACTTAGATTCGATTCGAAAATATGATCTGAGACTCGGATTCGGTAGGCATCCGAGTCAAATATGGGCCAAGCTCGTTTTGGGGGTTATGGTACTGAACTCGAACGTGAGCAACACACTGTTCGCTCGTTTTAGGGTTCGAGTACGCTGCCTTCATCTGATCCATGCTCGATAGTTACTCGCTCGTTTAGGAGTTCGATACATACTCGATTCCAAGCGATTCTTAGTCTCTGATTTCGTAAAGAAGTGGAAAGGTTCTATTCATCTCTATCATCTTTGCTCGCCTCGCCTCACCTCTTCGTTTACTGTAATTTGTAGACTCGAGATTTTCAGATTTGTTGGGACTTATGAATGAATCATCCCACAAAAAAGGTTAAATTCATGAAAAATTATTGATTCAAACTCAGAATCACAAATTTTTGATTTTTCAAAAGACGAACTGCGATGACTATGACGCCCCCAAAATTAGGTATACATCACCCATCTTGAGCCGTCAGATACATGGTACAGAATTCAAATACAACTTACTAATACAACTGTCGTGTACAATATGACAAAACATAACTGTGAGTTTGAATACAATTATTGTCTACTAGAGATCATACAAACTCAAAAGGAGTCCTCAATACAATTATTGTCACACTATTTAACAGAATAGTGAGGACTACTAATACTATTCTCTGGTCCATCACTCCGTTCCCCGACTCGTCCCAGCTATATTCTCATTTCCTGAAGAGAACATTGAAAGAAAGGATGAGCTCAACTAGTCAGTAAGAAATATTATGACTAAGATAATGCAGAATAAATTATCATTAGCCTTCAACAGTGTTAAACTGATAAAATACAATAACCATCAAGTTTAACTGCAGCGGAACCAGCAATCCATTAAAAGAGTCAAGTAGAAAATAAAAACTACTATCTTTTATGATTTCAAAGGTTTTTCATCATCGTTATAGCTGAGACTCAGCTTAATAAATATTCCACATCATTGAATCACCCCCGCACTACGGCCAATGATATTCTTTAGTATCACGATCACAATTATTCATGCACTACGACCAAGAATATTTGTGTATTTATTAATGGTCATGATCATGCCAACAACTGTCCATCAATGCACTACGGGCCAATGAGGATTTTTTTAATTTTTACATCACTTGTAATATTACGGTCATGATTACACCGAATAATCCTTGGTCATAATCATACCAAGTCCATCTATGCACTACAGGCCACAGATGACTTTCAACAAAATATAAACATGAGGATGATGACAATGATATAAAAATTCAATAAAACAAGTTCAAGAATTATTTTATCCAAGAATTATTAACGTCCAAATTGTCAACACGATACTGTTTTGTGGTGTAAAATTCAAGAATGCTTAAAAGAATATTTCCATGAAAAGATACTGGATGAAGCGCAAATATCAAGGATATTCCACTAATTTCATGGAGTATAGAAGTCAAAATTTTATCCAACTGAGTATAATAAAGAATGGAATAACAAAAGAAATCACCATGCATGCGATAGACCGCACAGGCAGGTTATTCCAACAGAATAATAATAACGGAACCAGGTCAGGTGAAATTCACACCGACAGGATGTTCCAACAGAATAATAAATGTGGAATAGTAAATGATGGAACCAGGTCCGGCGTATAGCACAGACAGGATATTCCGACAGAAATGTAAAGACGGAATAGTAAATGGAACCAGGTCTGGCGTATAGCACAGACAGGATATTCCGACAGAAATATAAAGACAGAATAGTAAATGGATGTCACCAAGTATAGGGTATTCCGCGTATACCGGTTATTCCAACAGAATAATAATGAATGGAATAACATAAGGATTTCACCAAGTATAGGGTATACCGCGTATACAGGTCATGTATAGGGTATACCACTTTTACAGGTTATTCCATCAGAATAACAAAGAATGGAATAACATAAGTTCTCTTCAAGAAGAAAGAATAACACCCCTTACTTTATTTAGGAGATTGAATACTGCAGTAGTGTAGTAACCGAATACTCTTCTTCTTTCTCTCTTATTCTCTCTATACTTTCTCTCTCTATAGCTTGAGCGAATTCGTGAAAAATAATGAAGCCCTAGGCCTCTATTTATAGAAGATTTATTACTATTGACGAAGGTAATTACTATTTACGAAGGTAATTACTATTGACGAATGTAATTACTATTGACGAAGGTAATTACTATTGACGAAGGTAATTACTATTTACGAAAGTAATTACTATTTATGAAGGTAATTACTATTTACGAAGGTAATTACTATTTATGAAAAAAACTCTTAGATGATGACATATGGCCCCCCATAAATAATTAAACTTACCACAAACGTATAATAATAGACTCTTTATATACATCAAGGATTGAATAAAAATTACCAGAAATCATTTTATTTTTTTTAATCAACACATATTTAATCTTTCAACAATTATTAATCATTTATAACTTGTCGTCTCAATTATTGTTTAAATAATATAACATATTATACAGATGATACTGTGACAATAATTGAATCAATAATATAAGAGATATGATGCAGCAATTACTGTAGCAATAATTGAGTATAGCTGAGTGACTTCTCACGTAAGCATCAATAATTAATACCGTGTGCTACTATGCAACAACGCGTATTACTGTACTTTTACTACCGAGTAGTTCAACAGTTTTAACGGTAACACCTCCGCCGTTATTTTATAGAAAGATAATTTTGTCGTTTTCTAACTACAACAATACTTCCGCTGTGGGGTCCACCAATGATTGTGCCGTCGTACGAATATTCTCCGACAAAAAGAATATTCTCCGACCAAACGAATATTTTATAACAACTTGCGTACTTTACAAAATTTATAAATATTACCCACAACTATATATTTTATCAAATTTATTCCATAATATTCAAAAATAATAATTATAAAAATTCATCTTTATTTATAAAAAACTGGGGTCTTTACAATGACAAAGCTTAAATGTGTAAGTTTTATGTGTTTTAGTTCGCTCATGTTTCTTCTTCAGTTCTTCTCTTTCACTTAAGTAATTTGTATATGTATATCTTTCAGACTCAATTTCAAACAACTTCTACTATACCAGAAATTCCCAATCAAAAAAATGAAAGCCCTAATTTCTTGGTTTCAAAAACATATAGAGGACCCAAGTCGGATGTTGAAATATGTGCTGATTTCCCAAAAGACGAACTGCGATAACGAAGCTTAAATGTGTAAGTTTTCTGTGTTTTAGTTCGCTCATGTTTCTTCTTCAGTTTTTCTCTTTCACTTAAGTAATCTGTTTATGTATATCTTTCATACTCAATTTCAAACAACTTATACTATACCAAAAATTCCCAATCAAAAAAATTAAAGCCCTAATTTCTAGCTTTCAAAAACGTATGGAGGAGCCAGGCCGGAAGTTGGAATATGTGAGGACATTGTTGATTGATAACTATGATAGTTACACATACAATGTATTCCAAGAGTTGTCTATCATCAATGGAGGTAAGATCTCTGTTTCCCTAAGTCAATTTATGTGGATATGCCTCGTGGATCTTTTTCTTGCCAAATTTATTGTTTGCTGATACAAATGGTTGAACTGAAAGATTTTTTACGAATTATTTGTACTTGAGATAGTCACTAAGAAGAAAATGATAGTGTCCTTTCTCAGCTATGTTAAGTTTCTTTTATACTCATAAGTCAAAAATCACAATTACATCTGACACCATGGGGAACTATACCTTTGAGCTTCCAAAATTATTGCTCAGATGTTGAGAAATTATAATTATTATTAGGAAGTCTTTAATAACCCATTTGTTTGATTAGAAAATTATCATCTTACTTCCGAGTTTGCAGCTTCTATAACCCAGAACAATTCATATACTCACAAAACTTAATTTTTTGAAAATTTGGTTTAGCTAAATAAGGCTTCACTGAATCTTGAAGGAGTTTCATAAGGCTATCAAGTCATGTGAGCAAGGTTTAATTTCTGCAAATCTGACTTCGACATCTTTGGGAAACTATGAACAGGTTTGTTTTCATATTCAAGTATTCAACTATATAAGGATATTGAATTGAATCCACATAATTAACTGGTAGATGTGTTGTCAAAAAAAAAAACTTCTTGCATCACTACATAGATTTTTCCCATCCTTTCAAAATGACCACTTGTACTAAGCTATTGCAAATCATTTTATTGGCCAGTACATAGAAAAACAATTTATGAAGTTCTTAGAACTCATCCTTGTAGTTATGGCTAATTCTGATGTCTGAGCGTGCTTTATTTGCTTCTTTGAGACCATATTCTGATGTGTTATGGCTAATTCTGGTTGTTTTGGGTAATGGGTCTGGATTGTTAAGTTGCTCCGATTTAATTTTTGTGGGAATTGATTGAAGTTGTTGTAATTGACATGAGGGTCTTATCAGTGGGTTGTAGCCCTTAACTTAGGCACAGAAAGAGGATACAAAGTTTGTGTCTTTTGATTGTTTGAAGTTGTTTTCAATTGACTTCACAGTATATAAGTGTACAAAGATAATAAGCCCTAATTACTGTGTAAAGGACAATTTTGTTTCTAATATTGGATAGAGGGTTATGAAGGATTAGGTCTTGGGAATCTTAATTGTTAGCATTAATTACATTGTTACTTTTGTGCTGCATTGCTTGACTGAGATAAAACAACATATGGATTCTGAGGAGACACGATACAATTTTGGGGAAACTGGGCGAATATTTAGTATTAATACACAAAATTCAAGTTGGACTTTTCCTTTTCTTTTTCATACGATCATGTTCGGTACTTATTATGGAAAAAAGTGAGCCCACATTAGTACCAGAGTGGTTGAAGAGCAGTGGAAGTGTAACTGGTGGTGTTAGTACTAACCGCCAATATGCGTCATCGGCATTGCATCAAGGTAAATTTAAAAGACCTCATATTGCCAAATCTTTTATGTAATTAGACTTTTTGTTCACTTTAAATTTTGTTCTCTTACAATGTTTTTTATTGCCAATTTCTTATAGATGATCATGCTACATTAAAGCCTTCAAGAAATAAGTCATCAGTCAACATTGGTGAACATGATTTAGGACGTTCATCTTTTTCTGATTGAGCAACATCCTCTTATTTCCGACGGAGTTCTAGTAGTAATGGTTCTGCTCACTTGAGGTCTTATGGTAGTTTTGGCAGCACCAACCGTGACAGAGAATGGGATAAAGAGATATATGAGTATCGTGATAAAGAAAAGTCTATTTTGGGCGACCATAGGCATAAGAACTATTCTGATCCATTGGGGAGCATTTTGCCAAGTAGGTTTGAGAGGGAAGGGTTAAGATGTATACAATCCTCCATATCCGGGAAACATGGTGAGCCATGGCCCAGAAAAGTACCAGCTGACTCGAGCAATGCCACCAAAAACAGCCACAACAATGGAAATACCCGGCTTGCTGGGAGCAGTCCCATTAGCAGTGTACACAAAGCTGCATTTGACAGGGACTTTCCATCTCTTGGAGCTGAAGAAAGACAAACAGATCCTGAGATAAAAAGAGTCCCATCTACTGGGTTGAGTACGGCCATTCAGAGCTTACCAATTGGTTCTTCTGCAGTGATTGGTGATGGTGGGTGGACAACGGCCCTTGCAGAGGTGCCTGTGATGGTTGGAGGCATTGTCACCAGTTCCTTATCTGTTCCACAAGCTGTTCTTCCAAGTTCAGCATCTGTTGTATCAAGCGTGACAACTGGTCTCAGTATGGCCGAAACTTTGGCCCAGGGCCCTCCTCGTGTTCAGGCTACTCCCCAGGTAGATTAATTGATTATTATTTTCTTGGACACGAGGTTAGTGTATCTATTCTTATGTGCTGTGTTTGTTTTGTGATAGTTGTTTGTTGGAACTCAGAGGCTTGAAGAACTGGCTATTAAACAATCCAGGCAATTAATTCCCGTGACACCTTCCACGCCTAAAGATTTGGTATGAGTGTTGTTCCCTGCTCTTTGATTATGTTCCATCCCAAAAGCACGACTTCATCTAAACTTTGTGCATTTTTTTCTAGTTACATTTTTTAATTCCTATTTCTTTTAAGGCACCTTTATGAAGATTTTATCTTATACGAGTATTACTAATATGGAGGGCCCTAGGAATTTGTAGTTGTGGGATTTGAACTGACTTGCACTTGAGCCCATAAATACTTATTATTAATAGAAAATCCTTTGGATAGTGCATGTGCAATAATCTTTACTTCTTAATCTTTTGCAGACTTGATGACATTTGTCTGTGTCTGCGTTCCGGAGTTTCTCTCTCTGTATGAAACAGAAAGACTGATGCAGGAACTCAGTAAATTTGAGATAGACACACATAATATTATTATTAATCAAGTGTTTTTTGATGAAGAAGGTATACTTCCCTTGTTCATTAGAAGGTGTTTAGTTTAGAATCATTTAATCATTGCCTAATCACTTTCTGTATATACACAAAGATTGAATAAATGTATAAAATATAAATAGCTGTTGTAAATATCGTTGGAAATAAAGAGAGGGGATGTGTATGTACGAGATTGGATAAATGTAATGATGTTACTAGAAATTCATTGTAATATTTGTAACACATGTATTTTTATATATAAATGAAATTGAAGTTTTTCTAAGTTTTCACTTTGTCTCATTTTGGTGTGATCCATCTCAGACTCGAGCTCGAATAGAAAGGCTCGCGAATTACTTGTTGTGAAAACGAGTTGAGTAACTTCGAACCGAGTAGTATCGAGTAATTTATCGAGTTGAACTTGAGCAGCCTTAGAAATTAGCAGTTCGAATTCGAGTTGAATCTGAACCCAAATTTTCTAATCCGAGTTGAGTTTGAGCATTAGGGTGTTCGGATCGACTCAGGCTCATTTTCACCCCTATTGATATAGGTATTAAAAACACACCCAAAATACTGTATTATGGAAAAATTTCAGTTCCATAATTTTTTTTTTTTTAGTTATTTCAAAAAAAAAGCAAAAAAAATAAAAAAAAATTGGACCGGATTTTAGGACCTGTCCGGACTCCCGGACAGGATCCTTGTTCTCTCTCTCTCTCTCTCTCTATATATATATATATATATATATGGGACCGCATCCATGGCAACCAGTTGCTGGGAACAACCCAAAAAATCAAGGCACAACAGATTGTAGCGGCTGGGACAATAAAAATGGGACGTCCCATTTTAATTGTCCCAACCGCTACAAGATGTGTAATTGTGTAATTTTTTTTAAATTTACATTATTTAATATTTTTATATAATTGTTCATACATATAGTTATATTTTATTAAAAAATTAAAGCTAAAATTATTTTAATTTGTATAAATTAGGTTAAATAAATTAAATTGATTATAAGGAATATACGGTGAACTTGAGTAATATATTGAAATTAAAAATTAGAAAGATAAATATACAAGGTGATAAAAGGGGCCACGTAGACAGAGGATAAGTGAGATTAATATATAGGATGGTGAGGTAGACATTCTAGTCGCTACAAGCTGTTGTGCCTTGATTTTTTGGGTTATTTTCAACAATCGGTTGTCATGGATGCGGTCCCTATATATATATATATATATATACAGAACCGATCAGGTGAGGGCTCCCTTACTTTGTTAAAATACGGACTTTTTTTTTGGTTTTTTTTAAACAACTAAAAAAAAATATTTAATATTTTATGGAACTGAAATTTTTTCATAATATAATGTTTTGGGCGTGTTTTGAATACCTATACCAAAAAGTGGTGGTACAGTCTGCCAAGACTGTACATACATATTTTGTTATACGTACCCAAATCACATCCAAAACACTGTATTATGAAAAAATTTCAGTTCCATAAAATATTAAATATTTTTTTTAGTTGTTTAAAAAAAAAACAAAAAAAAAACAAAAAAAAAATCCGCATTTTAACAAAGTAAGGAAGCCCTCACCTGATCTTGACCCTATATATATATATATATATATATATATATATATATATATATATATATAGTCGGCTTCCTATGCGGATGGTCTGTATACGGACCACTTTTAATGACGGACAAAATCGTCGCAAAACACATCGTCATAAGGTCTGATCCTATAGAAAGCTCCCTCTCTCTCTATATATATAGATTCAATTGTTTGTAGTAAACAAAACTATCAAGCCACTATCTGTCGGTAAAATTACTTGTGATAGTATTATACCACTAACCACTGCCTCACTCAATGAGGCCCAACGTGTTTCCAATTACTTGTATTATTATCACAATGAAACCTTTCTGGCATAAGATTAAGGCTTTTACCAAAAGAGAGAGAGAAAGAGGCTGGTCATAGTTTCTAATACTAATTAATGATCCGTTTAGACGGAAGGAATTGAACGAAAAATAATGTATTTTTTAGTATTTTAAATGTATGTTTGATTATTGATGGTTGTGAGTAATGTGATAAGATGATATAATTTTTATATATATTTATTTTATTAGATTGAATTTCATTCCACCATCTCCCACATTAAATGAAAATCAAAAGGACAAAATTATTTATCCACCCACAGAATAATCAAATATATTTTATTTTTTTACTATTTTTTCTATTTCATTCATTCAATCCAAACATAACATAAGATTTCTTTCTCTCTCGACTCCTATCCAATAATCAAGCCAAACCCATCTCAAAATTTTCTGAGCATAAAAGAGGCTAAGGGCCTGTGTGAACTTAAAAATGAAATATATATTTTGAAAAGTTTAAGAGCTATATTAGCACGTAGTTCAAAGTTTAAGAGCTAAACATTAAATACTAAAAGTAGTTAAAAATATTAGTCTGATATCTGAATGTATTAAATTTAAGATCTTATCCTTATACTCCTTTCATCCCTTTTTAATTGAAGGTTTAAGATTATATATATAGATAAAAAAATATAATTAATGTTTTATCAGATTTATTAAATTAAGTATAAAATTTTAATATTATATAGCCTTTTAAAATTTATTAAAAAGATGAGAGAAATAAATTAATCTGTCATAAAGGAAGACTACAAAAAAGGGGGTCATTGCCAACAGACATACTTGTCGCTAATATGTACAAATTTTATGAAGTAAACATTTTGTCGAAAAATATTCATTTTGTCAGGGAATATTCTTTTTGTCGTGGAATATTTGTACGACGGCGCCGAAATACCCAACCATTAGTGGGCCTCACAAAGGAATAACTATCAGATAGGGAAAGCGACAGAAATAACCTTTTTAAAAATTGATGGCAAAACTTTTAAATCCACCAAAATCTTATACCTCATTACCAGACTATCACCTACAATCTACCAAATCATTCAAGTCTTGTCCAAAAATTTTGAAATCCTTGAAATTTCTTTACAGAACTATCAATTCCATACATTTATTATCTGTCTAGAACCTAATATTGAACCTTAAATCAATCAATTATGATTTTAAAATTTTTTCTAAATTCTCGGGTTGTCACATTGACCCATTCTTATAAGAATGTTGTCCCCGAAATTCACCTTACACCCTACACCATACAACTTACACCATTCCTAAATATTATCACATGCTACCCAATACATTCCTCACAAGAGTAAAACTTTTCAAGTTGTGCTGAGGAGTCATATAGACTGAATTTTCATTTTCGCAAAGGTTTTATGGAAATTCATTCGTAAACCGTTTTACCCTGAAGACACATAGGGTGATTAGCCCAATATGCCCAGTACTGGCCCAGTAATACTGGTGTTATCTGTTTCTCGTCACTGCCATTGGCACAAAAAATTTACCTCAGTCTTATTGGATTCCGCACCAAAACAATTGGGTTCGGGAAAATTTTCAAAGAACTCTTAGAGTCTTATGAATGTTTTTCTAGCTAAATCAAATAGCATAGACTCATATCAATAATTCAAATCAATCGAATTATTTAAGTGTAGCCAAACCCCGTTGGCAAATTAAAATTTTAAAAATATTTTTGAGAATGACGTCATGATGCCGTACTGTTTTAACGGTCCGTTTGAGGATGCCGTCATTGTATGACTTTGTCATAACACATGATACAATAGTGGAACAACGATTTTAGATCAAATTCACACTAAGTATTACTGTATTTACAACTCCATCAACTTTTTATCATCTTTGCACCAGGTTACATGGTACATAAGTGATAAATAAAAATATATTTTGATATTTCAAATCATTATCGTCTAGCCGAAATAAGTAGCATAGACTATACTTTAAACCGTTCTAAAAATCATTACAAATTTATATATATATATATATATATATATATATATATATATATATATATATATATATATATATATTTCAAAAGCACATAGTGCGTATTTAGCTTGATGTCAAAAATTTTGAGTCTTGTATAGTTAGGAGTTTTGAAAAAAACCTATGTCTTCACTACTAATTATTTGCTTAAACAATCTATCTATTCCTATTATCCGTAATACTTCATTCACACAAAACTATACCCAGTTTATCAAACCACACTTATGAGTTCATGAACTTGCCATAATCATATGAGTTTAAGAACTTGTCCTAGTCAGACCTTTGGCGTCCATTTGCTGAGGGGTTCATAAATATTTCATATAACTATGAGTCAAGAATGTCACATAAGTATGAGTTTTAAGAACTCGTACTTAACCTTATATTCTCTACCTATAACCTATCTATCTGTTATACATATGAGAAAGGAATCACCCTCTTAACATGCATATAATAAATAGCGCGACACAGACATTTCAATGATTATTGTTGGTTGATTTCACAATCAAAGCAAACGTGCAAGTATACACGGTCAACAAGTAATATAGTGATAAATTAGAGTGTCGATCCCTCAGAGAATTCTAATTGATAAATTCCAATTACTAGTACTGTACCAATTCAATTTTATTTAAACAACCAAAAATTATAACTATTAAGAAATTATACTAAAACTAAGAAAACTAATTACAAACGTATTTAAGAAATTATATTAAAAGAAAGCAAAAACAAATTGAAAATTATTGGAATGCAGATAAATGATAATTAAGACTCCAATTTCCCCAATTATGACTATTAAATCAACTATCCAATTATCCTAATTATTATGTCTACTGAATTGTTAACATGAATTCTCAAATGTCAAAAGCCCTTTTCCAAGTGATCAAATGACTTCTATTTAATCCAGATTAATCTTGCTATATTCCTATGCAAAATAAGTGAATTAAACTCCTTTAATCCCAATCCCTTATGTGTTACATGCGGTGAAAAAATATTTTCATTCAATTCACAAACCTAATTATTCACTGTGCAAATAACTAAGTCACATGTCATCATGCCCAGTTCTAACCCTAGAATTCCTTTCCCAATTCCTTCTAGAGTAACAAGGTAATTATTGGCCAAATAATTAATCAATAAATCCAAGACATGATGAACAATTCACTTCAACATAAATAATTAGAATAAATTAAATAATCAATTCATAACCATAAAAGGTTCCATTGGAATCTTAATAAAAGAAATTAGTTCATAACGGAAATAAAAACCACAAATAATTGATAAATCATCTTTAAGACGTTATGTAAATTAAAAGAATAAAGGGGAAGAAAAACTCCAAGTTGTAGCCTTCAGATCTGATCTTGCTTCTTGCTTTCTCCCCCAAAATTCTGTAGAGTTTTTTTTATTCAATAAGAATAATTCAATTTATAATTTCTTGCCCAATTCCACAAATCCTAGTCCAATTAGGCTTCTAAACACACCAAATTCGAAGTCAACTGTTAGTCAACACCAGCTCTTAACAGTTCCACACGCGCGCGCCTCTTCCTGAGTTGACCGAGGACTAACGCCCCGGCGCTATCGTGTAGAAACTGCCTCTTGCCTCCTTTTTCAGCCCAATTGTTCCACATTGTTCCTAATTGCTCCCAATCAACGCACACTCCTGCCACAACACACTAAAACGAGTAAAATAATACTAAAACGATTCGAACACATAACAAATTAAGGTTAAATGTAATTAATTCATGGGTATATTACCCAATCATCAAATACCCCCAAACTTAAATCGTTGCATGTCCTCAGGCAACAAAACACAACACAATTAACCAAACATCATGCAAATGCAATCTAGCTACATGACGATAATCCCAACAATTCAATAGTTGACGAATATTCAGGCTTCAAAAAAATTACAAAAACGTGCTAATACCTCATGTTACAACTGATCAACAATATCCCAACACTAATTCAATCCAAATCTGTTATTACTGATATTGTGAGTGTGTGTTCAACAACCATGATAACCAATGTCAAGCACAAATCTGAAAGATAATAAAGTTCTTAATAAGCGTCATACAGTTCAACTTAAGAACACATTAAATAAACTCAATTCAACTGAAATTAGAAAATCACCAAAATTCAGAATCCAACATGGAATACTTATGCTTATTTTTGTTAAACGGGGGCATTTTGCTCTTTTCCCGTTACTTTTTTTTTTAATTTTTAAAATGACTGTGCAATGTCTCATTCCATTAGGCTAACAGTGTCACCCCTTAGCGAGCTTTCGACCAACGACTCCCAGACCATATAAGACCTTAGGGCGCTAGGTTTTAAGATACCTCTTCGGGCGTACTTGCTCAAGTCACAAAGGTCCCGAAACAAAACTAGCCACGGTATATATATATATATATATATATATATATATATATATATATATATATATATATATATATATATATATATATATATTCTTTTTTTTTTCGAAGCTTATATATCCCAAAATTCTTTCCAAACTTAAGTTCAAGTCTAAATTCAATCTTCACTAGCTACTTAACTTGTTCCTCTATTTCACTAGCATTCAACCTTTAAAACTCTATTATCTAACCATTTAAACTATCATAGCCAACATGGTCATTTTTCAAAGTGCCTTCCTATAACATCAGTGTCAAACAAACAGAGATTCAATTCATGTCAAGAAAATCATATCACTGACTCAACAATCCTTACTAGACTTGTTCATGCAATTTTACTTTTATCATTGGCCCCAAATATACGCACTATCAAAAACTGGAATTAACATGCAGTCCTAAATGCTCAAAAATAAACTAACAATCATAAACCAAATCCACAAACTAATACTTAGAAATAAAAATTAACTACCCCCAAACGAATCTAGAGCAATGTCCTCATGTGATAAATAAAGCAAAAAAACACAAAGGACTTCCCTGACGAGTTTATTCCTCTGGTGGAGCATCATCGTCCTCGCTCATCTCTTGATCAGAAGGGGGAAATACTGGCAGAACAGGAGCAATTGGAAAGTGTCTAAGTTGAACGCCCGGATGGGATTGGACGGTCAGGATATTCTGTGCGGTAAATTGGTCCACTAAAAACTTGAAAATCACGTCTTGACGTTCCGATAAGCGCACATTCTGAGACTCCATATTGTAAAACCAGCCGTCTATCTCCAGCTGGACAGCTTCGGGGACCACACCTCGATGAGCTGCAGACGAGGGACCGTAAGTAGGTGGAGCCTGTGAGGATGGTACTTGAGATTGCTCAGCTTGGGGAATTATGAAACCCAATCCCCTAGGGTGATTAGCTCCCTCAGTCCACACTTTGTACCTGCTGGTTAACTTATGGTCCAGCACTGGCATAGGCTTGTGTATCATTTCGTCTGACTTCCATTTGACGTCGAACTTAGCACATAATACGCAGATGAGGGACGGATGTGGTAATCCTCCAGTGGTACTTCCTCGAGATGCGCGAAGAACGGATTGCAAAATGTGATGACCCACATCAATTTTGAATCCTTTGATAATTGAGTATAGAAGCACTGCACGCTCCCTGGTAACATGACTTACATTTTGAATCACAAAGTATTTTTAATACTTTAAAATCATATTTATATAATTTTTAAATAGTTAAATTCTTTATCCGATAATTACTATTAATATTAAAATATTAATATTTTCATGTTAAAATATCAAAAGTTATATTTATAACTCAAATATTTTTCTAACCCTTAAATCATTTGTATATTATTTTTAAATCATTAATTCTATTTTTCAATAATTTATTTATTAATATATTTATTAAATAAACTAATTACCATTAATATTAATTAATTAATGAAATTCATCACAAAATATTAAAAAGTTATCAAAAATAACTTAAAATATTTTCTAACACCATTATATATTTTAAATGATTTTTCATGTATTAAAGTAATTTTTAAATAATTTATTTAATATTATAATTATAATTAAATAAATTAAATACCATTTATATTCCAAAAATACTAAATATTTATGAAATATACTCAAAATAATTAAAAACTAATTTTTAGGCTTTAAATAATTTTTAATAATTTATTATGTATTTTTAATAATTTAAAATTATTTTTCTCTAATTATTTATTAAAATAATTAATTTTCAGAAAATAAGTGTCACTAAAGGGCCCTATAGCGACAGAACCGTCACTATAGGTGTTCTTGAGCTGTTCTTGAGGAAACCCAGAATTCATAACAGACTTCGAGGTTACTACTTTGACCACATAAAGTTTCGTGTTCTGGATATTATCAGGGTTGTATATTGTGTTAATATTGTAGTATACATGCAATAATATGATTACAAATCGATTTCATGCTCAAACAACATCATCACAGAAAGATCTAATCTACAGAAAACCTTGTCAGACGAGTTCTTGAGTTTTTGGACTGCCCATAAACTCAAGCAGTAGTAAGGGTCATACTTTGCAGCCTTATATCTTTGATTCAAGGAATTGTTTAAGTGATCTATGAATTCAAACTTGTAGTAGAGGTGTCAGAGTATAATAACATAACATTAGATCCATTTTACAACATTAAATATGAAAGATTAAAGCTGGTCAAACTCTGACAGAATCGTGTTCTTGAGAAATCTGGGTATTCCAGATTTCTTCTTAAGTTAGTCGGTCAACGCTACTTTGACCTTGATTATTTTCGTTCATGTTTATGATTTTGGTAGTATAAAGGCTTTATTGTGTAGTACTCATGCCATACTACAAGTTTCAAACAACAAAATGGAACAACCATCTAACACCTGCAAGATCTCAGCCCTTGAAAATGACTGTAAGAAATTTTGGGTTTCTGGGTTTTCCAGAAACCAGATTTCGTGAACCATCAACGGGTTTTGACCACTTATAACTTTTAATCTACACTTGATCTGAACTTGATTCAAGTTCCAGATCAAAGTCCTTACAACATACTACAAGTATAAACTCTTAAAACACAAAAACAATTAACAGACAATGATCTATGAGCCCTGACATTCGGCTGTCTGGCCATGTTTTAGGGTTCATAGATCAGTTTCAAAATTTGATTTTCGTGCATCAAGATAATATGGATATAAGATATTACAACCCAGATCAATGACACCCGAAAACACAACTTTAACCAATCATTAACAACGTCAATCAACAGATCATAAGATTTCTAGGTTTAGGGTTTATACCACTTTCATGCTTTGATCTTGAATCTAATCAACACGATCTGATCTTGGCTTGCTAGGGATTATACTAAGGACTGAATTACTTAATATTTTCGTGGGTCTAGAGAGAATAATTGTTGGTTGAATATTTGGTGAACAAATGAGGCTTTTTCTTGATTTTCTCTCTCCTTAATCTATATATATTGAATGAAATGAAATGGGCTGATGTTTATAACTGATGGTTATGGTTTTAGGTCATGCAAGTCAATTGAGTTGGTCACCAACTCTTGATTTGGCAAGATTTGCAAGCTAAGTCCAAATAATGCAACAAGGGTAAAAATGTCATTTGTCTTTTAGTTTTAATGGCATTCTTGTCTTTTGCCCTAACTATTAGGGTTTAGGGTTTAACCTTTAGGGTTTAGGGTTTAACCCTAAAGATTTTGAAAATTAAATTTCTAAGATTTTCTAATTAGATTTTAAAATAGAAAATTATGATTTCTAAATTATAATTAGGGCTTCCTAATTATATTACAATTTTCAAATCACACTAGGACTAAAATTTTTTTTCGATTAATATTTCCAAATTACAATTTGCTAATTTAGCAATTTGGGTCCTAATTGTACCTTAGGGTTTATAACCCAAGAATTAGGGTTTAAAATATTATTTGTAATTTAGAAATTAGGTTTCCTAATTAGATTAGGGTTTTCTAATTACTTATAACTTGATAATTAGGATTAATATTTCTTAATTAATATTAAAATGTTTAAATTATCAATTAGGTTTTTCCCTAATTATAAATTAGGGTTTTTAATCTAGAAATTAGGGTTTTGAATATTAAAATTAGGGTTTCGAATTCCCGAAACTAAAATTAGGGTTTCAGAACAGGTTTCGCTAGGGTTTCTAGCAGTTCGTTAGATTTTCTAACTTAATAACCATATTCCTAACATAACTTTATGGTTTACTAAAGTTACAACTTACCTTGATCAATAGTTGATATTTATACACAAACTGTACACATAAAATCTCTAATTAGGGTTTAATAACTGAACATTGACGTTCTTAAAATATACTTAGGGTTTGACACTGATATAAGTTATTTGGTCAACCCTTGATCCTTATCCACAATTTATACACATAAAAATTTACTGTTCACATATATGATCACATATACCGACTTGTATACACTTAGATACATAACCTTGATAATTCTTCACAAGAATTTTAAATCCACCAAAATCTTATTCCTGATTACTAGACTATCACCTACAGTCTACCAAATCATTCAAGTCTTGTCCAAAAATTTTGAAATCCTTGAAATTTCTTTACAGAACCATCAATTCCATACACTTATTTTCTATCTAGGTCCTACTATTGAACCTTAAATCAATCAATTATGATTTTAAATTTTTTTTCTAAATTCTCGGGTTGTCACACAGAATATCCAAAGGAACGAAACCTCTGGTTGGTACTGCAAAGATACATCCCACCTAAAGGAAACCAGAGAGCACTCAACGAATGACATGTAAGTTAACAGAAGATCTAAGCACCAACTCAATTAACATCCAAACTGAGTTGTGAAGCCATTCGAGATGAAGTCTTCCACAAGTTGATCAGAAGAAGACTTCAGTAATTGACTAAGGAAAGTCAGCAAGTATAGTAGCTGTCAAGTAAATAGAAGACGACGCTCTTAAAAGCAACCAGGATCATAGTGTTTGCCAAATAAAGAAGGAACTGATGGAGTGTACACAAAGATATTGGTCAGCCTCTGAAGAACAAGGCTAAAGTGATTAAGCATTGGGTCAGTCCATTGATGATAAGTGAACGGGAGATCACAAAGAGAAAGCGAACTGGACACGCCACAAATCTGAAGTGTATTGCTACTCAGAAGAGGCCAAAACAAAGAGTCAAGCCATCATTATCTGAGAGCAGTCGAAACAAACAGAAGTGTTGAAGCATTGCACAAGAGAAGGAAGAGGTGTTGTACATTAAAGATCCAATCAACACTCTTCAAGATCGTAGTGTTGTCTCTACCTGTCAACTAGACACTACGATCAAGTCCAAGAAGATATGCATCAGAATCGTAGAGTTCAGTCTTCTGAAGGTTGAAGCATTGGCAACGGTTGTGACGCCCCCAAAATAGGTATACATCACCTATTCTGAGTCGCCAAATATATGGTACAGAATACAAATAAAACTTAATAATACAACTATCGTGTCAAATACGACAAAATACAAACTGAGAGTTTTAATACAAATACTGTCTTCTAGACAATATCCACTCTCAGAATAAGTCCTCATTACATTTATTGTCACACTATTTAACAGAATAGTGAGAACTACTAATACTATCATCTGGTCCATCACTCCGTTCCCCAACTCGTCCCAGCTACGTTCTCATTTTCTGAAAAGAATAGTGAAAGAAAGGGTGAACTCAACTAGCCCAGTAAGAAATATTGACTAAGATAATGCATAATAAATTATCATTAGTCTAAAACAATGTTAAACTGATAAAATACAATAGACATCTAGTTTAACTGCAGCGGAACAAGCAATCCATTAAAAGAGTCAAGTAGAGAATAAAATCTACTATCTTTTATGATTTAAAAGGTTTTCATCACTTTTATCGCTGAGACTCAACTTAATAAATAATCCACATCATCGAATCACCCCTGTCCTACGGCCAAGGATATTCTTTAGTATCACGACCACAAATTATCCATGCACTACGGGCCAAGGACATTTGTGTATTCATCAATGGTCATGATCATGCCAACAATTGTCCATCAATGCACTACAGGCTAATGAGGACTTTTACCACATCATTTGTAACATTACGGTCATGATTACACCGAATAATCCCTGGTCAAAATCATACCAAGTCCATCTATGAACTACAGGCCACAGATGACTTTCAAAAAAAATATAAACATGAGGATGATGACAATGATATATGAATTCAATAAAACAAGTTCAAGAATTAATTTATTCAGGAACTAATAACGTCCAAATTGTCAACATGATACTTCTTTGGAGAGTAAAATTCAAGAATACTCAGAAGAATATTTCCATGAAAAGATACTGGATGAAGCGCAAATATCAATGACATTCCACTAATTTCATGGAGTATAGAAGTCAAAACTTAAACCAACTGAGTATAATAAGGAATAGAATAATAAAAGAAATCACCAAGCTTGCGGTAGAACGTACAGGCAGGTTATTCCAACAGAATAATAAAGACGGAACCAGGTCCGACGTAAAACGCACAGACAAGATATTCCAACAGAATAATAAAGACGGAACCATGTCCGACGTAAAATGCACAGACATGATATTCCAATAGAATAATAAAGACGAAACCAGGTCATGCGTAAAACATAGACAAGATGTTCCCAAAGAATAATAAAGATGGAACCAGGTCCGGCGTAAAACGCACAGACAAGATATTCCAACAGAATAATAAAGAATGGAATAACAGAAGAATTTCACCAAGTATGCGGTACTTCACATAAACAAGTTATTCCAACATAATAATAAAGAATGGAATAACAGAAGTTCTCTTCATGAAGATGAAAGATAGAAATAATACCCCTTACCTCAGAAGAAACTGGATACTGGTATAGTGAGGTAGCATGCTTCTCTTCTTCTATAGATTTTCTCTCTACAATTTCTCTCTATAATAATTGCTCTATAGCTTTAGTTAATTAGTGAGAAATGAAGGAAGAATGAGCTTTTATTTATAGAAAAATATAGTTTCAATAATTGCACGTTTTGGGGATCAAAAAATTACAGTACAATACCTCCAACTTTTCCTTTATTTTTAATTTAGTCATGCAAGTATTATCAAACTTGCACCACCTCCCCTAATAGTAAATAATGTGATTCAATAGTAAATCATGTGAATCAATAGTTCTAGACATGTGAAAATACGAATTACAGTATAGTACCTCCATCTATACCTCCATTTTTAACTTAGTCATGCAAGTATTATCAATCTTGCACCAACTCCCCTAATAGTAACAAGAATATGAAACAATAGTATACACATGTGAACAAATAGTTATAATCATGTGAAATAATAGCAATTAATTGCTCATTTATCCGGTTAAATACCCGATTGGTCAATATAACCTCCAAGCATCAATTTTTATCGAAATAAATGTCAATTTTCACTAACACAAATAATTCCAACACAATAAAAGTATTTTTATCAACAATATAAATTTTGAAATTGCGAAGTTTGACTTTTCCCAAAAAAGTCAACTGTTGACTTTTTGACCAAAAAGTTAATCCTGGAAAATTTTGTGTTTATAGACTATTTTTACTAATTTCATCGTTCCGGACTCAAATATCACGTTCGCGACTCCAAATTAAACTCTGAACACAACTTCAATTTTAATAACATTCATCATTAATATTATAACTCACAATATTTATCAACCAGGTCGTTCCCAGGAAAGAGGGGGCTTTCTAATAAGGATTTCTCTCTATTGGCGCGCAATTAGGTGACCAAACCTCTCATTGACAGAACTTCTAGACATTGTAAATATTGTAATTTAATAATATGAATAACTTTGTCATCTCAATTATTGATTTACTAAAATAACATATTATGCAGATGATACTGTGACAATAATCGAATCAATAATATGAGAGATATGATGCAGTAATTACTGTAGCAATAATTGAGTATAACCGAGTGACTTTTCACGTAAGCATCAATAATCAATACCGTGTGCTACTATGCAACCACGCGTATTACTGTACTTTTACTACCGAGTAGTTCAACAATATTAACGATAAAACTTCCGCCTTTTTTTTTTCATAAATATATTTTTGTTGTTTTCTCAATCCGACAATAATTCTATTATGGGGTCCACCAATGATTGCGCCGTTGTACGAATATTCCCTGCTAATACGAATATTCTCCAACCAATCGAATATAATATAACAACTTGCGTACTTTGAAAAATATGTAAATACTATCCACAACTATAACATTATATCAAATTCATTCTATAATATTCAAAAATGATAATTATAGAAAAATCATCTTTATTAAAAAGTTGGGGTCTTACAACTGTTCAATCTAAAGATTGATGGTCGAACAGAGCTTATTGAAGAGCATCGATGAAAAAGGACAACCTCTGATCGAGAAATCAGAAGGAGGAAATAAAGTTGACTACCTGCCCGAGACATCAAAGTGACATCTCAGACAAGGTACATGAAACAGTAGACTGTAGTGTCAGAAAGTCAGAAAAGGGAATGTCATGTCACATCTGCAGTCTACAGCAAATAACTCGAGATCTGCAAAATAATTCATAAAGCTTTTAACGGCTACTTTCCAATGGGAAGATTGGGAAGGAGTATAAATCAACAGAGCTTCAAAGATCAAGAGTTGTTGATGATTGCTAAGTTGCAGAATCGTTGAGTTGTTGGAATGCTATTGTTGACTCTGGGAGTTCCACCAGAGATTAACAAAACAAGTCTTAGTGACAGTGAGACTACAGAGGTGGAAGTGAAGCAGCTTTGAAGGACTTAAACAGACTAGAGCTTCACTCAACAAAGATGAGAATTCCACTGAAGATGGCAGCTAAGTTGAGAGCCGAGAAGGCCAAGAAGATAGCATTTAGAAAAGTGGCAGAGTACAAAGAAGATCAACAGAACCACTCTACAGATCACCATGAAGCAAAAGCTAAAAAAACAGATGCAGAATCATGTCTACAAAGAATTCAAGAAGGGTTCATGGATTGCTAAGTGCCAGAAGAAGTCTACTAAAAGCTCAGAGACTTAGCAAATCCAGATGGTGATGGTGCATAGCTGACATCAGATGAAGATGGGCAGAAAAGAGTAAATATCAGCTACACCAAAGAAGATGTAGTCCAGACTCTAAGTTGAATTCCAAGAGGACTACACCAAGCTGCTAAGTACATAAGATGTTTAAGCTTAAAGACATCTTAGGAGCAAGGCACCACCAACAACAACAACTACAACAACAAAAAACCAGGGCCTGAGGGTTCCTTGTCCGGAGGGACTAAATGAAGTTCCAAGATGGCTGAGCATGAAGAGTTTCTAGGGAACTAGAGGAGTTCCAAGGCTGCTGGCCTTGAAGAGTTCTTAGTGAACTGAAGTTCCAAGGCTGCTGGCCTTGAAGGAATCTCAGTGATTTAGGGTGCTGCCCTTCCTTAGCGAAAATCCTGCTAGTTAAAAGTAGAAGAGTGGATTAGGAGCTTAAGTCTCTGAACCACTTAAAATCCCTTGTGTCGTTTACTTTATGTCATTTACATTATGTACCTAACTGTTATAACTGCTATGCATGTATTAACTGCTTACAACTTAACTAACTCTAAGAACATTGTATGTATGATTATGAATATATCAATGAAGAGGATATTTTACTTATTCCGCTGTGCTTGAAAAGATTCTTATGCTTGTCATTTGCTAATTCATTAGCAATGCAAAATAAACAGGAAAATTATTTGAAATTAAAAAGGATCTATTTAACCCCCCTTCTAGATCTATTGTTGTGCCTACTGGGAACTAACAATTAGTATCAAAGCAGGTTCTCATGCTACATTCAAAAGCTAATCGCTTTGAGTCTGATCCTAGGCACAAACATTGTTCTAAATTTAGTTTAGTAGTAAGTCACTTGTAAATACAGATGAGCTCACAAGTTGGAAATACTGTGTACAGGTAAATGTGTATATACACTTGAAGCTACTCAGATTGGTCCATGTTCATAAATGCCATAACAATAAGACCAATCCTTGCCCATAGTCAATCTTATATTCTGAAGATCAGACATGGGAGCTCAAGAGGCATTAATAGCAAAGAGTCGAACATCCACCAGATTGAAAGATGAAAAGGCTATATATGCTAAGAAGTACTCATTCTGAGAAGAAAGAATAGTCTCTCAAATCTATATTCGGCCAACCAATAGCTGGATGTGAACCTTGAGGACTCAAGGTTGTCAAAGAACTAAATATGTCAAGGTTTTCTTAGCCTACATCTTCAAGACTATGACTGATTGATCAAAGGACAACTGGAACAACCAACTGTCAGAAGTGAAGGAAAAAGTATGCACATCAATGCCTAACATCAGTATATCAAGATAAATGACTGTCAAGAAATTGACAATGTAAAGGTACGGTTCCTCATCACTATAAAGGTGTACATCATATTGCATCACCTTATGCACTATAACAATATTCTATCAAGAGGCCATACTCTACCTAAAAAGGAGAAGAGAGAAAGTACATTGAAGTTAGAAACTCAAATGCTAACAAATTTTCTCTCCATCCAAGTTTTAGGTTGAAGATAACATCTTGAAAGAAGTTTGAAATAGGTCTTAATCATATCAAGGTTTAATTATTCTTAAGTGTAGTAATCTTTGTTGATGGGTTAGTATGTATGTACAAACCTATGTTCTAAGTTTTTGATAACACATAGAGTATGATAAGTTCTACAAGAGTATCTTGAAGATTCGTAGAAATTGATTACCTCCATGAATCAACCAGATACAAATAAGTAATAAAGTTAATTCTCAATCTGTGAACATTTAAACTCTATGAACATTATCAAGCAAATGATGAAACCATCAAAGGAAAAGAGTGATTTATTAAAATGATTAATCTTACACACACTCATCATCATGCTTCTCAAAATGTAATATATATCAAAATTGGATTCATGCATAAATATGATTATTGGTGATCATTATGATGATAATTCAAATATATAAGGAATTGGGATTTTAAAAAACTAACCTAGCAGGACCCATTTAATTATGGGTACCAAAAATAGAAATGTATCTAACCTGCAGGTACCTGGTCTATCTGGCCACACTAAGGAATGCTGAAGTAAAGGACTTCAATCAAGAAAGATTTAACCAGCAGAAGGCTTAAGACTGTTTAGAAATGATTCTGATAAAATTCCTATATGTCAAATGTGAGACCCCGAATTTTATGAAATGAAAGTATTCAATTTTCTTATAATTATTCTATTTAGTAAATGGTTAAATTGATAAAAGGTTAAAGTTAAGGATGATATGTGAATTTTTTTCAAAGTAAATAAGTTGTTATAAAATAATTGGTGATAAAAGTATAGTAATACGCGTGGTTGCATAGTAGCACATGGTATTGTACAGTATCTTTGATTATTCATGCTTATGTGATAAGTCACTCAGTTTTATTCAATTATTGTCACAATATGTTATATTATTAAATCAATAATTGAGACGGCAAAGTTATTCATATTATTATTTGCAATATTGACAATGTCTAGAAGTTCTGTCAATAAGAGGTTTGGTCACCTAATTGCGCGCCAATAAAGAGAAATCTTTATCGGAAAGCCCCCTCTTTCTTGGGAATGACCTAGTTGTTAAATATTGCGAATTATAATAATAATGAATAAATGTTATTAAAAATTGAATTTGAGTTCAGAGTTGAATTTGGAGACGCGGACGTGATATTTGAGTCCGGAATGATGAAATTAGTAATAATAGACTATAAACACAAAATTTTTCGGGATTAACTTTTTGGTCAAAAATTCAACAGTTGACTTTTTCGAAAAAAGTCAAACTTCAAAATTTCAAAAATAAATTTTTTGATAAAAATAGTTCATCTGTGTTGAGATTATTAGTGTTAGTGGAAATCGACATTTATTTCGATATTAATTGATGTCTAGAAGTTATATTGACCAATCGAGTAATTAACCAGATAAATGAGCATTTAATTGCTATTAATTCACATGATTATAACTATTTATTCATATGTATGTACTATTGATTCACATTCTTGTACTTTTAGGGGAGGTGGTACAAGATTGATAATACTTGCATGACTAAGTTAAAAAATGGAGGTATAGATGGAGGTACTATATAGTAATTCGTAATTTCACATGATTATAACTATCAATTCATATTATTTACTATTAGGGGAGGTGGTGCAAGTTTGATAATACTTGCAGGACTAAATTAAAAATAAAAAAAAGAGGAAGGTATTATACTGTAATATTTCGAGCCCCATAACGTGTAATTATTGAAACTATATTTTCCTATAAATAGAAGCTCATTCTTCCTTCATTTCTCACCAATTCACTAAAGCTATAGAGCAATTATTATAGAGAGAAATTATAGAGAGAAAGAAGAAGAGAAGTCTGCTACCTCACTATTCCAGTATCCCATTTTCTTCTAAGGTAAGGGGTATTATTTCTTTCGTATTCATGAAGAGAGCTATTGTTATTCCATTCCTTATTATTCTGTTGGAATAACCTGTATACGCTGACTACCGTATACATGGTGAAATTCTTCTGTTATTCCATTCTTTATTATTATATTGGAATAATCTGTCTATGCGAAATACTGCATATATGGTGAAATTCTTCTGTTATTTCATTCTTTATTATTCTGTTGGAATATCCTGTCTGTGCGGATTACGCATGACATGGTTCCATTCTTTATTATTCTGTTGAAATATCCTGTCTGTGCGGATTACGCATGACCTGGTTCCATTCTTTATTATTCTGTTGGAATATCCTGTCTGTGCGGATTACGCATAACCTGGTTCCATTCTTTATTATTCTGTTGGAATAACTTCTCTGTGCGGTCTATCGCATGCCTGATGAATTCTTCTATTATTCCGTTCTTTATTATTATGTTGGAATAACCTGTCTGTGCGGTCGATTGCATGCCTGGTAAATTCTTCTGTTATTCCATTCTTTATTATTCTGTTGGAATAACCTGTCTACGCAAACTATCGCATACATGGTGAATTCTTCTGTTATTTCATTCTTCATTATTCTGTTGGAATAACCTGTCTATGTGGATTACCACATGCACGGTGAATGATCCTTCATATTGATTCCTTATTAAATTGTGAAAATGATCTGTCTACGTGGATTACCGCATGGCGGACGAAAATTCATTTGCAGTTTCGTAATTTTTCTGACCATCAAAAATTCTGGAAAAATTTGAAATGATAATTTGATGAGTTTTCTAGATTGTGTCCAAAAATGGCGATTTTTGAATGTATAGATTAGGAGTTATGAATTTTATGGGAAAAGACTATTTTAAAAGTAAACCCTTATAACTCCTTGTGGTTAACTCTAAAATTGGTGAAATTTTTATTGGTAGTACATATATATAACAGGAGTATACCCTATAAATTTTCAAATATTTGGATAAAAGTACAATTTATGATAAATGTCTAAATATTCGGCAGTTTTGGCCATATGAAAAATAGTAAATGAATTTTAAAAATTTTGAGAAAAATATACATTCAATATGGGACTATATTCTGCTAAATTCTAGAAATGAATAATTTTTTGGGACTAATTTGGTATTTTTCATTAAAATAGTTTAGTTACGAACATATGAATTAAATATGTTATGTGAAGTTGAAAAATTGGTAAATAGGAGTTTATGGCTTGGAAATCCTATATAAGGTATATGCAGATTTTTGATGAGTGATTTGATCATTGGTGATGAAATCTTATGAATATGGCATTTTTAAATGATTAAATGCATTATTTGGTAAAGTGTAAATAATTAAAATAAATTGTTTATAAGTTTAAGAAGTGATTAAAATATTGTAATAATATTAATAATATTAGATTATGAGTTTATTAAATAATTGATAATATTTGGATAAATTTAAATTCTTTAATATTTATCCTTGACTTCGTTTGATTAATGCTTATATCATTGTCATCATCCTCATGCTTATACTTTGGCTTACGTGCATAGACGGACTGTTGATTATTGGTTTTACAGTTGTATATCTTTGGCTTACGTGCAAATATGAACTATCGATTATTGGTTTTACAGTTGTATATCTTTGGCTTACGTGCAAAGATGAACTGTTTATTGGTATGATTATGACCAGGAATCATTTGGTATAATCATGACCCGTAATGTTATAGATGATATGGTAAAAGTCCTCATTGACCCGTAGTGCATTGATGGACAGTTATTGGTATGATTATAACCATGGATTATTCGGTATAATCATGACCATTGATGATTACATGAATATCCTAGGCCGTAGTGCATGGATGATTCGATGATGTGGATTATTTATTAAGCTGAGTCTCAGCGAGAAAATATTGATTATACACTTTTAATTCGTAAAAGATAGTAGATATCATGCTCTATTTAACTCTTCTAAAATACTGTTGTATGTCTTTGACCTGTAGTGCAAAGATGAATTGTTAATGAATATCTTTGGTCGTAGTACAAAGATGAATTTATTAGTATGATTATGAGCAGGAATTGTGATTTGGTATAACCATGATTTTTGATATTTTCGGTGAAGATAGGTGATGAAAATTATCTTTGTCCTAGGTGAAAAGACGAATTTAGAACCACAATTATGATTATGAGTTATTCATATGATTGTGGACAGGAACTGTTGATTGATGTTACAGGGATAAAAATTGTTGGTGGACTTTTAACATGGAGAAGATAATAGACCTTATGGTCTATTCGACTCTTTTAATGGATTGCTCATTCCGCTGCAACTATGGTTGGAAAGTTTTATCATCTACCATATGTTCTAAATCTCTGATTTATTATTGACGAAAGCTATTGATAATTTAATTATCTTTAGTCATGATATTTTTTACTGGGCTAGTTGTGCTCATCCTTTTGCTTCACAATTCCTTTCAGGCAATAAAAGTGTAGCTGGGTCGAGCAGGGTATTAAGAGGATTAGAACGGTGGTCTATAGCTGTTGAGGTTCTCCCTAAATAGTATGAAAATAATTTTATTGAGAAATTCAGATAAGTGTGTCGTATTGTATACGTCATTTGATATTTAATTTTGGTGAACCGAATAGGGTGCGGTGAACCCAACTTTGGAAGGGTGTTTTGCCAATATCATACAAGATGTCTAATGATATACAACCTCGTGTTATCATAAGACAGGGTTGTGCTCATCCACTTGCTGAGTATATCTACGGGCACTACCTATATAATCTTGGAGTTTATTTAAAATATAATTTTTACTTGGAGACAACGGAGATAATTATATGTCAAGAGAAGACTCTCCATTGGAAAGAAGATGATAGTAATCTTCTCATTTTTCTTTGGGGTCTACTGGGTCAACCAAGGATAATTATGTGGACATATGATATCGATCATAACCTAGACGCATGGCCTCCCATGTACGAAGGTTTCCTTGAGCACTTCCCAAAGATTTTAATTTCTAAAACAGTTTTTGACTGTACTTTTTTGTAAATTACCATTGTAAGGTTGTGGTCGAGGTACCATGTTTGACTGTACTTTTATGTAAAGTACCATTGTAAGGTTGTGGTTGAGGCACTATGAGATTTACATACATTTGTATTAAAACTCACAGTTTAACTGTGGTCGTATTCTGCACGACAGTTCAACAGTTGTATAAATGAAGTTTGTATTTGATTTTTATAGTATGATAACTGGCGACTCAGAATGGGTTGTGTGGACCTATTTTGGGGGCGTCACATCAAAGCCTACCCTTGAAAACCTGCTGAGCTAATCTAAATGAAGCTCACATAGCTGTTGATCCTTATATGGAAGCAGACCACTCAACCAAAGATGGAAAGGGTCTTATATGCTCTATCATGCAAAGCATGTCATAAGAAAAGAATCCTCAAGGAAGCTCAACTCAGATGATCATCGAGCATCAAACATGCGGAACTCATTACGGGAGAAGAACTCCAAGTATAAGTTGTCAAGGAAGATTACGCTCGTAGTGCTATTAAAGGATCGTAGAATGATTAACCCTAAAGATACTCATTTCTACGACACAAGAAGATTTGATAACTTCAGCTAGAATGAGATATGCATGACTGCCTTTTGCTACACTTGAAGAAGAAGAACTTATGTCTCCATGAAAAGACAGTATCAACTATGGGGGAGCAGTGATTGGCTAACAGAACAACAACTTTAAAATATTAGAGATATACTATGAAGCAATGTACCAGTTTCAGAGTCCCAAAACTTTGTGGCTGACGAACCTAATGAAGATCCATAGTCGGTTGGAACGTCTCAAAACAAACTACTGATAACCAGTCAACCACCCAACTCAAAATCATGGAGAGCCTACGATCAAACATCTAATCATAGTGTAAGAGCAGAAGGAAACCACGATTATAACCAATGCAAATGTCTAAAGGTGGTAGAGGATCTCCCCAGCAGAAAAGGTCAAATGAGATATCAGTGGAAAACACTTCTAAAGTTTTTCATTTGGAAAGCGCCTCGGGGACAAACCTGGCCCTTAGTTCACTCTAAGAGGTTAGCCCTTCCTGAGCTACCTTAACCCAGAAGGAATGGTTATTAAAGTTCATCTCAAAGACCAAGACATTCAACGATCGTAGAGTAGAGATTGAAGAGAACTCAACGATCATGGAGCAACCTCAGCGATCGTAGAAGCAGACTCGATGATCGTAGTCTTACCATAGGATAACCTAGCTCATAAGAAGCTCGGAAGAATTGGATACTTGCTCAACTACTAAGATCGTGTGGAGATAAATATGAACACAGTTTGGAAAGACATCATGCAAATGCACCTCATAACTTAAGTGCCCAAACTGGCTTGGGGTACATCAGTGATCAAGCTATACAGTTTCAAGATGAGGATTAGTGTCAAAACCATCCACTGCAGCATCTCTCGGAAGAAGATCATTGAGTCAACAAAAGAAAACGTAGAGTCTTTAGCTACCTCATCGGGATACTCTACGAACCAAAAAGGTCAACGGTCAATCCACATCAGTAATGCTTATTCTCTTAAAAGGAATATAAAACCGAAAAGGTTATGGGGAGTTACAGATCATTACTGGGCATCGTGCAACCAATGGCTAGTTGACACATCATAGCGTATGTAGAGTCAGAAGGGACTACCATAAAGATAAATTCAAAATCTGCAAATAGTTATCAAAAATTATCGAACCTCTCTCCCTCCCAGTTTCAAACCCTAGAATCCTCTTCTAAGCCAGAATCCGTTAAACCTTCAGTGCATTGCCCAAATCACATTCATCGATCTCTTAAAAGACTCTCTAAATTAAATACCCATGTTCTTTTAACTCTTCAAATGGCAGATTGGCGAGTAATCACTAGCATTCAGCTAGGAACTAAGTCGTTTAAGAAATCTGAAAAGAAGTTCAGAGACATTCTTGAACTCGTAAAGAAAGATGGATTCTCAGAATGTCTTGAGGTAAAAACTTGAGTATATACTGAACTAGTTAAGGAGTTTTACTAAAACGCATCCATAAATTCCGAAACCCTTTCTACCACGGTCAAAGGTCATTCTCTAAAGCTGAAATCATCTGATATCAATCAATGCTTAGGCTTTCCTGACCGAGGACTAAAAAGCCTTGATGAGATCGACACTAAACAAGAGAAGAAAATTATGGGGTACCAAAGAAACCCTTGTCTGAAGGATATGAAGAAAAAGGAGTTTCCAGAAGAATTTGAGTTCCTTGCTGAGATAGTGGGTAAATGTATACTATGCAAGAACACTACACATGACACTGTGCTTGATCAACAACTGAAGATTATGTCTGTAATAGTTCTGAAGAAGTAAATAAACTTTGGAGCTATCTTGTTCGATCAAATCTCCCAAAGGATGGAAAAGGCTGAAATGAAGAAGTCTACAGATAAACCCCTCACATAGGATTTTCATGGAAGACTATTGAGCATCGTGCTAAAGAAGAAACTGGGAGGTAAGATTAAGGATGATGAAGGAGAGCCTCTGAATGTTCACAAAGTAATGTCTCCACAACTGTTTGTGAACTGGAAGAAAAACCCAAAGGAAAATAGGAGGTTAACAACAACTGGGAGCAGCAGAAAGAACTCTGCGAAGAAGAGGTAGGCGAAAGAGGTGGAAAGCCCTGAATCTGGTGAATCTGTACCAATAGCAACCACACCAGCAAGGAAGAAATCCAAGGGTGTGAAGAAAACTGAGTCCTTACCAAGAAGTCTCTCCACAGAAGACAAGGATGAAGATAAAAAGGTCTCAACTACAGAGACCACAAAGAGGAGAAGTAACAGATTACTTCAAGGGCCATCTAGAAAGAAAGCTAAGGTGGTAAACAAGCAAACCCCATCTTCCCAAGAAAGTCCATCTGACAAAGAAGAGAATGTAGATTCAGAAGAAGAGAAGGGAACTGATAAACTCAAAACTGGGTCCCCAAAGAACAAATCCAGCAATTAAGGTGAAGCTGGATCAATGAAAGAAAATGCAGACTCTGATAATGAAGAAGAATTTATAAGCCCTACGGCTAACTCTCTGAGCATCCACTCTGAAGATGAAGAAAGGCTACAAGATGACAAAACTGCATCTCTTACTGCAACTACTCCTACAAACCCACATGATGGTTCTAAAAATGTTGAGTCCAAAGAAGAAGGACCTGCCCCTGCCAATGATGAACATCAAGGAAATCTGTCTGATGATATAGAAGCTTCGGATTCAAAAGAAGTAGAACAGTCTGACTCTCCTATAGCTGAACCCCCAAGGAGAAAAATGATCACTCTACTATAGTCATTGAAGTAAGTGATTATGAATCTGAATCAAAGGAGAAAAGTGCGGAAGATAGGACTAGTAATGAAGAAGATGAATCCAAGGAAGATATTACTGAAGATGGTTCTGGTAATGAAAATCAACAAGAAGGATTCACTGATGAATCTGATCAGAATAATTTAGGCTCATAAAGAGAAGAAATGGAGAAAGATTCTGATTCTGCACATCGAGAATTAGAGAAACCAGAATACTATCTTGTTCTCTCTCCAACAAGGATTAACAGAAGAATAGTGGTGGAAGTCTCTAATGAACCACTAGAAGTACCTCCAGAAAGATGGGTAAACTATGGAAATGAACAACTCAAGGTGGTGAGGATGATTGCATTTGAGGTGTTTAAAAATTGGAACAACATGGAGTTAGACTGCACGACTATCCTGTACAATCCTGATGATCTATTGATGAGATGGTTTTTCCAATGGATGCCTTAGTTAAAGGCACATACTGAAAGAGATGGAAGCTACTTCAGTTGGTGCTACTCTCAGTTTACAAGCCTAGAGCTGGTGGCTCAAAACTTCCCAAGGGTGAAGAGATATGCAACAATGATGATCAAAGACCAGCCCCACTACAAAGTCTACCGATATGCTGGCAATCATTATATTCCTTATGATCGTAGAGTGGACTCTGATGGCAGAAGGAGTATGACCAAGGAGATGATCGTAGAGTCTGTTCACTCTACCAACGATGTTGATCAAGTCCAAAATGAGAAGCCTCCCTCGACCCAAGCACTATTACCCGACATTCCTTCATCCTCCAATAGCGATTGGTACTCAATGATTGTTTAGATTCTCAAAGCTTTCAAAAATCTGCCCAAAGATGAAAATTGTAGAGTCCAATCTGGTGTTCAACAAGAGGATGCCCAACCAGATGACCAAATTCCCATGGAGAACGAGCTATTGAAGAATTCTGATGAGCTGGTTGAGAAGATATCTCAAATTAATGAAGAGTTAAAGATGTTGAAAGCATCAGGAGATAATTCAGCTCAAGACAGACTTCAAGCCACTATGGCTGATGTATCTCTCAGAATCAAAGAGAGAGATCAAATTTATCTGAAGGCCATACATGATCAGAAGGCAGAAGCTCTACGAGCACAGAAGGCCAATGAAGAGCAAATTTAAGTCCTCTTTGACAAGATTGACAACTTGAATCAGTCTCTCTCCCTGCAAATTGAGTTGAGCCAACAAGAACTTAAGATGGAGGTTGGTAACTCATCTTACTTGATGGAGCAACTTATGTCCAAAATGGAGCAGCTCTCACAAGTGATTAATGACAAAAAGGGGGAGAAAAAAAGGCATAAAAAGGAACTCAAGAAAGAGAAAAGAGATCAGAAGAAAAGAAGATAAAAAAGCCAAGAAGAAGGAAAATAAGAAGATAGCAGCAGCAGAATCATCATCTGAGGGGGAGTCAAAGAATGATGATCTCATGAATGCAAAGTTTGAGGGGGAGCTAGAACAAGAAGAAAAGCATGAATCTGAGAAGGAGCATAGAAAAGAAATAGAGTCACCATCTAAGGGAGAGCAGGAGCAAAAAGATCAAGTAGAAAAGTAGCTAATCAACAGACATCCTGAAAACACATATGAAGCCAAAGAGGTACATCTCTATCTAGTTAAGTATGTTCTGGGTCCAGGATGTTAAGTGTCATAAGTTTATGTAATTCCATATTATTATCAATGACATTCATGACTATCTATTTTAGAAATATAGCTGCTCACTGTATATAAGATTCATTCATCTCATGCATATGCACTTATTATTTTTGTCATAATCAAATAAGGGGAGATTGTTACGAATAAGTATGTGAATGATATTCCTATTTATGTATGATTTGATTATGATATAAATGAATGAATATGCAAGTATGCTTGATTAAGAAAAGCTGTAAAGTCCTCTGATAGATAATAGGAACATATGTACAAGGACTTAGAATGAATTGATCAAATATGTTAAGTTGATCCTACATAAGCAAAACAGCTTTGTAAAGTCCTTAAAAAGAAATGATGTACAAGGACTATTGTTGCCTAAATTTTTAATAGCACTTTACCACGCAAGTATACGCGTTCAATTGTAATATTCAGCAAGCAAGGATATCGTTCCCACGAGGAAATAGACTAATATTTATCAATTACTAACTCTAATACAATTAATCCTATTTTAAACTAAGAAAATTTTGTTTGTGATTTGAAATTTAAACTTAACAAACTAATAATTAAAATCAAAATTTCACAAGAATAACTGCAGATTTAACAGGTTAAGATTACAACTTCCCTTGGTATTTCATTTAAACTAACTTACTTCCCATTTAAAATAAATCAATTAATATGAATTGTTATCCAAGAATGCTTTATAAATATTCACGCACTTCTTCCAAAGACACGTGAACAAATCCTCCTAAATCCAATCTTTAAGATACAGAATTATAAGGAACACCCCAGTTAATCAACTCACTATATTCCTATGTGAATCAAGTTAATCAGGGTTTACACACAAATTCTTTCAATGGATACAAAAGACACATAGGTATATTCCTATCCTACACGCTAATCATATTAACCCTATTCAGATTATATGAACAGATGTTATCATATCTAGATCTCAATCTATACTCCATCTTCCAATTTTATATAGATTATCACAGTAATTGTTGGCCAAACAATTAAACAATAAACATAAGATATAATAAACAATTCAATAAAAACCAACTTTCATTCAATGGGAAGCTTGCAATTTAAACTACATACCAAGTTCCGTTGCAATCTTAATTAAAATTTAGTTCATGCTAGTAATAAAGAAAAACATCATCCAAGTTAATAAACCAAACATCCCAGATAGTTACAAAAGAAAAAAATAGAGAAGAGAAGAAGAAACTCTGAATTTGCTCCAATACTCTCTCTTAGATCTTTAGCCTTTGCAATTCTCCTTCGTGCTTTTCTTCCTTGTTCTCTCTGCAAATCTCTTGAAAACTTGATTGATTCCTTGCAAAATTAGTTCTTCTTGCTTTTCTAGAGTCCTCTCCTACTTGTACTGGTCTCAGCCCTCATTCAGACTCCTCTTTGACTTCAAAAACCCACCTGACAGCAGAAAAACGCAACTTTCTACGCACTAGAGCGCCTAGGCGCTCATCATAGGCCATTTTCAAGCGCCTAGGCGCTTGGCCAGGACCTCATATTTACAGAAATGCCACTCAGCTTTAATTTTCATGATTTTTGACCTTTTTCTTCTCCGAAATGACCAATTTGTCCCTCCAGCTCCAACCTACAACAAATAAACACAAAACACATAAAAAGATCCTAAAAAACAATTAAATATAACAATAATTAAGTTTAATAATACCAGATTCATAGGTATAAAACCTACTCATCAACTATAAATATAGAAAGATCAATCTTGTTAGGTTGATCTTATAATGTAATAGATAGGCTTGTCTGATCATCGAGCATTGCACCAGAAATCGTAGTCTGCCAGGAGAGTCAAGGAAAACTCGAGAGCTATCAAGGCAGACTCTTAGTTTGCAAGATAGTAGATCTCGAAGTTCGTAGACTGCCAGGAGAGACAAGGAAGGATCGTAGTGTGTCGAGAAGAACATCCTCGGAGCCATAGTCTACTGAGGATGTCATGTTCAGAATCGTAGAGACAGCCTGCCTACGAGTCGACCAAGCATCTGCCAAAGCCAAGTCAAGAATCGTAGAATACACTCAGAGTCGTAGAGTCTACTGATGTCGAAGCCAAGTCAAGAATCGTAGACTACACTCAGAGTCATAGAGTCTACTTATCGTATCAGAGGCAGGGATCGTAGTTGAGCAAGATTAGATGAAGATAACAAGCACAACGACAAAAATTATAGAGTGTCAAGATTTGATCTCAGAATCGTAGTTTCTACACAGCTGAAGCTGAATCGTAGAGTGTAGAACTGAGACTTTAATAGATATGCTCATAATGCCAAGGCAGAATCGTAGAGCAAACATGATTCTAAATAATTAAGAACTCCCAGAATATCCAAAAGGAACAAAGCCTCTGGTTGGTACTGCAAAGATACATCCCACCTAAAGGAAACCGGAGAGCACTCAACGAATGGAATATAAGCTAACAAAAGATCTAAGCACCAACTCAATCAACATCCAGACTGAGTTGTGAAGCCATTCGAGATGAAGTCTTCCACAAGTTGATCAGAAGAAGACTTCAGTAACTGACTAAGAAAAGTCAGCAAGTACAGCAGCTGTTAAGTAAATAGAAGATGACACTCCTAAAGGCAACCAGGATCGTAGTGTTTGCCAAACAAAGAAGGAACTAATGGAGTGTACACAAAGATACTGGTCAGCCTCTGAAGAACAAGGCTAAAGTGATTAAGCATTGGGTCAGTCCATTGATGATAAGTGAGCGAGAGATCACAAGGAGAAAGTGAGCTGGACACGCCACAAATCTGAAGTGTCTTGCTACTCAAAAGAGGCCAGAACAAAGAGTCAAACCATTAGTATCTGAGAGCAGTCAAAGCAAACAGAAGTGATAAAGAACTGCACAAGAGAAGGAAGAGGTGTTGTACATTAAAGATCCAATCAACACTCTTCAAGATAGTAGTGTTGTCTCTACCATGTCAACTAGCCACTACGATTAAGTCCAAGAAGATATGCATTAGAATCGTAGAGTTTGGTCATCTAAAGGTTGAAGCATTGACAAAGGTTCAATATGAAGATTGATAGTCGAACAGAGCTTATTGAAGAACATCGATGCCAAAGGACAACCTCTGATCGAGAAATTAGAAGGAGGAAATAAAGTTGACTACCTGCCCGAGACATCAAAGTGACATCTCTGATAGGGTAGGTGAAACAGTAGTTTACAGTGTCAGAAAGTCAGAAAAGGGGATGTTATGTCACATCTGCAGTCTACACCAAATAACTCGAGATCTGCGAAGCAATTCAAAAAGCTTTTAATTGCTACTTTCCAATGGGAAGATTGGGAAGGAGTATAAATTAACAGAGCTTTAAAGATTAAGAGTTGTTGATGATTGCTAAGTTATAGAATCATTGAGTTATTGGAATGCTATTGCTAACTCTACGAGTTCCACCAGAGATTAACAGAACGAGTCTCAGTGACAGTGAGACTACAGAGGTGGAAGTGAAGCAACTTTGAAGAAGGACTTAAACAGACTAGAGCTTTACTCAACAAAGATGAGAATTCCACTGAAGATGGAAACTAAGCTTAGAGCCAAGAAGGCCAAGAAGATAGCATCCAGAAAAGTGGCAGAGTACAAAGAAGATCAAGAGAGCCACTCTACAGATCACCATGAACCAAAAACTAAAAAAAGAACAGATGCAGAATCATGTCTACAAAACATTCAAGAAGGGTTCATGGATTACTAAGTGCCAGACGAAGTCTACCAAAAGCTCAGAGACTTAGCAAATCCCGATGGTGATGGTGCACAATTGACATCAGATGAAGATGAGCAGAAAAGAGTAAAGATCAGCTGCACCAAAGAAGATGTAGTCCAGACTCTAAGCAGAATGCCAAGAGGACTACACCAAGTTGCTAAGTACATAAGATGTTCAAGCTTAAAGACATCTTAGCAGCAAGGCACCACCAACAACAATAACTACAACAACAAAAAGCCAGGGCCTGAGGGGTCCTTGTCTGGAGGGACTAAATGAAGTTCCAAGCCAGCTGAGCTTGAAGAGTTCCTAGGGAACTAGAGGAGTTCCAAGGCTGCTGGCCTTGAAGAGTTCTCAGTGAACTAAAGTTCCAAGGCTACTGGCCTTGAAGGAATCTCAATGATTCAGGTTGCTACCCATCCTTAATGGAAATCCTGCTAGTTGAAAGCAGAAGAGTGAATTAGGAGCTTGAGTCTCTGAACCACTTAAAATCCCTTGTGTCATTAACTTTATGTCATTTACATTATGTACCTAACTGCTATAACTGCTATGCACGTATTAACTACATACAACTTAACTAACTCTAAGAACAATGTACGTATGATTATGAATATATCAATGAAGGGGATATTTTACTTATTCCGATGTGCTTGAAAAGATTCTTATGCTTGTCATTTGCTAATTCATTAGCAATACAAAATAAACAAGAAAAGTATTTGGAATTAAAAATGATCTATTCAACCCCCCCTTCTAGATCTATTGTTGTGCCTACTGGGAACTAACACTTTTGGTTCAGTTGTTGGCTATAGTGAACCAAGCTAGAATAAAAGTCCATAATCAATCCGGATAGAATATAATATTCTATATATGTAGGCTAGTATTATATATATATATATTATATATTATGCAAACATGCTTAGCATGTTTAATAATATGACGCGTATTTTATATATATATGTGCATGCACGCTAAATTAGATAAGACTAATAATAACAAACCCCTCAATGAAATTATATTAAGTTGTAACGTTCAAAGATATTTGGAATATCGTGCGTCGCCTTCTAGCATGATAAAAACAATAGAGTATTGAATATTTAATATGAGTTTATTGTGCACACACAAGGCGAGTATTAAATATTTGAGATGTTATTTTTATTACATTTGATGTTTATAAGGAATTGAATATTACCGCTTTGTTGTGCACACACAAAGGCTGTAGTTTTCTCATCACATATATGGAAATGTTGGGTATGACTTAACTTAAATCATTTTATTTCGGATGTGCACAAACTTGACCATTATGATTTAAGTGGAAAAATATAAGGAGTTATATGATGATGTAATTGACAAGAGTTGTCTACCTATTTTTTATATATAGTTTGTTGTGCACACACAAGGCTATATACATTTGAAATGGGATCCTTATTCTCACTAGCAAATCTTTAATTAGATATTGCTGAACTATATTCATGAGGGTAATATAGTTTGAAGAAAATAGTGGGAGATACCAATATAAAATAAGACCTAATTTATTTTGGTAATTAATTAAATGAATGTTTGCTAAAATATTATCTTTTTACATGCAGAATTTTGAAAATGACACATTCACTAATTTCACTGCATAGCATACTTGATGCTAACGAGCTGTGTGACGCCCCCAAAATAGATATACATCACCCATCTTGAGTCGCCAAATATATGGTACAAAATTCAAATACAACTTAATAATACAGCTGTCGTGTAAAATACGACAAAACATATGCTGTGAGTTTTAATACAAATATTATCATCTAGACAATATCCACACTCAATGGAGTCCTCATTACATTTATTATTAAACTATTTCATAGAATAATGAGGACTACTAAAGCACCATCTAGGACCATCACTCTGTTCCCCGATTAGTCCCAGCTACGTTCTCATTTTCTGAAAAGAATAGTGAAAGAAAGGGTGAACTCAACTAGCCCAGTAAGAAATATTCACTAAGATAATGCATAATAAATTATCATTAGTCTAAAACAATGTTAAACTGATAAAATACAATAGACATCTAGTTTAGCTGCAGCGGAACAAGCAATCCATTAAAAGAGTCAAGTAGAGAATAAAATCTACTATCTTTTATGATTTAAAAGGTTTTCATCACTTTTATCGCTGAGACTCAGCTTAATAAATAATCCACATCATCGAATCACCCCTGCCCTACGGCCAAGGATATTCTTTAGTATCACGACCACAAATTATCCATGCACTACGGGCCAAGGACATTCGTGTATTCATCAATGGTCATGATCATGCCAACAACTGTCCATCAATGCACTACGGGCCAATGAGGACTTTTACCACATCATTTGTAACATTACGGTCATGATTACACTGAATAATCCCTAGTCATAATCATACCAAGTACATCTATGCACTACAGGCCATAGATGACTTTAAAAAAAATATAAACATGAGGATGATGACAATGATATAAGAATTCAATAAAACAAGTTCAAGAATTAATTTATTCAGGAACTAATAACGTCCAAATTGTCAACATGATACTTCTTTGTAGAGTAAATTCAAGAATACACAGAAGAATATTTCCATGAAAAGATACTGGATAAAGCGCAAATATCAAGGATATTCCACTAATTTCATAGAGTATAGAAGTTAACACTTTAACCAACTAAGTATAATAAGGAATGGAATAACAAAAGAAATCACCAAGCATGCGGTAGACCGCACAGGCAGATTATTCCAACAGAATAATAAAGATGGAACCAGGTCCGACGTAAAATGCACAGACATGATATTCCAACAGAATAATAAAGACGGAACCAGGTCTGGCGTAAAACGCACAGACATGATATTCCAACAGAATAATAAAGAATGGAATAACAGAAGAATTTCACCAAGTGTAGGGTAGCCCGCGTATACAGGTTATTCCAATAGAATAATAAAGAATGGAATAACATAAGTTCTCTTCATGAATACAAAAGAAATAATACCCCTTACCTTAAGAAGAAGAGTACTGGATGTAGGAGTAGTGAAGTGCCAGAATACTTTTCTTCTTTCTCTCTATAATTTCTCTCTCTAGAGTCTCAGTGAATTCGTAAGAAATAATGAAGGAATGAGCTTCTATTTATAGAAGAATGGACTGCATAGTAACTAATTCATGAACGGTCCAGATTGATTTACTTTTACTCAGACGGTCCATATTTAAAGAAAAATCTTTTAAATAAAATATAATATATTCTATTTATAATCTAATAAAACGAATAACTTTATAAAAGTATTTTATTTTATATAAAAAGATTTTACTATGCAAAATACTATGCAGACACTATTCATAATAAAATATAATATATTCTATTTATAGAATAACTTTATAAAAGTATTCTATTTTATATAAAAAGATTTTACTATGCAAAATACTATGCATAATAGAATATAATATATTCTATTTATAGAATAACTTTATAAAAGTATTCTGTTTTATATAAAAAGCTTTTCTATTTTATAACATTAATAATACCAATAAAACAAAACTGAGTGACTTATCACATAAGCATCAATAATCAATACCGTGTGCTACTATGCAACCACACGTATTACTGTACTTTTACTACCGAGTAGTTCAACAGTATTAACGGGTAAACTTCCGCCGTTATTTTCATAAAATATTTTTATCGTTTTCTCAATCCGACAATAATTTCGTTGCGTGGTCCACCAATAATTGTGTCGTTGTACGAATATTCCTTGTTAAAACGAATATTCCCCGACCAATCGAATATTATATAACAACTTGCGTACTTTGCAAAGTTTATAAATACTACCCACAGCTATAACATTATATCAAATCCACACTATAATATTAAAAAAATTATTTCGAGAAAATTAAATATTTATTCAAAAAATCTGGGTTCTCATAATCTCCCCTCCTTATGGAATTTTGCCCTCGAAATTTACGTACATACCTGGTATGCTGAAGAAGTGAGGGTACCTTTACTTCATTTAAGATTCTAACTCTTGAGGTATAACCTTTGAGTATCGAATATAATCCTTCTTATCCAAAATTTTAACACGTATCTCCTCACACGTTAAGTCATCCGCTATCTCGTCCGGTTCTAAATTAATAATGTGGTTCGGGTCGTCCACATAATTACGTAACATCGATACGTGAAAAAAGTTATGAACACGCGACATACTTAGCGGTAAAATGAGTCTATAAGCCACAGTTCCTACTCGATCGAGGATTTAAAATGGGCCAGTTAAACCGAGGGTTGAGATTTACTCTCTTCGTCGATTCTTGCTTCTAGAATAACGCCCTCTTGAACCTTCTTAATTCTTCACATTCATCTGGTTCGGGTGTATAGCTTGGGCCGCTTTAACTTTATCGATTAAAGTCGATTCTACTCGTATATTCGTTATCTTCACGTGGGTTCGTATATTCGCACTTGTAACCGCACACGATCTTCTATTCAACGCGTTAGCTACCATGTTCACTTTTCCTATGATGGTATTGAATGGTACGATCGTAATCTTCAACAACTTGAGTCAACGTCTTTGGCGCATTATACGTTCATTTTGGGTGAAGAAATATTTAAGGGTTAAAGAAATGGGTTTTGTACCGGGGTTAATACAAAATTCGATTTCACGTTCTGGGGTAGGCTAGGAAGTCTTCAAGAATACGTCAGAAAATTTATTAACAATAGAAATATCATTCAAAACTTTGACCCTCATCCAAGACTTGGATAACACGTCACATTGCTACCTATCAACTTGTCACTTTTATTCACGACGTCCCCTACGGAAAGTCTGGCTTCGGTGAATTCCACACAAGAAAGTCACCAATGAAAGGCTCAGGGATCATTACTTATGGCTTGATATGACAATGATTGACTTTAGTGGTTTGGTTGCTTGAATTCGCATAACATGTTGGTTAGAAATAAGAAAGTTAACAACCTTATGAAAAGCATGATGAGTAGTTAACCAATTGATTTCTAAAATCACATTAAAGGCAAGTATTTTCAAAGAGATAAGATCGACAGGTAACATGAAAGTGTCAATTTGAATCAAACAAGATTTATAAACAGTAGAGGTAACGAAGGTTTCTCCTAACGGAGTTTTAACCAATAAGTCAAATTCTAACTCCTCCTGAGTTAAATTTAAACGTTGAACGCAAGCAAGAGAGATAAAAGAATGGGTAGAACCGGTATCTAATAAGGTATAGACTTCACAATAATTTATAATTAACTAACCCGTGCTAACATCGTTCGGGTCACTCGCTTTTTGAGAAGTCACGAAAACGCTCTTCCTGAGACCACCGACTTTGTTTTATCCGTATCTGCCTTTAGTGCCACCGTCCCAACTGGACTTGTCTTCGGTGAATGACAAAATCGGGCTAGGTGACCTTTTTTCCATAATTATAGCATGCTTTAGACGGCATCGCGTAGTTTGGACTAATGTTTCTCTCCCCTTCGCATTTGAAGCATATGATAGGTGGTCGTTCTCCTTCCTTAACAACTAACGGATGCTGGTGCTGACGTCTTTCCATTATTGTTGAATCTCCTCTTCTTGAAATATCCATTCTTATTATTTTGGCCATGATTACCACCGTAGTGGTTACCATTTCTTGCGTGCTGATTCCCTCCATGATTATTGTCACCGCTTCGATGACTGCTATCACTGGTATTATCATTTTACCGGCTGCACTCTTTTGGTTGGGTTGACTCATTATCGTACTCCAATAACTGAGCCCTATTAACAACATCTGAATACAAACACAATTTATGAGAGATAAGATATTGATGTATCTCAGGTTTCAAACCTCTTAGAAACATTCGCTTCATTCTCTCCTCATTATCGACCAAATGGGACACAAACTGGGACAACTCGACGAACTTGGCTTCGTACTGCGACACTGTCATGTTATTTTGTTCCAGTTTAATGAACTCTACCTCTTTCATGTGACGAATACTTTTGGGAAAGTACTTGTCGTTTAACAATTCTTGGAACTTCTCCCAAGACATCTTCAGTGCGGCAGGTTGAGTACGCTTTACAGATTCCCACCAGTAATCTGCCTCTGCTCGCAACATGAAGGTGGCAAAGGGAACCTTTTGCTCCTCAGAGCATCCCAAGACATCAAATATCTTGCAGATCTGCTTTATCCATGTCTACGCCTTAAGTGGTTTTGGCTCTCCAAAAAACTCCGGTGGTCCCAGTTCCTTGAAATGCTAAGCGGTGACCATCTGAGAGTTGCCAGTGTTTCCACCTGCATTTTGAACAGGAGCCGCTCTTGCTTGATGTTACATGAATTGCATAAAGCCTCTGAACATTCCATCGTTCATCATTTGGTCAGTGTTGTTGTTTGCATGAGGATTATCGCCTTCCTGATGCACATTATCCTGATTATTGATCTATGGAGACTCAACGATCTCCTGTGCTCCATTGATGTTCTCAACATTCTCGGATGCCATTTTCAAATACTGCCACAAAACAAGGGTTAATTAACATATCACATATTATCCTTATACTATGACCGACCAATTAAATACCAAATAAACTTAGGTAGATCATACTAGCGAAAGAATTCCCCGTCTCTCCCCTCCTAGTTCTTGTCTCACATCTTAGCCAGGGATCATATCCCTATGCTTTGATACCAACTGTGACGTCCCCAAAATAGGTATACATCACCCATCTTGAGTCGCCAAATACATGTTACAAAATTCAAATACAACTTAATAATACAGCTGTCGTGTAAAATACGACAAAACATAAGCTGTGAATTTTAATACAAATATTGTCATCTAGACAATATCCACAATCAATGGAGTCCTCATTACATTTATTATTAAACTATTTCAAAGAATAGTGAGGACTACTAAAGCACCATCTAGGACCATCACTCTGTTCCCCGACTAGTCCCAGCTACGTTCTCATTTCCTGAAGAGAATAGTGAAAGAAAGGGTGAGCTCAACTAGCCCAGTAAGAAATATTATGACTAATATAATGCAGAATAAATTATCATTAGTCTACAACAATGTTAAACTGATAAAATACAATAGACATCAAGTTTAACTGCAGCGGAACAAACAATCCATTAAAAGAGTCAAGTAGAGAATAAAATCTACTATCTTTTATGATTTAAAAGGTTTTCATCACTTTTATCAATTTTATCGCCGAGACTCAGCTTAATAAATAATCCACATCATCGAATCACCCCTACACTACGGCCAAGGATATTCTTTAGTATCACGACCACAAATTATCCATGCACTACGGGCCTAGGACATTCGTGTATTCATCAATGGTCATGATCATGCCAACAACTGTCCATCAATGCACTACGGGATAATGAGGACTTTTACCACATCATTTGTAACATTACGGCCATGATTACACCGAATAATCCCTGGTCATAATCATACCAAGTCTATCTATGCACTACAGGTCACAGATGACTTTCAAAAAAAAATATAAACATGAGGATGATGACAATGATATAAGAATTAAATAAAACAAGTTCAAGAATTAATTTATTCAGGAACTAATAACGTCCAAATTGTCAACATGATACTTCTTTGTAGAGTAAATTCAAGAATGCTCAGAAGAATATTTCCATGAAAAGATACTGAATGAAATGCAAATATCAAGGATATTCCACTAATTTCATGGAGTATAGAAGTCAACACTTTAACCAACTGAGTATAATTAGGAATGGAATAACAAAAGAAATCACCAAGCATGAGGTAGACCACACAGGCAAGTTATTCCAACAGAATAATAAAGACGGAACTAATTTCGACGTAAAATGCATAGACAGGATATTCCAACAGAATAATAAAGACGGAACCAGGTCTGGCGTAAAACGCACAGACAGGATATTCCAACAAAATAATAAAGAATGGAATAACAGAAGAATTTCACCAAGTATAGGCTAACCCGCGTATACAGGTTATTTCAATAGAATAATAAAGAATGAAATAACATAAGTTCTCTTCATGAATACAAAAGAAATAATACCCCTTACCTTAAGAAGAAGAGTACTGGATGTAGGAGTAGTGAAGTAGCAGAATACTTTTCTTCTTTCTCTCTATAATTTCTCTCTCTAGAGTTTCAGTGAATTCGTAAGAAATAATGAAGGAATGAGCTTCTATTTATAGAAGAATGGACTGCATAGTAACTAATTAATGAACGGTCTAGATTGATTTACTTTTAATTGGACAGTCCATAATTAAAGCAAAATCTTTTAAATAAAATATAATATATTCTATTTATAATTTAATAAAACGAATAACTTTATAAAAGTATTCTATTTTATATAAAAAAAAAAATTTACAATGCAAAACACTATACAAACACTATGCAACACTTTGCATAATAAAATATAATATATTCTATTTATAGAATAACTTTATAAAAGTATTCTGTTTTATATAAAAAGATTTTACTATGCAAAACACTATGCATAATAGAATATAATATATTCTATTTACAGAATAATTTTATAAAAGTATTTTGTTTTATATAAAAAGCTTTTCTGTTTTATTACATTAATAATACCAATAAAATAAAACTGAGTGACTTATCACATAAACAACAATAATCAATACCGTGTGCTACTATGCAACCACGCGTATTACTGTACTTTTACTACCGAGTAGTTCAACAGTATTAACGGTAAAACTTCCGCCGTTATTTTCATAAAATATTTTTGTCATTTTCTCAATCCGACAATAATTTCGTTGCGGGGTTCACCAATGATTGTGCCGTTGTACGAATATTCCCTGTTAAAACGAATACTCCCCGACCAATCGAATATTATATAACAACTTGCGTACTTTGCAAAATTTATAAATACTACCCACAACTATAACATTATATCAAATCCACACCATAATATTAAAAAAATTATTTCGAGAAAATTAAATATTTATTCATAAAATCTGGGTTCTCACAATCTCCCATCCTTATGGAATTTCGCCCTCGAAATTTACGTACGTACCTGGTATGCTGAAGAAGTGAGAGTATCTTGACTTCATTTAAGATTCTAACTCTTGAGGTATAACCTTTGAGTGTCGAATATAATCCTTCTTATCCAAGATTTTAACATGTATCTCCTCATACGTTAAATCATCCGCTATCTCGTCCGGTTCTAAATTAATAATGTGGTTCGGGTCGTCCACATATTTACGTAACATCGATACGTCAAAAAAGTTATGAACACGCGACATACTTGGCGGTAAAACGAGTCTATAAGCCACAGTTCCTACTCGATCGAGGATTTCAAATGGGCCAATTAAATCGAGGGTTGAGATTTACTCTCTTCGTCGATTTTTACTTCTAGAATAACCTCCTCTTGAACCTTCTTAATTCTTCACATTCATCAGTCTTGTAGTCTGATTGAACGTCTTGGACAGCTTGGGTTCGTCATAGATGGGGAGTTTAGTTAAGATTTAGTCTTGCAGTCACTCCCGGACACCTTCTCATAATTTGTTGTGAATTTTCACATGAATAAGTTAGATGTCAGCTTGCCTGAATTACTTAACATGTTGAAAACTATTGAAGGTCACTTCCCATCCAAGAAGGACCATATCTTAATGGTGGATGATTCTTCCAAAAAAAGAAAGAGGCCCAGGTATCTTCTAAAAAGAAGAAATCCAAGACGGTTAAGGGTAAGGCGAAAATGAAGGATTAAAAGAAACCTGATCTAGCTAGCAAAGGAATTTGCTTCCATTGCAACAAGTCAGATCACTGGAACAAGAATTACAAGGATTATCTTGCGAAACAAAAGCAGAACAAGGTTGGAGAAGCTTCAAATTTTAATCAAGGTTTGTTTATGATTGAAATTAATTTTTCTAAAAGTCAATCTTCTACTTGGGTATTAGATACCGGCTGTGATTCTCACATATGTAATAATATACAGGGACTGGTCAAAAGTAGAAAGACGAACAATGATGAGGTCGTCCTACAAGTGGGAAATAGAGCAAAGGTTGCTGCATTAGCTGTAGGGACTTATTGTTTAGCACTGCCTATGGGTAAGTCCATTAGTTTAAATAATTGTTATTTTGTTCCGTCACTTATTAGAAACATTATTTCTATATATGTATTGGATATGAATGGTTTTAACATTATAATAAAGAACAACAGTTGTTCTATTTATAATAATAATGTTTTATATGATGTTAGTAATTTGCGAAATGGACTTTATATACTTGACTTGCATGAAAATATACTTCAAATTGAACAAACTAAGAAAAGGAAAAGAGATGATGTTAATTAAACCTTCATGTGGCACTGTAGACTCGGTCATATTAATGAAACAAGATTATCCAAGTTGCATAAAGATGGGCTCCTAGAGCTATTGGATTATGAATCATATCCAACTTGTGAATCTTGTCTCATGGGAAAAATGACTAAATCTCCTTTTAGTGGAAAAGGAGAAAGAGTTACAGAGTTGTTAGCGTTGGTACACATAGATGTATGTGGACCTATGACAACAAATGCACGAGGAGGGTATTCTTATTTTATTACATTCACTGATGATCACTCAAGATTTGGATATGTATATTTAATGAAATACAAATCTGAATCATTTGAAAAGTTCAAAGAGTTCAGAAGTGAAGTAGAGAAACAAACGGGCAAAAGTATTAAGATTCTTCGATCAGATCGAGGTGGTGAATACTTAAGTAGTGAGTTTCTTAATTTTCTCAAAGAAAATGGTATAATCTCACAATGGACTCCACCGGGGATGCCACAGCTGAATGGTGTATCTGAAAGGAGAAATCAAACACTGTTGGATATGGTTCGTTCTATGATGAGTTTTACCGATCTTCCGGTGTCATTCTGGGGATATGCCCTAGAAGCGGCTACATATCTACTAAATAAGGTTCCCTCGAAATCCATCCCTAAGACTCCATATGAGATGTGGACAGGGAGGAAGCCTAGTCTTAATCATGTTAAGATTTTGGGATGTCTAGTTTATGTGAAAAGGTTTCAGAATGATAAGCTTAGGACAAGATCTGATAAGTGTACTTTTGTGGGATATCCTAAAGAAAGTTTAGGATATTATTTCTATAATCCTATTGAATAAAAGGTGTTTGTTGCCAAACATGTTTCCTTCTTGGAAAAGGAGTTTATCTTTGAAGGGGCCAGTAGGAGGACTTAAAGAAATTCAAGAACCACAAACCACTACAGATCAAATGGATGAACCTGTCCAAGTAGAGATTCCTTTTGTACCACACACTATTCATAAATCTGGACGAGTACCAAAGATACCTGATAGGTATGGACTTTTCATAGAGGATGACGATGAGGTACGCATTATAGATGATGATCCATTGAATTACGAACATGTTATGAGTAGTCAAGAGTCAGAGAAGTGGCAAAAAGCCATAAAATCCGAGATGGACTCTATGCATGAAAACCAAGTATGGACTTTGGTTTCACCACCTGAAGGCATTAAGCCTATTGGATGTAAATGGGTATTTAAAAGAAAGACTGGAGCAGACAGAAAGGTAGAGAGCTATAAGGCTCGACTGGTCGCCAAAGGTTTCAAATAAAGATAAGGAGTTGACTATGACAAAACCTTTTCACCAGTAGCAATGCTCAAGTCCATTCAGATTTTGCTTGCGATTGCAGATTACCATGACTACGAAATTTGGCAATTGGACGTGAAAACGGCCTTCCTCAATGGGAAACTTGAGGAGGATGTGTATATGACACAGCCAGAGGGATTTATTTCAAAGGTTGGAACAAATCAAATCTTTAAGATATAACGATCCATTTATGGATTGAAGCAAGCTTCTCGTAGGTGGAACATCCGTTTTGATGAGACAATCAAAGAGTTTGATTTTATAAAAAATGAGGAAGAACCATGTGTGTACAAGAAGTTTAGTGGGAGCGCTATTTCATTCCTTGTATTATATGTTAATGATATATTACTAATAGGGAATGATATTCCTGTGCTACAATCAATTAAAATCTGGTTATCTAAACACTTCTCCATGATGGACTTGGGAGAAGCATCCTATATTTTGGGGATGAAGATCTATAGGGATAGATCTAAAAGGATGCTCGGCTTATCCCAAGGAAAGTACATTGAATCGATGCTAAAGAGGTTTAGCATTGAAGATTCCAAAAGAGGTCTCATGCTGATGAGCCATGGAATACATCTCTCCAAGAAACAGGCCCTAAAAACACCTGAGGAGAGAGACAGTATGAGTAAGATTCCTTATGCTTCAGCAATAAGATCTATCATGTATAGTATGATATGTACTAGACCAGATGTCGCCCATGCACTTAGTGTAACAAGCGGATATCAGTCGAATCTAGGAAAAGAACACTGGAAGGCAGTGAAAAATATCCTAAAGTACTTAAGAAGAACTAAGGATGTATTTTTTTGTCTACGGTGGGTCTGAATTGAAACTAGAGGGCTTCACAGACTCAAGTTTTCAAATGGACCAAGATGAGAGTAAATCCATTTCGGGGTATGTGTTTACCTTAAACGGTGGCACAGTGAGTTGGAAGAGTTCCAAACAGCAAATAGTTGCTGATTCAGTGACAGAGACAAAGTACATAGCTGCAAATGAAGCCACAAAAGAAGCTATTTAGATGAAGAAGTTTATTACCGAACTTGGTATGGTTCCTAGTATTACAGGACCAATATCTTTAGTCTGTAACAACACCGGAGCTGTTGCGCAGGCTAAGAACCCAAGTCTCATCAGAAATTCAAAGACGTGTTGCGGCAATTTCATTTGATCAGAGAGATCATTGAAAGAAGAGACATCACCCTTGAGCGTGTGGACTCTCAAGATAATATTGCAGATCCATTTACTTAAGCGTTAACACAACAACAGTTCGATCGTCACTTAGAGAAGATGGGTATGAGATACTACGACAATTGGTTTTAATGCAAGTAGGAGATTGAAAGTAGTATGCATACAAGCCAATCATGTATGATGATAAAGCATATACTTAGTAATCAATCTTTTTTATTTATTAATAAAAGAATTATTTATTAAAGGCATTTATTTTCAACATGGTGCTATTTTAATAATATATAATAAACCCATAGTTTTAAGCAATACTTTTAGAATCATGATGAGATCATGCTAATGAGATCTAAATTCTTAGATAGCTTAAAACTAAAATGTTCCCAATCAATGAATTACTAAAAAGGAGATTAGTGAATCCGGATAGATTGTTTTGTACGTTGCTTGCTCATTGGATGAGGATGATTGATCTCATGATCATTTATGTGGAGATACTAAAGCAAGTGTGTAGGTGCTTATTAGAGAATAAGTTCACTGAACGTGACTCACTAAGGAATACCTAATGAAGTTTCACTTGCCTGTCAATAGAAATTCCTGTAGTGATAGTAGTACAAATAATCCTTAGACTTGAGATCATCATAGTATCTTATATATAATGAATTACACTTTGACTTATTCCTTAAGACTCTTAGAGTATATTAAAGGGTATGCTTGGGTGTAATAAGTTATATATGGAGATAATAAATGATTAATAAAGAATCTACCACTTCTAGTAAAAGAAGAGAAATGCCCTATGTGATTCGATAAATGATAACCCAGGAATCCTTGGCTAAGGTAGAATGAAATTAGAAAGTAGTTTCTAATTTGCATTCATTAGAAGTTGTGCATTTAGGAATCAAAATACATAAAATTAAATAAAATAAGACTCGGCAGTAATTCCATATCTTATATTTAATAGGAACATTGTATGGTGGAAGGATTGAATTATACGGTAACTATTTACTCAAACGTTCTTTTATGATTAGTGTTAAAATCTATATTATCTGGAAAGTCGTTGATCGCTAGGGAGGCTTATCCCTATTGTAGAATAAATATTATTTATTTAAATAAATTAATTATTTAATTTATTTATTTAAATAAGAGTAGAATTGTTCTAATTGATTTATTCACATCCGGTTTAATATGGAGAACCTAAAGGGTCACCCCATAAAAGGAAGAATAATTATTTAAGAAGGTAATGACATAATCATAATAATATGTTAAGTATATTTAATTTAATCTATGGTGGATATAATAAATTAAATAGCTTAATATTTATTATTTAATATTTTAGAAATATTAAATATAAATTAATAAGAGGAGTCTTGTTAATATTATTATAATTATTATTATTTTAATTTCTAAAGGAGTTTAGGAATTTATTTAATAAAAGTACTCTCATTTATTTCTAATAGGATTAGGAGGAAAAATTAGTTAAAGGAGTTTAATTAATTATCCCTAATAAGATTAGGGAGTTCAATTAATTAAAGGAGTTTAATTAAATAAATAATACCTTATTTTAATTAAATAGGGTTACCTGATATCTTTATAAGAGGAGTCTTATATCAGATATCAAAATATACGTGATTCCAATAGTTGGAGAGTACGCCCCCTTTTTCTATAGAGATAGGAAAAACTAGGGTTTGAGCCAGTACACCCTTCTTCTTGAAAACTTCTTCTTCCTTGGTGGATCACCTCCAGAGGCCATGCACTTGGGTGGCTAACATTGATCAAATAAAGGAATCTACCCGGAGATTCAAGGAGATCGCGGAGAAGTAGGAGGTGAAATCGTTACCTGAGGAAGCTTGTATCTACAATGTTATGATTCCATAACTTCTTTTTCTTTGTTTTAATTAATAATATGCATAAAGGATGATTCAGGTAATTGGTTTGTGAAAATTTTTAAAATCTGATTTCATTTTGCTTCCGCTATTTTTGCAATTTGATTGCTACTTTGATTTTCACAAAACCTTACACACACACACACACACACACACACACACACACACACACACACACACACACACACATATATATATATATATATATATATATATATATATATATATATATATATATATATATATATATTAAAACAAATAAAAGCTTCAAATCAGAAAAAATCTTACAGTGTTCTGCAAGGAAGGCTTTAGACTGCTTTTGGTGCATGAAAAATCAGTTTCCACTGGTTAAAATTTGATATGTTGTAGTATATATGTGTTTATAAAGAAGAATATCGAAGTTTGGAACACTATAGGAGGGGTTGAAAGCTGAAATGGACAGAGTTTTGTCTCTCTTTTCCTTTTTTCCTTTTTTTATGACTGATTGGGGGTCTTATTTATAGACCAAAATAGATATCGGTCTACCTGCGGTTGCCCGGGTGGGCTCAAGCCCCGTGGGTACCATTGTCTCGAATTACGTGCACTCAAACCAATGCATTGTCTGCTCGAACATTCATAACTTTTAATCCGAGAATTCGATGGAGGCGTGCTATACCTTTCTAGAAAGTCCTTTCTAAGAGCTACACAATGATATGGGATTTGACCTTTTCTGAATTCGGGAAGATGGGTCCATAATTTGGGCTACACGTTGAATTGTCTTATATTGTTTTTCATTCAGGATTGATGTTATGGTCCTGCATGACCTTCATGGCAGTGTTTTGATTTGATTTGATGTTGAGTTGGAGAAATTACTATTTTTCCCCTCCAAGTTTGATCCAGTTGTAGCTGTCTTTTCTCACAGTTGTCTCCAAGATTGGACTATTGTTGACCTTTGTCAGGCTCTGAGTTATCTCTGAGGTTGATTTGATCTCCCGGGGTTGTCACCGGGGCTTGGTTTGATCTTTCGAGGTTATTGCCAGGGTTTGACTTGGTCTCCCAAGGTTGTCGATGGGGCTTGACTTGATCTCCCGGGGTTGTCATTGAGGTTTGCCTTGATGTCCCAGGGTTATCGCCAGGATTTGATTTGATCTCCAGGGGTTGTCTCCTGGGCTTGATTTGATCTCACGGGGTTGTCGTCGAGGTTTGACTTGATCTCCCAAGGTTGTTACCGGGATTTGGTTTGATCATTTTGACTTCCAGGGTTGTCTCTGGAAGATAAAAGATGATTATGCCCTCCTACATGATTAGTAGCAGGAATACAAAATTTCAAGTGTATACAGCAAGAAACACTATCAGATTATCTGAGCACCCCCAACACATCAAAGATCTTCTCCAAATGGGTAATCCAATTCTCTGCATCAATTAGAGTCGGAGCTTAACTAACTGAATGTGGTTTCTGCTTCTAAAACCTCTTCAACCATATATACATCCGAGCCACAAACATAATATAGCTGATGAATTTATAATAAAACACTAAGCCACAAAAGAATAGTCTCATAACCATTGAAAGTCATAAGACAAACCATAATAAATGTCAAGCCGGCTTAAACCACAATCTAAAGTATTTATTAAAACTCCAAATAAACCCATGCATCACAACTTAAACAAATATCTAAACCATTTGGATAAAAGGGAGCTCTCATCACACTTGCCCTTGATCCCTTTATTTACCTGTCGAAAGAAAAACACAGTATGAGCCAAATGCCCAATACAGATATAGAGTACAAGAATAATGAAATAAAGTAACTAACTCAATTAAATGAAATGAACTAAATTTATATGGACAAAACTAACAAAAAAATAATAGGTTGAATCAAATGGTTGGTGTTATTTCATACCGAGCTCAAAACAAAACAGAAATATACCTTGCAACACAAGCAAGTCAAAACAATATCACACAGACAAGTCAAAATAATGCCACATAAGCATAACATATATATATATATATATATATATATATATATATATATATATATCAGACCAGCCAGATCCAGATGCTGTGATGAGTAGGTTCTATACCTACGAGTTGGGTTCCTATTTAAACTTAAAAAGTGTTAGTTCTGTCTATTTTAGTTCAGTTTTATGTGTTTTGTGATTGTTTTTCTTGTAGGTGTCGTTACGTGTTAATTTTGATATATGGTGGCATTGTGGCCGGACTTGGCAGGAAAAACAAAGAAATCAGCTACTATGCATTTTGATACCCCAGTCGGGGCGGGCCTATTATAAAGACAAACCCCCCACCGGGGTAGGGGTGTATGTGTTAAAAGAATCAGGACCCTGCCAGGAAGGGCCTTACCAAATCTTAAAACCCTGCCGGAGCGGGAGTACGCGGACAGAAAGAAGAGATTGAATGCTAATCAATCACTGCAGTGGCATAGACAGAATGTAATTAGCATCAATTGGGACTAGAATTGGAATGTTTATATGAGGTATTACATAGCCTGAAGGAGATATTACACATAACTCAATCAATAAAATTATCAATCACAATCTTTTGAGCCCTAATTTACTAAAAATCATTGGAGGAGTGGAGCAAAAGATCAAGATCACGAAAATTACAGAATTAAGTGAGGATAAGGGTGGTTCTATACTAGTTTTTATCTTTTAATTCAATTTTTTGTAATTGGAATGATTAATTCTTTTATCTATTCAGTTTTCAGTTCATCTATTGTGATTTGTGCTTAATTTATGAATTGCTTGATCACCAATTCTTTGTGGATTTGTATGGAATCGAGAGATGATGTATGAATCTAAACTTAATCACAATAGCATGTGTTCGTGATTTCTGTGTTTTGATGGAATTGTTTATATATGTTTAGGATAGAGATATACCTAACATCGCATGTAATCGTGTAAAGGACTTGAGATTTAAACCTTATTTGATTTTAATTCACATAGAGCTATAGTGAATTAGTTAATTAGGGTGTTTGGCTTAATTCTATGAATTGTAGATTTAAGTTAATATGGTGTTAGTGCATTGAGAGATGGCTAATTCTACTTTAGTGTTCTTGATTAATGAACTGAGATAGTTAATTGAATTGAAAAGAAGTGTGATAATCAGAGTGAAACTTAAAGTGAAGTTGTAGGCTTAATTCTCCATTATCTGATTAAAATTTGGAGTTATTAGTTGTGTTAATTTGTTTTGATTTGTAGTTTATTAGTTTTTATTAATTGCAATCATTAATTCTATGAGTTTAATAAAATTGAAATAATATAAAGCTGGTAATTGTTAGATTAAAATTAATACTTGTCTCTACGGGAACGATACTCTACTTATCATTATATTACTTGTTGATCACGTATACTTGCGTGTAATGCATATTTTAGATTTTACACCCAACAAGTTTTTGGCGCCGTTGCCGGAGACAATTTTTGATTTTATTACTTGTAATATTAGTTTAATTAGTTCAGTTTTAGTTAAACAATTTTGTTTTTGTTTTTGTTATTTATTGTTTCAGGTTCTCTAATTTAGTGTATGCAAACTCAATCAAAGAAACCAGATTTGCTTCCTTTTGAGGAAGACATTAAATGAAGGTTTCAGAGACTTAGTAAGTGGATTAAGGAAAATCGAGAGAATTTTGATAAACAAGAAAATATGGCTGTAGAGGATCAGAAAGCTTTGAGGGACTATGCTACTCCCAAAGTTACTTAAATTCATTCGAGCATTACCAGGCCTGCGATTGCTGTAAATCACTTTCAGATAAAGCCTGTGACAATTCAAATGATACATAATTCAGTACAGTTTGGGGGATTAGCTAATAATGATCTGAACGAGCACCTCGTGAGCTTTATGGAAATTTATGATACCTTTAAATACAGCGGGGTATCAGATGATGCAGTTAAGCTTCGTTTGTTTTCGTTCACAATGTGGGATAAGGCGAAAATTTGGTTAAACTCACTTTCGCCCGGGTCAATTACAACTTGGGACACCACAGTAGACTTTACCAGGGACACCATAGTTGAATGGTGTATCTGAAAGGAGAAATCGAACATTGTTGAATATGGTTCATTCCAAGATGAGTTTTATCAATCTTCTAGTTTCCTTCTGGGGTTATGCCTTATATCGGTTGCATACCTACTTAATTAGGAACCTACCAAATCCATCCCAAAGTCTCCATATCCAAAATTTAAGCATGTTAAGACTTGGGGTTGTCCAACTTATGTCAAAAAGTTTGAGAATAATAAGTTGCGGATTAGATCTGATAAGTGTAGATTTGTGGGATACCCTAAAAAACATCAGTGTATTATTTTTATCATTCTACTGATCAAAAGATGTTTATTGCGAAACATGCTGCCTTTTAGAAAAGGAGTTTATCCTTGAAGGGGTCAGTGGGAGTAAGATATATCATGAAGAAGTTAAACAACCACAAATTACTATAAATCAAAGTTAGGTACCTGACCAAGTGGAAGAACCTATTGTACCACACCCTATTCATAAATCAAGAAGAGTACTGAAGATACCTAAGAGGTATGGATTCGTAATAGAGGATGACGATGAGGATCGCATCATGAATGATGATGATCCATTGAATTACGAACATGCTATGAGTAGTAAAGACTCACAGAAATGGCTAGAAGCCATGAATTCTGAGATGAACTCTATGTTTGAGAACCAAGTATGGACTTTGGTTTCATCACCTGAAGGCATTAAGTCTATTGGGTGTAAATGGGTCTTTAAAAGAAAGACTAAAACGAATGACAAGGTACATACCTATAAGGACCGATTGGTTGCAAAAGGTTTCAAACAAAGACAAGAAGTTGACTATAATGAAACCTTCTAACCAGTATCTATGCTCAAGTCCATTAGGATTTTGCTTGCGATTAGAGCTTATTATGACTACGAAATCTGGCAGATGGACGCGAAAACAGACTTCCTCAATGGGAAACTTGAGGAGGATGTGTATATAACACAGCCAGAGGGTTTTAATTTACGGTTGGAACAAATCAAGTCTGTAAGTTGCAACGATCCATTTATGGATTGAAGCATGCTTCTCGTAGGTGGAACATCTGTTTTGATGAGACAATCAAAGAGTTTGATTTTATCAAAAATGAGGATGAACCATGTGTGTATAAGAAGGTTAGTCGGAGCACTGTTTTATTCCTTATATTATATGTTGATGATATATTACTAATAGGGAATGATATTCCTATGCTATATTCGATCAAAATATTGTTATCTAAACACTTCTTCATAAAGAACTTGGGAGAAACATCCTATATTTTGGGGATAAATATCTATAGAAATAGATCTAAAAGGATGATCGGTTTGTCCCAAGGAATGTACATTGACTCGATGCTAAAGAATTTTAGCATGGAAGATTCCAAGAGAGGTCTCATGCCGATGAGCCATGGAATACATCTCTCCAAGAAACAAGCCCCAAAAACACCTGAGGAGAGAGACAGTATGAGTAAGATTCCTTATGCTTCAATAATAGGATCTATCATGTACGGTATGATATGTATTAAATCGGATGTCGCTCATGGACTAAGTGTAACAAGCAGATATCAGTTGAATCCTGGAGAAAACACTAGAAGGCAATGAAAAACATTCTAAAGTACTTAAGAAAAACTAAGGATGTGTTTCTTGTCTACAGTTGGTCTGAATTGAAACTAGAAGGCTACACAGAGTCAAGCTTTCAAACAGACCAAGAGTAAATTTGTTTTTGGGTATGTACTTACCTTGAACGGTGTCGCAATGAGTTAGAAGAGTTTTAAACAGAAAATAGTTGTTGATTCAGTGACAGAGGCAGAGTACATAGCTACAAGTGAAGCTGCAAAGGAGGTTGTTTGGATGAAGAAGTTCATAACCGAACTTGGTGTGGTTCCTAGCATTAGAGGAGTAGTACCTTTATACTGTGACAACACCGAAGCTTTTGCAAAGGCTAAAGAACCCAGGTCTCATCAAAAATCCAAACACGTGTTGTGGCGGTTTTATTTGATTAGAGAAATTATTGAAAAAGGAGATGTCACCCTGGAGCTTATGGACTCTCAAGATAACATTGCAGATTCATTTACTAAAGCTTTAACACGACAAAAATTCGATCGTCACTTAGAGAAGATGGGTATGAGATACCATGACAATTGGCTTTAGTGCAAGTGGGAGATTGAAAGTAGTATGCATACAAGCCATTCATGTTTGATGATAAAGCATATACTTTGTAAACAATCTTATTCATTTATTCATAAAAGTATTTATTTGTTAAAGGCATTTAAATTATTTACATGATGTTGTTTTAATAATATATGATAAACTCATAGTTTTAAGCAATATTTTTAGAATCTTGATGAGATCATGCAATGAGATCTAAATTCTTAGATAGCTTAAAAACTAAAATGTTTCCAATCGATGGATTACTAAAAAGTGGATTAGTGAATCCGGATAGATTAGTACATACGTTGCTTGCTCACTGGATGAGGATGATTGATTTTATGAATATTTGTGTAGAGACACTAAAGCATGTATGTATGTTCTTATTGGTGAATAAGTTATGTAATACAGGAAAATTTTATAAATAATATTAATGTCAAAATTTAAAATATTTGAATTAATATTTATGTTGAGGTACATATATATATTTATGAGTGTCTTGAGTTGGGATGATTCAATTTAAATTGAATTAAATATGTGATAAGTAAGTAATGTGATGGAAATAATAATGAGCTTAATTTAATTTTATGTGATATGCCTAGCGTGGCATAATGAAGGACTAAGTAATTGTTTAATTAAATTAATGAGAAAATAATTAAATAATGTGATAATGTGCAATAATTAAATATGTGCAATACTTAATTAAATAATGTGATAATGTGGCATAATGTGCAATAAAATGTATTGTGTGGTCATATAAATATTTAATACAATAAATTTGCTTCATGTATAAGATATAGTGTGGGATGTTAAGAGTAATATGATAATATTTGAATAGTTATTATATGGGAACAGAGGTGGAACCAGGGGGCAGGGGGAGGGGTTCATATGACCCCCCAACCCAGGAATCTAAACCCTATAAATATTAGAATGGGTATAATTTAAGAAATCTTATTAATTTGGGAGGGGTATTATAGGTGTGCTTAAGGCCTATAACTATTGGGATGGACATAATTTATTATATTCTTTCTATTAATGTTTATCTTTATTAATTGTTATAATTTATCTTTCTATTATAGGTCCCGCCGTTTCAAAGTAAGTGCACGAGTGCAACGTGATGTCCTCTTGAGCTTTCGAAACTTTAATCTGGGAATCCGATTGAGGTGTATAAGACCTGTTTCAAACTGCTGTTGTCGAGAGAAACACAAATTACATGGGATTAGAGGTTGTAAGAAGTCATAAAGATGGGACCATTCCCTTGGTCTTCAAGCTTCAAATTCTATCCGGTGTGATGTCATGTGTATTAGTCACTTGGGATTGCAGCTGTTTGGCTCTTATGGGATATTGCTATATAGAATGTATGTTGAAATATGTTGAGACGACACAATGTGGGATCGAGGTAGCAAAATGACGATTTTTCCCCTCACCGGGGTTATCTCTGGTTTGGGTTGATAAAGTAGTCGTTACTCAGTGTTATCTCTGAGATTGGGCTGCTGCAAGTACTGGATGTCTTCAGGGTTATCTCTAAGGTGTGCTTGTCCTCCCGGGGTCATCTCCGGGTTTGGAGCTGAGTGCCTCGGTGTTATCTTCGATGTTAAAGCTGACTGCATGAGTTGTAACAAGCATCTTCAGGGTTATCTCCGGAACTGCAACTTCATTCCTCGGGGTTATCTCCGAGGTTGAGACTAAAACTTCCGGTGTTATTTCTGGGATTGAATATCTCGGAGTTATCTCCCAGATGAAACGGCCTTCTCCGGTGGGATTTCCGGCACTTGAACTGCATTCCTCGGGGTTATCTTTGAGGTTGAAATTGAAACTCCCGGTGTTATTTCTGGGATTAAAACTGAGTTGTCTTACTGGGTTATCTCTGAAAGATGATTCTGCCATCATGCAATGTTAGTAACAGGAATGAAAAATTTCAAGTGTCTACAGATGCCCTTCTTTATCATATTCATGCAATGCAATGGCATGGATAGGATAAAGAATACTAGACACTTGAAATATGACAAGATATCATGATGCAATGTACAACAACATGATGCAAATGTTTGTGGTTTGTTGGATTATTCTCCAACATGGTGGGATGACTGCCGGCTCCCATGACTTCTGCCGGGTAATTGGAGCCATCACTGACCACCTTGATGAACTGCTTGGACGTGTGATCCAAAGCTACCAGGAACTTTCAGGATGTTGACATTGGGGTTATCACCAAAGTCCTGAATCCTTGATACAGACTTTTCACTGAAGATGTATCTCTCATGTATAAGAGACTCTGTGAGGATTTGTTTTATCTGTTTGAGAATGTGTATAACATATTCCATCATCGGTCCTCCCTGATGAGGATGATCCTTCCTGGTTTGTATCGCCAGGTCTTTTCACTGTTCTATCGGAATTACTGCCAACAGGATATGTTGTTAGGGTTGCCTTACCTTCGCTGACATGTTCATCAACGGGTGAGATATCTGCTGAGGATATTGTCAAGGCTGCTTGACCCTCATTGACATGTTCATCAATGGATGAGCTCCCTGCTGGGAAGAATGTCAAGGCTACTTGACCTTCATTGACATGTACATCAACGACTGAATTGAACGAAATCCCTACTGGGGAATGTTTTTGAGTTATGCCTCCGAACTTATGGCATTGGACCTTCGTGAAGTATTACCAAGGGTGATTTTCAACAGATGGGACCATCGGTATAGTGGACCTTGTGTTTGGGCGAATACCAATGAGTACTATGTAGACCCACGGTTTGGTCTACGAAAATAAGGATTTCAGGCTCTTCCGCTCAATCGCGTAGTATTTTTATTCCTGATTTGGCCTTTTCAGCTTATGAGATCTCCTTTGTAACTCGAACTGGACCTAGCCGGAGGGGTAGGGCTCACCTAGGGGAGCCGCAGGTACACCTGCGGCCAATCATGGGTACTTTAAACCTGCAGGTTGTTTTTATAAGTCATTTTCACGTTGCGCCGCGAAGGAAATCTTAGAGCTCTTTTTCAGTTTTGCTGAGTTCAGGCGTCCTTCTGCAAATTCTATCACCGTACAAGTGTTCTACGCTATTCTGGTAACGTATGCATGTCTTCTTTTTCAGTTATTATCCATTGGAAAATGAAATATCACATGAAATTCATCTAAACACATAGTAGTGAATATGCATGCTCATATGACTTGATAAAAAATAATCAACATAGTAAATGTTAGTATTTGACCATGCTGAACACAATGATGTGAAATTTTTTGACTTTTGACACAGTCAAATTGGCACCTTTTTCTTCTATTTCTTATCCTATTTGAGGACAAATAAGCTATGGTGAAAAAGCAAAGTAATCCTGGTAATTAGGCTACCCTTATGGATTATGACTTTGATGTTTGTATGCATATAGGATGTTTATGACTGTGGGCAGGTGTGCTACTGAATGGCCACCTATTCATGCCTATGTGCATATTGATAGTCCAATTTATAGAGAAAACTCTGGCAAAATTTTTTGAAAATGTAGGCATTTGGTAGTCATGCTTTTTTAACTCTACTGTAGACGCATGTTAAAGCAATGCATGCATACATGTAGTCATAAAATTCATTTAAAAAGCTCCAGGTTTAAAATTTACCACACCCTTTTTGAGGTGATTTGGAGACTTGTTGTCCAGATATATAGATCCGGATCAGCTGAGTAGTTCCCGCAGGACCACTTTTGGTGTGCAGAGGAGGGCTTCTGAAGTGCCTCAACCCCATTCTATTAGACAACCTCGTCATTTGAGGTACCAGATATAGAGGATGAGTAGGAGGATGTACCAGTTACGGACCCCGTTCCTGCTGCTCGTGTTCCCCGTAGGTATTTCCCAGGCATTCAGGTGATGAACCCAGAGCTTCTGGGTGATTTGAGTCGACACCCCTCAATTTACTTGCATGGAAATGAGGTACAAAGCTAGATTTTGATCCTTCTTTCCTACTGATGAGGAGTAAAGGATTTTGATGTTGATCTGCTTTGTGATGTAGGTTCCCAGCTTTACACAGCTTAGAGGGAATTGGTTTAACATTCACTCTTTATACCATGATCTGCATCTTGATTATCGAGCGGTTGTGCATGGCTGGGGCTTCGGGGCGTTCTTTTCCATCCTTCCCCGTCGTTGTCCCTAGGGCTACCTCAGGGCATTATCTAAGCGCTGGTTTCACCAGACTCTGTCACTCCATTTATTGTATTGTAAGCTGATGATGACGCCGATGGATTGGCGATTTATCACCGGTATGGAGTTCGGAGGGGGTCGGTGCCTTGTACGGTGGATATTACCCCGACTACCGTCAGATCCTTGCTAGGAGTTCCGACTGAAGCGCTCAAGGGTAGGACAGTTCGTACAGGTCTTTTTAACATAGATGATATGAGCGGGCTGTTGAGTAAGCCTATGCCTGATGATGTGAGAGTCAAGGATCGCATTCTTTGGTGATTATTCCTGATAATCATTAGGGACTGCTTCATAGCTGACACCTCTTTTACGGTATCATTCTCTTTGGTGAGCGCCACACGACATGTGGATCGTATTAGAGAGTATGATTGGGGCTCCTACACCTTTTCCTATTTCCTCAGGGGTATGCGCATGCGTTTGCAGGGCTTGACGGAGGCTTGACTAGGATTCTACCCATTTCTACTAGTGAGTATTTCTCTTGTGATTTCCCATATACAGGTCAAGAGTGTTGACTGACAGCAAATGTTTTCCTTTGTATTGGCAGTTCTGGGCCTATGAGAGGCTCCCATGTTTATATCCTGTGAGTGTGCTAGGCTTGGAGACCTATCCACGAGGACGGCGATGGCATCTTTCCAGAATGGCGAAGGTCCTTGTAGCTAAGGGTTTTACTCATTTTCGCATATAGCTGGAGTTGTTGACAGCTGATGTCATCACATGGATTCCCTACTCTGGGTAGCACTTGGCCATTGGATTTGAGGATGGGTACCCGATTGGTGTCTAGTACATGATTTTCACCCATAGGATTCCTCTCTTTACTAATGGAGGATGGGAGCTCTATTTAGGAGAGTGTGCTATTAGGAGCACTACATGATAGATTCGTATACCGATCTTGCCTCCTGCTAGGCATTATTGGCCTATTTTACAGTCGCCCGTCATTGATATCCCATTGTTGGGTGTTGATAGTTTTACACTGTCAGAGGGTCCCTGCACTCAGGAGATGTTCCAGTATTGGAGGTCCCCTCGTACCATCGGAGCCCAGACCCGCGCCACTTAGTTTATGGGGGATATGGTTCCTGGATCCGTGATGATGATGGATTGGATGGCCTGTATCCGAGATCCGACTCATTTTACACAGATTGATAGTTTGACCCAACAGTTGGACCGAGCACATTTCTTTATCCGGTACTTCGATAGAGATCCTTCAGAGGCAGATACTTTTGATCCTTCCATCTCTGGCGTTGGCCCCTCAGGTGACCCATATGGCTTTGTCGGTGCAGATCATCTATTATATAGGCCTAACATCCCTGTTTATGGAGATCCAGTGACTCAAGAGGAGTTATATCAGGTGGAAAGGATTGATGATGTAGACATTAACACCATTGTCTTCTTCTGATGTATATTCTCGTTATATGTTTTGATAGACCTCTGTTAGATACTGGGCGGCTGTGCCCCATTATCGCTATATTTTTTGATAGGCCTCTGTTAGTTGTAGGGTGTCTGTGCCCCATTTCCCTGTATTTTTAGCTGTATAAAGATGTATTAGATGATGATGTACTTAGGAATGTATATACTGTTATTCCCTATAGTATATTGCCATCTATTGTTCATACATGTATTATGATATGCATATATATATATATATATATGTATGCCCAGAGATATTCAGCATTGACCCCTGGATGGTCTTATGACACCCACACAGATGTCTTCTTCGACAGTTAGCCGTATTGATCAAACACCACCAGTATTGCTAGCATCCCGTCTAAGATCGTGGTATGATAATATGTCACCTTCAGACAGGGTGACTGTAGATTAGTTATTGCAGCATTCTATGACCCTCTTGATGTTTCAGGTTCCCGCAGGCTTTGTAGAGGGTATGCTGGAGCATTGGATACCGGAGAGGCAGGTCTTCCGGTTTGGTATCCAGGAGTTGACTCCTACCTTGGAGGAGTATGCACGGTTGACGGCGCTGACATTGGACAGACCTTGCGCACGGATGGTTATCAACGAGATGAGCCGACAAATTATAACCCTTACTGGGCTGAGACGTAGAGTAGTTTAGGATGAGATCACATTTGGCCACATGATATCCCATCATTTTTTGATGGACAAATTTGGGTCAGAGGATAGTTATACATGGCACTCCGGGGATTTTACCATACCGGAGGATCATTGGAATTTGGCCAGAGTAGATGTACTTCTACTGTTCATATTGTCATATGTATACATGCCATGGTACATGGATTAGCTGGACATTAGCGTCATTATGGCAGTGAGAGCTCTCAGGAAGGGTCACACTATTGTACCGATGATTGTAGCAGAGACGCTGAGATTGGCCACATATTGCATCACTTACCCTGCAAGGGTATTCACAGGTAGCTCGGTCATGTTTTACGTGTGGTTTATGTCACACTTGAGACCGATTGGCATTTTTTGATGGCACGGGTATTGTTTTACCCATGAGATAGCCATATTGTACTCCTTTCAGCCTGCGGAGTGTACATATCCTACATCTTGGTTCATTTTCCTAGCAGGGATCGGGGATCCATTTGATATATTTCTGTGTACAAGGCTCAGTTCACCCTACAGCTTCATTACTCATGTTTCGAGCGTGGATTATCTCCCTCTGGCTCGATTGAGGAGCATGACTACTTACCACCCACTGGATGTGATATGTCAGTTTGACTAGTTCCAGGACTTCCATCCTTTCAAGGGGGTAATGAGTCAGCGTTTGGCTTCCCACCACTTGTCAGCAGAGGACAGATCCAGGTTGTATACCTGTTGGGATCAGCGTGAGCTAGCTGATTTTTCTATTAGCCATCCAAGTTGTATTCCGCATGGATGGAGACAGAGATTGCGTCGGCTGAGGTAGTATCCACAGTGTTGGGGATTGATTCTGATGATGGGGAGCCCATAGAGGACATTGATCTACCCACCGAGGAGGATCTATTCACTGGGTTGCCAGCAGCTCTTGTAGATTCTCCCTGTACGAGTGCTACTTTGATCCAGCATTCAGCACAATATTTAGAGTAGAGTCTTCATCTGATGACCTTTGAGAGAGATCAGGCTAGGGCCTTGATGTTAACAGCTCTTGATGGGAGAGACACAACTCTATTGAAGAGAGATGAGGCTGTAGCTCATAGAGATATCGCTATTGAGGAGCGGGATGAAGCCAGATCAGCCAATGATGCATTGATTGTTGAGCGGGATGGTGCCCTATCTGCCTGGGACGTAGTCATTACAGATAGTACTATAGTGAGATCCCTTACCACTGGAATGATTGTCGAGATGAGTGCATAAATTGATGAGCATCATATCACCATGCAGTTGGCCTCAGACTTATTAGCACGTGTAGATATGTTGATGTAGGAGACCACATCGTTACCCCCTTCCTCTGAGAGGGATGCTATGTTAGATCTGATAGCCCGCTTACACACCGATTTGTAGATAGACTTATATTTTCCTGCACAGACTAGCTTAGCCATTTTTTCATGTACAATTCATATTGTATATATCAAACAACATTATATATGGTAGGGAAATATATTTTGATGCACTTCCCTTTTAGTTATGCCTAGATACTTGCTTGATATTTTGCCTGCTTCTTCAGGGCTTGTGATCTTATTGTATTCTGAACTTATCCCTGATAGGTGGATATTAAGATATCTCAAGATCTGTCAGAATGGATCATTGATCTATGTGTATCCCTACTTTCTTTGGTATCTTGGGAGTAGTTTCTGTATGTAGATGTGGAGAGGAGTGTGGCTTTTCTCTCTGAGATTAACCGCACCACAGATGGTCTCCAGTACTCCTATTTAAGAGGAGCCCGGTTAGTTCCATCTCTTATGGATTGGTGTTGCTCTTCGAGGATTCAACCGCAGCTTAGATGGTCGCCAACTCTCCCATTCATGGGGTGGCCAGGTAGTTCCATCCCTTTGGTCTGAAGCCGATGAAATGTGGTGGATTAAAGTTTGATCACAGTACCACTGACAAGTCTTTGTGTTTTGGTAGGGGGTTAGACTGAACCATAAATGGCTGCCTACGTACTCTTATTGAAGAGGAGATCAGGTCTGCGTAGGTCGAACCTAGTGTAAAAGGTTCAACGCTGAATGGTGTAAGGGTGTATAAAGGTGTAGAGATGTTTTTGTTGTTTTTGTTTTATAGAGAAAGGGTAGAAAATTTTTTTTATTGCGACCAGACCATATAAAATGGTTACCTACGTACTCCCAGGTATTGGGGAGATCAGGTCGACGTAGTTCGCCCCATTTTCAGGACAAGTTGCAGCCGAAAAAGTTTGATTCCATGTTCAGGACAAACTGCATGGGGAAAAGTTTGATCCCATGTTCAGGACAAACTGCGAGTGTGAAAAAGTTTGATCCCATATTCAGGACAAACTACGGGGAAGGGTTCAATCCCTGGTGGGATAACCGAAGCTGTATGAGATTTGAAGTAAAAGATTTGATGATCTAAAACCAGGCTGCTGGCTTGAAGAGTAGGTTTCCCTGACGGGGCAGATGGGTATGAAGAAAGGTTGTATGTAGTAAGGGTTAGAAAACCTGAAATGACTGGTGATCTGGTGATCCAAAACCAGGATGTTTGCTTGATGGTAACTTTAGACATAGTAACGTTTCACAGTGTCTGAGTTGATGAGCCATGGAAATTCTTCGCCATCCATTTCCTGTAATTTGAGAGCATCTCCTTTCAATACCTCCTTGACAATAAACGGGCCTTCCCAGTTTGGAGAGAATTTTCCCTTAGACTGATCTTGGTTGTCAATGATTTTCTTCAAAACAAGTCATGTTGCTTAAATTGTCGTAGCCGGACTTTCTTGTTGTAGGATCTAACAATCCTTTGTTGATATAACTGACCATGGAAGATAGCATCACTTCACATTTCGTCTATTAGAGACAATTAGTGATACCTGTCTTGCCACCATTGGTCCTCATCCAGCTGAGCGTCAATCAACACTCTGAAGGATTCCATTTCCACTTCTATGGGGAGGACTGCTTCCATCCCATAGATTAATGAATAGGGGGTTGCCCTAGTGGAAGTACGCATTGAATTTCTGTAGGCTAATAAAGTCAGAGGCAGTAAGTCAGACCATCCTTTGTGGTTGGCAGACATCTTTTGCATGATCTTATTGATGTTCTTGTGACACCCCCAAAAATAGGTATTCATCACCCATCTTAAGTCGCCAAATACATGGTACAAAAATTCAACTACAACATAATTATACAACAGTCGTGTAAAATACGACAAAATATAATCTAAGAGTTTTAATACGTATATTGTCATCTAGACAGTATACAAACTCAATGATGTCCTCATTACATTTATTGTCACATTATTTCACAGAATATTGTGGACTACTAATGCTATCATCTGGACAGTCACTCCGTTCCCTGACTAGTCCTATCTATATTCTCATTTCCTGAAGAGAATAATGAAAGAAAGGGTGAGCTCAACTAGCCCAGTAAGAAATATTATGACTAAGATAATGCAGAATAAATTATCATTAGTCTTTAACAATGTTAAACTGATAAAATACAATAGACATCAAGTTTAACTGCAGCGGAACAAGCAATCCATTAGAAGAGTCAAATAGAGAATAAAATCTACTATCTTCTATGATTTAAAATGTTTTCATCAATTTTTATCGCTGAGACTCAGCTTAATAAATAAACCACATCATCGAATCATCCCTGCACTACGGGCCAAGGATATTCATTAAATCATCAATGGTCATGACTATACCGAATAATTCCTGATCATAATCATACCAAGTCCATCTCTGCACATACGCCAAAGATATACAACTATAAAACCAATAATCAACAGTCCATCTTTGCACGTAAGCCAAAGATAACTTTCATCACCATATAAGCATGAGGATGATGACAATGATATAAGCATTAATCAATCGAAAACAAGAATAAATATTAAAGACTTTAAATTTGTCCAAATATTATCAATCACTCATAATCTAATATTATTAATATCATAACAATAATTTAATCACTTCTTAAACTTATAAACAATTTATTCAATTGTTTACACTTTAACAAATAATGCATTTAATCATTCCAAAATGCCATACTCATAAGATTTCATCACCAATGATCAAATCCCTCATCAAAAATCTGCACATACCTTATATAGGATTTTCAAGCCATAAAATCCTATTTTCCAACTTTGTTACTTCACATAACATATTTAACTCATATGTTCGTAACTAAACCATTTTTATGAAAAATATCAAATCAGTCCCAAAAATATTTCTTTTCAGGAATTTAGCAGAATATAGTCCCATAATGAACATACATTTTTCTCGAAATTTTTAAAATTTATTTACTATTTTTCAAAAATCAATTTCTAATTAATTCCTTGAGAAATTAGCTACCTCAAGTTTAACTCCAAAAATTCCCAAATCTTGGCAAGATCTTACACATGTTAATATGAGCTTTCACTTTAAATTTCATGGTCATCGGAGTTATAGAACTCCGGTTATAGTGTTTTTCGTCAGAAAAACCTACAAATTGAAATGGTCATAACTTGCTCATTTTAAGTCAGAATGAGCTCATTTTTGGACAGAAGGTTCTTTATACCATATACATTCATGTCCCAAAAGTCCAGAATTTTTCTCACAAATTAAGTGGCCGAAACAGCCCTTTTAAATTTCTGGGCAGTAGCTTTTTTATATTTTGCAGTTTTTGACTCCTTTGCTAAAATTAGTCCAAACGAAAATCTACAACACCTTTTCCAGTGATTCCAGTTGGATAAGTTAGGAGACTCACAGATCTAACTCTAGAACTTGACCACACCCAAAAATTCAAAATATAATAGGAGATATGGTCAATTAAATTTCATATTCCATTTTCTCCAAAATCTGATTTTCAACCCTTTGTGATTTCTAAGAAACTTTCAAGTTTTCACATAATAACCAACATAACTTATCATAATACTTACTAATACTACATATACCCATGATTTTTTTATTCAGTCCAATGCTTTTATTATGGCTTTTATCATAATCAGATCATTTTCACAATTTAATAGGGAATGAATACAAAGGATCATTCACCATGCATGTGGTAATCCACATAGACAGGTTATTCCAACAGAATACTAAAGTATGGAATAACTGTAAGACCCCAACTTATTATGAATAAAATTAAATTTTCTCTATTTATTATCTTGAAATAATTAGGAGTTAATTTGATATAATTCTTTGGTTATGGGTGAAATGTGCAAATTTTGCAACATAAGCAAGTAGTTATAAAATATTCATTTTTGTCGGGGAATATTCGTTTGGTCGTAGAATATTCTTGTTGTCGAGGAATATTCGTATGACGACGCAGCTATCTGTGGGCCTCATAACAGAATAACTGTCGGATAAAGAAAACGACAAGTTTGAGTTTTTATAAATAACGGCGTAGTTGTTATCGTTAACACTGTTGGAATACCCGGTGGTTAAAATACAGTAATACGCGTGGTTGCACAGTAGCACAAGGTATTGCACAATATTTTTGAATTATTGATTCTTACGTAAGAAGGAACTACTCAATAATTGTTACAGTAATTACTTTTCAATATTTTATTTTATTGATTCAATAATTATTGCGTTGATATTTTATATTATTGTTGTTTCAATAATTATCACTGCACAGTATTTCCCATTATCAGATCTATAATTCATATTATTGGAATAATATTATTAGATAGCATTATTGGCAATGTGTAAAAAGTTCTGTCTAGGGAGAGGTGTAGTCATCTAATTGTGCGCCAGTAATGAGAAATCCTTATTGGAAAGCCCCCTCTTTCCTGGGAACGGCCTGGTTGTCATAATTGTGATTCTGTAATATTATTTGTGAATAATTAATTATTGATTTACATGATAAGAAATATTTATTTTACGTGGATATAAATGATGGTTATATGTTATGTGGTTATAATTGAAGGAATTAATGTTGAGTTGTTTATCAATATTTTTGTCGGAAGGGAGGTATTAAAAATCAAATCAGTGTTCTTGACATATATTGCGTGAGTTATAATTTTTAATCCGACCGTTGGATCGTTGTGATTTTTGGATATGTTATACATATATAAGTTGAGTATATATCCACAAATTTTGAACCGTTAAAAATGAACGTATGATTGGTTATGAATTTTAAGAGGTGACTGATTCGGAAATTAGGTTTAGAAATGATTTTGGTGGAAAATTCTAGAATTAAGTGGGCCCCACTTGTGGCTGGTGAAGAAATGTGCTGATTTTTTTTTCAAATGTGGTGGGTGGCAATAATAGCAGGTAAAGCCATCAGGTAGCAAGTCAAGTCTGCTTCGGCGGGCTAACATTTTCCTATAAATAGAGGGCTATGTTAGAATTAAAAATCACACGAGAAATAAGCTTTCTCTCTTTCTCTCTCTATATTATCGAGCGTATTTTATGAGTATTTAGATACTTTGAGAGTTGTTATTCAGTACAAGTTTCATTCAACATCATATCCGATGTTTCATTCTGAAGTACTGTTTCTTTGAGGTAAGGGATGTTATTTTCTTCAAATATGATATTATTTCTTTCAATATTATTATGCGAAAGTATTGATCTAATGTTTTTAATCAAATTTGGAACTTTTTGTGTCGGAGTTACTATTTACATATATGACACTATTCATGTATACGTCATTATTTACAAATATGACACTATTCACCAAAAAATAAAATTTTCTCTTTTTGTTCCTGGATATCTTTTATGGTTACTATCTTTGATTGTATCCATGTTTTGATCTTTATTTTTGAATTCTAATTCACACTTGGTTATTATGGAGTATTATTAAATTTGGATAAACTGAAATACGAATCTCTAATATTTGTCCTTCTGTCTCACTGGATTCGTTCTCTAAAATGTTTTTCATCATCCTCAGTCCTTAATGGTGATACTTGATGAATATCTTTGGCTTGTAGTACGAAGATGAATGATTACCTGATGAATATCTTTGGCCCGTAGTGCAAAGATGTATATTGATTGATGTTACAGGGATAAAATATTGATGGTGGATTTTTAAATTCATAGATGATAGTAGATTTCATTCTCTACTTAACTCTTCTAATGAATTGTTATTTCCGCTGCAGTAGTTGATTTAAAACTTGCTGTCTATTGTATTCTATCAGATTTTTTCCTATTGAAGACTAAGGATAATTTGTTGTATATTATCGTAGTCATAATGTTCTTTACTGGGCTAGTTGAGCTCACCCTTTTCTTTTTTGTTCCATTTTTCCTCTCAGAAGGTGAGAATTTAGCAGGGACTAGCTGGGGTATGGAGTGATGATTCAAGATAGTTGTTTTAGTAGTCCTCACTATTTTGTAAAATAGTGCATCAATAATTGTAATGAGGACTTTATTTGGGTGTGGATATTGTCTAGAAGACAATATTGTATTTAAACTCACAGTATGTGTTGTCGTATTTTGCACAACAATTGTATTAATAAAGTGGTAGTTGTTTTTCTGTACCATGTATTTGGCGACTCAGAATGGGTGATGTATACCTATTTTGGGGGCGTCACAGTTGGTATCAGAGCTTAGGGATATGGTCTTTGGCGGAGATCGAGGAATAGAACTAGGAGGGGAGAGACGAGTAAATCCTTCGCTAGTGTGTCCTACCAAAGCTTATTTGTTGGTCAGTCATAATATAAGGATATTATGTGATATGTTAATTTGTTTAATTAACCCCTGTTTTATTACAGTTTTTAAGAATGGCAGCTCAGAACGTTAACAATGGAGTCTATGAGACTGTGGAACAACCTTTGATTACAAACCAAGAGAACGTGCAACAGGATGGCGATATTCCTCCTGTAAACAACACTACCGAGCAAACGATAAATGACGCGATGTTTAGAAGCTTTTTGCAGTTCATGGAAAATCAGACGAGGGAGACTCATGTACAAAATACGGGTGGAAATGATAGCAACGCGTGGTCTATCACAGTTAAGCAGTTCAAGGAGTTGGGACCACCAGATTTCTGGTCGGAGTCTGTGAAGCGTACTGTTGCCTAATTTTTTAATAGCACTTTACCACGCAAGTATACGCGTTCAATTGTAATATTCAGCAAGCAAGGATATCGTTCCCACGAGGAAATAGACTAATATTTATCAATTACTAACTCTAATGCAATTAATCCTATTTTAAACTAAGAAAATTTTGTTTGTGATTTGAAAATTAAACTTAACAAACTAATAATTAAAATAAGAATTTAACAAGAATAATTGCAGATTTAACAGGTTAAGATTACAACTTCCCTTGGTATTTCATTTAAACTAACTTACTTCCCATTTAAAGTAAATCAATTAATATGAATTGTTATCCAAGAATGCTTTATAGATATTCATGCTCTTCTTCCAAAGACACATGAACAAATCCTCCTAAATCCAATCTTTAAGATGCAGAATTACAAGGAACACCCCAATTAATCAACTCACTATATTCCTATGTGAATCAAGTTAATTAGGGTTTACGCACAAATTCTTTCAATGGATACAAAAGACACATAGGTATATTCCTATCCTATACGCTAATCATATTAACCCTATTCAGATTATATGAACAGATGTTATCATATCCAGATCTCAATCTATACTCCATCTTCCAATTTTATATAGATTATCACAGTAATTGTTGATCAGGCAATTAATCAATAAGCATAAGATATAATAAACAATTCAATAAAAACCAACTTTCATCCAATGGGAAGCTTGCAATTTAAACTACATACCAAGTTCCGTTGCAATCTTAATTAAAATTTAGTTCATGATAATAATAAAGAAAAATATCATCCAGATAAATAATCCAAACATCCCAGATAGTTACAAAAGATAAAACTAGAGAAGAGAAGAAAAAACTCTGAATTTGCTCTTAAACTCTCTCTTAGATCTTCAGCCTTTGCAATTCTCCTTCGTGCTTTTCTTCCTTGTTCTCTCTGCAAATCTCTTGAAAACTTGATTGATTCTTTGCAAAATTGGTTCCTTCTTGCTTTTCTAGAGTCCTCTCCTATTTGTATTGGCCTCAGCCCTCATTCAGACTCCTATTTGGCTTCAAAAACCCACTTGACAGCTGAAAACGCAACTTTCTACGCACTAGAGCGCCTAGGCGCTCATCATAGTGCAATTCCAAGCGCCTAGGCGCTTGGGCTGCATAATGTTTCTGACTTGGAGCGCCTAGGCGCTTGGTTTGTGCCTGTCTGGAGCGCCTAGGCGCTTGTTGTTTTTCCAACATTTTCTGCTCCGACGTCCTTTGGGAAAATGGCCATAACTTCTTCGTCCGAACTCCGATTTAGATGATTCAAGATGTTCTGGAAAGAGGAAAAGTAGATCTACAACTTTCATTCTTGAAGTTTCGTGAAATAATATCCAGAGCTATAGTCAAATTGGCTCTGAAGTGACTGCTGTGTAAATAGCAAGCCAAAAACGCGAATTTAGCCACCCCAAACATCGATTCAAGTAACTTTTGTCCCAATTCCTACAAAACAATATAAAACATGCATGAATAGACATAAACACATAAAAACAACCTAAAAGACTTGAGAACAACAATAAATTAAGCTCGAATGTATCCAATTCATGTGTATAAAACTCACTCATCAAATACCCCCAAACTTAAACCTTTGCTTGTCCTCAAGCAAAAACACAAAAATGTTATGCAATGCAATGTAATGAAACTAATCTATATGCCTACGAATCCAACAGTAATGACAGAAACAAGTCTATTTAACCGGCCTTAGAGAAATCAAGTAAACATGATAATACATCATATTTAAACAAATCAGTAATTTCTCAATCAATCATCAAATCTTAGACTGTTATCACTGATATAGTGCGTGTGTGCTCCACAACAATGTTAACTGATATAAAGTCAAATTTAAGACATAATAGATATCTTCAAAGGCATCATACAGTGCAAATTCACAAAATTCACGAACAAGCTAGATCCAACTAAAGTCAAACATCCACCAAGTTCAAGAGTCCAATCCGGGATACTTATGCTTTACTTTTCATCACGGGGGCTTTTTGCTCTTTTCCCGTTTTATTATATTTCTTTTTTTTTTTTTTTTTAACCATGACTGTGCAATGTCTCATTCCATTAGGCTAACAGTGTCACCCCTTAGCGAGCTTTCGACCAACGACTCCCAGACCATATAAGACCTTAGGGCGCTAGGTTTTAAGATACCCCTTCGGGCGTACTTGCTCAAGTAACAAAGGCCCCGAAACAAAACTAGCCACAGAAATTTTTATTTTATTTTTTTCCTTTCTTTTTCTTTTTTTTTTTTTAACGAAGCTTATATATCCCAAATTTCCCCCCCAAACTTAAGTTTTTATCAAAATTTAGCCATCTCCGCCTATTCATGTCTTTCATTCCTTCACATTAGTATTATCTTTAAGAAATTCATTATGTATCAATTTAAACTTAATCAGTCAACATATTTGTTATTAACGTGCTAACCTTAATTATACCAGTTTCAAACAGGAAAAGATTCAATTCATAACAAGAAATCACATCAAAGTCTTAACAGACAATACTATACTTGTCTACTCAATTCCAATCTCATCACTGGCCAAAACAGACTTAAACTATCTAACGGCTGGAAACATGCAAAAACTACAATTTTTTTTTTTTATGAATGCAAACTACATGAAAAACTATTAACTAAATACTATATGAATGCACTAGATGAATACTACATGCATGAACTGGAGCTGGACAATTACACCCCCAAACTTAACCAATGCAATGTCCTCATTGTAAGAATATAATGATAAATAGAAGAGAACTTCCCTGTAATCAGCTAAGCGTGAGTTGATGGTGGCGATGGCGACGACGATCATTTTGTTATCCATTGGACCTCCAATACCTTCAAAGAAGAGAGACAACATGGATTAGATTATAAGAGAACTTAATAAGAAACTTAATTTCTATCTACTAAATAAACTAGTAAAGCATATAAATATAAAAAATTCCTGGGTTGCCTCCCAGTCAGCGCTTGATTTATAGTCTTTCAGCCTGACTTTGTCTGGTCAATGCTATCTAATTCCTCTTCGAAAGTTGAGGAACCCTCCATCCATCGGAAATAATATAGCTTTTGGTAGGTTCCCATTTGAGATAGCCATCAAGTTAAAGTCACCTAGCATGCTTTGTTTATATAAGATTAGATTGAAGAACGTCCAACATCTAGGCGTTTTCTCCATTGTGTCTGCGAATAAATTCTGGCATTGAGGCGTGTCAGACACAACAATCTCTTCTTCTATCTTCTCCAACTCATCGCACCATGGCTTCGAAGTTGTACTCGCTTTTACGTCGCATAGAGTATTGCCAATGACATGACTACCAATTGGACAAATGATTGCAAATCTAACCGGATCCTTAAACTTTGGTGGAGAAGATATATGGGGCACTATCAAAATCGGTTCATCTATGTCAGAACTCAAGGCTAGATCTTTGGCGACCTTCTTTTCCTGCTCCCCACTTGTCTCCTCCCTTTCCACATCCTTTTCTTTTGGAACATCCGATTCCAGATTTAGCATGGGCAATCCATCAGCCTCGGGAACCATGTTGTTTGACACTTCACCTTGAGGGAGGTTGATGATGGCATTAAAAAGTTGTTTCGCCTGGTTCTCAAGATTTCGAATCGACATCTCCTGACTATTCGTCTGCTCCTCTAACAAAACCATTAACTTGGAAATACGTCCTTCCAAGTTTAAAATCCTTTCTTCTTCATGATTAGGGAGTTGAACTTGTAATACAGGAGTGTATGATTGGCATGGAGCAAAGGGTTGGGCTAGATTGTCATCGCTCCATGAAAGATTTAGTGGATTCCCCCACTCATGATGATAATCACTGGAATAATCATAATTATTGGGATAATCGCTGAAGTTACCACTATATTGTAACGACTCAAAACTGATGGTGCATTGATGACTCGGATGGTTTCCACCACAATACTCACATATCACCACTACACTTTGAATACGTTGTGCTGATAAAGCATCAATCTTCCTTGAAAGTGTCTCAAATTGTGCTGACAATTCATCGAGTCCATAATTCTTTGCCTCCCTTGGCCGAGTCATATTCAAATTTAGCCAATGATAGTCATAGTTGTTCATGGTGCCTGAAAAGGAATTAGACTAGAAAAAAAAAGTTTAAATTAAGATTAACGCTATAAAAATCAATAATGACAAAATATTAAACTAATTTCCCCGGCAACGGCGCCAAAAACTTGTTGCCTAATTTTTTAATAGCACTTTACCACGCAAGTATACGCGTTCAATTGTAATATTCAGCAAGCAAGGATATCGTTCCCACGAGGAAATAGACTAATATTTATCAATTACTAACTCTAATGCAATTAATCCTATTTTAAACTAAGAAAATTTTGTTTGTGATTTGAAAATTAAACTTAACAAACTAATAATTAAAATAAGAATTTAACAAGAATAATTGCAGATTTAACAGGTTAAGATTACAACTTCCCTTGGTATTTCATTTAAACTAACTTACTTCCCATTTAAAGTAAATCAATTAATATGAATTGTTATCCAAGAATGCTTTTATAGATATTCATGCTCTTCTTCCAAAGACACATGAACAAATCCTCCTAAATCCAATCTTTAAGATGCAGAATTACAAGGAACACCCCAATTAATCAACTCACTATATTCCTATGTGAATCAAGTTAATTAGGGTTTACGCACAAATTCTTTCAATGGATACAAAAGACACATAGGTATATTCCTATCCTATACGCTAATCATATTAACCCTATTCAGATTATATGAACAGATGTTATCATATCCAGATCTCAATCTATACTCCATCTTCCAATTTTATATAGATTATCACAGTAATTGTTGATCAGGCAATTAATCAATAAGCATAAGATATAATAAACAATTCAATAAAAACCAACTTTCATCCAATGGGAAGCTTGCAATTTAAACTACATACCAAGTTCCGTTGCAATCTTAATTAAAATTTAGTTCATGATAATAATAAAGAAAAATATCATCCAGATAAATAATCCAAACATCCCAGATAGTTACAAAAGATAAAACTAGAGAAGAGAAGAAAAAACTCTGAATTTGCTCTTAAACTCTCTCTTAGATCTTCAGCCTTTGCAATTCTCCTTCGTGCTTTTCTTCCTTGTTCTCTCTGCAAATCTCTTGAAAACTTGATTGATTCTTTGCAAAATTGGTTCCTTCTTGCTTTTCTAGAGTCCTCTCCTATTTGTATTGGCCTCAGCCCTCATTCAGACTCCTATTTGGCTTCAAAAACCCACTTGACAGCTGAAAACGCAACTTTCTACGCACTAGAGCGCCTAGGCGCTCATCATAGTGCAATTCCAAGCGCCTAGGCGCTTGGGCTGCATAATGTTTCTGACTTGGAGCGCCTAGGCGCTTGGTTTGTGCCTGTCTGGAGCGCCTAGGCGCTTGTTGTTTTTCCAACATTTTCTGCTCCGACGTCCTTTGGGAAAATGGCCATAACTTCTTCGTCCGAACTCCGATTTAGATGATTCAAGATGTTCTGGAAAGAGGAAAAGTAGATCTACAACTTTCATTCTTGAAGTTTCGTGAAATAATATCCAGAGCTATAGTCAAATTGGCTCTGAAGTGACTGCTGTGTAAATAGCAAGCCAAAAACGCGAATTTAGCCACCCCAAACATCGATTCAAGTAACTTTTGTCCCAATTCCTACAAAACAATATAAAACATGCATGAATAGACATAAACACATAAAAACAACCTAAAAGACTTGAGAACAACAATAAATTAAGCTCGAATGTATCCAATTCATGTGTATAAAACTCACTCATCACGTACCCATCCAACCGCACTCAAAATATCTTGGGAAATATTTCAGAAACTGTTTAATGACAAGTACTTTCCTGAAAGTATTCATCATATGAAGGAGGTAGAGATTATTAGACTGGAATAAGATAACATAACGATGTCCAAGTACGAGGCAAAGTTCGGGAGTTATCCAAGTTCGCACCTCATTTGGTAGAAAATGAGGAACGTATGACGCGGATGTTTCTGAGAGGTCTAAAACTCGAGATTCGGCAATATCTTATCTCTCATAATTTTTTTATATTCAGATGTTGTAAACATGGCTCAATTATTAGAGCGTGATAACGAGTATGTTCAACCGAGGGACCACAACCAGGGTCATACCGGTGACAACAGTCATCGGAGCGATGATAACCAGCGAGAAGGGAAAAATACGGACAAAAGCGGTAACCACTCAGGTGGTCATTGAAAGTAGTATGCACACAAGACAATCTTGTTTGATGATAAAACATATACTTTGTAACAATCTTATTCATTTATTAATAAAAAGTATTAATTTATTAAAGGCTTTTAATTATCTACATGATGTTGTTTTATAATATGTGATAAACTCATAGTTTTAAGAAATGCTTTGAGAATAATGATGATGATCATTCTAATGAGAATAAGTTCACTGAACGTGGCTCGCTAAGGAATACCTAATAGAGTTTTACTTGCCTGTCAATAGGAATTCCTATAGTGATAGTAGTACAAGTGATCCTTGGACTTGAGATCATCATAGTATCTTGTGTATGATGAGTTATACTTTGACTTATTCCTTAAGACCCTTAGAGTATATCAAAGGTTATGCTTGGGTATAATAAGTTGTACATGAAGACAATGTATGATCAATAAAGAATCTACCACTTCTAGTAAAAGAAGAGAAATGTCCTATGTGATTCGATAAATGACAACCCAGTAGTTCTTGGCCAAGGCAGAATGAAATTAAAATGGTGTTTCTAATTTGCATTATTTGGGGTTGTGCATTTAAGGATCGAAATATATATAATTAAATAAAATAAGACTTGACAATAATTCCATGTCTTATATTTAATTGGGACATTGTATGGTGGAAAGATTGAATTGTACGATAACTATTTACTCAAAGGTTCTTTTATGATTAATGTTGAAATCTATATTATCTGGAAAATCATTGATCGCTAGAGAGGATTATCCCTATTGTAGAATAAATATTATTTATTTAAATAAATTAATAATTTAATTTATTTATTTAAATAAGATTAGAATTGTTCTAATTGATTTATTCACAACCGGTTTAATATGGAGAACCTAAAAGGTCACACCATAAAAAGAAGAATAATTATTTAAGAAGGTAATGGCATAATCGTAATAATAAGTTAAGTATATTTAATTTAATTTATGGTGATAGAATAAATTAAATAAATTAATATTTAATATTTAATATTTTAGAAATATTAAATATAAATTAATAAGAGGAGTCTTATTATTATTATTATTACTATAATTATTATTTAATTCCTAAAAGAGTTTGGAAATTAATTAATAAAAGTACTCTCATATATCCTAATAAGATTAGGAGGCTAATTAATTAAAAGTTTAATTAATTATTCCTAATAAGATTAGGAGCCCAATTAATTAAAAGAATTTAATTAATTAAAACAAAACTCAATTACTTAATTGTTAAGGAGGGTTGCCCACATCTATAAATAAGAGGAGTCTTATTATGAGTGAGTAGGTTGACACTTTCACAACTCGTGAATACGCGATTCCAATTGTTGGGAGAGTACGCTCCGTTTCTATAGAGATAGAAAAATTAGGGTTTAGCCAACCACACATCTTCTTGAATCTTTCTTCTTCCTTGGTAGATCACCTCTAGAGGCCAAACACTTGGGTGACTAACGTTGATCAAAGGAAGTAACCAACCCCGGTGGATTCAAGTTGAACGCAAAAGGATTTGGAGGTGAACTCGTACCTGAGGAAGCTCGAATCTTCAAGGGTATGATTCTTATTCGTTATCTTTTCGTTTAATTAATAATTGTGCATAAAGGGTGATCCGGGTATATGGTTTGTAAATTTTTAAACTCTGATTTTTTCACGTTTCCGCTTATTTTGTGCAATTTGATTGCGTTCATGAATATTACAAACCTAACAGTGGCATCAGAGCCAAACTTTTATGCAAATTATTAATTGTTTTAATTTAATATGTATGTTGATATGTGTTTAGAATAATTTAATTAGGCATAATTTTGTTGTATAAAATTTATTAAAAAAACAACGCAAAGCCTGTTTTTTTTAAAAAATTCGGTACTGTTTTTTTTGTTGATTGAATGCATCACGTTAAAGCTTCAGGGAGAATCATTTTTTTTCTTTTCTTCCAAAGTTATTCCTGACAAGGGAGTTAACATGATTTCAATAGAAGGGAGTTAACATGATTTCAAAGACAAGAGGATAGCAGGAGATGAATATATATATATATATATATATATATATATATATATATATATAAAATTAAAATAAAATATTTATTTTAATCTTAAGATAAAAAAGTTTATTTTAATTTTAAAATAAAAAGGTTTATTTTAATTTTAAAATTAAATTTCATGCTAACTAATTAGAGTTGGAATTGGATTCAATGATAACTAATTGGAGTTGAAATTGAATCCTAATTTCCTTAAATAAAGGACTTTATTAAAATATAGAATAAGATTTCATATTATTCAAAATAAAAGAGTTTATTTGTGAATAGGAAAGAGAATCCTAATTTCCTTACATAAAGAAGTTTATTTAGACATGAAATAAGATTTCATATTATTCAAAATAAAAGTGTTTATTTGTGAATAGGAAAAGAATTCGTGTTTCCTTTAATAAAGGAGTTTTTTACATGGAATTGGATTCCATAATTAATTAAAATAAAGGAGTTTATTTTGATTAAAGATTTTAATTAAAATAAAATAGTTTATTTTATTCAAAATTGGATAAATTAAAATAAAATAGTTTTATTTTGATTTAAAATTGGATTAAAATAAAGGAGTTTATTTTGTTTCAAAATTAGATTTTATGCTAACTAAATTTTACCCATTAAATGATATCAATATATATATTGACTGTTTATTATTCATGAGATGAATATTATTTATTGTTGCATATGGTGATGTGTATGATAATAAATGGGATTGATTATGGACTATTGACCAATGTGATTGAATTTTATTTTAGTTGGATGCACGAATGTATGAGTTTTATTAAATGGGGTTTGCATACCTCGTCTTCTCTAATTTTTTTTAATGTAAATTCTAACTCCCTCCTATGTACTTTCCCTTGACTGCTGATCAAGGTTTCTATTTATTTTAAATAGTTTTGTAATAGGAATATTTAATCAGTTTGTTGTTGTCTTTATTGATGACATCCTCATCTATTCTAAAAGTCGTGAAGATCATGAGCACTATTTGAAGCTGATACTTGAAAGACTTTGTGAAAACAAGCTATATGCCAAGTTGAAGAAATGCGAGTTCTGGCTTAAGGAAGTAGCATTCCTTGGGCACGTAACATGGAGTATCTGTTGACCCGGCAAAGATTAAAGCAATCCAAAGTTGGGAGCAGCCGAAGTCGGTGACCGAAGTGCGTAGCTTTTTGGGCTTAGCTGGTTATTATCGGAGATTCGTGGAAGGATTTTCTCGAATCGCTACTCCGTTAACTTAGCTGACTCGAAAAGATACAAAATTTGTATGGAGCGAGGAATGTGAGAAGAGTTTCCAATAGCTCAAGAGGAGACTCATTTCGGCACCTGTTATAACAATACCATCTGGTTCGGATGGATTTGTTATCTACATCGATGCTTCAGGTAAAAGGTTAGGATATGTTCTCATGCAACATGGAAAAGTCATAGCCTATGCCTCGCGACAACTCAAAGAATATGAGAGGAATTATCTTACTCATGATCCGAAGTTGGCAGGAGTCGTTTTTGCGTTAAAAATCTACAGACACTACCTGTATGGGGGAGAAAGTTGAGATTTATACGGATCATAAAAGCCTCAAATATTTCTTTACCTAAAAGGAACTCAACATGCGACAACGACGTTGGCTCGAGCTGTTGAAGGATTACGACCATAGCATTCAATATCATCCTGGAAAAGTAAACGTTGTAGCTAACGCATTGAGTAGAAGATCATATGCGGGTACGAGTGCAATGTTGTTAACACAAAAGCCCATTTTGTACGACTTACAAAGGTTGGAAATAGAGTTCAAGGCTCCAAGTACCCACGTAATGATATCAAACATACGAGTAGAACCGACTTTAATCGATAAAGTTAAAGCTGCTCAAGCTACAGACTTGGGACTGATGCGTATGAAAAAGAAAGTGCAAGAAGGTGCTATTCCAGAAGCAGGAATTGATGAAGAAGGAATACTTCGACTTAACTCCAGACTTTGCATTCCTAACAATCCTGACTTGAAGCATAGAATCATGATGGAGGCACATAACACACCATTTGCAATCCATCTTGTGAGTACCAAAATGTATCATGATCTTCGACATACATTTTGGTGGAACAATATGAAAAGAGAGATCGCGGAGTTTATCTCGAGGTGTTTAACCTGTCAACGTGTAAAGGCAGAGCATCAATTGCCAAAGGGTCCATTGCAACCACTTGAGATTCCAAAATGGAAGTGGGAACACATTACCATGGATTTCGTTACAGGTCTTCCTAAGGTTTCTCAAGGCATAGAAGCGATTTGGGTTATTGTTGATAGATTAACCAAGTTTGCTCATTTCTTGCCTATACGTGAGACTTATTCCTTTGAACGTCTTGCTAGTATGTACGTAAATGAGATTGTGAGATTGCATGACATGCAAATATCCATAGTTTCAGATCGTGACCCAAGATTCACTTCATGATTTTGGGTTAGCTTACAGAAAACTATGGGGACAAATTTAAGATTCAGTTCAACATACCATCCTCAAACAGACGGATAATCGGAAATGACTATTCAAACCCTTGAAGATTTATTAAGACTCCGTGTCCTAGATTTCAAAGGAAGTTGGGATAAGTACTTGTCATTGGTGGAATTCTCTTACAACAACAGTTATCAAACAAGTATAGGCATGGCTCCATTCGAGGCATTATATGGACGAAAGTATTGTTCTCCAGTATGCTGGGATGAGGTGGGAGAAGCAACGTTATTGGGACCAGAATTGGTACGTATGACTACGGAAAAGATCCAAACGATTCGACAACGCATACAAACGGCACAAGATCGACAAAAGAGTTATGTAGATCTTCATCGAAAGGACGTGGAATTTGGTATTGGGGATCATGTACTGTTACGTATTGCTCTATGGAATGGAGTTACAAGATTCGGGAAGAGAGGAAAGCTCAATCCACGATTTATTGGTCCATTTCAAATTCTTGACCGAGTAGGAAATGTGGCCTATAAACTCGCGTTAGCTCCAAGCATGTCTCGTGTTCGTAATGTTTTTCATATATCTATGCTTCGTAAATATGTGAAAGACCCAAACCTCCTTATTGCGTTAGAACCAGACGAGATAGCCGAAGATTTAACGTACGAGGAGGTACCTATCAAGATATTGGATAAGAAAGAGCATATCCTACGAATAAAGGTTATACCATAAGTCAAGGTTTTGTGAAGGAACCATGCTATTGAGGAAATGACTTGGGAGTTGGAATCAGAAATAAAAGTGAGGTACCCTCACCTTTTTGAAACACCAGGTACGTACGTCAATTTCGAGGACGAAATTTTATAAGGAGGGGAGGTTGTAAGACCCCAACTTATTATGAATAAAATTAAATTTTCTCTATTTATTATCTTGAAATAATTAAGAGTTAATTTGATATAATGCTTTGGTTATGGGTGAAATGTACAAATTTTGCAAAATAAGCAAGTGGTTATAAAAATTCATTTTTACCGAAGAATATTCGTTTGGTCATGGAATATTCTTGTTGTCGGGGAATATTCGTACGACGGCGCAGCCATTCGTGGGCCTCATAACAGTATAACTGTCGGATGAAAAAAAACGACAAGTTTGAGTTTTTATAAATAACGGCGTAGTTGTTACCGTTAACACTGTTGGAATACCCGGTGGTTAAAATACAGTAATACGCGTGGTTGCACAGTAGCACAAGGTATTGCACAATATTTTTGAATTATTGATTCTTACGTAAGAAGGAACTACTCAATAATTGTTATAGTAATTACTTTTCAATATTTTATTTTATTGATTCAATAATTATTGCGTTGATATTTTATATTATTGTTGTTTCAATAATTATCACTGCACAGTATTTCCCATTATCAGATCAATAATTCATATTATTGGAATAATATTATTAGATAACATTATTGGCAATGTCTAGAAAGTTCTGTCTAAGGAGAGGTTTGGTCATCTAATTGTGCGCCAGTAAGGAGAAATTCTTATTGGAAAGCCCCCTCTTTCCTGGGAACGGCCGGGTAGTCATAATTGTGATTTTGTAATATTATTTGTGAATAATTAATTATTGATTTATATGATAAGAAATATTTATTTTACGTGGATATAAATGATGGTTATATTTTATGTGGTTATAATTGAAGGAATTAATGTTGTGGTATTTATCAATATTTTTGTCAGAAGGGAGGTATTAAAAATCAAATCAGTGTTCTTGAGATATATTGCGTGAGTTATAATTTTTAATCCGACCGTTGGATCGTTGTGATTTTTGGATATGATATACATATATAAGTTGAGTATATATCCACAAATTTTGAACCGTTAAAAATGAACGTATGATTTGTTATGAATTTTAAGAGGTGACTGATTCGGAAATTAGGTTTAGAAATGATTTTGGTGGAAAATTCTAGAATTGAGTGGGCCCCACTTGTGGTTGGTGAAGAAATGTGCTGAATTTTATTTCAAATATGGTGGGTGGCAATAGTAGTAGGTAAAGCCATCAGGTAGCAAGTCAAGTCTGCTTCGGCGAGCTAACATTTTCCTATAAATAGAAGGCTAAGTTAGAATTGAAAATCACACCAGAAATAAGCTTTCTCTCTTTCTCTCTCTACATTATCGAGCGTATTTTGTGAGTATTTAGATACTTTGAGAGTTGCTATTCAGTACAAGTTTCATTCAACATCATATCCGACGTTTCATTCTGAAGTACTGTTTCTTTGAGGTAAGGGATGTTATTTTCTTCATATATGATATTATTTCTTTTAATATCATTATGCGGAAGTATTGATCTAAATTTTTTAATCAAATTTGGAATTTTTTGTGTCGGGGTTACTATTTACGTATACGACACTATTTATAAATATGACACTATTCACCATAAAATAAAATTTTCTCTTTTTGTTCTTGGATGTCTTTTATGGTTACTATTTTTGATTGTATCAATGTTTTGATCTTTGTTTTTGAATTCTACTTCACACTTGGTTATTATGCAGTATTATTGAATTTGGATAAACCGAAATACGAATCCCTAATATTTGTCCTTTTGTCTCACTAGATTCGTTCTCTAAAATGTTTTTCATCATCCTCAGTCCTTAATGGTGATACTTGAAGAATATCTTTGGCCTGTAGTGCAAAGATGAAAGATTACCTGATGAATATCTTTGGCCCGTAGTGCAAAGATGAATAGGTGTTGAGATGAACATGACCAACTGGTGATACAAATTAATATCTTTAGCCCGTAGTGCAAAGATGTATATTGATTGATGTTACAGGGATAAAATATTGATGATGGACTTTTAAATTCATAGATGATAGTAGATTTCATTTTCTATTTAACTCTTCTAATGAATTGTTGTTTCCGCTACAGTTGTTGATTTAAAACTTGTTGTCTCTTGTATTCTATCAGATTTTTTCCTGTTGAAGACTAAGGATAATTTGTTGTATATTATCTTAGTCATAATGTTCTTTACTAGGGTATTTGAGCTCACCATTTTCCTTTTTGTTTCATTTTTCTTCTCATGAGCTGAGAATTTAGCAGGGACTAGTCGGGGTATGGAGTGATGATTCAAGATAGCTGTTTTAGTAGTCCTCACTATTTTGTAAAATATTGCATCAATAATTGTACTGAGGACTTTATTTGGGTGTGGATATTGTCTAGAAGACAATATTGTATTTAAACTCGCAACATGTGTTATCGTATTTTGCACGATAATTGTATTAATAAAGTTGTAGTTGTTTTTCTGTACCATGTATTTGGCGACCCAGAATGGGTGATGTATACCTATTTTGGGGCGTCACAATAATTGAAGGATTCACCATGCATTTGGTAACCACATAGACAGATTATTCCAACGGAATAATAAAGAATGGAATAACAGAAGAATTCACCATGCATTCGATAGACCGCATAGATAGGTTATTCCCAACAGAATAATAAATAATGGAACCAGGTTATACGTAAATGCACCGATAGGATATTTCGACAGAATAATAAATAATAGAACCAGGTCTGGCATAAACGCACAGATAGGATATTCAGACAGAATAATAAATAATGGAACCAGGTCTGGCGTAAACGCACAGACAGGATATTCCGATAGAATAATAAAGAACGGAATAATAGAAGAATTTCACCATGTTTGCGGTACTTCGCATAAACAGGTTTTTCCAACATAATAATAAAGAATGGAATAACAGAGGTTCTCTTCATGAATACTAAAGAAATAATACCCCTTACGGGTACAACAAATAATATCCCTTACCTTAAAAAGAAACTGGATACTGGAGTAGAGAGGTATCAGACTTTTCTTCTTCTTTCTCTCTATAATAATTGCTCTATAGCTTTAGTGAATTGGTGAGAAATGAAGGAAGAATGAGATTCTATTTATAGAAAAATATAGTTTCGATAATTGCAAGTTTTGGGGCTCAAAAAATTACAGTACAATACCTCCAACTTTTCTTTCATTTTTATTTTAGTCCTGTAAGTATTATCAAACTTGCACCACCTCCCCTAAAATTAAATAATGTGAATCAATAGTTCAATCATGTGAATCAATAGTTATAATCATGTGAAAATACGAATTACAGTATAATACCTCCATCTTTAATTTAATCATACAAGTATTATCAATCTTGCACCAACTCCCCTAATAGTATAAGAATGTGATTCAATAGTAGACACATGTGAACAAATAGTTATATAAGCATGTGAATTAGTAGCAATTAATTGCTCATTTATCCGATAAATTCTCCGATTTATCAATATAACCCTCAGACATCAATTATCATCGGAATAGATGTCGATTTCCACTAACACTAATAATCCCAACACAATGAAACTATCAAATTCATCTTTAATCAACACGAACTTATTCATCATTAATATTATAACTCGCAATATTTAACAACCAGGTCGTTCCCAGGAAAGAGGGGGCTTTCCAATAAGGATTTCTCCTTATTGGCGCGCAATTAGATGACCAAACCTCTCATTGACAGAACTTCTAGACATTGTAAATATTGCAATTTAATAATATGAATAACTTTGTCGTCTCGATTATTGATTTAATATTATAACATATTATATAGATGATACTACGAAAATAATAGAATCAATAATATGAGAGATATGATGCATCAATTACTGTAGCAATAATGGAGTATAACTGAGTGACTTATCACATAAGCATCAATAATTACTACTATGGAACCACGCGTATTACTGTACTTTTACTACCGGGTAGTTCAATAGTATTAACGGTAAAACCTCTGCTGTTATTTTTATAAAATATTTTTGTCATTTTCTAACTACGACAGTACTTTCGTTGTGGGGTCCACCAATGATTATGTCATCGTACGAATATTCCCCGACAAAAAGAATATTCCCTGGCCAAACAAATATTATATAACAACTTGCGTACTTTGTAAAATTTATAAATATTACCCACAACTATAACATTATATCAAATTCACACCATAATATTTTAAAATTTTATTTCGAGAAAATTAAATCTTTATTCATAAAATCTGGGGTCTCACAGTTCTTATTAGCCGCTTCAATAGTATAATTCATCTTTGGAGGGTAGATGACGGAGTTAAGGTGTTTGATGTGGAATTTATGGCATAACTCCTTCATCATTTTGTTGTTGAGGTTCTTAGCATTGTCTGATACAATCACCTCTGATTGAACATATCGACAAATGACATTGTTTCTGATGAAAGTAATGATTACTTCTTTGGTAACTGTTGGGTAAAATCTAGTTACGCACAACACGCAAGTATACGTGGTCAACAAGTAATAAAGTGAAAGTAGAGTATCGTTACCTCGAGGAATTGTCAATACAAATTACCAAATATTAACTCTTAACCAAACTAATTTTATTTAAACAATCAATTTAGGATTATAAATTAAATTATCTAATTACACTAATTCTAATTACCACTAATTAAAAATTAGATTATGGAGATTTAAAATCACAACATCACTTATTGCTTCATTTAAGTTAACACACTTCTCATCAATTATTCTCTATATATCCTGAATTGTTAATCAAGAACACTAAAGCAGATAAAACCACCTCTCGATGCATAATACCCATACTCACTTAAATCCACAGATGACAGAATTAAGCAAGACACCCTAATTAACTAATCCACTATATCTCTATGTGAATTACAATTAAAAAGGATTTAAAGTACAAGTTCTCTATAAGATTACATATGGTGTAAAGGCATATCTCTATCCTAAACACGAATCATGAATTCCATCTATGCAAAAATCACAAACACATGCTATCATGATCAGATCTAAATCTAAACTTCATCTCTCGCGTTCATATAGAATATCACGATAATTGTTAGCTAGACAATTAAGCAATTAAGTCCAAATCACAATATAGACAATCCTCACGATAGAACATAATAATTGATAACGAATCATATTAAAATAAACTACACAATAAGATCCATTGTAATCTCAAATAAAGAATTAGTTCATTGAATTAAAACTAAGAATCCACACTTGAAATAACATTGAAAGATAAAAATAAGAGTAGAATGAAGAATAAATCTATTCTCAGCAAATATTCATCTTTCTCAAGCTCCAGCTCTTGATCTTCAATGGTCTCCAAGTCGCATCAATCTCCAAATCTCATAATAACTAGGGTTTTTTTTCCTAATCTACTCTAATTTAATCTAATGGAATTTCGTCCTCTCTCTTGTATTATCACAATTCTCCTCCTTTTATAAGCCTCTTTATATATCTTTAAGTCCTCCTGGAAGTCCTTGAATCAAACACCTCGAACAAATCCTTCTTGAACTCAAATTCTAACAAAAACTGCATTTTCTACGCGTACCCAAGCCCGGCTTGGGTGTTGCCTTGCAAATAGCAAGCCTTGGCTTGCTATGCTGCTGTTAACTGACTTTAGTACCCCAAGCCCTGGCTTGGGTATTAGGCATAAAAGAGCAAGCATCGGCTAGGGTATAAGCTATTTTTTGTTGTAGTTTGCTCTGGTAAAATGGCCATAACTTTTGATCCGGGAGGATTTACGGAGCGTGCCACCTATCAAATAGAAGATATCAACGAGCTTTACAACTTTCATTCTTTGAGAATTGAGAAATAACGAACGAATGAAGGTTGAAATTGGACTGGAATTGACTGTTATGCAAATGGCCACCCAAAACAGTGAAGTTCAACATCCGTTAGTACAAATATCATAACTCTTGCATCCAAACTCACTTTGATTGGAATAATTCAAGATGTTCCGGAAATCTAAGAAGAAGCTCTACAAAATAGTCCAAGTTCCAAGCCAAGAACATGAAATGAACATGAAAGCCCAAGTGATGTCCGGAATTTCTTTTCCTTGCGTTTTCATACAAATAGTCGCTTACACAGCTCCCATGCATATAATCTACAAAATGAACACAAAATGCGTGAAAAGCAACTAAGAAACACGAGTTTAAGCAAATAATTCAAGTAATAGATACTAGATAAGTAGGTATAAAATCTAATTATCAAATACCCCCAAACTTAAACCCTTGCTTGTCCCAAAGAAACACAACATAATGCAATCTACATGTTATGCAAGCTACGCTACTATGACAATGAATCCCCAAGCTTCCAACCATGTTAAAAATTCCAATAAGATATGCCTCAGAGAAATATCAAGATCCAAGAACAAAGCATCAAACTAAGCTAAAGGCATAATGACATACAATCAGATAATCCCAACCTACTATAAAGGTACTGTGTGTGATGTGTTCACAGATAAGCTTGACAAAGGCAAGGATTTCATATGCTATACTACTTAAGAAAGAAAATTGAGGTTCAAACTAAGAACTGTGCATACAAATGAAATAACAACTACTCCAACACATCAGTACAAGCTAAGGTTCAACAAAAGGTTTATTCTGCTTATATTTTTACTCATGAGGGCGATTTTCGCACTTTCTCGCGGTGTTTATTAATTTTTTTTATTTCCAATGATTGTGCAATGTCTCATTCTATTAGGCTAACAGTGCTACCCCTTAGAGAGCTTTCGACTAACGACTCTCAGACCATTAAGACCTTAGGGCGCTAGGTGTAGAGACAATCCCCTCGGGCGTACTTACTCAAGTAACAAAGGCCCCAAAACAAGACTAGCCACATTATATGTTTTTTTAATTTTTCTCTTTTTTTTTCTACTTATATATATATATGTTATATATATATATATATATATATATATATATATATATATATATATATATATATATATATATATATATATAGCAAGCATACCCATGCATTCCCAAAACTTGATTTTCAGTGTTTATGCAGTCATTACTCACTTCTAAAATAATTCTATCATTAAAATAGTGTTTTCCTCTCAGTAGACAAGTAAGCTAATCTTAACCAACAAGCAAACGTGAACACTAACGTGCTACCCGGTAGCATCTAAACAACAAGCATGGATTATATCATGTATAATATTATAAATCAGCTCAAGCTATCAACCTAGCTCAAGAATCTATCAAATTTCTTAATTCATCATTGGCCAAACTAGAATTCAACTAACTAGAAACCTGGGATTATGCAATGGTATGCAACCTAAACAGACAATAAGTAATAAAAAGAAAAAAAATTAATGCAAAATTAAACTAATACTACTAACATGCAATTAACTATATGTAATATGAAATTATTCTATATGATGCAATTATACTACATGCTCTAAACTACTGACTAAACCCAATACCCCCAAACTTAAAACAAACAATGCCCTCATTGTGTAAAAGTGAAAGAATACTCCCCTAAGTGGCAATGTTATCTTCGTTTGCCTCCTCAAGATCCGATGGTATATCATGCGATGGATAAGTTTGAGATAATCTAAATTTGGAAATTGAGTGTGGACTTCTAACTGTTCGAATGCTTGAGTCAGAAATTCTAAAAATTGAGCAGTGTTTGTTTCCTCGATTTCTGTACATTTGCTTCCCTTTCCATAACCTTTTGCCTGTCCATCGAACCTCAAATACCTGCAATGAAGAGAGACAACATGGATTAGAATAACACCTTGGATTATAAGAGAAATTAATAAGAAAATATAAAAACTTGATTCTTATCTACTAAATAAACTAGTAAAGCATATAAATATAAAAATTCCTGGGTTGCCTCCTAGTTAGCTCTTGATTTACAGTCTTTCTGCCTAACTGTGTCTGGCAACGCTATCCAATCCCTCTTTGATAATTGAGGAACCCTCCATCCATCAGAAATAATGTTGCTTTTGGTAGGTTCCCATTTGTGATAGCTTTAGAATTAAAGTCACCTTGCATGCTTTGTTTAAATAAGTGCCCAATTGAGATTGTTAAATAACTAGGTGCTTTTCTGTCCATTAAGCCTATGTTTTGATTGGGGCTTTGAGGCTTGGCAAGCACAACGGGCTCTTCTTCTATATTTTTCTACTCATCACACCATGGCTTCACATTTGTACTAGCTCTCATGTCATAAAGAGCCTTTCCGACGACATGACTACCTACTGGGCACAGTTTTACAAATCTAACTAGACCTTTGATCTTTGGTAGAGAAGGAACTTGGGACACTAATAACATCGACTCATTCTCGGTTATACTCACAATTAGTTCTACACCGACCTTATTTTTATTATCCCCACTTGTCTCCTCTTTTTCAACCTCTTGTGTCTCATCCAGTTGTAGATTTGGTTCGGGCACTTCGTCATACTTGAAATCCTCGTCATAACACTAATTGTATTAAGGACAGTTGTTCAAGGCTTTGAGCATTTGATCCATCTAGTTTCACAGATTCTGAATTGACCGCTCTTGATTAATCCTCATCTTCTCATTTGATGCTACGAACTTGGACAACAATTCCACCACCTCTGAATTATCTTTTTCAGTTTTGGAATTTATGTATTGAGGACCATGTGTGGAAGTAGTGATAAGTTGTTCTATTTGGTTCTGAAAATTATGGCTCGATATTTCTCGACTCATAATCCTTTCCTCTTAGTTTCCTATGAGCTTTGACAGTAATTCCTCTAACTTTGACTTTTCTTCTTGTAATGGAGGTGGACAGAAGAATTCTGGTGTGTATGTTGGATATGGAGCAGAGAATTGATCTTGATAATTATAGCTCCATGGTGCATCTGGGTGATACCCCCAAACTTGATGAAAATTGGCATATGCATACTAGTTGAGGTAGTCACCACTATACTGTACCAGCCCAAGAGTGATGGTGCATTGATTACTCGGGTGATTGCCAGCACAATAATTGCAAGTAACTTCTATCCTTTGACTACGTTGAGCTGCAACTATGTCCAACCTCCTCGAAAGTATCTCTAGCTGTGCTGATAATGCAGAAATTCTATTGAGTTCATCAATCCCTGTGTCCCTTGGTTTAGTCCTACTCGAATATGGCCTTTGATAATTGCATCTAGCCATGGTTGTAACAACCCGAGTCAAATCCTGAGTCCGAAATAAATCTTGGGTCAAATCTCAAATCTGAATCGAATTAAATCCATCAAAATAATGTCTCAAACCACTGGCCCAATAGTATCTTCTTGGGCCATCTTAGCTCACCACAGGCTCACCCAAAAGGTCATGACTTGAAGGTACTATTGGTAGTAACTTATTTCCTTATATGCAGACAAATTTTCCCCTATCTTTCGATGTGGGACTGGGGTGTTACAAATGTAACAATCCAAGATTTTATTTGTAATTTAAAATATTTATTAAATTAAATAAATATTTTATTGATGAAGTTGTTGTTTTGTAATCTAAAATATTTCTTAAATTGAATAAGTATTATATTGATGTGATTGTTTTTAGTAAATATTTATGAATAAATTTATTATATAATATTCTAAATTAAATTAATTTATAATTTAGAAAATTGTAATATAACATGAGATATTATATTGTTGTTTTAATTTAATAATTTAAAGTGGTATATTAAATTATTAAATAAAATTATAATTTTATGATATTTGTTTAAGTGGAATATTTATTTAAAATATAGTGTGTATAATTATTTTAGTTGATGTAATGTTGGACATGAAAATCCAAATAAATAATGTGATTATAAATTATAAACTAAATTGTTTATTAAAACAAAATTAAAGTAGTTTTAAATTGATTTAGCCAAACAAGGCTTAAAATATTAATTCTTTATTTTAAACACTTTTGCCAAACAAAGCATTATGGCTTTTGGATTTTTTTAATTTTTAGATAATATAAATAAAATAAATTAATTGTTAAATAAAATATATTTATAATTTATACGTTTATTAGCTTGTAACTGATACAATAAGTATGCGTATTATCATTGGTTATCAGTTTGATTTCTACGCATAACTTAGTTACTAAGCCTATGAAGAAAACTGAGAGTTCAAAGAGGAACTTTCGAGAAAATTGAGAGAGAACCTAAGAATTTTCAAAGCAATTTCAGTGGTGATGGCAATGATTGCAAGCAATTTGAAGGTATTTCTTTAACACCTTGGTATTATATATATATATATATATATATATATATAAGTTTTATGCAAAACTTTTATATTCTGTGAATTCAAATTCTCTTGAATTGTAGCATTACAACTAAATTATTGCAATTGTGTGTGTGTTTGAGATGCTAGAGTTTAGGTTTAAATAAGGAATTTATGTGCTAATTTAGTTTAAAAAGGAAGAAAAGTATTTACAGTATATTTTTCCCATATGGCTTGTAAAAGTACCAATTTTAGTGGTCAATTTGTATGTTAATCTGTGAATTGAGGCTTGATTATTTAGTTCATTAAGAAACGAAGATAACGTAATTTGAATGAAGTAATTTGGTGAAGAATTGAAATCACAGTGTTGATTTTTGTAGAGGATGTCAAAAATTGAGTTTTTATATGAAAATGAGAAATTTGAGAAATTAAACTAGTATTACTGTTGTTAAATTATTCCATGTTGAGGAATATGTTGGCAAACATGTTTATGATAGTTTTATATCAATTGTTTGTGTTAATATTACTGTCTAGTTGTTGAAATTCGTGTTTGTTGGGCTAAAGTCGGCTACTGTTCATAGCTGTCTCTACCTCTATCTGTGCACCAGCGTAGCTGCGTTTGTGCCAAGGCAAAAAATGGCACAGCTGCACTGGCGCAGCTGCGCCGGTCCCAGACTTATGTATGGCGCAGCTGCGCCATACCATGATATGAGATGGTGAGTTCTGCTGCTGCTGCAAACTTGGGATATCAACATAACTTGGTCTAAGGTTATGTTAACGTGTCAAATGTGTAACGACAAGGTTAAAACAACATAGTGTTATGTGGTTAGTGATTCTAAAGTTATAAGAAGTTAGTAAACTATGAAAATGACATGTTGTGATTTATTGAGCATGAGGATTAGTAAATAAGTATTATGAAGGTTAACACTTGAAATTTATGATATTTATATAGTAGCATAAGACTTGTACTAAATTAACAAGTTTAACTATAATTGGGTGTTATTTTGGAAGTGGATGTTAACATGTCTAATAGATATTGTGATTGTACTAAAATGTGTTAGTGAGTTTTCAGTTTCGTGTTATGTGGTTTACTAATATGGTTAGACCTTAAACTAAAGGTTATAACTTAACTAAGATGAGAAATGAATATATGTGGTTAATGTATGTAGCTAATTGATGTGATGATCCTAATGGTATGTCTAGGACATTGGAGTATGTGAGTTGTAATTGTATAGCTTACGCAAGTGGCAAGTTCCCTAACTTTTACTACTTTATTATTCAGCAAGGTTACTTTTCACTGTCATGATATACTTTTACAAGTTCTCTATTCCTAATCTCTTGTTGAGAAATTTATTGTTATGCAAGTTCTTTAACCCTCATTTACTGTTGAGCAAGTTAATTAATCTTTATTTCTTTATTCCAAACGAGATTACTTTGGTTATTCAAAGTCTGTAATTTTATTGTAAAAAATGTGTTTATTCAGCTACTAATAACTGTTGTTTGATCTCTGTTCTCCAATGTCATTGTACTATCATACATTATTGTACCGAACTCTAAGTTCTCTAGCGATTCTTTACCAGTTCAACTAATCCTTAGTTGATGAATGTTCTAAACTCTAAATTACCCTTGAAGTCAACCCAAACCAAACTTCCTTTGGTTTGCTTATGTATTCATACAATTTTGAAAGCATGTTGTCGATGATAACATTTATTCAATTTAGAAATTGTTAATAATCTAGCTCTTATTGATTCATCGATATACCTTGTTCATGAAGATATTATAATTAAACTCTTGAATAGTTATTAGTCTCTATCTGATTCAACCAGTACTTGGTTGATAAGCATTCTAAAGATCTAGAATTCCTTTGAAGTTAATTCCCAACCAAACCTCCTTTGGTTCAGAACCTGATAATCTAAGCTGAGATGAACAACCCTATATTAGGGGATTATTTTAGAGCTACGCAATAGCGTTAAAATGTTTGCGCAATAAATATTACAAAGGGCTGATCACCTGTAGTACGGGATGATGGTCCATATAGTCATTTAGATTGTTAAAGGTTACAGTAGAAACATCTGTTAACCTAGGACATAGATGATGATTATAGTGTTTTAGACTGTTAAAGATTAAAGTAAAAATACATGAAAACCTAGAGTATAGTTCGTGGTCTTGTAACCCTCTGTGTATTCTTTGACGTTGATATCTATTGTTAACTTAAACGTTCATTATTCCTTTGAACTTATAGCTCTTGAATTAAAGTTTATTGTTCCGGTAAGAATACTTTACCATTGAAAGCTCAGTTAATTATCATTCATAAAATGTTATTGTATATTATCCTTCTTGTGGACAATTGTTTGCTAACTTTTGCACAAAACAATGCAGATGGAGTTAAAAAGTTTGAAGAGCTTTCTACAAGCAAGGGCAAGGACAAAGTGCTTGATTAGACGACAACGTTTAATTTATCTTTTATTTATAAGCTTATGTAATAGATTTAATTATGATCATGTTTTAATTTTCCTCTGATGATTGTAATAAAGATTAGATGACCTGGGATTTATTTTAGATTATGTAACCCTTTAATGGGAGTTTGATTGTTCAAACGTTTGAGTTTAATTATATCCTTTTTTATGGGTAAATTAAGACTAATTTGATTGAAGCTAATATTGGCAAAAAAATATTAAACTAATTCCCGGGAAACATCGCAAAAAACTTGTTGGGTAAAATTTAGTTACGCACAACACGCAAGTATACGTGGTCAACAAGTAATATAGTGAAAGTAGAGTATCGTTCCCACGAGAAATTGTTAATACAAATTATCAAATATTAACTCCTAAACAAACTAATTTTATTTAAACAATCAATTTAAGATTATAAATTAAATTATATAATTACACTAATTCTAATTACCACTAATTAAAAATCAGATTTTGGAGATTTAAAATCATAACTTCACTTATTGCTTCATTTAAGTTAACACACTTCTCATCAATTATTCTTTATCCTGAATTGTTAATCAAGAACACTAAAACAGATAAAACCACCTCTCGATGCATAATACCCATACTCACTTAAATCCACAGATGACAGAATTAAGCAAGACACCCTATTTAACTAATCCACTATATCTCTATGTGAATTACAATTAAAAAGGATTTAAAGCACAAGTTCTCTATAAGATTACATATGGTGTAAAGGCATATCTCTATCCTAAACACGAATTATGAATTCCATCTATGCAGAAATCACAAACACATGCTATCATGATCAGATCTAAATCTAAACTTCATCTCTTGAGTTCATATAGATTATTACGGTAATTGTTAGCTAGGCAATTAAGCAATTAAGTCCAAATCATAATAGACAATCCTCACAATAGAACATAATAATTGATAACGAAGCATATTAAAATAAACTACACAATAAGATCCATTGTAATCTCAAACAAAGAATTAGTTCATTGAATTAAAACTAAGAATCCACACTTAAAATAACATTGAAAGATAAAAATAAGAGTAGAGTAAAGAATAAATCTGTTGTCAGCAGATCTCCATCTTTCTCAAGCTCCTGCTCTTGATCTTCAATGGTCTCCAAGTCGCATCAATATCCAAATCTCATAATAACTAGGTTTTTTTTCCTAATCTACTCTAATTTAATCTAATGGAATTTCTCCCTCTCTCTTGTATTCTCGCAATTATCCTCCTTTTATAAGCCTCTTTATATTTCTTTAAGTAATCTTGGAAGTCCTTGAATCAATCAGCTCGAACCAATCCTTCCTGAACTCAAATTCTGAAAAAACTGCTTTTTCTGCGCGTACCCAAGCCCCGGCTTGGGTGTTGCCTTGCAAATAGCAAGCCCCGGCTTGCTATGCTGTTGTTAACTGACTTTAGTACCCCAAGCCCCGGCTTGGGTATTAGGCATAAAAGAGCAAGCCCCGGCTTGGGTATAAGCTGTTGTTTTTCTGCTGTAGTGTACTCTGGTAAAACGGCCATAACGTTTGATCCGAGAGGAGTAACGGGGTGTGCCACCTATCAAAGAGAAGCTATCGACGTGCTCTACAAATTTTATTCTTTGCGAATTTAGAAATAACGAACGGATGAAGGTCAAAATTGGACTGGAAATGACTACTATACAATTGGCCACCCAAAACAGTGAAGTTCAACAACCATTGGTACAAATGTTATAACTCTTGCATCCGAACTCACTCCGATTGGAATAATTCAAGATGTTCCAGAAATCTAAGAAGAAGGTCTACAATATAGTCCAAGTTCCAAACCAAGAACATGAAATGAATATGAAAGCCAAAGTGATGTCCGAAATTGCTTTTCCTTACGTTTTCATTCCAATAGTCTCTCACACAGCTCGCAAGCATATAATCTACAAAATGAACACAAAATGCATGAAAAGTAACTAAGAAACACGAGTTTAAGTAAATAATTCAAGTAATAGATAACAGATAAGTAGGTATAAAACCTACTTATCAAATACCCCCAAACTTAAACCCTTACTTGTCCCCAAGTAACACAACATAATACAATCTACATGCTATGCAAGCTACGCTACTATGACAATGAATCCCCAGGTTTCCAACCATGTTAAAATTTCCAATAAGATATGCCTCAGAGAAACATCAAGATCCAAGAACAAAGCATCAAACTAAGCTAAAGGTATAATGACATACAATCAGATAATCCCAACCTACTATAAAGGTACTGTGTGTGTGTGATATGTTCACAGATAAGCTTGACAAAGGCAAGGATTTAACATGATATACTACTGAAGAAAGAAAACTGAGGTTCAAACCAAGAACTATGCATACAAATGAAAAAAAAACTACTCCAACACATCAGTACAAGCTAAGGTTCGGCAAAAGGTTTATTCTGCTTTAATTTTACTCACGAGGGTGATTTTCGCACTTTCCCGCAGTATTTATTGACTTTTTTTATTTCCCATAACTATGAAATGTCTCATTCCATTAGGCTAACAGTGCTACCCCTTAGCGAGCTTTCGACCAATGACTTCTAGACCATTAAGACCTTAGGGAGCTAGGTGTAGAGACAATCCCCTCGGGCGTACTTACTCAACTAACAAAGGCCCCAAAACAAGACTAGCCACGATATATTTTTTTTCCATTTTTCTCTTCTTCTTTTTTCTACTTTTTTTTAATATATATATATTTAGCAAGCATACCCATGCGTTCTCAAAACTTGATTTTCAGTGTTTATGCAATCATTACTCACTTCCTACACAATTCTATCATTAAAATAGCGTTTTCCTCTCAGCAGACAAGTAAGCTAATCTTAACCAACAAGCAAACGTGAACACTGACGTGCTACCCGGTAGCATCTAAACAACAAGCATGGATTATATCATGTATAATATTATAACTCAGCTCAAGATATCAACCTAGCTCAAGAATCTATCAAATTTCTTAATTCATCATTGGCCAAACTAGAATTCAACTAACTAGAAACCTGGGATTATGCAATGTTATGCAACCTAAACAGATAATAAGCAGCAAAAAGAAAAAAATTTACTGCAAAATTAAACTAATACTACTAACATGAAATTAACTATATGTAACATAAAATTATTCTATATGATGCAATTACACTACATGCTCTAAACTACTGACTAAACCCAATTCCCCCAACCTTAAAATGAACAATGCCCTCATTGTGTAAATGTGAAAGAATACTCCCTTAAGTGGCAATGTTATCTCCGTTCGCCTACTCAAGATCCGATGGTATATCAGGCGATGGATATGTTTGAGATAATCTAAAGTTAGAAACTGAGTGTGGGCTTCTAATTATCTGAATGCTTGAGTCAAAAATTCTAAAAATTGAGCAGTGTTTATTTCCTCGATTTTTATGCATTTGCTTCCCTTTCCATAATCTTTTGCCTATCAATTGAACCTCCCTCGATTTTTATGCATTTACTTCGCTTTCCATAATCTTTTGCCTGTCAATTGAACCTCCAATACCTGCAATGAAGAGAGACAACATGGATTAGAATAACACCTTGGATTATAAGAGAACATAATAAGCAAATATAACAACTTTATTTCTATCTACTAAATAAACTAGTAGAGCATATAAATATAAAAATTCCTGGGTTGCCTCCCAGTTAGCGCTTGATGTACAGTCTTTCAGCCTGACTGTTTCTGGAAACGCTATCCAATCCATCTTCGAATATTGAGGAACCCTCCATCCAGCGAAAATAATGTAGCTTTTGGTAGGTTCCCATTTGTGATAGCTAACAAATTAAAGTCACCTAGCATGCTTTGTAACGATCCAGAATTTCAAATTGTAATATTAAATATTTATTAAAATATAAATATTTATTTGATGTGTTTATTATTGGAATTGATGAGATAAATATTTTATTGATGTAATGGTTGCTAGTAAATATTTGTGAATCTAAATTCATTATATAATATTCTAAATTAAATTAATTTATAATTTAGAGAGTTGTAATATAACATGAGATGTTATATTATTGTTTTAATTTAATAATTTAAGGTGGTATATTAAGTTATTAAATAAAATTATAATGAAATTATAATTTGTGATATTTGTTAAAGTGGAATATTTATTTAAAATATAGTATGTGATTGATTTATTTGATTAATGTTGGATATGGAGATCCAAATAAATAATATGTGATTATAAATTATAAACTAAATTGTTTATTAAAATAAATTAAAGGAGTTTAATTTAGTTTTGCCAAACAAGGCTTAAATATATTAATTCTTTAAAATTTAAAGAGTTTTGCCAAACAAAGCCTTATGGGTTTTGGATTTTTAATTTTTGAATTTTAATTAATATAAATAAAATAAATTAAAATAATAAATATATTATAGTTATAACATATACGTTAAGGGTTAACTGATATCCCAAATAGTGTGCGTATTTCTTTTTACGCATTCTAGTTGTTAAGCCTAAGAGAAAACACAGAGAGAAAGATGGAGCTTAGAGAGAAATTGAGAAGTGGGAAAAGACACTCTAAGAATCAAGAGGAAAAAGTGGATTAAACAATAATTTCCAATTATCTAACTTGAGCTTAGAAGAATCAAAGGTAAATTCCTAAGTTTCTAGTTTTTGATTTTTGTTTTTTAAAGTCTTTGTAATTAGGTTTTTGGTGGTTGAATTTGTTGAAGTATAGTTTGTATATGTTTATGGGTATATATAATATGTTATGTATTATTTATAAGCAATTTTTAGGTAATTGAATTCATGAAACTATCTAAGGATAAAGAACTTGTGTTCTTAATGAAATATGTATGTTATGGCTTAGTTGGAGTCAACATTTAGTTATGAAATCATGATGAAAACCTTAAATTGATGATGTATTCTGATAGTACTTAGAAAAAAGAAAACAACCCAAGTTGAATGAGTCAAAACGGATGTAAAACGAATTCGTAGTGAATGAATTCGCTAAATATGTGTAAAACATAAAACATTAGCATGAACACTGAATTGGAACCCTTAAAATGAATTGTTAATATTCTTGAACTGTTAGAATTATTCTTTAGATGAGTAGTTCAGTGTTTAACGAGTCCAGCGAATCGAAAATAGACTAATTCAGACTTAAAATGAAAAAGATATGTCCAAATTTATTTCTGTGCGAGGCCAGGCGTGGGCGCGCACGCCGGCGTACAGCTGGAGCTGGGCATTGGCGCGGGCTCGCGGTAATGGTGAACAAAAGGGGCGCAGCCGCGCCCCATGTGTGCCTATTTTGACTGCTTTGACCTATTTTGGTAAAATGGTCATAACGTTTTTATACAAACTCCGATTGAGGTGATTCAAGATGATCCGGAACGAGGACGAATAAACCAACAACTTTTATTCTTTAAGGGTGTCAATTTGAGGTCAGGAACAGGGGTCAAAATGGTCATTTGTAGAACTATTATATTTTTCAAGGTCAATCGAAGGGCGTCGGGTATGCACGTATGCAAGTGTAGTGCTCTTGACGATAAAAGGTGTTGTTCTAAGTTATAAAACATGAATATTATGAAGCATAATGATGCTTAATATTAATAAATGATATATTAGATAAGTTGTATAGGCATACTAAGCACACACAAGAGAGCCAAATTAGGCGTGTGATGAATAAATGTCGAAACGCCGTGATAAGTGATAATGAACGTAAAAAGTGTTTTAAATCAAATGAAATGAATATTATAAGATATTGAATCGTGTTAATAGAAAACCAATACGTAGTCCTAGCAAAACTTAAACAATTGAATGAACTTCGAATATGAAACATAGTGAGCTATAAGTCGAAAGTTAACACAATCAAATTGAACATTGTGTATTTATGATAGGAAGGATTATGAGACGTAAATTAAAGTTTAAATTACAACTACTATGCGTTGCTATGTGACTAATAGTTGATGTGTATGATTATATAATTGTGTAGGGCACGTGAAGTGCAGATAACTGTAAGCTGTTAAACTGTTATTGGTAAACAACGATCAAGGCAAGTCTTTCAGTTCCTATTTGATATGTGAATTTAACTATTTTAAATCTTTACTGAAAAAGCATGATGTCTTATATATATGTTGAATGTATGAAATGTTAAAGTCAACTTATGACTATGTTGATTGAGTAAAGCATGTTGATTGAGTAAGGAACTCAATCTTTATACTTGTTATATGAACTGTAACATGTATGTTATGTTAGTCCAATGTTTATGAGATATATGTTGAGCATGCTATTATGTGCTACGTGATGCATGAAAACTGTTAGATTTTGCTGGGCTGTCGAGCTCAACCTTGCAAATAACCATTTTTACAGGTTAAGGATTGAAGGTAACAATATGTGCTACTTAAATGACATGAATCGGAAATAATACACGAAGATTAATATTTTAGCTAAAGTTGTTATTTCTTTATACGATGATTAAGACTCATGAGACGTACTAAATGTTGTATGATGTATAGTTTTATGTTGAGTTGTAAAGCTAAAGTTAAAGTTATCTGATATGTAAAGGTTATCGGATTGAATTGTAAAATTTTATATAATAACAGTGATAAAGTGAATCATAAAATTAGATTGATTCAAAGACAAGTAGATGATAAAGGTTTTGATTCAGGGAATTAAATTAAAAAGACATAAAAGTTTAAATTATTCCACATTTTATAAAGTTTAACATCGAATAATGATGTAAAATCAGAAGGTAGAGGTGTTATTAACGACCAAAATTGAGAATTATATTGTATGATTTTTTGGGGTCGTTACAGTTGGTATCAAAGCCGTAGGTTATAAACCTTAGATAGGAGTACCGTAGGCTATAACCTTAGAGAAGGAAGGTGAAGATAATGAAGGAATAAGCTCAAGTAGAGTTTGAATAATAAGAAGTAATTTAAGAAACTTATAAAGAAGGGATTAAAAAATGCGTGAGAGGATTCAAAGAAGAATCTCGCAGAGTTATAAGGAATATGAATGTGGGGTTACCCAACTCTAATAACAAGGATGTAAGGTGATAATAGATAGACAATATCTATAAAAAGACAGTGATAAAGAAGTTAAGAATCAAAAAGTTATATTTAAGTATGGTACAATTGTACTCTTTAATAGTTGATGTGTGGTATCTAGGCTAAACGATTTCTTCATAGAGCAGAGGTATATACGAACTAGCAACTCGGAACCTAGTTTGTTGGTTGGTAGTGGGAAACCACTCAGTGTACCATATTGAAACTATTAGAGACTCGATGTGTACCAAGTATAGAAATGGAGTCGTATGATGAAAATGTGGAACTCGAATGAAATGTGGAGTAATATAAATGAAGTTAGAAATTCTTAAAGGAAGAATTGTTATATAAACAAGAAAATTCAAAGAAGAATTTTGAGGTGATATAAAGATAAAAAATGGGAGTTACCTAACTCCAATAGCCAAGATAACGAATAATGATGAATAAACAAAGTCTGTAAGATTAAAATCATAAATCAAGTCATAAATGATGAAAAAAGAAAGAAAGAGGATCGTAAAACAAAATGATCACGAGTGAAGAAAAGAATTCTAAACGAGTTGGTTATAGAATAAGATCACAATGTGGTCTGTTTAAGTTATAAGAGAAAGATAGTTTGTAATGTTAGAATAATTATAGCTTGATGCTATGAAGGTAATGTACTACGATTTAGTACGAGGTAAACACACGAGGAGTCATAGATAATGTGATACGTCGAATTCGTATTGAGAAAGTTAAGGGTAAGTTGTTAAGAGTAAGATAGAGTTAGGTGGGATTTCAATTGAGGACTCATGTGATGGCTGAGTTATGCAAATCTTTGTATGGGCGAGGGTTTTGTACTTGCGCTTAGTTTATCACATTGATAATCATTGGAATGTTGGTGTCGCACTATCAATGTATATGTGGCAAAAAGGTGATTCTTTTCTCATGTGTATATTTGATAGTTAAAAACTATTAAGATTTGTCAGATATTATTAGGATTAGGTGCAGTTCTTAAAACTAATGCATATGGTAAGTTCGTGACTCATAATAATATGGTATATTTTGAACCCCTCAGCGAATGGACACCTATGGTCTGACTAGGACAAGTTCTTAAACTCATATTATTGTGGCAAGTTCCTGAACTTCCAATGTGCGGTAAGTTTGATGAACTATATTGGGTGGAAAACGGTTATAGTATAGAGAACATTGATGAAGTTGAAGACTGATAGAATGGTTAAGTAATGAAGTAATGATTGAAGTTGATGGATACCTGGATATTCTAAATCTACTAGCTATGCTAGACTTTCAAAATTTATTGACTTCGTGCCGATGGTTATACTTTTGATTTTTAGGAAAAAAAAATGTTGGGTCACACCAGTTAACCAAAGAATTTTTAAAAACAGTGTTATTATTCGTATGTCTATGCTAATTGCTTTGGCTAGATAAAAATGATTTGAAATATATCAAAATGTATTTTTTTTATATCATCTATGCATCTTGCAACCTGGTGCAGATATGTTAAAAAAAATGATGGAGTCATCAATGCAGTATTACTTAGTGTTGGAGGTGATCTAAGGATCGTCAGCCCTCTATGGTATGATGTAGTATGATAAAATCACCAAATAACAGAATCCTCAACGGACTGTAAATACAGTGCGGTATCATGACGTCATAAAAATATTTTTGAGATTTCTTTAAGATATGAGAATATATATATATATATATATATATATATATATATATATATATGTGTGTGTGTGTGTGTGTGTGTGTGTGTGTGTGTGTGTGTGTGTGTGTGTGTGTGTATGTATATTTCGATTAATGTCTGAATTGTTGTAGAAGTCTGTGCTATTTGATTCAGCTAGACGAATATTGAAAGATGTTCATGAAATTCAAGCGTTTCTTGAAAAGTTATGCCAAACCAAATTGTTTTGGTGCGGATTTGGATGTTGAAAAGCTGAGATGAACAACCCATTTATAGGGGATTACACGGAGGCATTTAGATGTTTGTGCACAATACATTGTACGAAGGGTTGATCACCCTAGGTACGAGGGGTCCCTATAGTCTTATGACTATTAAAGTTTAAATTGAAAGATTATTTATAACTATGGACATACGCATAGCGTTTAAATGTTTGTACACAATACATCGTACGAAGGGCTTAACACCCTAAGTACGGGAGTCCTTATAGTCTAATGACTGTTAAGGTTTAAGTTGAAAGAGTACACATAACCGTGGACGTAGTTCAAGGTCTTATAACCCTCAGCATTATTTGGAATCTTTTAAATTCCAGTTGTTCATATCGCTTCCCAATTATTGAGCAATTGTGGAAGATTCTTGTTATTCTGAAATGTGAAAGTGGAAAGGATGAGAAAATTAAGCAAAACATAATAACTTCAAGAAGGAGTTGAAACTTCAGAAAGAAGAGAAATGTGAAACTCTTAGAAGATGAAGAGGTGATGAATATGATGATCTTAGAAAGATCTTTAGAGAAAGAATTTGGTTGTAGAACCCAATGAATGAATAAAGTATTAACATAAAATCTATTTTGATAGATTGAATGAATAAGGGTTAATAAATAAAATTTCGAGGACGAAATTCTTAGAAGAATATGTAATACTCAAATATAATTGAGTCTAAGTAAAGGTTATGAAATAAAACTTACAAGCATTTATTATGAAGAATGGTGGGAGTAAGAAATATAAAATCTATATTAAGGTAATGTGTTGAAGTTATTCAACGAAGAGATTTGGTAAGAAACCTGAGGAAGGTGGGGTTTCGGTGATTCCGAGGACGTAATCTTTATAAGGTGGGAAGAATGTAACAATCCAGAATTTTATTTATAATTTCAATTATTTATTGAATTAAATAAATATTTTTAATTGATGTGTTTGTTGTTTAGTAGATATTTATTGCATTATTTATTAGTAAGTAAATAATCCATGAGTTATAGAAATTAACTTAATTAAGATAAAAGAGTGAAGAATGTGACAATTTGATTATTTGAGTTGTGATTCTGGGGACAGAATCCTTATAAGGAGGGAAAGATGTAACGATCTAGAATTTTAAATTGTAATATTAAATATTTATTTGATGTAATGGTTGCTAGTAAATATTTATGAATCTAAATTCTTTAGATAATATTCTAAATTAAATTAATTTATAATTTAGAGAGTTTTAATATAACATGAGATGTTATATTATTGTTTTACTTTAATAATTTAAGGTGGTATATTAAGTTATTAAATTAAATTATAATGAAATTATAATTTGTGATATTTGTTAAAGTGAAATATTTATTTAAAATATAGTATGTGATTGATTTATTTGATTAATGTTGGATATGGAGATCCAAATAAATAATATATGATTAGAAATTATAAACTAAATTGCTTATTAAAATAAATTAAAGTAGTTTAATTTAGTTTTGCCAAACAAGGCTTAAATTTATTAATTCTTTAAAATTTAAAGGGTTTTGCCAAACAAAGTCTTATGGCTTTTGGGTTTTTAACTTTTGAATTTTAATTAATATAAATAAAATAAATTAAAATAAATTAAAATAATAAATATAATATAATTATAACATATACGTTAAGGCTTAACTGATATCCCAATTAGTGTACGTATTTCTTTTTACGCATTCTAGTTGTTAAGCCTAAGAGAAAACACAGAGAGAAAGATGGAGCTTAGAGAGAAATTGAGAAGAAGGAAGAGACACTCTAAGAATAAAGAGGAAAAAGTGGATTAAACAAGGATTTCCAATTATCTAACTAGAGCTTAGATGAATCAAAGGTAAATTCCTAAGTTTCTAGTTTTTGATTTTTGTTTTCTAAAGTCTTTGTTATTAGGTTTTTGGTGATTGAATTTGTTGTAGTATAGTTTGTTTATGTTTATGGGTATATATAATCTGTTATATATCATCCATAAGTAATTTTTAGGCAATTGAATTCATGAAACTATCTAAGGATGAAGAACTTGTGTTCTTAATGAAATATGTATGTTATGGCTTAGTTGGAGTCAAAGTTTAGTTATGAAATCATGATGAAAACATTAAATTGATGATTTATTTTGATAGTACTTGGAAAAACGAAAACAACCCAAGTTAAATGAGTCAAAACGGATGTAAAACGAATTGGTAGTGAATGAATTCACTAAATATGTGTAAAACATAAAAAAAATAGCATGAACACTGAATTGAAACCCTTAAAATGAATCATTAATATTCTTGAAGTGTTAGAATTATTATTTAGATGAGTAGTTCAGTGTTTAACGAGTCCAACGAATCAAAAATAGACTAATTCAGATTTAAAATAAAAAAGATATGTCCAAAATTGTTTCTGTGCGAGGCCAGGCATGGGCGCGCAGCTGGAGCTGGCCATTGGCGCGGGCACGCGGTAATGGTGAGCAAAAGGGGTGCGGCCGTGCCCCATGTGTACTGCGTGTGACTACTTTAAACTATTTTGGTAAAACGGTCATAACTTTTTCATACAAACTCCGATTGAGGTGATTCAAGATGATCCGGAACGAGGACGAATAGACCTACAACTTTTATTATTTAAGTTTGTCAATTTCAGGTCGGGAACAGGGGTCAAAATGGTCAATTATAGGACTATTGTGTTTTCAGGGTTAATTGGAGGGCGTCGGGCATGCACGTATGCAAGTGTAGTGCTCTTGACGATAAAAGATGTTGTTCTAAGTTATAGAACATGATTATTATGAAATATAATGATGCTTAACATTAATAAATGATATATTAGATAAGTTGTATAGGCATACTAAGCACACACAAGAGAGCCAAGTTGGGCGTGTGATGAATAAACATTGAAACGCCGTAATAAGTGATAATGAACGTAAAAAGTGTTTTAAATCAAATGAAATGAATATTATAAGATATTGAATAGTGTTAATATAAAACCAATAAGTAGTCCTAGCAAGAATTAAACACTTGAATGAACTTTGAATATGAAACATAGTGAGCTATAAGTCGAAAGTTAACACAATCAAATTGAACATTGTGTATTTATGATAGGAAGGGTTATGAGACGTAAATTAAAGTTTACATTACAACTACTATGCGTTGCTATGTGACTAATAGTTGATGTGCATGATTATATAATTGTGTAGGGCACGTGAAGTGAAGATAACTGTAAGCTGTTAAACTGTTATTGGTAAACAACGATCAAGGCAAGTCTTTCAGTTCCTATTTGTTATGTGAATTAACTGTTTTAAATCTTTATTAAAAAAGCATGTTGTCTTATATATATGTTGAATGTATGAAATGTTAAAGTCAACTTATGACTACGTTGATTGAGTAAAGCATGCTGATTGAGTAAGGAACTCAATCTTTATACTTGTTATATGAACTGTAACATGTATGTTTTGTTAGTCCAATGTTTATGAGATATATGTTGAGCATGCTATTATGTGCTACGTGATGCATGAAAATAGTTAGACTTTGCTGGGTTGTCGAGCTCAACCTTGCAAATAACCATTTTTGCAGGTTAAGGATTGAAGGTAACACTATGTGCTACTTGAATGACGTGAATCAGAAATAATACACGAAGATTAATATTTTAGCTAAAGTTGTTATTTCTTTCTACCATGGTTAAGACTCATGAGACGTACTAAATGTTTTATGATGTATAATTTTATGTTTAGTTGTAAAGCTAAAGTTAGAGTTATCTGATATGTAAAGGTTATCAGATTGAATTGTAAAATTTTATATAATAACAGTGATAAAGAGAATCATAAAATAAGATTTATTCAAAGACATGTAGATAATAAAGGTTTTGATTCAGGGAATTAAAGTAAAAAGACATAAAAGTTTAAATTATTCCACATTTATAAAGTTTAACATTGAATAATGATGTAAAATCAGAAGGTAGAGATGTTATTAACGACTGAAGTTGAGAATTATATTGTATGAATTTTTGGGGTCGTTACATGCTTTGTTTAAATATGTGCCCAATTGAGATTGTTGAATAACTAGGTGCTTTTTCGTCCGTTGAGCCTATGTTTTGATTGAGGCTTTGAGGCTTAGTAAACACAATGTGCTCTTCTCCTATCATCTCCTCCTCATCACACCATGGCTTCACATTTGTACTAGCTCTCATGTCATAAAGAGCCTTGCTGATGACATAACTACCAAGCGAGCACGGTTTTTGCAAATCTAACTGGACACTTGATCTTTGGCAGAGAAGAAACTATGGGCAATAATAACATCGACTCATTCTCGTTGATACTCACAATTAGTTCTTCACCGACCTTGTTTTCATTATCCCTACTTGTTTCCTCTTTTCTAACATCTTGTGTCTCATCCAGTTATAGATTTAGTTCGGGCACTTCGTCATACTCAAAATCCTCGTCATAACACCAATTGTATTGAGGACAGTTGTTCAAGGCTTTAAGCATTTGATCATCTGGTTCCACAGATTCTGAATTGACCACTCTTGATTAATCATCATCTCCTCATTTAATGCTACGAACTTGGACAACAATTCCACCACCCCTGAATTATTTATCTCAGTTTTGAAATCCATGTATTGAGGACTATGTGTGGAAGTAGTGATGAGTTTTTCCATTTGATTCTGAAAATTATGGCTCGATATTTCTTGACTCATAATCCTTTCCTCTTGGTTTTCTATGAGCTTTAACAGTAATTCCACTAACTTTGACTTTTCTTCTTGTAATGGAGGTGGACAGAAGAATTCTGACATGTATGTTGGATATTGAGCAGAGTATTGATCTTGATAATTATAACGCTATGGTGCATCTGGGTGATACATCCAAACTTGATGATAATTGGCATATGCATACTGGTTGAGGTAGTTACCACCACATTGTATCGGCCCAAGAGTGATGGTGCATTGATTACTTGGGTGATTGCCATGACAATAATTGCAAGTAACTGTTATCCTTAGATTACGTTGAGCTGCAACTACATCCAACCTCCTTGAAAGTATCTCTAGCTGTGCTGATAATGCAAAAATTCTATTGAGTTCGTCAATCTCTGTGTCCCTTGGTTGAGTCCTACTCGAATATGGCCTTTGATAATTGCATCTATCCATGGTACCTAAAATGAGAGAAAAATAAGAAGATAATAAAATAAAATAAAATAAAAATAAAGAAAGAAAAAAATGTTTAAATTAAGACTAATTTGATTGAAGCTAATATTGGTATAAAAATATTAAACTAATTCCCCGACAACGGTGCGAAAAACTTGTTGGGTAAAATCTAGTTACGCACAACACACAAGTATACGTCGTCAACAAGTAATACAGTGAAAGTAGAGTATCGTTCTCACGAGGAATTGTTAATATAAATTACCAAATATTAACTCTTAACCAAACTAATTTTATTTAAACAATCAATTTAAGATTATAAATTAAATTATCTAATTACATTAATTCTAATTACCACTAATTAAAAATTAGATTATGGAGATTTAAAATCACAACTTCACTTATTGCTTCATTTAAGTTAATACATTTCTCATCAATTATTCTCCATCCTGAATTGTTAATCAAGAACACTAAAGCAGATAAAACCACCTCTCGATGTATAATACCCATACTCAGTTAAATCCATAGATGACAGAATTAAGCAAGACACCCTAATTAACTAATCCACTATATCTCTATGTGAATTACAATTAAAAAGGATTTAAAGCACAAGTTCTCTATAAGATTACATATGGTGTAAAGGCATATCTCTATCCTAAACACGAATCATAAATTCTATTTTTGAAGAAATCACAAACACATGCTATCATGATCAGATCTAAATCTAAACTTCATCTCTCGAGTTCATATAGATTATCACGGTAATTATTAGCTAGGAAATTAAGAAATTAAGTCCAAATCATAATAGACAATCCTCACGATAGAACATAATAATTGATAACAAAACATATTAAAATAAACTACACAATAAGATCCATTGTAATCTCAAACAAAGAATTAGTTTATTGAATTAAAACTAAGAATCCACACTTAAAATAACATTGAAAGATAAAAATAAGAGTAGAGTGAAGAATAAATCTGTTGTCAGTAAACCTCTAACTTTCTCAAGCTCATGCTCTTGATCTTCAATGGTCTCCAAGTCGCATCAATCTCAAAATCTCATAATAACTAGGTTTATTTCCTAATCTACTCTAATTTAATCTAATGGAATTTCTCCCTCACTCTTGTATTCTCACAATTATCCTCCTTTTATAAGCCTCTTTATATGTATTTAAGTCCTCATGGAAGTCCTTGAATCAATCAGCTCGAACCAATCCTTCTTGAACTCAAATTATAATAAAAACTGCTTTTTCTGCGCGTACCCAAGCCCCGGCTTGGGTGTTGCCATGCAAATAGAAAGCCTCGGCTTGCTATGCTGCTTTTAACTGAGTTTAGTACCCCCCAAGCCCTGGCTTGGGTATTAGGCATAAAAGAGCAAGCCCCGACATGGGTATAAGCTATTGTTTTTCGACTACAGTGTCCTCTGGTAAAACGGCCATAATTATTTATCCGGAAGGAGTTACGGGGCCTGACACCAATCAAAGCGAAGCTATCGACGAGCTTTACAACTTTCATTCTTTGGGAATTGAGAAATAACGAACGGATGAAGGTCGATATTGGACTGGAAGTGACTGCTATGCAAATGGCCACCAAAAATAGTGAAGTTCAAAGTCCGTTGGTACAAATGTCATAACTCTTGCATCCGAACTTCGATTGGAATAATTCAAGATGTTCTAAAAAGCTAAGAAGAATCTCTACAATATAGTCCAAGTTCCAAGCCAAGAACATGAAATGAACATAAAAGCCCAAATGATGTTCAGAATTGCTTTTCATTGCGTTTTTATACCAATCGTCGCTCACACAGCTCCCAAGCATATAATCTACAAAATGAACACAAAATGCATGAAAAGTATCTAAGAAAAACGAGTTTAAGTAAATAATTCAAGTAATAGATACCGGATAAGTACGAATAAAACCTACTTATCATTAACCCTGCGGAAGGAGGTTGCTTCTACCCATTTGGTGAAGTAGTCGATCATGGTGAAGATAAACTGATGCCCATTACTGGCTTTGGACTCAATGGTCCCGATCACATCCAATCCCCACATTGAGAGTGGCTAAGGAGAACTCATATTATGGAGTTCCCTCGGAGGGGCGTGATAGCATTCCTATGAATTTGGCATTGATAGCATCTCTTGACGTGATCATCACAATCAGCTTTAAGCGACAACCAATAGTGCCATGTTCTTAGGATCTTATTAACAAGTAGAGGGACACTCATATGTGTGCCGCATATTCCACCATGGATTTCATCCATGAGCCTCTGAGCTTGGTCCTTGTCCAGACATCTGAGGAGACCTAGTCATGCATCTCTTTTGTAGAGTGGATCCGCCTTTTTTCAGTCGGGCTTGCCTCATCGGGTGTAGATCCATCTCGCAAATACTCCTTGATATGCTGATACCAAGGGTGTTGGATGGGACGTAGCTCATCCGATAATTCTCCAACATAATTCCCATAGGCTGGTGCCTTTTGCAGGGCAAATGTGATGCTTGGAATGTTTTCCTTGTCAGGTATGTGAATCAAGGAGGCTAAAGTTGCTAGCGTATCTGAAAAATCATTCCTATTCTGAGGAATGTGGAGGAAGGAGATTTCTTCAAACTCCGAAGCCATCTGTAAGACTTACCAATGGTAAGGCATCAAATGTAGTTCTTTGGTGTGATAGATTCCTGTGGTCTATTTGATTACCAATTCTGAATCTCCAAAGACAATTAACCGCCTGATACCCATTGATTGCGCAAGTTTGAGTCCCATGATACAGCCTTTATACTCAGCTGTGTTGTTGGTGGTGACAAACTGTAATTTGACAGCAACAGGATACTGTTCCCCCGTACCGGATACTAGAACCGTTCCAGCTCCAGAACCTTCTGTGTTAATAGCTCCATCAAAATATATTTTCCACGTACGGCATGCATTGTACTAATGGTGTTGATGCACTGTCATTACCCCTTTATCGGGGAAGTATGTTTCTAAGGGTTTGTAATCCCCTGCAGGTGCGGCGGCCAGTTGATCCATAATTCATTGACCTCTGATAGATTTTTGCGTCACGTAGACGATGTCAAATTGTTGTAAGATCAACTTCCATCCGGACAGCCGACAATTCAATATGGGTTTACTGAACACATACTTGAGAGGATCCGCGCAGGATATGAGATGGGTTTGTGTGACCATGGAGGTAATGTTGTAACCTCATGGAAGCCCATGCTAAATCATAACAAGTCTTTTCAATCAGAGTGTACTTGTGTTCACTGTTGCTGAATCTTTTGCTGAGGTAGTAGATAGCTTGCTCTTGGCCTCTACCGTCTTTCTGTCCCAGCATGCAACCCATGGCATTGTAATTAATGGACAGGTACATGAACAGGGGAGCACCGTCCCTAGGAGGTACCAAAATAGGAGCTTTGATTAGTTGCTCTTTGATTGTAAGGAAGGCTTTTTGACACTCATCGTTCCATTTCATTGAGGAGTTCTTTCTTAAAAATTTGAAGATAGGCTCACAAGTTGCTGTGAGTTAAGAAATAAACCTACTATTGAAGTTGATTCTTCCCAAAAGTCCCCGTATTTCCTTGATGGCCTGGATTTCGGTGGGATCCAGCTCAATCCCTTTGTGGCTGACTATGAATCCTAAAAACTTACCTGATTTAATGCCAAAGGTGCACTTGGCTAGATTAAACTTCAAGTTGTACTTACGCAACCTGTTGAAGAGCTTTCTGAGATGGTCTAGGTGGTCTTCCTCCCTTCGGGATTTAACAATGATGTCATCCACGTAGATCTCTATCTCTTTGTGCATTAAGTCGTGGAAAAGAGCCAGCATAGCTCGCTGATAGGTTGCTCTGGTATTGATGAGGCCGAATGACAACCATCTGTAGATTTATCAAATTTAATTTACAAATTATCAGAGTTTCCCAAATCCCAAGTATGAAACCTTTAACATTCATTACATGATAATAATAATAATATTTATCATCCATATCCTAATAAAGTTAAACTATTACAGAAGATAGCATAAAAAGTCATTCAGCAACTTTCCCCTTCCCTTTGATCTTGGCAGATACTTCGGGTCGTTCACACTTAGCGGAAAACATTTAAATTTAAGCAAGGATGAGCATTTGAGTGCCCAGCAAGTATTTATATATATATAAGTTGGAAGAATTTAAATATTTTCTTTATAATATTCTTCTACAACCAGTCAATAGTTGTGAAGTAATTTGTACCAATAATAATAACATAACAACCCTCGTTCAAATTTTTGAAACTGTGTATTGACTATACATGGGGTTTCTGTGACATACTATGAACATTATTTTCATTTTGGAAAGGGTTTAAACAGAAATTCATCTGTAAACTAGCCATTGCTTACGGGCCTTAGGGTGTACAGTCCATGGGCCCTGTATTGATCAATACTATATTGCTAGAACGATATTATCGTTCATCCTTTGTCCGCCGTAGCGCATAAAAATTTTCCCATTATCGGGATGTTCATACCTGTCAGGTTTTCATAACAAAGGTCTTATATAATTCAACATATATATATATATATATATATATATATATATATATATATATATATATATATATATATCAAAGGTGTATCAACATGTGATTAAATACAATGATTATCCAAGTGGGGACACTTGTAAAATCATTTATAGCAATTAACGAACATAATATATATATCTGAATTATCATATACTAACATGTTAATAATCAATGGCTTATTTTTGGTATTATCGAAATTATCTTCTTTTATCATATAGGTGACAAAAGTTGTCTTCTGCCCCGCCGTTATCCTAGCTATCACATACGCTTTAACAGGGTCGGTTGATCTTCTACATCCTGGCGGTCCGGTTGTCTTGAAGTCTTTGAAGTTTGTCGATCGATTGTCTAGTTTATTTCCCGCAACTGGTATTTCGTTCTTTATAGCTTGATCGTCCGCATTCGCAAAAATTTGGTGTCGGGTCTGTTGTCCTCCAGCTTTGTTCACAGGTTCTTCTATCCTTTGGTTTCATTTTCATAAATTATTCTTACATTCTAAGCCTTATCGTAAACGCTTAACATATAACGCAAAACTTTCTATTCAAATAATTATGTACTCAAAATATTAGATTTTGAAAACTCGGTCTATTATAATAACCAGTGACCAAATAAATATCTACTATCTTTATACCAACTTATCCCATTAATCTAACATAGACTCATATTCATAAGACTTGACATGCCTTAGCACATTGTGCTATAAACATTCGCTATCCCTTTGTGACTTGAAAGTCGGGAATTGTTGCCATAACTTATACAAAATATTACATTACACCAACATACCTATCATATATACCACCTAAAATCATACATATTCAACTAATACTAATACTACCTATTCATTACACATTCACTAACGATAAATTTCTTGGTAACCTATCTATTTTCATTATCCTCAATATCCATTCACACACAACTATACCTAATTTATCACAACTTATAACACATTATGAGTTTAAGAACTCATCACAAACATACGAGTTTAAGAACTCACCATAAATATACGAGTTTAAGAACTCAACATTGACCACATATCCTTTAACTATACTTTACCTATCAGTTATACTTAGCGTTTCTTGATCCAGTACTATACTTTCCAAAATAACCACCTCTTTGAGGTAGCTTTCAATGTGAGCCTCTATTGCAGCTATTAGCTTTGATATTGGCTCATCATGGACGTTGACTTATTCTTTACGACTTAAGGGTATCCTAATTCTTTCTATCTAACAACTATACACAAAATATCTTGATTAACAAATAATAAATACACACAACACATAAAGGTTTTATAAATTATCTTTTATTTTGTTTGACGATGAATTTATTAAATTCATCTCCTTTTTAAACTCTATATGAGTTATTTATATTTTCAACGTTTTCCTCTGTTCTAAGGTTATAGCCTAAGGTCTAACCCACCTAAGGTTTCTAACCCAATAGCTCTGATACCAAATGTAAAGTCCCCAAATCCGGATACTTGAAACCCGAATTCGGTACTTCACCATACCATTTCTATGAGCGGAATAATACTAATAATAATAACAATAATATAGATTTATCAAATTTAAGTTACATATTATCAGAGTTTCCCAAATCCCAAGTATGAAACCTTTAACATTCATTACATGATAATAATAATATTTATCATCCATATCCTAATAAAGTTAAACTATTACAGAAGATAGCATAAAAAGTCATTCAGCAACTTTCCCCTTCCCTTTGATTTTGGCAAATACTTCGGGTCGTTCACACTTAGCTGAAAACATTTAAATTTAAGCAAGGATGAACATTTGAGTGCCCAGCAAGTATTTATATATATATATATATATATATATATATATATATATATATATAAGTTGAAAGAATTTAAATGTTTTCTTTATAATATTCTTCTACAACCAGTCAATAGTTGTGAAGTAATTTGTACCAATAATAATAACATAACAACCCTCGTTCAAATTTTTGAAACTGTGTATTGTGACTATACATGGGGTTTCTGTGACATACTATGAACATTGTTTTCATTTTCGAAAGGTTTTAAACAGAAATTCTTCTGTAAATCGGCCATTGCTTACGGGCCTGAGGGTGTACAGTCCATGGGCCCTGTATTGATCAATACTACATTGCTAGAACTATATTATCGTTCATCCTTTGTCCGCCGTAGCTCATAAAAATTTTCCCATTATCGGGATGTTCATACCTGTCGGGTTTTCATAACAAAGGTCTTATATAATTCAATATATATATATATATATATATATATATATATATATATATATATATCAAAGGTGTATCAATATGTGATTAAATACAATAATTATCCAAGTGGGGACACTTGTATAATCATTTATAGCAATTAACGAACAGAATATATATATATCTGAATTATCATATACTAACATGTTGATAATCAATGGGCGTATATAATATAGGTTTAACAATCTGTACAGTAATTGTATAATTTTGAAACATTCTTACACTTGTCCATTGCATAAAGAAAATGCAAAGGTAGGATACTTGCCTGATGCGCTGCTTACAATTACACAACTTAGATTTATCTTTTCTATCACAACCTATCATTAATCAAATCATTTATTCGATTAGAACAATATACCTTAACACATAGTACTGCATTTTGCAATCAGCACATAACCTAATCACATTGTCACATACATTTCACAGTTATCACATCACAAAGAAATACATATACAGACACATTATGTAAATTCAGATCAATTTCTGAAACATGTCGATTTACCGACAGCTTTATCAGATAATTCTCGAGTCTAAGACTCTATCCTGCACCTTAATATCTATTTAGACTATTTAAGTAACAGTCATATCATTTTTAAATGAGTTACAATAATTTTTTAAATAATTATTATCATTTATCACAATTTTTGAAATATTAGAATCATTATTAAATGATTTAAATATCAACAATCCTATTATCATTAACATTTAATCAATATTAAATTATTAATGAAACCATTGCCAAAATATTAAAGTTATGTATAATAACCCAAAATATTTTTAAAGTACTTATATTACTCTTAAATGATTTTTAAAACATTTAAAATCATTCTTAAATAATTACCATTAATATTTAAATATTAATGAACTATTTATCCAAATATTAAAAGTCATTAATTATAACTTAAAATATTTTTAATTCATTTATATCCTTTGTAAATGATTTTTAAAGTAATAAAACCATTTTTAAACTATTTATTTAATATAATTATTTAATAAATTTAATATCATTAATCTTAAATTAATAATCATTAATATTAATTATTAATAAAATTATCCTTTAAATATTAAAAGTTATATTTTATAACTTAAAATATCTTTAAACACTTTATTTTTCATTTAAAATGATTATTATAATATTAAAATCATTTTTAAACTAAATTATTTAATATATTTATTAAATATCTTTAATATCATTAATATTAATTAATTAATGAAATTTACCTTTAAATATTAAAAGTTATATTTTATAACTTAAAATATTTTTAAATACCTTATTATCATTTAAAATGATTTTTATAATAAAATCATTTTAATTAATTTATTTAATGCATTTAATAAATAAATTAATTATCTATAATATTTAAATAAATACTAATATTTATGAAAATATTTCAAATTATTAATATTTAATTTTTATAATTTTGAAATAATTTTTAAAATAATTTTTGTAATTTTTGGAAATTAAATACTATTTTTAAATAATTTTCAGAATTAAAATAATTAATTTTATTAAAAGTGTCGCTGAAGACTGCCTATAGCGACAGAACCGTCGCTATATGTGTTCTTCGTGTTCTTGGCTAAACCCAGAACTTCATAGCCAGTTTGTAAGGTATCGAGTTTGACCAAGATTTCCGGTCAGATCCTGATGTTACTGGGCATGTTATTAGTCAGATATTGTAGTACTAATGCACAACTACAAGAACCAACAACTAACATGGCCATACAACCCATAACAAAGTAGATCTAGAGCCACGAACAAGCTGTCAGAGCTGTTTTCATTTTCTGGGTTACCCAGAAATGGAGAACAGTTCGACTGGTTCGTTTTGGGCATCCATAACTTGTTGATCTTGTAATGTTTTAGTGATATTAAGCCTTCATTTTGTAGACCACATGTAAGTCTACAGATTCATTACATAAAAACACTTTAACAACATCACATAAAACAATTATGGACCGGTCAAAGTAGTAGTTCGAAACTGCTTATGAAGGTTTCTGGGTTACCCAGAAACTTCATCCGGCAGTTTCGTCCTCACTACTTTGACCACTGATTTCTTTGATTCAGAGAAGGATATAATGATTCTAGAGGCATGTTCATGTAGACTAGACGTCAGACAACAATATTACAACAATAATAAGGTCTAACACATAAACAGAAGCAAGATCCAAGTGCATGAACAAGCTGTCAGACTTTCTGGGCACGTTCTGGGTTTACCCAGAAACGTGTGGTCAATGTCGGTCAACTTGGTTTGACCACTAATAACTTTCTACTGACTTAAGATCTGACTTTGATTCCAGTTTCAGATCAAAGATCTTCCAGCATACTACCAGATCAAAGCTTAAAAACACAAAAACACATAACAGGACGAGATCTATGGGACCTGACATTTGGTTGTCAGACCATATTTCTCATTTTTCCAGATTTTACAAATCTTCAAATCCGAGCCTCTAGATGTTATGGATCTAACATCTAGCAACCCAGATCATCATTAGACACTATAAACAACATATTAAAACACTTAAACACAAAATCAAACAACAAATTTAGACAGAAATTAAAGTAGGGTTTATACATTTCTTGGTTTGATTTTCTGATTTTGTGTTGCTGTTTTGATTATGAATTTTGTGGGGCTGTGTTTGGGAGTAATAATGCTAGATAAATTCGTTGGTTCTAGAGAGAAAAGTTATTGTTTGAGTATTGAATAAAAATGGCTAACAAAAGTAGCTTTCCCTCTCCTTAAATCTTTATATAGGCAATCATGATACATGAATTTGCTGATTAGAGGCTGTGTGCTGTCCATATGAGTCATCAAGAGTTGTTAGGGTTAGTAAGAGTTAGTTAACAACCCAACCTAAATGTCAAAACCTATATCTTAGCTTATTTAATGCTCAAAAGGGTATAATGGTCTTTTATCCAACACATTTAATGGCAAAAATGGAAATTGACAAACCCTTAGGGTTTAACCCTAAGGTTTAGTACATAGCATTTGTAGGATTTAGCAATTAGGGTTTGCACAAAATAAAAATAAAATAAAATAAAAAATTTTAGTTTTCTAAAATTTTATAAATTAGGGTTTTCTTAATTATAATTTAAATTTCTAATTATACATGAACATTAGGGTATTATAATATAATTAACCTTGCCACTTAAGCAATTACGGTTTTCAATTAGCAATTAGGGCTACTAAATTAGAAATTAGGTTTACTAATTTTAGAATTAGGGTTTCTAGTTAATTAGGGTTTCTAACATTTATTAGGGTTTTCCTAATTAACAATAATATTTATAATAAATATCATAAATCATTTATCACAATTCCAAAATAATCTTATACTCTAATTTGGGTTTCAAATTAGGGTTTTTCTAAAGATTAATTAGGGTTCATAGATTTTAATTAGGGTTTACCTAATAATCATTTAATACACAACATAAACCATATAACACAATTTATAAAACAATCATGTACTCTAATTTGGATATCAAATTAAGGTTTAGCACAATAAAACTAGGGTGTGTCATATAACGCCATAATTGACCAACCATTATCGGTTCACATATACAGTACATATTAATAGCACAAAAAAATCAAATAATATTATATTATTATCATTCCTTATTCCAAGACCAGAATTAGGATTTATAGAAATATTATTAGGGTTTGGTCAAAATTTAATAAAACTGTTGCACACATTAACATTACACACATAACCATACATATCTATAACACTGACAAATAATAATATAATATTATTATTTTCATTCCTTGATCAATACCCAGAATTAGGGTTTGGATTCCATAACTGATTTTATCTGCCATAATTAACCTTATAAATTAAGTTAAAATAATTAACTTAATATTCTAAACAAAATCATATAATGAAATAATCATTATAATTATTCTAAAATCATTTCATATCTTATTTAAATAATATAAGATTATATTTTCATAGAAAATAATTAATAAAAGCATTTCTAATAAGGAATTAATTAGTATAAAAATTACAATTGATAATAATCAATAATTCTAAAAATAAATTTATTTGAAATACTTAATGTAATAAATAAATTTTATTTATCACATATAAAAATATATTGCACATTACCTTGACACATATCATTCATATAAGTAAATTATAATAACTACAATAACCATTCCTTTTATTATTTAAATAATATAATATCATATTTCCTTAGAACAATAAAACAAAAGAAATAAAAATATTTCTACAATAAAATTAATTATTGAAGAAAATATACTTTATAATGATCATAAATTCTAAAATAAAATTATTTGTAAATATTCACGTAATAAATATATTTTTATTTACCAAATAAATACATATACACATTATCTTGTACAAATCCTCATCCTAAAAAAAATTTATACTCAAAATTTATGATTTATTTATATAGAAAATATCGAGTTGTCACATTCACCCTCCCTTATAAAGATTCCGTCCCCGGAATCACCTTTTAAAACCTATACATACCAGGTTACATAACATACACAATCATTACAATTAGATCTCGATCATAATTGACCGAATCGATCTTTAACTATTCAGCATAACGCTTATCTATCTCCTTAAACAGAAATTTGATTTCTAAGAGAACTCAAATTCCTACTTCAAAATAATTTATAAAAATAATTTAATATATATAAAAATATAATAAGAAAATAAAAATTGGTTAGATTAATACCTGGAGTTGCATCCCCGACTGCTACTGAATCCCGAACAGTCCCGCTAAAGACGATTGCGGTTGATTTCGTTGGTTTGTTTGTTGAAGTTGGTCCCGTTGTCGCCAATGTCCTGCTGCCTTGTTCCGTATTCGCATTCCTTGTCTTCATTTCATTTCTTGGACAGTGTTTCACCTTATGCTTCATTGATTCGCACACAACACATTCACTATACATTATTGGATTGCGACATTTTGGAAAGATATATATCCCTTCTGTCCTTACATTCCACACACAAACTTTTTTTTTAATCACATTTCTGGCTTATTTTTGGTATTATCGAAATTATCTTCTTTTTATCATATAGCTGATAAAAGTTGTCTTCTGCCCCGCCGTTATCCTAGCTATCACATACGCTTTAACAGGGTCGGTTGATCTTCTACATCCTGGCGGTCCAGTTGCCTTGAAGTCTTTGAAGTTTGTCGATCGATTGTCTAGTTTTTTTCTCGCGACTGGTATTTCGTTCTGTATAGCTTGATCGTCCGCATTCACAAAAATTTGGTGTCGGGTCTGTTGTCCTCCAGCTTTTTTCACAGGTTCTTCTATCCTTTGGTTTCATTTTCGTTTTGACGGCATTTTCATAAATTATTCTTACATTCTAAGCCTTATCGTAAACGCTTAACATATAACGCAAAACTTTCTATTCAAATAATCATGTACTCAAAATATTAGATTTTGAAAACTCGGTCTATTATAATAACCAGTGACCAAATAAATATCTACTATCTTTATACCAACTTATCCCATTAATCCAATATAGACTAATATTCATAACACTTGACATGCCTTAGCACATTGTGCTCTAAACATTCGCTATCCCTTTGTGACTTAAAAGTCGGGAATTGCTGCCATAACTTATACAAAATATTACATTACACCAACATACCTATCATATATACCACCTAAAATCATACATATTCAACTAATATTAATGCTACCTATTCATTACACATTCACTAACGATCAATTTCTTGGTAACCTATCTATTTCCATTATCCTCAATATCCATTCACACACAACTATACCTAATTTGTCACAACTTATAACACATTATGAGTTTAATAACTCATCAAAAACATACGAGTTTAAGAACTCACCATAAATATACGAGTTTAAGAACTCAACATTGACCACATATCCTTTAACTATACTTTACCTATCAGTTATACTTAGCGTTTCTTGATCCAGTACTATACTTTCCAAAATAACCACCTCTTTGAGGTAGCTTTCAATGTGAGCCTCTATTGCAGCTATTAGCTTTGATATTGGCTCAGTCATGGACGTTGACTTATTCTTTACGACTTAAGGGTATCCTAATTCTTTCTATCTAACAGCTATACACAAAATATCTTGATTAACAAATAATAAATACACACAACACATAAAGGTTTTATAAATTATCTTTTATTTTGTTTGACGATGAATTTATTAAATTCATCTCCTTTTTAAACTCTATATGAGTTATTTATATTTTCAACGTTTCCCTCTGTTCTAAGGTTATAGCCTAAGGTCTAACCCACCTAAGGTTTCTAACCCAATAGCTCTGATACCAAATGTAAAGTCCCCAAATTCGGATACTTGAAACCCGAATTCGGTACTTCACCATACCATTTCTATGAGCGGAATAATACTAATAATAATAACAATAATATAGATTTATCAAATTTAAGTTATATATTATCAGAGTTTCCCAAATCCCAAGTACGAAACCTTTAACATTCATTACATGATAATAATAATATTTATCATCCATATCCTAATAAAGTTAAACTATTACAGAAGATAGCATAAAAAGTCATTCAGCAACTTTCCACTTCCCTTTGATTTTGGCAAATACTTCGGGTCGTTCACACTTAGCTGAAAACATTTAAATTTAAGCAAGGATGAACCTTTGAGTGCCCAGCAAGTATATATATATATATATATATATATATATATATATATATATATATATATATATATATATAAGTTGAAAGAATTTAAATGTTTTCTTTATAATATTCTTCTACAACCAGTTAATAGTTGTGAAGTAATTTGTACCAATAATAATAATATAATAATCCTCGTTCAAATTTTTGAAACTGTGTATTGACTATACATGGGGTTTCTGTTACATACTATGAATATTGTTTTCATTTTCGAAAGGGTTTAAATAGAAATTCATCTGTAAATCGGCCATTGCTTACGGGCCTGAGGGTGTACAGTCCATGGGCCCTGTATTGATCAATACTACATTGCTAGAACGATATTATCGTTCATCCTTTGTCCGCCGTAGCGCATAAAATTTTTTCCATTATCGGGATGTTCATACCTGTCGGGTTTTCATAACAAAGGTATTATATAATTCAACATATATATATATATATATATATATATATATATATATATATCAAAGGTGTATCAACATGTGATTAAATACAATGATTATCCAAGTGGGGACACTTGTATAATCATTTATAGCAATTAACGAACAGAATATATATATATATATATATATATATATATATATATATATATATATATATATATATATCTGAATTATCATATACTAACATGTTGATAATCATTGGGCGTATATAATATAGGTTTAACAATCTGTACAGTAGTTGTATAATTTTGAAACATTCTTACACTTGTCTATTGCATAAAGAAAATGCAAAGGTAGGATACTTGCCTGATGCACTGCTTACAATTACGCAACTTAGATTTATCTTTTCTATCACGACCTATCATTAATCAAATCATTTATTCGATTAGAACAATATACCTTAACACATAGTACTGCATTTCGCAGTCAACAAATAACCTAATCACATTGTCACATACATTTCACTGTTATCGCATCACAAACAAATACATATACAGACACATTATGTAAATTCAGATCAATTTCTGAAACATGCCAGTTTACCGACAGCTTTATCGGATAATTATTGAGTCTAAGACTCTATCCTGCACCTTAATATCTATTTAGACTATTTAAGTAACAGTCATATCATTTTTAAATGAGTTACAATAATTTTTTAAATAATTATTATCATTTATCATAATTTTTGAAATATTAGAATCATTATTAAATGATTTAAATATCAACAATCCTATTATCATTAACATTTAATCAATATTAAATTATTAATGAAACCATTGCCAAAATATTAAAGTTATGTATAATAACCCAAAATATTTTTAAAGTACTTATATTACCCTTAAATAATTTTTAAAACATTTAAAATCATTCTTAAATAATTACCATTAATATTTAAATATTAATGAACTATTTATCCAAATATTAAAAGACATTGATTATAACTTAAAATATTTTTAATTCATTTATATCCTTTTTAAATTATTTTTAAAGTAATAAAACCATTTTTAAACTATTTATTTAATATAATTATTAAATAAATTTAATATCATTAATCATAAATTAATAATCATTAATATTAAATTATGAATTAAATTATCCTTTAAATATTAAAAGTTATATTTTATAACTTAAAATATCTTTAAACACTTTATTTTCATTTAAAATGATTATTATAATATTAAAATCATTTTTAAACTAAATTATTTAATATATTTATTAAATATCTTTAATATCATTAATATTAATTAATTAATGAAATTTACCTTTAAATATTAAAAGTTATATTTTGTAACTTAAAATATTTTTAAATACCTTATTATCATTTAAAATGATTTTTATAATAAAATCATTTTTTAATTAATTTATTTAATGTATTTAATAAATTAATTAATTATCTATAATATTTAAATACATGCTAATATTTATGAAAATATTTCAAATTATTAATATTTAATTTTTATAATTTAAAAATTATTTTAAAAATTATTTTTGTAATTTTCGGAAATTAAATACTATTTTTAAATAATTTTCAGAATTAAAATAATTAATTTTATTAAAAGTGTCGCTGAAGACTGCCTATAGCGACAGAACCGTCGCTATATGTGTTCTTCGTGTTCTTGGCTAAACCCAGAACTTCATAGCCAGTTTGCAAGGTATCGAGTTTGACCAAGATTTTCGGTCAGATCCTGATGTTACTGGGCATGTTATTAGTCAGATATTGTAGTACTAATGCACAACTACAAGATCTGTGACAACCCCAAAATAGGTCCATTCCATCCAACCCATTCCGAATCGCCAAATACACATGGTACAGAAACAACTACAACTTTTACCACCCATAAGCTGTGAGTTTGAATACAACATTATCATCTAGACAATATCCACATGCAAATAAATCCCCATCATAATTATTGATACATAATTTTACAAAAAATGGTGAGGACTACTAAACAACTCTCTCTAGAACCTTCATTCCATACCCCGACTAGTACTCGCTACATTCTCGCCTCCTGAGAAGAAAAATGGAACAACAAGGAAAAGGGTGAGCTCAACTAGCCCAGTAAAGAATATTATGACTAAGATAATGTACAACAAATTATCCTTAGTCTTCAACAGGGAAAAATCTGATAGAATACAATAGACAACAAGTTTAGATCAACAACTGCAGCGGAAACAACAATTCATTAGAGAAGTTAAGTAGAGAATAAAATCTACAAACATCTATCAATTTAAAAGTCCATCATCAATATTTTATCCCTGTAACATCAATCAATATATATCTCAAATCAAATCAAATATTCATCTTTGCACTACAGGCCAAAGATATTCATCAGTCGGTCATGTTCATCTAAACACCTGTTCATCTTTGCACTACAGGCCAAAGATATTCATTAATTGTTCATGTTCATCTCAACACCTGTACATCTTTGCACTACGGCCAAAGATATTCATAATAAAATCAACCATCTTTGCACTACAGGCCAAAGATATTCAGTAACACCATCATTTAGGACTGAGGATAATGAAAAATATTTTAAAGGAAACGAATCCAGTGAAACAAAATAAAAAGTATTAAGGATTCGTACTCTAAACAATCCGAGTTCAAAAATACTTCATAAATAATCATACTGAAATAAAATTCAAGAATGATCAAAACATAGATCCAATCAAAACTAGTATCCAGAATAGATATTTTGGACAAAAAGAAGAAATTTCATTTTTCAGTGAATAATGTCGTATTCGTGAATAGTGTTGTATACGTGAATAGTGCCGTATACGTGAATAATAACTCCGACACCAAAAGATAGAAATTTCACAAAAAACATCATCACGTTTCATGAATAGTACTCGTGAATAGTAACTCGTGAATAGTAACTCATGAATAGTAACTAGTGAATAGTAACTCATGAATAGTAACCCCGGCATGAAAAAGTTCCAAATTTGATAAAAACTTCCAACTAATATTTCAGCATAATGATATTGAAGAAATAATATCATTTAAGAAGAAAATAACATCCTTTACCTCGAAAGACAGTACTTCTAGTTGAAACACCGAATATAGGCTATGACTTGAACTTGCACCGTATAGCAATACTCAAAGTATACTCAAAATACTCACAAGAATACGCTCGATAATATAGAGAGAGAAAACTTCAGTTTCTGGTGTGATTTTCAATTCTATCCTAAGCACCTATTTATAGGAAATTGCTTAGAACACCAAAGCAGAAAATTTATTATATTATTATTATTATTATTTCTACAACTTCCTACGCCAACCTAGAATCTGAAAATCTGCATTCAACACATGCTCCCTTCTAGAAAAATAAATAAAAAACGTTTTTATTATTAAAAATATTTTAAACTTCCAAAAATCAATTATTTCGGAACTCCGGAACTTCAATAATTCATAATAAATAGCCTTTTTTGCCAGAAAATTCGAATCTCGCGAGTTTTTATAGGAAATTCAATTCTCTACAACTTTGCAGAAGAAATTTTTCCCAAATTCCAAATAGAAATTAACCGAAATCCACAAACAGGCGATTTTACAGGCTATAATCAAATTTTCAGTCAAGAAATAGGTCTACCGACACACAAAATCTGTGTTAAACATTTAATGTCACAAAAAAAAATACTCTTCCTCCTCATATACTCATATATCCCACATTCATTATAAAATTATCACCGTTAATATATTATTAAAATAATATATTTAAATGAATTATTTCATCAGAAAAAGATAAAATATTAATTTTCAACAATTGTCACATTAAAAATTTTCTCCATCCATATCCACATAAAATCAATATTTTTCTCATCATATAAATCAATAATTTAATTATTCACAAATAATATTACAGAATCACAATACTGACAACCAGGCCGTTCCCAGGAAAGAGGGGGCTTTCCAATAAGAATTTCTCCTTACTGGCGCGCAATTAGGTGACCAAACCTCTCCTTAGACAGAACTTTCTAGACATTGCCAATAATGTTATCTAATAATATTATTCAGATAATATGAATTATTGCTTCGATAATGGAAAATACTGTGTAATGACAATTATTGAAACAACAGTAATATAAAATATCAATGCAGCAATTATTGAATCAATAACATAAAATACTGAACAGTAATTACTGTAACCATTATTGAGTAGTGCCTTCTTACGTAAGAATCAATAATTGGTGCAATACCGTGTGCAACTGTGCAACAACGCGTATTACTATGTTTTAACCACCGGGTATTCCAACAGTATTAACGGTAACAACTACGCCGTTATTTATAAACAACTTATATTTGTCGTTTTCTTCATCCAATCGCTTTCCGTTATGGGGCCCACAAAAGACTGCGCCGTCGTATGAATATTCCCCGACAGCAAGAATATTCCACGACCAAACGAATATTCCTCGTCAACAATGAATATTTTATAACCACCTGCTTATTTAAAATATTTGCGCATTTTACCCATAACTAACCACATTAATCAAATTCACCCTTACTATTTCAAAATAATAAATAAAGGAGATTCCTTTTTATTTAAAAATTTTCGGGGTCTTACAACCTCCCCTCCTTATGAAATTTCGTCCTCAAAATTGACGTACGTAACTGGTGTTTCAAAAAGGTAAAGATACCTCGCTTTCATTTCCGTTTCCAACTCCCAAGTCATTTCCTCTATAGCATGATTCCTCCACAAAACTTTAACTTGTGGTATGACCTTCGTGCGTAGGACATGCTCCTTCCCATCCAACATCTTGACAGGTACCTCCTCGTACGTTAAGTCTTCAGCTATTTCGTCCGGTTCTAACTTAATGACGTGGTTCGAGTCATCCACATTGGTACATAAAAAAACATTATAAACACGCGACATACTTGGCGATAAAACGAGTCTATAGGCCACAGTTCCTATTCGATCGAGAATTTCAAATGGATTAATAAATCGAAGGTTTGAGCTTTGCTCACATCACCAATTCTCGCTTTTGAAATAACAACTTCTTGCACCTCCTTCTTCAAATTCATCAACTCCAGTGTGTAGCTTGAACATCTTTAACTTTATCGATTAAAGTCGATTATACTCGTATATCATCACGTGGGTACCTAGAGTTTTTATCGCCATCTCTATTATTTATAAATTATACGAAATTAGTCTTTGACAATATCGTACTCGTACTTGTATACGATCTTCTACTCAACACGTCAGCTACCACGTTCGCTTTTCCAGGATGGCATGGTCAGAACATGTGCTGAAATGAGTCTCCTCTTAAGTTCTTCGAAGCTCTTCCCACATTCTTTGCTCCATTCAAATTTTGTATCTCTACGAGTCAGCTGCGTTAATGGAGTAGCGATTCGAGAATATCCTTCAACGAATCTCCGATAATAATCAACTAAGCCTAGAAAGCTACGTATTTCGATTATCGACTTAGGTTGTTATCAACTATGACTCACATCCCAATCTTGGATAACACGTCACAACAGCACCTATCAGTTTACTACCGCACGAATATGACGTCCCCTACAAAGAGTCTGGCTTCGGTGTATTCCACAAAGAAAGTCACCAGATAAAGGCTCGGGTATCAACTTCTACAGTTGGGTTGTTAACTCCTGAAGTTCAATTAGGAGCCATTCGATATGGGTTTTGTACCGGATTCAAAGTCGATACAAAATTTAATATCACGCTCTGGGAGTAAGCCGAGAAATTCTTCAGGAAATACATCAGGAAATTTACTAACAACAGAAATATCATTCAAATCTGATGTACTTTTGTTCAAGTCCATAACATGGGCTAAGAAAACATGACATCCATTTTTTAATAAACGAACGACTTCATGGCTTAATATAAAAATGTTTGACTTCAATGGTTTGATTGCTTGAGTTCAAATATCAGGTTGCTTAGGAATATAAAAACTAACAACCTTACGAAAGCAATCAATTTTGGCATGATGAGTAGTTAACCAATCAATCCCCAAAATCACATCAAAAGTAAGTATCTTTAAAGAGATAAGATCAATAGGTAATGTGATGGTGCCAACTTGAATAAAACAAGATTTCTAAACAACGGGTGTAATGAAAGTTTCTCCTAACGGAGTCTCCACAGATAGTCAAAGTCTAATTTTTCCGAAGTCAAGTTCAAACGTTGAACGCAAGCAAGAGAGATAAAAGAATGGGTAGAACCGGTATCTAGTAAGGTATAAACTTCGCAAGAATTATAATTAACTAACCCGTGCTAACTTCGTTCGGGTTCCTCGTATTTTGACCGGTCACGACAAACGCTCTTCCAGGAACCGTTGACTTTGACTTTTCTGGGACAGCCTTTTGAATCACCATCCCCGCTGGAATTGGTTTCACTACCGTACACTCTCGAGCGATATGTCCTTCCTTTCCACAATTATAGCATACCTGGAACTGTTGTGGGCAGTTTGGACTGATATGTCCCTCTTTCCCGCATTTATAGCATATGATCGGTGGTCGTTCTCCTCCCTTGGAACTAGTTGCTGCTGGCGCTGATGTCTTTACATGGTCGTTGTTGAACCTTCTCTTCTTGAAATGTCCACTTGAGTCACCTTTCCTATTATCACGGCCACGATTACCACCCGAGTGGTTACCGCCTTTGTCCGTATTCTTTCCTCCCCGCTGGTTATCATCGTTCTGATGACTGATGTCACCGATATGACCCTGGTTGTGGTCCCTCGGTTGAACATACTCGTTATCTCGCTCTAACAACTGAGCCCTGTTGACAACATCTGAATAGATAGAAAATTTATGAGAAATGAGATACTGACGTATACCGGGTTTCAAACCTCTTAGAAACATCCGCGTCATACGTTCCTCATTCTCCACCAAATGAGGTGCAAACCTGGATAACTCTGCGAACTTCGCCTCGTACTGGGACACCGTCATGTTAGTCTGCTCTAGTCTAATAAACTCCACTTCCTTCATATGGCGAATACTTTCAGGAAAGTATTTTTCGTTGAAAAGTTTCTGAAACGTCTCCCATGACATGCTGAGTGCGGCTAGATGTGTACGCTTCACAGACTCCCACCAGTAGTCTGCCTCGCCACGGAACATAAAGGTGGCGAATGGAACCTTCTGTTCCTCCGTGCATCATAAGACATCGAATATCTTGGTAATTTGCTTGACCCATGTTTCCGCCATGATCGGATCGGGCTTTCCCTTAAATTCTGGTGGTCCCAACTCTTTGAACTGCTTGGCTGTGACAACTCGTGAATTGCTATCATTTCCACCCGTATTCTGTACACGAGTCTCCCTGGTCTGGTTTTGCATGAACTGCAAAAAGCTCATAAACATCCCGTCGTTCATCATCTGCTCAGTGGCGTTGTTCACAGGAGGAACATTGCCAGTCTGCTGCACGTTCTCCTCGTTGGTAAGTACATGCATCTCCACGGTCTCATTTACTCCACTGTTAACATTCTCAGTCGACATTCTCAAATACTGTCATAAAACAAGGGTTAATTAAATAATTTAACAAATCACATATTACCCCTATATTATGACCAACCAACAAATAAGCTTAGGTAGGACACACTAGCGAAGGATTTACTCATCTCTCCCCTCCTAGTTCTATTCCCCGATCTCCGCCAGAGATCATATCCCTAAGCTCTGATACCAACTGTGACGACCCCAAAATAGGTTCATTCCATCCAACCCATTCCGAGTCGCCAAATACACATGGTACAGAAACAACTACAACTTTTACCACCCATAAGCTGTGAGTTTGAATACAACATTATCATCTAGACAATATCCACATGCAAATAAATCCCCATCATAATTATTGATACATAATTTTACAAAAAATGGTGAGGACTACTAAACAACTCTCTCTAGAACCTTCATTCCATACCCCGACTAGTGCTCGCTACATTCTCGCCTCCTGAGAAGAAAAATGGAACAACAAGGAAAAGGGTGAGCTCAACTAGCCCAGTAAAGAATATTATGACTAAGATAATGTACAACAAATTATCCTTAGTCTTCAACAGGGAAAAATCTGATAGAATACAATAGACAACAAGTTTAGATCAACAACTGCAGCGGAAACAATAATTCATTAGAGAAGTTAAGTAGAGAATAAAATCTACAAACATCTATCAATTTAAAAGTCCATCATCAATATTTTATCCCTGTAACATCAATCAATATATATCTCAAATCAAATCAAATATTCATCTTTGCACTACAGGCCAAAGATATTCATCAGTCGGTCATGTTCATCTAAACACCTGTTCATCTTTGCACTACAGGCCAAAGATATTCATCAATTGTTCATGTTCATCTCAACACCTGTACATCTTTGCACTACGGCCAAAGATATTCATAATAAAATCAACCATCTTTGCACTACAGGCCAAAGATATTCAGTAACACCATCATTTAGGACTGAGGATAATGAAAAATATTTTAAAGGAAACGAATCCAGTGAAACAAAATAACAAGTATTAAGGATTCGTACTCTAAACAATCCGAGTTCAAAAATACTTCATAAATAATCATACTGAAATAAAATTCAAGAATGATCAAAACATAGATCCAATCAAAACTAGTATCCAGAATAGATATTTTGGACAAAAAGAAGAAATTTCATTTTTCAGTGAATAATGTCGTATTCGTGAATAGTGTTGTATACGTGAATAGTGCCGTATACGTGAATAATAACTCCGACACCAAAAGATAGAAATTTCACAAAAAACATCATCACGTTTCATGAATAGTACTCGTGAATAGTAATTCGTGAATAGTAACTCATGAATAGTAACTCGTGAATAGTAACTCATGAATAGTAACCCCGGCATGAAAAAGTTCCAAATTTGATAAAAACTTCCAACCAATATTTCAGCATAATGATATTGAAGAAATAATATCATTTGAGAAGAAAATAACATCATTTACCTCGAAAGACAGTACTTCTAGTTGAAACACCGAATATAGGCTATGACTTGAACTTGCACCGTATAGCAATACTCAAAGTATATTCAAAATACTCATAAGAATACGCTCGATAATATAGAGAGAGAAAACTTCAGTTTCTGTTGTGATTTTCAATTCTAACCTAAGCATCTATTTATAGGAAATTGCTTAGAACACCAAAGCAGAAAATTTATTATATTATTATTATTATTTCTACAACTTCCTACGCCAACCTAGAATCTGAAAATCTGCATTCAACACATGCTCCCTTCTAGAAAAATAAATAAAAAACATTTTTATTATTAAAAATATTTTAAACTTCCAAAAATCAATTATTTCGGAACTCCGGAACTTCAATAATTCATAATAAATAGCCCTTTTTGCCAGAAAATTCGAATCTCGCGAGTTTTTATAGGAAATTCAATTCTCTACAACTTTGCAGAAGAAATTTTTCCCAAATTCCAAATAGAAATTAACCGAAATCCACAAACAGGCGATTTTACATGCTATAATCAAATTTTCAGTCAAGAAATAGGTCTACCGACACACAAAATCTGTGTTAAACATTTAATGTCACAAAAAAATACTCTTCCTCCTCATATACTCATATATCCCACATTCAGTATAAAAATATCACCGTTAATATATTATTAAAATAATATATTTAAATGAATTATTTTATCAGAAAAAGATAAAATATTAATTTTCAACAATTGTCGCATTAAAAATTTTCTCCATCCATATCTACATAAAATCAATATTTTCCTCATCATATAAATCAATAATTTAATTATTCACAAATAATATTACAGAATCACAATACTGACAACCAGGCCGTTCCCAGGAAAGAGGGAGCTTTCCAATAAGAATTTCTCCTTACTGGCGCGCAATTAGGTGACCAAACCTCTCCTTAGACAGAACTTTCTAGACATTGCCAATAATGTTATCTAATAATATTATTCAGATAATATGAATTATTGCTTCGATAATGGAAAATACTGTGTAATGACAATTATTGAAACAACAGTAATATAAAATATCAATGCAGCAATTATTGAATCAATAACATAAAATACTGAACAGTAATTACTGTAACCATTATTGAGTAATGCCTTCTTACGTAAGAATCAATAATTGGTGCAATACCGTGTGCTACTGTGCAACAACGCGTATTACTATGTTTTAACCACCGGGTATTCCAACAGTATTAACGGTAACAACTACGCCGTTATTTATAAACAACTTATATTTGTCATTTTCTTCATCCAATCGCTTTCCGTTATGGGGCCCACAAAAGACTGCGCCGTCATACGAATATTCCCCGACAGCAAGAATATTCCACGACCAAACGAATATTCCTCGTCAACAATGAATATTTTATAACCACCTGCTTATTTAAAATATTTGCGCATTTTACCCATAACTAACCACATTAATCAAATTCACCCTTACTATTTCAAAATAATAAATAAAGGAGATTCCTTTTTATTTAAAAAATTTAGGGGTCTTACAAGATCCAACAACTAACATGGCCATATAACCCATAACAAAGTAGATTTAGAGCCACAAACAAGCTGTCAGAGCTGTTCTTCATTTTCTGGGTTACCCGGCCAGAAATGGAGAACAGTTCGACTGGCTCGTTTTGGGCATCCACAACTTGTTGATCTTGTAATGTTTTAGTGATATTAAGCCTTCATTATGTAGACCACATGTAAGTCTACAGATTCATTACATAAAAACACTTTAACAACATCACATAAAATAATTATAGACCGGTCAAAGTAGTAGTCCGAAACTGCTTATGAAGGTTTCTGGTTACCCAGAAACTTCATCCGGCAGTTTCGTCCTCACTACTTTGACCACTGATTTCTTTGATTCAGAGAAGGATATAATGATTCTAGAGGCATGTTCATGTAGACTAGACGTCAGATAACAATATTACAACAATAACAAGGTCTAACACATAAACAGAAGCAAGATCCAAGTGTATGAACAAGCTGTCAGACTTTCTGGGCACGTTCTGGGTTACCCAGAAACGTGTGGTGAATGCCGGTCAACTTGGTTTGACCACTAATAACTTTCTACTGACTTAAGATCTGACTTTGATTCCAGTTTCAGATCAAAGATCTTCCAGCATACTACCAGATCAAAGCTTAAAAACACAAAAACACATAACAGGACGAGATCTATGTGACATGACATTTGGTTGTCAGACCATCTTTCTCATTTTTCCAGATTTTATAAATCTTTAAATCTGAGCCTCTAGATGTTATGGATCTAACATCTAGCAACCCAGATCATCATTAGACACTATAAACAACATATTAAAACACTTAAACACAAAATCAAACAACAAATTTAGACAGAAATTAAAATAGGGTTTATACCTTTCTTGGTTTGATTTTCTGATTTTGTGTTGCTGTTTTGATTATGAATTTCATGGGGCTGTGTTTGGGAGTAATAATGCTAGATAAATTCGTTGGTTCTAGAGAGAAGAGTTATTGTTTGAGTATTGAATAAAAATGGCTAACAAAAGTAGCTTTCTCTCTCCTTAAATCTTTATATAGGCAACCATGATACATGAATTTGCTGATTAGAGGCTGTGTGTTGTCCATATGAGTCATCAAGAGTTGTTAGGGTTAGTAAGAGTTGGTTAACAACCCAACCTAAATGTCAAAACCTATATCTTAGCTTATTTAATGCTCAAAAGGGTATAATGGTCTTTTGTCCAACACATTTAATGGCAAAAATGGAAATTGGCAAACCCTTAGGGTTTAACCCTAAGGTTTAGTACATTGCATTTGTAGGATTTAGCAATTAGGGTTTGCACAAAATAAAAAAAAAATAAAAAAAAAAATTCGTTTTCTAAAATTTTATAAATTAGGGTTTTGTTAATTATAATTTAAATTTCTAATTATACATGAACATTAGGGTATTATAATATAATTAACCTTGCCACTTAAGCAATTAAGGTTTTCAATTAGCAATTATGGCTACTAAATTAGAAATTAGGTTTACTAATTTTAGAATTAGGGTTTCTAGTTAATTAGGGTTTCCAACATTTATTAGGGTTTTCCTAATTAACAATAATATTTATAATAAATATCATAAATCATATATCACAATTTTAAAATAATCTTATACTCTAATTTGGGTTTCAAATTAGGGTTTTTCTAAAGATTAATTAGGGTTCATAGATTTTAATTAGGGTTTACCTAATAATCATTTAATACACAACATAAACCATATAACACAATTTATAAAACAATCATGTACTCTAATTTGGATCTCAAATTAGGGTTTAGCACAATAAAACTAGGCTGTGTCATATAACGCCATATTTGACCAACCATTATCGGTTCACATATACAGTACATATTAATAGCACAAAAAAAATCAAATAATATTATATTATTATCATTCCTTATTCCAAGACCAGAATTAGGGTTTATAGAAATATTATTAGGGTTTGGTCGTAATGTAATAAAACTGTTCCACACATTAATATTACATACATAACCATACATATCTATAACATTGACAAATAATAATATAATATTATTATTTTCATTCTTTGATCAATACCCAGAATTAGGGTTTGGATTCCATAACTGATTTTATCTGCCATAATTAACCTTATAAAGTAAGTTAAAATAATTAACTTAATATTCTGAACAAAATCATATAATGAAATAATCATTATAATTATTCTAAAATCATTTCATATCTTATTTAAATAATATAAGATTATATTTTCATAGAAATAATTAATAAAAGCATTTTCAATAAGGAATTAATTAGTATAAAAATTATAATTGATAATAATCAATAATTCTAAAAATAAATTTATTTGCAATACTTAATGTAATAAATAAATTTTATTTATCACATATAAAAATATATTGCACATTACCTTGACACATATCATTCATATAAATAAATTATAATAACTACAATAACCATTCCTTTTATTATTTAAATAATATAATATCATATTTCCTTTGAACAATAAAAAAAAGAAATAAAAATATTTCTACAATAAAATTAATTATTGAAGAAAATATACTTTATAATGATCATAAATTCTAAATTAAAATTATTTGTAAATATTCACGTAATAAATATATTTTTATTTACCACATAAATACATATACACATTATCTTGTACAAATCCTCATCCTAAAAAAAATTATACTCAAAATTTATGATTTATTTATATAGAAAATATCGGGTTGTCACATCTGCTCCAATTGTCGAGGGTGAAGTCCTGGTGGATGGCAGTAATGGAGTGGCTATCATTGTCCTCCTTTTCCTAAATGATAACCATTACGTCTGGATAATTATTGTCTGGAGTATATCTGTTTATATGTTCATCATGGACAATGATGTGTATGTTTGACATCTTTCTAGCGATGCCTTGTTTAATTCTCCGTTCCTCTTCCTCCGCCTTAGGATCTGGAATCAGGACCTCTTTTCCCGTAACCGGTATCGGCTTAAGAAATAACATAGTCATCACATGAGCTGGCACCTTTATCGAAGACCGTATAGGCTCAGGATCTGTAGGCAGAGGTAATCATCGTATGGTTGAAGATGAAGGAATTTGTTTGTGCTTGTGAGGATTCTTGTGACTAGAACTAGCAGAATAGCCTAGTCCAGTTGTCCCTGTTTGACTGGACACTTGAATTGGGTGCTTAATGCCCTGATGATATTTGCCCAACCCTTTTCCAGGTTGATAGCCCAATGACATCATCTCTTGAGTGGCTGACATTACTTCGGCAGAAATCTTGGGGATGAGAGGTGGTGCCCCAATGGGATGGTAATGAGTTTTGCTCACCTCCAGGACATGAAAAATGATTGGCTCAACTTCTGAATCGAAGCTGATGATTGGTATGTCACCTTGTTTAGGACATTTCGGCTCACCATTAACAGTGACTAGGCTATTATTGATAAAGTACTTGAGTTGCTGGTGAAGGGTGGAAGAGACGGCTCCGGCTATATGAATCCGCGGTCTTCCCAATTATAGATTGTATCATGTGGCTATTTTGAGCTCATAAAAGGACACACTGAATGTATGTGGACCAATCTCCACCGGCAGTTCAATCTCTCCGATAGCATTCCGTTGGGATCCATCAAAAGATTTAATAATCATATGGTTGTTTTTGATCCTCTTGGGGTTGATATTCATCTTCTCCAAGGTAGTATAAAGACAGATATTCAGCGATGAACCTCCATCAATCAAGACTCCTCCCACCATGTATCCGAATGACAAAACCGCTATGTGCAATGGCTTACAATGACCGATCCCTTCAGCGGGTATGTCGTCTCAGTGAAAGATATTACATTATTATTAAAAATGTGATCAACCAGATGCTGGAATTTCTCAACATTCACTGATTTTGGGAAGTGGGCTTCTTCCAAAACTTTTATCAGAACCTTTTTGTGATCTTCAGAAGAAAAAACCATGTCCAGTATGGAAATTTGTTGTGGAGCTTCTCTCAAGCTTAAAACCATCTTGGCTTCATTATAACCCATAGTACGGAAAAACTCTTCAATCTTCTCCATAGGAATCTTCCCTTTCTCTTTGATGGTAGGCTTCATCACCCATTGGGGAAGATACAATGGATTATCCTTTAACACTACAGCAGTTATGTGAGATGTGGATCCTTTAGCCTCTCCATAATTCCATGGCACTTTGTGTAGGCTGGCAACAGGATACTTTGGCTTAGATGGCAATGCTATGGGCTTTGGTGCAGCCACTTTCAAAGGATTGTCAATACCCTTGACTTAAATTGATTGTGTAGTGAGCGGACTGGCAGCCTCAGCGGATATAACTGCTACGACATCCTTCTATTTCGTAGGATATGTATTCCCACTCTCAAGTAATAAAGTGTCGTCATCTGCCATCTGCAGGACACCGCTGTCAATTAAATTATGAATGAGGTGGCGGAGTGATACTGGCATACTCTATTAGAATTGAACAGTCTTGAACGGGGATTGATTTGAGGTAGAAGGGATGTAATTCTTCCTTCATTGATCAGTATTTGAAATATCTCCTCCATAAGTTGGCTAAGGAATGTAAATTCCCTTTTATTGGTAAAATCTCGATAGACTTTGGCACTTGCTCTTTTGGCAACCTTATCTTCCAGTGCTTCACTTTCTGGAGATGATGATGGAGTATTCATAACAAAAGGAAGGAGACTATCATGCTCCTGACCGACTAATTGCCATATGACTTGGTGCTGATGGATCACCAGTTCTGCCCATTGCTCAACTTGTTTACAAAGAGCTTTCATCTTTCATTCCATCACAAACTGGAACTGTGCATAATTCCATTTGTCAGCACCATCCTTGCTGGTTTGGGAGGATTCAACAATGTAATTGGAAGTTTGTCCACTACTCCAATTAATCATATTGACCTCTTCTTCTTTGTGTTGAGGAAGAGGGTTATCTTGTACATGGGGTTGGTCGGGTTTAGTCACCATGATCTCACCATTGTCAATTAAATCCTGAATCTTGTATTTCAAGTCCCAGCAATCCTGAGTATCATGTTCTGGTGCCCCAGCATGATAAGCACATTTCTGGTTAGCATTGAAACCCTTCCCATTCGGGTTGGCTGGTGGAAGAAGATGGGTAATTTTCTTCTGAGTTGTCAGAAGATTGAGAATATTCTCGAGTGCGTCCTTTAGGGTTGTGAACACTCGATTGTGTCAAACTTCTCCACCTTTAGGCAATGGAGGGTTTGAAGATTGTGCTTGAAAGGGGGAGTAGTTTTTGTTCTAGATAGGCATGTTCTGATTACCTTTATAACCTTGTAGTATCAAGGAAACATCATCCTCTTTTTTCTTACGGACCCTCCAAGGGTTGTTTCTATAAGTTTTGGACTGGATGTGCTCGGCAACAGCTTTAAGAGCGGCTACGTCTTGGATCTTTCCTGACTTTAATTCCATCTCAGCCATCTCTCCGTGTTTGATCATTTTAGAAAATGGCTTGCCAATGCCATCTAAGACCCTCTCATAAAAAGAGCTTCTTGTATGTTTATGAAGGTCATAACCATTTCTGAGTCCGTCGTAAAAGGAATAACTTAAGCAGCAAGGCGCCTCCACCTTTGAGCATATTGTCTGAAAGACTCATTAGCTTGCTTCTTGACTTTGGTAATTTGTTAGCGATCTGGAGCCATCCGAGACTGGAAGTTGTACTTAGTGAGGAAGGCATGAGCTAGCTCTTCCCGGCTATGGATCTTTGAGTTATCTAATCTAGTATACCTTGAACGGGCTTCTCCAGTTAGACTTTTCTGAAACAGTTGCATTCTGAGTTTTTCATCTTCGGCATAAGATCCAAGTTCTCCAATAAATACCTTCAAATGTGTGTAAGGATCCCCCAACCCGTCATATTTTTCAAACTCAGGAGTCTTGAACTTCTCTAGATAATGTACACCATAGGAATATACAAAGGTCAGCATATAAACACTCCCGTGTACGCCAATTCCCTTGATAGAACGAATGGTTTCCTCCATTTGAAGGACTTTCTTCCTGATATCACCGGTGTCTGGATCTTCTTTGAGATGGGTGTTTTCAGGAATTTTATTGGTTTTGTCCAATTGAGACTCAGGTATGTGAGCATCTTTTCGGGACCTTGAGTTCCTCCCTGTGCAGAGGATTCTGTATGTGTGGGTATTCGTGAACCCTACGCAGAATAGTGTAGTTCTTTAAGCAGAACAGCCAAATCTATAATTTTTTTGCTTAATCCGTCAATCTCCTCACGAGACACAGGAGTAGGATTAGGCTGGTCAGATGAAGACATGATTCGCTATAGGCTTGTGGCCTTTTTGGATTTTGAGCGGGTAACAGGCCCAATTGTTTTCCTACAAAAGACTTGCATAGTTTAGTCTTAGGGAATGTATAAATGTTTACATGCTATCATAATGTGTCCATTTTAGGATTATCCTACAAAATGGATGTTAGCTATTTGTAATATAGGATATCATGTTATTTTAAATATGCATGTGCACATATTTCTTCATATTTCTCATTACATTGAGATTGTTATGGAATGAAATTACAAGTATTTATCTATACAAGTAATTTAAAAATGGAAAGCATGAAGAGACTTTCCTCCGTATTTGGTTTATGAGAGGTTGATCTATCTTAGGTTACTCTCGTTGCTTTTTGGCATGAAGGTTCTCAAATCATCGCAATTTACTTGACGGGAAATTAATTCGGTCTTTCAACTGGAGCAAATCTGGGTGGTGTCTTTCCTGAGCCTCGTTGGAATTAGTTTCCCTATGAGCCCAGTTATCAAACACCGACAGGATAGCCTCCTGGTGGAGGAACCAGACAACATACATTCATATGCAACGTGTCTCACCGTTATAGGAATGATAACATGTACGAATCACTAATATCACAGATAGATATATTGTAGTGCTGTAAGTAAAATACATTCGTACACATTCATCATAAATGTAAATGTAATATCCACACACAATCATATAACATTTTTGAAAAGCTTATAATATCGGCTTAAATCCTCTTACTGGAGTCCCCAGCAGAGTCGCCACCTGTCGACGTCTGGATTTTTATTGTCCCTTTTCTGTTCTTGTCTTTTGGTGTTCTCATGTTAGGTGAGATTTGTTTGAAAAAAATAAGTTGTGAAAAGGTCCGACATTTATATGTCGACGATTGAACTGTAAGAGTCGCCAATTGGTATTTTTAAATGGTTGTACCAACTCAACCGAGAAAAGGTTTGCACATTGACCACGTGATGTAACACTTTTAAACTGGTCTGTGAAACCGGGATTCGTTAGGGTCTGGGACTTGATTATGCAGAAGGAATGTGTTAGGCACCCCCCCCCCCCCGACATCCGTGTTACCATGGTGACCGCCACTTTTCATGAAATTGTTATATGAATATATGTGTGTGTGTGTGTGTGTGTGGGTCAATCTGCAATTATCTGGAAGTAGTGATGTGCCTCATTCGCACCTATACACAAATGGTTTGAATTCATATAAAAATTCAATTTTAAACAAGATATAGCAGTGAGGTTTTGTAAAAAGAGGTTTTCCAAACCCTTATGCTCAATAGTAATTGAGGCATTTGATTCTTCAATTTTATTATCTTTTCGGCTTGATTGCTTTTATTTTTGAGATGCGAAGCATCTTTGAGAAAAATAATGTACAAAGCACTGCCGAACTCCTCATGGGCATGAAAGCCATCTAAGGAAATTCAAACACCGTGAATAATTTACAAGCTGCTTACAGCTGAAAATGTCAATCACGAGAACCGAATATAGATTCAGTGGACTGAATCTGTGATCACATGATTCCTAGGCTCACATGATGCCGCAGTTTATATGAAAGTTGTAAGCAGTTATATATATAAGAGTTGTAATATATATATATATATATATATAAACATGATCAACCACCGCGAGGCGCGAAGCACCTCCATAGAGGATCAAAAATGTAAATAAATAAAAGTGGTAAATATATATATAGACATGATCAACCACCACGAAGCACCTCCATGGGGGATCAGAAATGTAAATAAAGCAATAAAACGATCAACCGTCACGAAGTAAACTCCAGGCGGGACGAAATGTAAAGAAAACAGTAAAAGGCCACGAAGTAAACTGCATGCCGGATAGAAATATAAATATATATATATACCTGAAATATTTACAAACAAACTAAAAATTAAAGTGACTTACAATTTAGAACATTATAAGAAGAAGAGAAGGGAGGTTAAGTAGGCTAAACAGAAGAATAAGGAATATCAGAACCTTCATTATTACTGACGTCGTTCTCTATCCTTATTAATTCTAATAGTTGCTCAGTATCTTCACTAGAGATATTCAATTGGGATAATTTCTTTTTTATTTTGCATTCATTTTTGTAATGCCCTTTCTGTCCACAATTGTGGCAAACAAATTTACTTTTATCAAATTTTTTAGATGATTTTTTATTAAAAATTTTTGTGGTTGTGGGTTTATTATAATATTCTTCTTGATTTTTATCCTTCATATGCCTACGTTTGTGACGTCTATGAGGGAGAAATAGGAGGTAAACCATATTGTTCACAGAATGTTCCTAATTCGTATTTGGCTTTCTTTTTGTCTTTACTGGCTTGTTTAGCTAATTTAAAGTCAATACACATTTTTAATCCAATTTTTTGAATATAACTAATTATGTCACCATATGTTAGGTTATCATAATCGATATATCCTAAATTTTTGCTTAACACTTCACGAACTTTATGTACGAATAATGAAGGTAAACCATTGACGAATTTTTCTTTCCAGAATGGTTTGTTACTATCAGTTCGCATCATAACTTTGGAAGTAAACACATCTTTATACCACCTAAAATCACTTAGGGTGGGACAAGTGAGGTTACTTAACTGGTCATGGATTCTCTCAGTAATATTACTAGGAGTACCTATAAAATGTTTAATAATGGTGAAAATTAAAGTATTAACACCATCTGGCGGACCAATACCAACATCTTCATCAAAGAAGGGATTGCCGTCATCGTCTAACTGGATAACATGGATAATGGATACTCTAGTATCTTCAGTGATAATATCTCTTGTTCACTAAATCCATCAATATTCCATTCATAGATTTTATTAGATGATACAGAAAACTGTTTGTCTAGATTTCTCTCTTCGAATTGTAGATCCGGAGGAGTAGGTCTAGAATACCAGTTTGTGGTTATACTAGTATTTTTGACCGTTAATTTATTTAATTGATCATTAATGTCTGGTATTAAATCAATATCAGAATGATCTAACTGGCTACTGCTTTCAATATCAGTTTCAACTTGATCAATAGTAGCAATAGTGCCACTTGGACCGGGTTCAATTTTTAATTTTTTGAATAACTTATCAATTGAACGAACAATTTCGCTATCATCATTAGGCGGACCTAATTTACTTCTACTTTCTGGTAATTTTATTAAAGGATATTCTATTTTTGAATCGGGTTTTTTAATAGTGGTTTCTTCAAACTTTTCTTCAATCCTATCTAGCTGTCGTCCTACAGTTGCTAGATATTGATTACTAAAATTTAATTGTTCAATTATTTTCTTATCATCTTTATTACCATCTGAAATCTTAAAAGGACTGGCAATAAAAGATGTATTTTTAACTGGGATGAGAACAGTTTCTAATGGGGGATGACTTGAAGAAATTTTTGACTTATCTTCTCTTACCCATTGAGTTTTAGTAATAACACTACATTTACCTTGATATTGATCATACCAATCGTAAAATGTAATGTTTATTTTTTCACTGTTAATAAAATGTTTCCATCTATTAACAACTTTATCACGTTCTTTTTCAGAAGGGTGATTGGAGCGAAACAGATGTCTTTTTTCTTTATTAGATTTGGAATTGAAACCCTGTACAAGATTGTCCCAATCTAATATAAATTCTTTTTTAATGACTCTTAATTGATTATTAATAGGAATTTCAAAATCTGACTGAGTTGGAAATTCAGAAGAAGTAGGAGAAGAGGACTCCTCTTCAACAGGGTCAACATGTGCATAGCAAAGGTGACTAGTTTGACCTTGATTAAGGATTCCCTTTAATTTAATATCCCTAACTGAAGGATTACTGAGTAATTCAGTATCTCTTCTAGTGTGAACTGAATATGCTGAAGAACTAGTAAAATCTTCAATAATAACTGGTCTTTTGGTACACTCAAAACTTATCTTGACCGTTCCATCAGAAAATTGCTTAACATTTTCAACATTTAATAGATTATTGACTACAGGTTATTCTGGAATTCCATTGGGTAAAGTCCATTGACTAGGTAATGAAATATCCTTCCAGAGGATGGTTCTCGGGAATTGAATATTAGCATCACTAGTTGAACTCTGAATTAATACAGTTTGATCCTTAGGACTTTTATTAAGAACATGAACGTTTAAATTCGTTTTCATGGTCTTATAATAAATCCTGTAAATCAAAGCTATGGGTTGAGAACCCTCAATCATATGAGTGATCTCACCAGATGTTTTAATATTTAATGTTAAAGCTTTTAATAGATGTTGATCACTAAGGCTTAGTATGAAATCAGGAAAGCAATTAAAATGGATAGGTCCTTTGTGCAAACTTGATTCCATTGCACCTATCATACTGGGATAGTAATTCAGGAACCTAGCATCTCTGAGACAAAGGTAGATGCTTGAATTAATTTCCTTAATGTTCAATGGTTTAACTACAACTTTTACTAGACCAATGTGGATAAAATTGTAACCTTTCTTCCTATGTTTTTTAATGACATCAGGAGATAAAAGACTACAATTTTCATACTCTTTGTTAATTGCGTAAACATTTTCTACATCTTTAACATTATAATCAGTTTTAAAGTTATCAAAAAATGTTGACTGGTAAATTTCTTTAGGAGATACTCTAGGTATGTTCCAATTATGTAAGGCTTGACTGATGTTTTCATAACTGTGTGATTCTTGGTTAACTATGTCTGGAACATGAGGCAAAGTCGACCGGTTACTAGTTGAGGAGTTAGACCTGAATAATCAACTCATCTTTTACATATTTTCAAAATAAATTTTTATTCATTATTCTTCCATTCATACCCTCTTACCTTAGACAGACTCATACTTGTGTTCTATACCCGACACTGCTCACCCAAGAGACTTACAAAAGGTAGACACGAACAAGGTGGACTGAAGTAAGTTAAGTGACTTTGGAATAAGAATAAAAGAGAAATTTTGAAAATAGTAAGCGAATGAACAGACTACTATATCTTACTGGCAACTAGAAGCAAAACAACTTGGCTCTCCATTTGGGGACGGAAGCAAAATAAGAAATAAGAATAAACAGAGTAGTGCATACAAATAAAACAAATCGATTACTAAATAAAAACAAATATATTGATAACTGAAATATTTACAAACAAACTAAAAATTAAAGTGACTTACAATTTAGAACATTATAAAAAGAAGAGAAGAGAGGTTAAGTAGGCTGAACAGTGGTAGAAACCTAAGATTCGTCTAAGAAGGAACTCAGAGTCTTACAAAGTTTCGAAGTCTGTTTTGCTAAATGAGTTCAGTTTCCTTTTATAGATCAAGGAAAGGGAACTATTACATTAACTGGGATAAAGTAAGAAACATTTAATTAAGGAAAAGTAAAAGTAAAATACAGACACTTTACTGTTGATGAACAGTAATTAATTTTAACTAAATACAAACGCTTTTGGCCAAATGGCCGACAACTTTTGACTCATTGATGCTTTCGGTGGAAAAGAGAGCATTTTTTGACTGTTGGAGCAGACGAATATGACTGGGGCTACTTGTGATGGAAAAGCAGGTGATTATTCTAATTGATTGGTGAGCTGGCTGCCGGAGCAGGTGCAAATAACCGAGGACATTAGGCAAATGGATCCTGAGCATCCTGTAGGTTGATGGTACCGTATGGATCGTCATCATCATTAAGGTTTTTGAGAGAACCATGACTGGAGGATGAAGAACATACTGAGGCTTTTTCATGTATGGCTTCGTCAATCCTTTTGTTGAGTGCTTGGGAAATTTTTATTAATTCTTTACTGGAACAATTTTTAAAATCAGAAATTTTACTAGAACATGCTAAACCAGTGGGACTGACTTTAGACTCTTTTGACTCCTTTTCTTTACTAGCCTGAGGAATGGCTGTGACTGGAAGAGTGGAAACTGGAGCAACAAGAAATTCCTGCTGAACCTGACCAACTATTCTGTTAATGTCGAATTTATCCCAACACTTAACATAAAAGAGGCGAGACACTCGAGGAAGTGGACCTGACTGAATACCATTGACTGGAGTAGAGGGAGGTGGAATTCCGTACTGCCATTTAAGAATCCAAGGAATCTTATATTTACTAACAAATAAAAGAGTGAGGGGAACTCCGTCATTCTTTGGATCTATTTTACTGTGATTGCTAAAATGATTTAGTTGAACTTTAAGGAGGTCGGGAAGAAGGTCATAAGTAGAACCTAACCTATACCACCAAAGAACAAACCAATAGGGGATTGGGCTCTTGAATTTATGGTCAAATTGAATGAACCATGAATGACTATGTGATTAATTTAGGTGAAGGAGAACCTTGTACCAAGCTTCAATATAATCATAATAACAGAAAGAATTATCTTGACTAGAGAGATTCATAAGATCGGAGGGGGTTTTCCCCCAATCAGACATCTGAATGAACTGTTTAATGTATAAAGAACGATTGAGAACTTTAGTATCATTGTTGGCGTAAATTGGTTTAATGTTTACTGACTTTGTTTCCAGAAGAATGTCCTTATAATATAAAAGAGATTTATAAGGAGCACGGGGTTGGAAATGCCATCTAGGGGAAAAGAACTGGGCAGCAAGCTTAATGGGGTCATCTTTAGGTTTCATGTAGGGTTCAATATGAAATAGGTAATTTTCCTACTTAAGCATATGCTCAGAAGGATGATGACTAGGAGCTGAGGATGAAGCCTTGGCTGGATTACTAAAAGGGTCAATTGGTTTAGGCTTACTGGTTAAGACTGAACTATATGGCTTGGGAAGTGTCCCAAGAACTGTGAATTTGTTTGACTGATAAACTGGGGTGATTGGGTGAGGAATCAGAGTTCCTCTGGATTGATTACTTGGGCTAGTAGGGCAACCCGGACCCCTTGAGGAAGATGATCCTCTAATGCTCATGACTGAATGGTACCTGTATTGATAAATTCCCGAGTGAGAAAATCAGAGATTGAATTATTACAACCTTTGATATATTCAATTTCAAAATCGAAAATGCTTAACAAAGCCTGCCATCTAGTGAAAGAATGCTTAGAGGCTAGATTTTTAACATCTTTTTCTAATATATATTTTGCTGACTTGCAATCAATACGGACTAGAAATTTTTGGTTTAATAAATCACTTTGAAATTTATTAATACATAATACTAGGGAAAGTATTTCTTTTTTAATAGTACTGTAATTTAACTGTGTAATATTCCATGCACCGGAATGAAAATGAACAATTTGTTCTGAAGATTCTGGTGTTAACTTCTGTTTAAGAATGCCTCCGAATCCAATATCTGTGGCGTCAGTTTCAACAATTTTATACACTGAATCATTGAAAATGCCAAGACAGGGCAATGCCTTGTCGTAATTTTTAACTTGTTGGACGACAGAATTATGAATGTCAGTCCAAGGTGGAGGATTGTTTTGCAAACGCTGGAAAAAAGGTTTGCAAATCTTCCTGAGATTCTTGTAAAACTTGCCAATATAATTGAGCGAGCCAAGAAATCTCTGGAGAGATAATCAAGTAAGGGCTCCCTTACTTTCTTAAAATGCGGGATTTTTTTATTTTTTTTATTTGTTTTTTTTTAAAAAACAACTAAAAAATGATTTAATATTTTATGGAACTGAAATTTTTTCATAATACAGTGTTTTGAGTGTGATTTGGATACATATAACAATACTGGTCAGTACAGACTTGTCATTATGAAAAAATTTCAGTTCCATAAAATATTAAACTTTTTTTTAGTTGTTTTAAAAAAAAGAAAAAAAAAGGTGCGCATTTTAGTAGCGTTAGGGAGCCCTTATAGGATCCGGACCCTATATATACATATATATATATATACAACAGTTCATATATATAAGTATATATATATACGGATTAACATTGTCGAGTTATGCCTCGATTGAGCCTGGACTAACGTCCGGAGCATTTATTTGCTTATATATATATAAGCCATAAACCGAAGTCCGGGCATCAACACACGCAACACGACTCTCAACATGAAGAATAGTGTGTGCACAGTAGAAGAGAAAGGCTTTAAGAAAAGCAAGAAGGCTTATAGTGGACTGCCAAAGAAGACTTCAATAGCTTTAAATGGTTGAATACTCGGTTCCCACTGGTAAAAAAATAGCTATATATGAGCTCACAAGTGTTTAAAATGAGAAAGCACTCAGTTTATGGTGTGTACATAGAAAATTGGACAGGACTTCTTCGCCGTTTTCTCTTATAAAATGGTCACCCCAAGCTTCCTATTTATAGAGGGGGAGCCATAGGTGTACCTACAGTAGCCGCAAATGCACCTGTGGCTGCCCAGGATGCCCTGGGATCTGCGGGTCCCATCGTCTCGAAGTACGTGCACGCGTACAACGTGATATCTGCTCGAGCTTTCGGAACATCAATCTGGGCTTCCGATTGAGGTGTATAAGACCTGTTTTGAACTGCTGTTGTCGAGAGCTACACAAATGACATGGGATTAGAGGTTGTAAGAAGTCAGGAAGATGGGACCATGCCCTTGGTCTTCAAGCTTCAAATTCCATCTCGTGTATTGTCCTGTGTAGTAGTCACTCGGGATTGTAACTATTTGGCTCTTGTGGGACATTGTTGTATAGAATGTATGTTGAAATATGTTGAGATGGCACAATGTGGGATCGAGGTGGCAAAATGATAATTTTACCCCTTGTCGGGATTATCTTTGATTTGGGCTGATAAAGCAGTCGTTGCTCAGGGTTATCTCTGAGATTGGACTGCTGCAAGTAGTAGATGTCCGTAGGGATATCTCTGAGGTGTGCCTATCCTCTCGGGGTCATCCTGAGTTTGGAGCTGAGTGCCTCGGAGTTATCTCCGAGGTTAAAGCTGACTGCATGAGTTGTAACAAGCATCTCCGGGGTTATCTCCAGAACTGTAACTGCACTCCTCAGGGTTATCTCTGAGGTTGAGACTAAAACTTCCAGTGTTATTTCTGGGATTGAATATCTCGGGGTTATCTTCGAGATGAAATGGCCTTCTCCGGTGGGATTTTCGGCACTTGAATTGCATTCCTCAGGGTTATCTCTGAAGTTGAAACTGAAACTCCCGGTGTTGTTTCCAGGATTCGAACTGATCCATCTTCCAGGGTTATCTCTGAAAGACGATTTTGCCCTCCTGCAATGTTAGTAACAGGAATACAAAATTTCAAGTGTCTACAGTCGTCCTTTCCCAAATTAGAGGGTTAAAAAAATTTACACCAAGCTTAATGTTGATCAATCTACCATTCTAGAGCTATGAAGAACAAGCCTTATTTCGAGCCAACCAAAGACAACATTAAGGCGAATATGGGGAATATGAAAAAGTATTTTGATTACCATGGGTCGGCTAGACATTCCACATAGACATTTTGGGGTCTAATGCATTTGATTGAGAAGAATTTATAAAATGGAGCCTTGGTTCAGTACATTGCAGGTCGGGAATCTTTGGGAGAAAAACCAGCAAATAACACCACAGTACAGAACCTGATCGCATAGCCCCAACAACAGGATCAGACCTAGACAGTGCACCGGGTGATGGATGTGATCACATGTGGGTCAGTCGGGAATGTTACTGGGAAGAAGAGGAGAGGATTTTTGGATGTGGTACTATCAGTGTCTGATCAGCCTGTTAGGCGAGAAAGACCGTACCCGGGTTCAGTGATTACCTTTACCAATGAAGAATTCCATTCGAAACTAATCGAGCCACATGAGGGTGCGTTAGTAATTACGGTACAAGTGGGTTCAATGGAAATGAAACGGATGATGATCGACAATGGCTCATCAGTGCATATATTATATGATCATGCTTATCAGCAGACAGATTTAGAAGGCAAAAAGATTGAGATTCGACAAGAGCCTCCTTTATATGGTTTTAGCAATGAGCCATTTAAGGTTGTAAGGACGATTGAGTTACCAGTGGTCTTCGAGACGGCTCCTCAACATGTGGAAATTATGTGTAGATTTTTCGTGGTAAATATAGATTCGTCATATAATGCTATAATTAGGAGACCAACCTTTACAGCTCTTCAGGTGGTGACTTCAATTCCTCATTTTAAAATTAAATTTCCCACGACGAATGGAGTTGGTGAGGTGGTTGGGGATCTCAACTTAGCAAAAAGATGCTACAGGAATGCGCTGATATCTTCGGGGGTAGGAGTCAGAAAGAAAAAAAGACAATGGCAATAGAAATCGAGCCGTTTATCGAGGGTAGTACATAACCTCTTGCCATGTCTGTCGAAGAGACAGGGGAGGTTGAGTTGGTATCGGGGAGGAAATATAAGACAGTCGGGATAGGCTCGGGGTTGCAAGAACCTTTTTGAACAAGCCTGCTGGAATTACTCCAGTGTTATATAGATATTTTTTAATGGGTCCCCAGTGACATGCCTAGTGTTAATCAAAAGGTGGTTGTGCACAGGCTACACGTGGACCCGGCAAAGAAACCAGTTAGGCAGAAGAGGAGGATCCTTGCCCCGGAAAGGCAAAAGATAATAGAAAAGAAGATAGTAAAGCTTCTGGAAGTGAACTTCATCTTCGAGATTGACTACCTAGAGTGGATGGCAAATGTAGTGTTGGTACATAAATAGAATAGGAAGTGGCGGGTCTGCTTTAATTATACAGATTTGAATAAGTCTTGTCTGAAGGATTTTTACCCTCTCGCGCATATCGACTAGCTGATTGATGCCACTTTGGGGTATACCTTACTCAGTTTTATGGATGCTTTTTTAAGGTATCATCAGATTTTGATGCATAAAGAAGATATCCCGAAGAGATCATTCATTACTCATCGGGCGGTGTATGCTTACAAGAATATGACCTTTAAATTATTGAATATCAGGGCTACATATCAGAGAATGATGAACTATGTGTTATCAAAGAAGTTGGGTCAGAGCATGGAGGTTTATATGGAAGATATGATTGTCAAAAGCATGTCAGTTCGTGATCATCTGGATGATTTAGAGGACTGCTTCTAGACTATTAGGAACTACAAGCTTAGGTTAAATCTGATGAAGTGTACCTTAGGATTGGGAGTAGGAAAATTTCTGGGTTATCTGATCAGCAAGAGGGGGATAGAGGCGAACCCGAAAAAAATAAAGGCTATTATAGATATGAAGTCTCCCAGTCGTATAAGGATGTTCAGCGTTTAATGGGTCAGATAGCAGCTTTGAGGAGGTTTATGTCCAAGTCGGCAGAGAGATGTTTGCCATTCTTTGATACATTGAAAGGGCTAAAAAATGAGAAGCCTTTCCAATAGACTTCAGAATGTGATGATGTTTTTTAGGGGATTAAAAAGTACATGTCTTCGGCTCCTTTGTTGGTAAATATGGTTCCTTCCAAGCCATTATATTTGTATTTGGAAGCCTATTCATTAGTTGTTGGATCAAGCACCCAGTTTACTATGTGAATTATGCTCTTCGAGATGCAAAAACAAGGTACCCGAACCTGGAGAATTTTGTCTATGCATTAATAATATCTATTTAGAAATTATGGAAATACTTGTAAGGTAGACTAATTGTGGTTTATACAAATCAGCCCTTGAAGAAAGTGTTGGGCAAGTCAGACGTCTCAGGTTGGCTGGCTACGTGGGCGATGGAGTTAACATAGTTTATTTTGGAGTATCATCCTTGAACAACAATAAAAGGTCAGGCCTTGGTCGACTTTGTTGTAGAATGATCATTTTTTAAACCAGATGAAGGTGATGGTTACTCAGAAGGGGTAGTTCAAACAGTCACAAATATTTATCCAGTTCAGGTTTCTTGGATGCTATACACGAATGGGTCCTCTACTTTGGATGTCAGTGGTGCAGGGGTTATTTTGACAAGTCCAGAGTGGTACAGTAGGTAATTCACTTTGGGTTCACGGCGACCAATAACGAGGCCGAGTATGAATCAATTCTAGCAAGTCTTCGGCTGGCAAAGAGTCTTGAGGTGCACGGGCTGATAATTTTTAGTTCTCAATTGGTTGTCAAACAGATTTTAGGGAACACGGGGCTCGGGGGGAAAGAATGGTTAAATATCTAGTTGAGGTCAAGGATCAGCTCCAATACTTCATATCATATGCCTTTTAAGGAGTTGATAGGTCGAATAATACGATAGTTGAAGCTTTGGAAAAATTGGCTATAACAGACGCTAGTACGTTCAGTGGACCAGTTTACTTTGAGGTTTTGAATGAGCTGAGTGTTCAGCATGCAAAGGTTATGTATATAGAATGGTTGAATTGTTGGATGACGCCTTATTTAAATTACTTGACTGATGGCGTTTTACCTTGAAATCGGATGTTGACTAAGAAGATCAAATATTGGAGTCCAAATTTTGTACCCATAGATGGGGATTTGTATCAAAAGTCTCATTCCTCCCCGCTGTTGAGGTGTTTGGTTCCATCTAAAGTTGAATATATTCTTCGTGAGGTTCATGAGGGGATCTATGGTGATCACATGGGTGTGAAGGCATTGGCTTACAAGGTGCTTCGGCAAGCGTATTATTGGCCCATAATTTTAAAAAGGTGACAGAGTATGTGAAGAAGTGCCCTAAGTGTCAGCTTAACAACCCTATTACCCATCAGCCACCGAATAGATGTATTCGATTTTGTTTCTGATTTTTTTTTTGTGTGGGGAATCAATATATTGGGTTCGCTACCAAAGACGAAGGGTTAGGTAAATTACGAAGGAAGAATGTCTAAAGTTTTTTAAGGAGTTTGTGGTCTTTCAATTTTGGTATTCCCTTGGTTTTGATATCGGATAACGGTCGACAGTTTGTGAGTTCAAAGTTCGAGGAATTTTTAAAAGAGTTGGGGATTTAGCATCGAAAAACCTCATTGGCTCATCCTCAATCTAACGGACTAGTGGAAGTCACCAACAAGACTCTATTGAATGGGATAAAGAGAAGACTCGATGAGGCTAAGGGAAGGTGGCATGAGGAGTTACTTAAAGTGTTGTGGGCTTATCGGACCACGCCGAGGACAACAATGGGTGATTCACCATTCTAGTTGGCTTATGGAATCGATGTCCTGGTCCCGATTAAAATTGGTTCTACTTCACTTCAGGTCAGTCGGTTTAGGGATCTATGCAATGAGGGTCTTTGCATCAACCTAGATTTATTGGAGGAGGTTAGGGAGTCGGCCCTGGTAAAGCTTGCTTCATGCCAAAGGAAAGCGGCCAGACATTATAATAAGTGGGTAAAACTTAAAAGATTCAAAGTTGGGATCTAGTTCTTCAGGAGGTGGAAGCTTCTATGCCTCAAAATCTCGGGAAGTTGATGTCGAATTGGGAAGGTCCTTATGAAGTGATTAAGGTGCTAAAGCCAGGTACTTACCGACTTCAAGCAATGGATGGAACAGAGGTTAAGAACATTTGGCATACTGGGAGGCTTCAGAAATATTATCAGTAGAGCAGTGTTAAGAAGTTCGAATATGTGATTTTGTAATTCTTCAGCCATATTAATAAAATGAGCATTCAATTTTTAAACGAATATTGTCGTTGGTGTTTGGTTTAGTGTTTAGTTCCCCAGAACGAACAATGTAGCTGGTATTTGGAAGAGTATTCAGTTCCTTGGAATGGATATTAATAGGTTTTCTTTTAATTATAACGTTCAATTCCCCGAAAAAAATGATCCTTACACTTATATTCAGTTCCTCAGAACGAATGCCTCTTTATTGCTTATGAGATTGTTCAGTTCCTTGGAATGAGCGACTGTTCTATTTATATTCAGTTCCCCAGAACGAATATAACTTATGAGGTTATTCAGTTAATTTAAATGAATGCTTTCCTATATGGGTGTCCAGTTCAGCTGAACGGGTGTCCTCTTTATTGATGGGTAAGAGTGTTCAGTCTCTCAAGACGAACAACTCTTATTTTGGTGTTCAGTTTCCTGAAACGAATACTTTGTTATAATTCTCAGTTTCCTGAAACGAGGATTTGGTTGTTACTTATTCAGTTCTGCCAAAAGAAGGTAACTTCTTTAGATTGTGTAAGTTTTTAGTTTTTTAAACGAGTACTTAGTTTTATTTAAAGTTGTTCAGTTATTTATACGAACCCTTTGTTATTTTAATTTTATACATGAGATGAATGTTCAGTTTCACAGTGAATGATGTTTTTCATTGATTTAAAGTTGTTAATTACATTCGAATGATCACATAGGAAGTACAGAAGAGAAATGGCTATTCTGGAAGGGGATCAGCCTCATCATCCGAAGAATTTAATATACTGGTATCGAGACCAGCTACCAACATCTTTTCCCTTATTTTTTCTTTGTGTCTTTAGTAGCCTTCGGTGAATTGGGCGATGATGTGGTTGGTCATCTCGGGAGACTCTTGATACACTTCGATAATTTTATGTTTATCAGCTTCAGAGATAATGGTCCTCTCGGTCTTCAGGCGTTCGATCTCCTTTTCCATCCCGACAATGAATGAAAGCATGGTCTTTAATTTATGGCACACTTGCTCGTATTCTTTGTCCAGAATGTTGTAGGATCTTTCGAAGTTGTCTCTCTCCTCTTTAAGCTCGGCCCGATCTAGAATGAGTTTTTCTCTTTGCTCAAAGAGTTCAGAATATCTCCACTTCATCTCCTTCATCTCTAGGGATAATTTCTTCATTTCAACTGCTAGCGTGTCAGCATAAAGTATGGTGGTTTGGAATCTTTCCCGATCCACTTTTATTTTCTTTGAATAGGTCTCAAGTTCTGCTTGAAGCTGTTCAGTTGTGCTTTCTAGTTCTTTCTTATGAGCAGAAATCTCTTTGACTCGAAGAAGCAAACGACCGAAGGCTGATAGCGCATATGGACAGTATATGTGTAATAAGGGTTATTCGAGAGAAGTTTATTTGATTAAAGGTTTAAAAAAATCGTTCTTACCTATGGGGACAGTAGTCACAATTACAAAGTCCTCAGGTTCGAGGCCTTTGTACTTCTCGTCATCACTAAATAAAATGAATGCATTAAATTTTTCATAAGGGAAGTCATGTGGAAGATCTTGAGACCAAGTTATATTCCTAAATTGCTTCGGGGGAACTTTAGAGGTTGTCGTCTTCTCATGTGGAGGTCGGGGAGGAGGAATGTGAATAACTTCTTCAAGAGTTGGAGTACCTTCTTCTGTTCGGGCTTTCTTTTGAGAGGGTTCGGTTGAAGTCTCCTCGGTTTGTTGGATTGAGGTTATGGCCTCAGAGGTGTTAAGGTTCGAGCTTTGGGGGGCGACCTCCTTTGTGGTGGTTTTGGCGAAGGGCATTGTATTGGGGGTCAGGGGTTTGATATGTTTTCTCAATTTCTTCTTCATCAGCATCAACTTATCGGATCTCGTCAAGTCTATGGATTTTTTAGTGGATATTTTTGGGACCATCGGTATGGCAGTTATTGGGTTCACTAGGAGGGGTGATTCGTTGGTTGGGGAAGGATGTGGTGGGTGTCGGTGGGGATCTCTATGATAAGTATGGTTTTAATGTTGATGTTTTATCTAGTGATTGGTGGGGGTATCGACTCGAAAGGATGAGGTTACTTTAAGTCGGGGGCCTCGAATCTTTTGGGTTTGAAGATTGATGCTGAAATTACAACGAAAGAATTTGTTAGTAGTCAAGAAGTATAATATCGATAAAGGAAAGAATGTAAGGGTGTTTACGGTCATGTTGGTAGAGCCAGGTCGCGTTGGACAACTCTTTAATTGACCATTTGATTTTTTTCATCTGACTATAGAAAGATCGAAAGGCGTTTATCCATTTCTTTCGGAATTGGGTAATCTTTAGAACAGGATCGTTTGGGGCCGCCCAGTTTGGCAACAGTTTCAGATCGGTGCCCTTGATAAATATCCATTGAGAGTGCCACCCTCGGTTGCTGGAAGGGGTTTTTATAGGAGTAATCATTCTGGGTCGAAGGTCGAGTTGGCGTAGTTCAGATTCTCCACTCTTTGATAAAGTGTAATGTACGAAGAAGAAATCTAGCCAGGGCGGTCTTAGTGGCATGACAAAAAACAAGGAAGGAGTTTAGGTAGATGTAGGAGTTCGGCATTAGTTGGGCCAGTCCAATGCCGATTAACCCTATAAAAGATGAGATAAATTTGAGGAGACAAAATCGGAGGCCTTACTTTAGGGCATAGATATGAACAGCTATCCATTCTCCCTTTGGGCGCCAGTACATCTTTTCAAATGAGGTAGGGGCTCGGATGGAGTATTCAGGGGGTATTTGATACTATTAACGGATTAAGGGTATTTAGATGTCTATAATGGAAGATTGGGTTTTGACATGGGGATTGGATTTAGTAGATTCATACTCTGACCGAATTTGTGCTTCAATGGATTCTGAAGAAGATTTCATCTTTGAGGATGGGGTTGAAGATGGTGAGGCGGCTTGACCGGCGGGTGTTTCAATGATAGTTGTTATCGGTGCTTCGACAACGATTAGGTCGTCAGTACCCATGGATGTGCTTGGGACAGATGAAGCAGGATTGTTTGAAGTGGCCATTTGGATGTAGTGGAGGTTTTTTTGGGAACTAAAAGGAAGGAAAAGTATTGCAGAGAGTTTTTGGACCGATAAATAGCGGTTTTTTTCGTGAAAGGGATTCTTTTGAATAGATGACTTTTAAACTTTTCTTGGTTACGTTAATACGGAATATTTAATGTGGTTGTAATGATTGTGGACGTTGGATTAATGTCGGGGCCCGTCAATGGGGTTAGGAGATGTTGGTAAGGGATAATGGCCCTAATTGTTATAGCATTTATTGTTGGGCTTTTATTAAGGGTTTCTTCAAATAAATGTTCCATTCAACCAAAAACTGGGGGGGAATGTTGGGGTATGATTATTTGGGCCCGAGTAGGAACCCTTTTTGGTAGTTGAATATTTTAAGGAATCAAAGATTCCTAATCACATTCAATTTATGACTCCTGAGGAAAGTTTCAGGATATGATTCGACTTCCTTTCCTTACGAATATTTTGTTTGTTTCCCTTTAGGTATCTTACCTAATGAGGAATTCCAATTCTATACGGGAGAGGATTCTGTGGAAATGGTGTGATCAATATAAATACAAGGATACACCCTGATTTTAAGGTACACCCTGATTTTAAGGTACACATATAATTACTATTTTCCAAAACTAGAGCTTTAAGCATCCATTGTTAACCTTATTCAGCTTGTACTTGTATATTCTCACACCGGAGTTATCCCCCGGCAGCCCAAGCTGTCAAGTTTTTGGTGTGAATTCATTTCTGTGCAGGATTTAACGCGCTTTGGTGATTGAAGTGCGTGGACGAATCTTGGCGTTAACATGCAACAAACCTTAAAATAAGTAAATAGAACACTTATAACTTCAAAATACTTAATAGTTGATAATTCATTAATGTCGAATAAAAAACAATTCTCCAAAAATCTACAGAATAATCACAATTGATCAATACTTAAAATCCAAATCAACCTAGATGGTCAAAGGCAAACTCTTTCTTCACCAACCCTAAATCACCTCTACAAACCTGCCGAAAGAAAAAGACAACATAAGCCAAATGCCCAGTGCGGATAAAGTTATACAAAAGAAGCACAACCGAAATACGGAATCAACTGACAAAATACTGAACAAGACCTCAAAAATAAACACCAACGATAATATATCTCCAAAGTCTGAATATAATATATCTGAATCAATAGAATTAACGAAACAAACAGAAGTATGAATGAAAGTGACTAAGTAGTTATTTCATACCGAGCTTAAAACAAAACAGAATCTTGTTACACAAACAAGTCAAAATAATGCCACACGGGCAAATTACGTATTGGACCGCAAATTGATCAAATGCATGCAAATCGAAAAGATGTGTCAAGCACAAACATTAGTACCAATCAACAAAACAAAACAGAAACTAAGTTCGACCCATACGGATCCTAAACAAACATATCAAATGGTCAAACCTCACACCTAGAGCAAAACGAAACAAAAAGGATAAACTGTAGAATGTTCACACCGTTATGGAAAGTGTCATATCTTAATGCTAAGAGGACATGTTTGTGGTACCCCCACAGGTGGTTATAACTCAGGTTACCCTACCGCTTATTCTACAAAGATATGATGTCACAACACATGTGACATAATACCAACAATGGTTTCTAAACATACATATTGAACCAAATCAAATCATAGACAAGATACCTCCAAATTAATGTAAAAACATGTACTGTTATACAAAAATTAATAAAGTTTTATGCATGAATAAATTCAAAAGATTACAAAATATGAAATTCAAAACATCTAGACCAAACCAAACCAAAGCAAAATCAAAATTTGATTAGAAACGAAACAATTAAGCGAGTAGCCAAACTCTGAACAATTAACGGTACAAACAAATCAACATAATGATAGTATCGCTAAAGAAATATGGACTATGTTCAAATTATAATAAAAGGAAAAGAGATCAAATTACATAACAAAGTCAACATATCAAAGAATAAAGTTATATTGAAGAGTGTTAATAAAAATATATAAGAAAAAGGTAACGAATGATGAGTGATGTGTTAAAATTATGTAACTGCAAATGCACAGTGTCAAATTGAAGAACTGGTAACTACGGGTCGATCCCACATAGACTAGATTAAATTTAATGTATCCTTAATATCTATTTTATGCGAATTAAAAATAAAGATTGAGAATTGATTAACCACAATTAAACTAACTAATTTTAAGAAAGGAATCTAGGAATTCAAATCCATTAAACAACAAGTATAACAAATAATACAATCTCTTCTACTTTTATAACTTAACTATGATTTTGATCTCTCTTCCCTTTTATTTAGTAATTTTACGATTAACGTGGGCAAGCATAGACTATGAAAATTTAAGGATTAACTATAACCCATCAAAACTTCTTCAAGCAAGCATGGATTATGAAAACTCATATCTTAACAATAATCTATCTATAGCTCTTAATTAATTTAAAATCACATAAGAAATATAAAATGAAAGTATTTCAATAAAGAAACATGAAGACGAAATCAATTAAACATAAAATCATAAATAATAGAAGAGATGAAAAATATTGTCATGAATAAAAATTTAATTTCATCTTTATCCTAGATTAAAAAAATTAACTAGACATTAAGACAAATAAACTAAATAAAGAAGAGAAGAACATTAAAAATAAAAGTCCTTTTAATTAGCGATCATCTAACGAACGAACAATAAAGAAGTAATTTATTCCTACTCCTACTCCTACTCTTCACCTAAACTAATCTAATACAATACAATACAATACAATACAATACCTCTCTCTAAAACAAGAGACATATTTAAAGGGAAAGTAAATTTGTGCCCTATTTTAGATTCATTGAACTTGATCTCTTTTGTTCCCTTTTATCCTCTTCTTTCCTTATTGGTATCAATCTCTACATGGTAATATCCCAAGAGTCCTTTTCTATCTTTAAAAGTTGGAATAATTATATTTTCCTTATTCACCAAGATAAACATGATAAATTCAATATTGTTCCACCTCCTTCCTTCTCATTCTAGGATTCTTCTCTTGTCTTTTTCCTTATACTGATTGATCACCAAGATTTTAATTTTATTGCAACAAAATTAATATTAAATCCTATAAAATAAAATAAAACATATTAATTTAATAAACTAATATAATTAAAAGGGAAAAATTAGGGATAATAAAATGTATGAATTATGTGTCTATCAATGAGATATCACGAGAGGGATAGAATATGATAATAATCAAAGGAGTGGAGTACAGAATTCGTACCTAATACTCAAAACTACTTATAACACACTTCACAAAATCTTACCCTTAAATGTCAATGATATCAAATACTAAATGTTATTCACCACCTAAATATATTCATTCTGAATTAAATATAATCCAAACTAATAATTCTAAAATAATTTGAAATTCATTCAATGTGCCTTTAATTATCGCTTTAGATAACTATTAATACTCTAAAACTTGAAAGTCAATACAAAAACTTAAAAAATCTTAAAAACCTAACATGATAAATTATTCTTAAGACGTCAATTCACTATTCTGGTCTTATCACCATTAATTAAAAATTTATTTGTCAAATTAATTAATTTTAACATAAACTAGACTTCAAATACTCTAATTTAGCCTCAAAAATCATCCAAATTGGATTTAAAATAATTAAGTTATACATTTTTTTTAATATTAAAACTTGTTGCTGAAAATTCTTCTACAAAAATCTCAAACCAACTACTTCTTAAAATTAATAACAAATCATATATTAATCTTTAACGATTTAAAAGTTGAGAACATATTCTCAACTTATATATGTATAACATATCTAAAAATTATAACGATTCAACGGTCGAATTAAGAGATATAACCCACAATATACCTAAAAATATAGAAACTAATTTTCAGATTTTAATATATATTTACATTCCATCATATTATATTCCTTAATATAAATTTATCTTCTCTTTCCGATTATCATGACTTCTAATTTCATGTCTTTAGTTTGATCAAAAATAATTTCTAACTTAAAAACCCTCATAACTAAACTTAAAATCAAAATACAAAATAATATTTACTTTTCTTGTTCATCGTTCATCAATATGTAGCAACAAGGAATTCAACCTTCGGGTCTTTTAGAATCTTTAAAATTTCTTCATATCTCCATGAAAATTTCAGGTCTCAAAAACATAAGCGAAATAGGCTCAAGAATCACTCGATTCGGAGTTAATATGACTGAGTTACGAATTTTCAAAATCAGGGCTGAAAATAGTGACAGAAATCAGGACAGGTTGTGCTTTTCAGCAATTTAAGGCATGAAGTTGATGTCAAATAACTTCTCTTTCTCTTCAAAATTGTAGAGGACAAGAACTGAAGAAATAGGTTTTGGATTCACTCAATTCTGACATCAGATGAATTAATTATAATTTTTCTAATGGGTTGCAGTGTGTTTTAGTTTTTTACTCGAAAATTTAACTAACCAAATTAGAATAGGATTAAGGTTGCATCTCCACTCTTTAAGTATAAATAGGAAACAATATAGGAGTTATTAAAACCTTAATGGACTCTTTAATTTTAATAAAATCAATTATTAAATTATCTACTAAAAGAGTTTAACTTTTCAAGCGAAATAAAAAAATAATAATAACTTATCCTTTTCAATTCAATTATGCTTTTAAGAAAAATAAAATTAATATTTAATTATTAACAAAAAAATTAGTTTATTACAAAATGTCAATTCTTTTTTATTTATTACAAAATTAGTATATCATTTTCCAACAATAATTCTATATTTTCTAGTTGAAATAAGATTTTACTGTATGCAATTGTAGTATTTGTTGGTTATGCTTCAAACTTATGGTTTTCTGAAAGTCCCACATTGGTTATTTTGGAAACACTCATAGTGTATATTAGTACATTTTCCTATGAGCTTAGTAACTTGATTGTGTAAAAGGGATGGGCTCGCGCATATGGGGACGACTAAGGAATTGGGCTAGGCCAAGCTTGGTTCTTGGACTTTCAGTCTGCAAAACCTTAGTGCGTGTGTGCGCACGATACGCCCGCGCAGGGGGGATACCGATCCGGTCGATTATGTCTTGCGGATGTACCCGAGTAGCCCACTGTTTTGTTTAAACCCCTAATTATTATTTCTTTTAATACCCTAGCAGTTATGAGCTTTTATTGGCATTATTTTCCCCGACATTAATCTTATTTATCTCTTGTTGTAACTCCCAAGCGTTTCATAACCATTAAAATCTCCAACGTTCCTTAAAACGGCTAGTTGTTCTTCAGAGAAAATATACACAGCATAATCAGTTTCTTCATCTTTTTCTAAAACAATAACAGTTTACGTTCATGAAGAAAAAAGATACACACAATAACAGTTTTATTTTTCCGCTCTATGTATCCTGTTCTTATCCATATAGTCATCTCTTATACTCTGTTAATTGGGCAATCCACATAGACAAGTCCAAAGAATCCTTCCGTGAGTACACACGATCGGAGACTTCGCCGTTGAATCCTGGAGAGTGACCGTTGGCAGCCCATTTGTACTGTGATTATTATCAGTGGGGGCGAAATCACTTTTTAGGACAATAGCTACGCTACGCCTCGGTTTTCCAGCTAAGTTATTCCAATTTACTGTATTATTTGTCTTGTTAATTTATATATTTTCTAACAATCTAAAAAGTGATTTAATCTATTAACAAGAATACATGTTGTTTTAGTTAGAAACAATGAATTTGAAATGTTAGGATGTTCTGCTAATGTTGTTTCTTATATGTATTAAATCATTCATTGGGGTTAGACTATGTGTTTATTGTTCATATATATGATATATATGAATTTGTTACACAATATGTCATAATTGTATGTTTAAAAGCTAAGATGATCCACTTTGTCAATTTAAAGATTTTAATCATAAAATGAAACAAAATTTATCTTCAGTAATTTGAGATAGTATTCTGGTAGCTAAACCGGAAGCTATAAGCAACAATGACTTCAATTTGGAAGTATGATCATCATGTTGGTTTTCCTTGTGGGATATGGACCTTGTGGCCATTCTAGATGTTCTACTCGTGATGTGGATGTGGCTATGTCTAACGTATAAACTTTAACCTCTCGTGCAGTAGCTTATTCAACTTTAGAGGTGGTCTTGTCAATATTTAAAAAGCAATGTTACTTTCTTGTATGTTTTTTTAATTTCTATTGAGATAGTAGCATGGAGTCAATATTAGGATTGTTATTTGAGATTAATATGACTATAATTAAAAAAATAAAAAAATATAATTGAAACTGAAAAAAAATCCTTAGTTACTTGGTTCTTGTTCAACCTGGGACAACTTATACATTAGTGTTCTCACAAAATCACAGACATAGAAAGATGTTAAAAGGTTAAATTCACCGGCGCAATGATATAAACATGTCAATACAAATTCTATCTAGCAATTGATTTGTACACCGATTATCCAAAACAAGGATTTCTATGCTTCATTATCTCAAAATTAGTGCTACTTGGCTCTGCATAAAATCAGGTGCAATGGATGCTTATTAGTGTTATTCCTATTAAATAGGCCAACAGACGAGCGAAATAAACAACAATAAAAAAATAATAAATAAAAAAATACACGATACATTTTAAAAGGGTAGTGCCGATTAATTTATTGATGGGATCTCTTGGTGTGGTTCTCCATCTGTTTGCCATAATACAGTATCCATTAAAAATTCTAGGCTGACCCTCGTGCCCAAACCCGACCCAGTGACTCGTGGACTGACCCGCCTGACATATTTTTATTTTATTTAATTCTGGAAAATGTTTTATTAATTGTTTAATCATGAAAATCATTTAATCATGGAAATCAATTAATAAATAGTTATTGTGATTATTAAATTCTGGAAATTTAACAGATATTAATTATTGGCATAAAATTAATATTTCCACTGAAGTTTTGGAAAATTAATATATTTTGATAATTTTAGTTAATCTCTAATTTAATTATGCAATAGTTAATTAATTGTGATAATTTGCATGATTTTCAGAAAAATTCCAGAAAATTACAGTAATCTTTAGTGATGATAAGATACTGTTATAAATTTTATGGAAGTATTTTAATGTGTTTATAGCATACTTGGAATATTAATTGAGTAATATTGTCTGTCATTTAATTCCTTTGTTAATATTTTTGAAATATTAATTGGTGGTGCTTGGAATTAAATTACCATATTTTAATAACACATGTACATTTGTTCCTAGTGGGATGATTTAGGTTTTAGTAATTTAATTGAATTATTTCCTAAATTCACGTCCTATGAGCTAAAAGATTAATGGTAAATAATTGAATATTTATATGGATTGTGTTTTCTAAGCCTATGTTTTATTATTTTATGATGGTGAACAATGATGATAATTCTAGATATAATCAAATCTATCTCATTGCTTTTAAAAAAGTTGAAGCAGAAGAAATGTTTATTAAATAAAATTGAGGTTGAAAATTAGTTAGAAAGGAAAAATAGAACACTTAAAGATATGATGAATGTCGTGTTAATTAGCTTTAACTTACCTTCTAATATGTGGGGAGAAGCTTGTCTTTCTGAATAATCAATTTTTAATAGAGTTCCACATAAAAGGATAGACTCTTTATTATGTCAATTATGGAAGGAACATGCGCCTAATTTGGGGTATCTTATAATGTGGGGGTGTCTAGCCAAAGTAGCTATACCAGAATTTAAAAAGAAATAAAATTGGAAATAAAATAATGGTTTGTATTTTTATTGGATATGTTTCAAACAGTGTTGCATTTAGACTTTTGATAATTGAAGATGACCCTAAAACTTATGAAGAAACAATGAAATCATTTGCTGCAATCTTTTGAAAAGATGTCATTAATAGTGAACTAGAACCCATTATCAGTAATAATACATGAGAGCTAGTTATTTTGCCTAAAAGGTGTAAATCTATTGGGTGTTTAAAAAGAAGTTAAAAGCTGACCGGTCTATTGATAATTTTTGGAGCATGTATCAGATGTCAAGCATGTATAAATGTATAATATGAGAAGGATAAAAAATGTATAAAATGCGAATTATACATGAGATATGAAGCATGAGAAATGTGATATATGCATGAGATACAAAGCATGAAAATTGTTATGTGATTATTTCTTTATATGTGGATGATTTGCTGATATTTGGTACTGATGAGAAAGTTGTGAAAACTATTAAAACATTTTTATTCTCTAAATTTGACATAAAAACGAACTTGATTCCTGGCATGAGAATTAATTAAAATGCACATGGTTTGTTTTTATCTTAGTCTCATTATGTGGAAATCTTAAGAAATTTAATTTCTTTAATGAAGAGCCATTAGGAATACCTTATGACTCTAGTGTGTGCATAAAGGGGATTGGTATCTGATAATGATGAAACAAGTTCCACCAGTGGATATGTGTTTATTTTAGGTGGATGAGTTATCTCTTGGAGATCTGATAAACAAATTTGTACTGCTAAATCTACTATGAAATCTGAATTTATTGGATTAGAATTGACAGGTACAGAAGCAGAGTGGCTGAGGAATTTATTGACAGACATACCGTTGTGGCCTAAACCAATTCCTTCTATATCTCTGCATTGTGATTCTCAAGCTACTATTGGATAAGAAATGAACCATTTGTATAATGGGAAATACAGAGACATATTCACTTGAGACATAATATTGAATGAGAATTGATCAGTAAATGGTGTTATTTCCATGGAATTTGTGAGGTCTGAAAAGGCTTACAAAGGGATTAATTAAAAAGAGTGTCCAAGAAACATCTAGAGGGATGGGACTATTGCCAACATCTTGAGTAAGTAATACGCGATGGAAACCCAACCTATGTGATTGGAGATCCCATGAATTGGGTTCAATGGGTAACAACAAGTCACGTAATTACTTAATTATAGCACTACAATTATTTATATCCTTTCTTGTGTGCATGTGGTGCTTACTGACAAATTGTGATAGGATGAATCATTTAGATTCTTAATGAAACTCATAGCCCTAAAGGGTGGTGTATGTCAGTATACACTTGATGAGTTCACCTATATAAAGGTGGAAGTGTAGGCCGCTTCCTATGAGAGTCTTTGGAAAACTCTCTAGAGCCTTTATAAAAATCAGGGATATGTCGCATGGCCTAGAACGCGCCCAACCGCAGACTTGTGTAGATTCAGGATTTTTATATATGTGTGCAAGTTTAATTGTTTGTATCATAGATAATGGGTTCAAGAATATAGTTCACCTATAATCTACAGTCATGAGCTTGTTCTCCACTCTAAGTGTCGATTCAAACCCACAAGGTATCGACGTTATGTATCTAAAATCCATTGCCCTTCTCACTTCTTTTTAATTTTTATTTTTTTGATAATTTTGAATCATGTGGGGGATTGTTGGTTATGCTTCAAACTTATAGTTTTCTGAAAGTTCCACATCAGCTATTTTGGGAACACTCATAGTGTATATTAGTACATTTTCCTATGAGCTTAGTAACTTGATTGTGTAAAAAGGATGGGCTCACGCACATGAGGATGGCTAAGGAATTGGGCTAGGCCAAGCTTGGTTCTTGGACTTTTGGTCCAAAAACCTTAGTGTGTGTGTGTGCGCACGATACGCCTGCGCAGGGAGGCTGCCGATCCAGTCGATTATGTCTTGCGGGTGCACCCGAGTAGCCCGTTGTTTTGCTTAAATCCCTAATTATTATTTCTTTTAATACCCTAGAAGTTATAAGCTTTTATTGGCATTATTTTCCCCAACATAAACCTTATTTATCTCTTGTCGTAACTCCCAAACGTTTCATAACCATTAAAATCTCCAACGTTCCTTATAACAGCTAGTTGTTCTTCAGAGAAAATATACACAGCATAATCAGTTTCTTCATTTTCTTCTAAAACAATAACAATTTATGTTCATGAAGAAAAAAGATACACACAATAACAATTTTATTTTTTCGCTTTGTGTATCATGTTCTTATCCATATAGTCATCTCTTATACCCTGTTAATTGGGCAATCCACATAGACAAGTCCAAAGCCTCCTTCCGTGAGTAAACACGATCGGAGACTTCGCCTTTGAATCTTAGAGAGTGACCGCTGGCAGCCCATTTGTACTGTGATTATTATCTGTGGGGCGAAATTGTAAGACCCCAATTTTTATGAATAAAGATGAATTTTTCAATAAATATCATTTTTGAATATTAAAGTGTGAATTTTTTATAATGTTATAGTTATGGGTAATATTTATAAATTTTTCAAAGTAAACAAGTTGTTATATAATATTCGATTGGTCGGGGAATATTATTGTTGTCGGGGGATATTCGTATGACGACACAATCATTGGTGAACCCCACAACAGAATTATTGTCAGAATTAAAAAACGACAAAATTATCTTTTTACAAAAATAACGGCGAAAGTTTTATCGTTAACTATTGAAATACCCGGTGATAAAAGTACAGTAATACGCGTGGTTGCATAGTAGCACACAGTATTAATTATTGATGCTTACGTAAGAAATCACTCAGTTTTGTTCAATTATTGATACAGTAATTGTTGCGTAGTATCTCACGTTATTTGATTCAATTATTGTCGATATTTTATATATTATTAAATCAATAATTGAGACGATACAGTTATTCATATTATTATTTGCAATATTGACGATGTCTAGAAAGTTCTGTCGAGGAGAGGTTTGGTCACCTAATCGCGCGCCAATAGGAAGAAATCCTTATTGGAAAGCCCCCTCTTTCTTGGGAATGATCTGGTTGTTAAATGTTGTGAGATATAATATTAATGATGAATAATTGTTGAAAGATTAAATATATGTTTATTGAAAATAAAATGATTTATGGTAATATTTATTCAATCTTTGATATAAATAAGAAGTCTGTTATGAGATGTTTGTGGTAAGTTTGGTTTATTCTATGGGGGCCCATATGTCATCATCTAAGAGTCATTTTCGCCAATAGTAATTGCCTTTACAAAACGTCAAACCACTTGCCGTTTCATATTACAGGCATCGAACTAATTGTCGTTTTACATTACATGCGTTGAACTAATTGTAATTTCACATTACAGGCGTCGAACCAATTGTCGTTTCACATTACGGGCGTCAAACCACTTGTTGTTTTACATTACAGGCGTCAAACAACTTTTCTTTTCATATCACCAGTCGTCAAGCCGCTTGCCTTTTCACATTGCAAGGGCTAACCTAGAAATCTTCTATAAATAGAAGCCTAGTTCTTCATTATTTTTCACCTATTCATTCAAGCTATAGAGAGAGAAAGTATAGAGAGAATAAGAGAGAAAGAAGAAGAGTATTCTGTTACTACACTATTGCAGTATCCAATCTCTTACTAAAGTAAGGGGTATTATTTCTTTCATATTCATGAAGAGAGTTATTTCTTTCAATACTCGTAAGGGTTGTTGTTCCATTCTTTATCATTCTATTGGAATAATTTGTCTACGGGGACTACCGCATGCATGGTGAAAACCTGTTGTTATTCCATTCTTTATCATTCTGTTAGAATAACCTATCTACGCGGACTACCGCATGCATGGTGAAATCCTGTTGTTATTCCATTCTTTATTATTCTATGGGGATAACGTGTCTACGCGGACTACCGCATGTCTAGTGAATAACCTTTCGTATTCATTTGGTATTAAATTATGGAAAGGATCTATCTATGAGGACTACCGCATGACAATTGAAAATCCATTTGCAGTTTCGTATATTGTTCATTTCAGATTCCTAACTCTAAACTTACTATGGTAAGTATTGCTTCTATAATTCCTGAAATGATCAAAAAATTCTTTGATATTTGCGCTTCATCCAGTATCTTTTCATGGAAATATTATTCTGAGAAGTCTTGATAAGTTTTAACCTTTTCATACCAGGGTACTATTCATGATAAAAATTGATTTCTTTTATGTCTAAATCATTTTTGATTCGATATTATTCTTGAATTTTACTCCACAAAGCAGTATCATGTTGACAATTTGGATGTTATTGAACTCTTATATCATTGTCATCATCCTCATGTTTATATGATTATGAAATTCATCTTTGGCCCATAGTGCATAGATGGACTGTTGATTGGTATGGTTCTGACCAGGAATCATTCGGTATAATCATGACATGTAATGTTACAAATGATCTTGTAAAAGTCCTCATTGGCCCGTAGTGCATTGATGGACAGGTGTTGAGATGAACATGACTGATTGTGATAATAATGAATATCCTTGGCCCGTAGTGCATGGATAAATCAGTGATGTGGATTATATATTAAGCTGAGTCTCAGTGATAAAATTCATGAAAAACCTTTTAAATCATAGAAGATAGTAGATATCATGCTCTACTTGACACTTCTAATGGATTGCTTGTTCTGCTGCAGTTAAACTTGATGTTCATTATATTTTATCAGTTTAACATTGTTGAAGGCTAACAATAATTTATTCTGCATTATCTTAGTCATAATATTTCTTATTGGGCTAGTTGAGCTCACCCCTTTGCTTTCATTATTCTCTTCAGGAAATGAGAATATAGCTGGGACTAGTCGGGGAACGGAGTGACGGTCTAGATGTTTTGCATTAGTAGTCCTCACTATTCTGTAAAATAATGTGATAATAAATGTATTGAGGACTTATTTTGAGTTTAAATACTGTCTAGAAGACAATATTTGTATTAAAACTCACAGCTCATGTTGTATATTTAAGTTCATATTTGTATTATGTACCATGTATTTGGCAACTCAGAATGGGTATGTAAACCTATTTTGGGGGTATCACAATTGGTATCAAAGCTTAGGGATATGTTCCCTGGCTAAGATGTGAGACTAAAACTAGGAGGGGAGAGGCGGGTAATTCCTTTGCTAGTATATATGAACTACCTAAGCTTATTTTGTGACGCACCCAAAATAGGTATACATTACCCATCTTGAGTCACCAATTACATGATACAAAATTCAAATACAACTTAATTATACAACAGTCGTGTAAAATACGACAAAACATATGCTGTGAGTTTTAATACAAACATTGTCATCTAGACAATATCCACACTCAATTGAGTGCTCATTACATTTATTATCACACTATTTAACAGAATAGTGAGGACTACTAATGCTATTATCTGGACCGTCACTCCGTTCCCCAACTCGTCCCAGCAATATTTTCATTACCTAGAGAGAACAGTGAAAGAAAGGGTGAGCTCAACTAGCCCAGTAAGAAATATTATGACTAAAGATGATGCAGAATAAATTATCATTAGTCTTCAACAATGTTAAACTGATAAAATACAATAGACATCAAGTTTAACTACAACGGAACAAGCAATCCATTAGAAGAGTCAAGTAGAGAATAAAATCTACTATCTTCTATGATTTAAAAGGTTTTTCATCACTTTTATCGCTGAGACTCAGCTCAATAAATAATCCACATCATCAAATCATCCCTGCAGTACAGGCCAAGGATATTCTTTAGTATCACGACCACGAATTATCCATGCACTAAGGGCCAAAGATAATCGTGCTTTCATCAACGGTCCTGATCATGCCATAAAACAATTCATCTTTGCACCCTTGGCCGAAGAGAATCCATAGCCATAATCATACCAAAAACTATCCATCAATGCACTACGGGCCAATGAGGACTTTTTGCACATCATTTGTAACATTACGGTCATGATTATATCGAATAATCCCTGGTCATAATCATACCAAGTCCATCTATGCACTACAGGCCACAGATGACTTTCAACATAATATAAACATGAGGATGATGACAATGACATAATAATTCAATAAAACAAGTTCAAGAATTAATTTATCCAGGAACCAATGACGTCCAAATTGTCAACATGATACTTCTTTGTAGAGTAAAATTCAAGAATGCTCAGAAGAATATTTCCATGAAAAGATACTGGATGAAGCGCAAATATTTAGGATATTCCACTAATTTCATGGAGTATAGAAGTCAAAACTTTAACCAACTGAGTATAATAAAGAATAGAATAACAAAAGAAATCATCATATATGCGGTACTTCGCATAGACAGGTTATTCTAACAGAATAATAAATAACAGAATCAGGTCACGCGTAATACGCACCGACGGGAAATTCCAACAGAATAATAAAGAATGGAATAACAACAGAAATCATCATGCATGCGGTACGTCGCATAGACAGGTTATTCCAACAGAATAATAAATAAAGAAACCAGGTCAGGCGAAATTCGCACCGACAAGAAGTTCCAACAGAATAATAAAGAATGGAATAACAAAAGAAATCACCATGCATGCGGTACTTCGCATAGACAGGTTATTCCAACAGAATAATAAATAACGGAACCAGGTCCAACGTAAAACGCACAGACAGGATATTCTAACAGAATAATAAAGAATGGATTAATTGAAGAATTTCACCATGTATGCGGTACTTCGCATAGACAGGATATTCCAACAGAATAATAAAGAATGGAATAACAGAAGAATTTCACCAAGTATAGGGTTGCCCACGTATACAAGTTATTCCAATAGAATATAAAGAATGGAATAACATAAGTTCTCTTCATGAATACAAAAGAAATAATACCCCTTACCTTAAGAAGAATAGTATTGAATGTAGGAGTAGTGAAGTAGCAGAATACTTTTCTTCTTTCTCTCTATAATTTCTCTCTCTAGAGTTTCAGTGAATTCGTAAGAAATAATGAAGGAATGAGCTTCTATTTATAGAAGAATGGACTGCATAGTAACTAATTCATGAATGCTCCAGATTGATTTACTTTTAATCGGACGGTCCATATTTAAAGCAAAATATTTTAAATAAAATATAATATATTCTATTTATAATCTAATAAAACGAATAACTTTATAAAAGTATTCTGTTTTATATAAAAGATTTTACTATGCAAAACACTATGCAGGCACTATGCAACACTATGCATAATAAAATATAATATATTTTATTTATAGAATAACTTTATAAAAGTATTCTGTTTTATATAAAAAGATTTTACTATGCAAAATACTATACATAATAGAATATAATATATTCTATTTATAGAATAACTTTATAAAAGTATTCTGTTTTATATAAAAAGTTTTTCTGTTTTATTACATTAATAATACAAATAAAACAAAACTGAGTGACTTATCACATAAGCATTAATAATCAATATCGTGTGCTACTATTCAACCACGCGTATTACTGTACTTTTACTACCGAGTAGTTCAACAGTATTAACGATAAAACTTCCGTCGTTATTTTCATAAAATATTTTTGTCGTTTTCTCAATCTGATAATAATTCCGTTGCGGGGTCCACCAATGATTGTGCCGTTGTACGAATAGTCCCTGTTAAAATGAATATTTATAGCACCCCCGAATCCTCGCAGATCTGGTTCGCTATTTCTATAACTGTTGCGGAAGATATAAACATAAATTATTTATACATTAAACATTATACACTATCCTCAAGGTCGAGTAACCATAACTTATACACATTTCATAACTTTTCTGACACGTGATATTATCATCACACAAGACTATTACAAATCTAATCACGCATATTAACTCTAAGCTGGAACTGTCTTTAACTTTCCTTGTATCCTAAGCATTCTTCTTTATCTGCAATGTTTTATCATGTTATAGCAAGGGTGAGCATGAAAGTTGCCCATCAAGTTTAAATACAATTTAAGGATATATCATGATTGAAAGAGTCTGAATAATAAACTGGATATAATTCACAATGTAGTTGTGAATTACCATGAACAAACCTTTGACTGAACAAGTATTAAACATGAAAAATATATATCTGTACCAACTGGTAATGAAGGTGATCAGCCTTTCATACCTGACTTATATATACAAGATGTATAGAGTATAATTCTACATGGTAATCAGTAACGATTAACCATAATCATATCTGAATGAAACACTCTTAGTAGAGTTAAGAAAAACAAACTTGTCTGCACCGTTGATTATCGTTACGAAATATAACTTAGCTTTATCCGAAGAACTAATATAGATAATAAAGATCTCCAAATATTAGAATAATATCATCACAGTATAAAATAATCTAAACACATTATCACATAATCCTATCAGTCTATACAACACATATGACTTAACATCAAATCAGACTATTTAAGTCTGAGTTGAAACCAACACAATTCAATCATCCCGACGGTCTAATCGGACAAATATCAAGTTTAAGTTTAATTACACTCTGCCTAAACAATTAACAATAATCTTAGATAATTATATTATCAGTCAAAACAATTTTCAAAGACTTGAAATAATTTTCAAAAAATTAATATCATTTATCAACATTTTTCAATCATTTATATCGTATTTAAATGAATTAAATATCACATAATTCCTTAATCATTAATATTTATTTATCATTAAATATTAACGAAAATCATAACATAATATTATAATATAATATATCAAAGTATTTTTAATATCTTAAAATCATATTTATATGATTTTTAAACAGATAAATCAATTATCCGATAATTGCTATAATATTAGAATATTAATATTTTCATGACTAAATATCAAAAGTTATATTTTATAACTTAAAATATTTTTATAACACTTAAATCATTTTTAAATGATTTTTTTAAAACATTAATTCTATTTTCCATAATATAAATATTAAATAAATAATTACCATTAATAATAAATTATTAATTAAATTCATCACTAAATATTAAAAGTCATCAAAAATAACTTAAAATATTTTATAACACTATAATATAATTTTTCATGATTTTTCATGAATTAAAACTATTTTTAATTAATTTATTTAATATTAAAATTAAATAAATAAATACTTTTTATTTTCTAAAAATATTAAATATTTTTGAAATATATAGAAAATAATTAAAAACTATTTTTTGGACTTTAAAATAATTTTTCAAAATTTTATATGTATTTTTAATAATTTAAAACTATTTAATTCTAATTATTTAATAAAATATTAATTTTAGAAAATAAACTGTCACTAAAGGGCCCTATAGCGACAGAACATTTGCTATAGGTGTTCTTGAGTGTTCTTTAGCCTGCCCAGAAACATATGTCAGACGCTAAGGTGTTAAGTTTGACCACAATTAATTTCGTGATCATAAGGTTTCTGAGAAGTCTAAAACATTAATCTTGTAGTATGTATGTAATACTACATATAAAAACAAATATCATGGCTAAACAACATCAAATCTATGAGTTATTAACCCCCAAAATGTCTGACAACACCGTTCTTCAATTTCTGGGTTTTCCAGAAATTGAAGAACAGTCGAGGTACCTATTTTAGATCCTTATAATTTGCAATCTGTGAAGTGTTTCTGTGATCTAATGGTTCAGTCTTGTAGTGGAGATGTCAGGCTACAATAATATATAAATAGGTCGGTCTAACAACAACAGGTACACAAGATTAAAGCTGGTCAAAGTGAAGGCCAAGAACTGTTCTTGAAGATCTGGGTTTCCCCAAAAATCTTCATCCTGCGTGATGGTCAACCAAGGTTTGACCATGAATTTCTCCGATTCTAGTACAGATCTAGGTGATCTAAAAGCATATGCTTGTAGTCCATATGACAGAGTACAACATAAATACAACAACTTATCCAAAACACTAACATACTGCGAGATCTAGAGCCTGCAAAAGTTGTCAGAAACCATCTGGGCAAATCTGGGTTGCCCAGATTCCAGATTCCGTGGTCGGTCAAAGGGTTTTGACAGCTCATAACTTTCGATCTAAACATGCTATGACTCTGATTCAAGTTTCAGAACAAAGAACACATGACATACTATGGATTCATAACATAAAACACCATAAACAATTAACAGAGACAGATCTAGACGATCTGACATTTGCTTGTCAGAGCTTTCTGGAAATCTGGAGATTTTTCTGGGTTTTCCAGAAATTGGTTTTGTGTTCGGTCAACCATGTTTGACTGCTTATATCTTGAGATCTAGACATGGTATGGATGTGATTCCACTTCCAGTATACTTTCCTTATGGCAAAGAACAAGTCTATAACTTAAAACACAACAAATACTTAAATACACGGATCTATGGGTCCTGACATTAGGCTGTCAGACCATCTTTTGAAATTTTTCTAGATTTACAAAAACTCATATTTTGAGCATCCAGATGTTATGGATCTGGGATTTAACAACCCAGATCACTTATTAACACTCTCTAACACAACTTTGAACAACAAATCATAACATCTAACATCAAATCTAAGGATTTCGAAATTTAGGGTTTATACCTATATTTTGAGCTTGATCTTGATTCTGATTTTGATGTTTGTTCTTGGCAAATTAAAGGCTGACATTGGTTTTGTTTCTCACTCAATTTCACTCCCCATTCCCGAATTTTAGAGAGAGAAGGTCTAGGGAAAAATGAAAACTTAAGTGGCCATTTCTCTCTCTTTAAACTATTTATAGAATGATGCAATGTCTAGGGCTGATCATTTGATCAATTGTGGGCTGATTAAAGGTTGTTTTCTAGACCATGTGGCTAGCTGGAGTTGGTCACCCACTCCTTACTAGGGCTAGATCTACACTCCACCTTATTAAGATAATATAAAGGGCACTTTGGTCATTTGGTTCATAAAGTGCAAGGCAACTTGGTAATTTCCCATAATCATTAGGTTTCAACCCTTAGGGTTTGACCCTTAGGGTTTAGGATTTAACCCTTTACGTTTTGACAAATTGATTTCTAATAATTCCAATTTAGGTTTCAAAAATAGAAATTTAATATTTTCTAAATTGCAATTAGGATTCTATAATTATAACAAGATTTCCAAAATCACGAAATTCAATCTTGCTAATGAGGATTATTAATTCTTAATTAAAAATTCTAATTTAGCCATTAGGGTCAAAATTATACATTAGGGTTTACAGAAAATAGAAAAAGAATACTTCTAATTTAGAAATTAGATTTCCTAATTAGATCATGGTTTTCTTATAACTTGAAAATTAGGATTAATGTTTCCTAATTAACATTAAAGTTATTAAACTAACAAACAGGTTTTCCCTAATTATAAATTAGGGTTTCCATAGCCGATAATAGGGTTTTCTAATAAGCAATTAGGGTTTCAAGTAATTCATTAGGTTTTTCCTAATAAATTTATAATTAACGACGTTTTAAACTTATTCATAGCATATGCATTCTTGATCTAGGGTTTTCAAATACCGAATTAGGGTTTCGGACTCCCGGTACTGAAACTAAGGTTTCTAGAACCAGTTTCTAGGGTTTCTTATCAGACGTTTGGGTTTTCTAACATAAAGTTGTCATTCTTAATAATATTAGGGTTTGACACTGATAAGATTTATCTGGTCAACCCTTGACCCTTAACCACATACTATGCACACACAATACCATATTCACGGAACATAAACACATATACACTTAGTCCTGAATAATTCGCCTAAATCCTTTATAGAATTTTGAAACCCTCAAAATTCCTTCCCAATAACATCAAACGCATACACTTATTTTCTGTCTAGGTCTATTATATGACCTTAAATCAATCATTTAAGATTTTAATAAATTGTCTAAATTCTCGGGTTGTCACATTCACCCTTCCTTATAAGAACTTCGTCCCTGAAATTCATCTTACACCTAACACCGTGCACCTTACCCCATTCACACATATCACATGCTACCCAATACACCACTCACAAGAGTAAAAGGTTTCTAATTGTACTGAGGGGTCATATAGACCATGAACTACTGAGGTTTATAGGTATTACTACCTGCTACCTATTTCCATTAAGAAAAAGGTAATCTACCCCTTACAAAGGTTAACAGTAGGTTTACAATCACGAAGAAGGTAAACTACCGATGCTAGTACTTTAGGTATTTAGCCTATTGTACTCTTACGTCATGCATAACGTATTAATATGTTTAGCGAATATTTACGCTATCAGATTGGATTATTTATCCAAACAACATTGTTCACCTCAGTCTTATCATAGGATTCCGCACCAAAACAATTTGGTTCGGGAAATTTCTTTCAATGAACACTTAGAGTTTTCATAACATTAGTCTAGCTGAATCAAAGAGCATAAACTCATATCAATAATTTAATTCAATCGAACTATTTAGGTGTAGCCAAACCCCGTTGGAAAATTAAACTTTTTGAAAACATTTTTGAAAATGACGTCATGATGTCGTACTGTATTAACAGTCCGTTTGAGGATGCCGTCATTGTATGACTTTGTCATAACATATCATACAATAGTGGAACAGTGACTTTAGGTCAAATTCACACTAAGTATTCCTGTATTTACAACTCCATCACCTTTTTACCATATCTGCACCAGGTTTCATGGTACACAAGTGATAAATAAAATAAATTTTGATATTTCAAATCATTTGCGTCTAGCCGAAATAAGTAGCATAGACTATACTTTAAACCGTTTCAAAAATGGTTACGAGTCTACATTTTTTTTAAGGCACATAGTGCGCATTTAGCTTGATGTCAAAATTTCGAAGTTTAGCATTGCTAGGAGTTTAGGAAAACCTAATGCCTCCACTAATAATCATTTGCTTAACGCTCTATCTGTTCCTGAAATTCTTAACACTCCATTCACACACAACAATACCCAGTTCATAAAACCATACTTATGAGTTCATAACCTGGCCACAATTATATGAGTTTAAGAACTTACCCTAGTCTGACCTTTGGCGTCCATTCGCTAAGGGTTCATAAACTTTTCATATAACTATAAATCAATAATGTCACATAAGTATGAGTTTTAAGAACTCGTACTTAACCCTATATTCTCTACCTATGACCTATCTATTTGTTATACACATGAGAAAGGAATCACCCTCTTAATATGCATATAGTAAATAGCGTGACACAACATTTCAATGATTATCAATGTTAGAAACTAAGTAGTTTCTACACCAAGTACAATTCAACTCCCATACGAAGAATAATACAACTCAGCCGCCAACATGAGTCCTCATTGAAATCCCCACCTAATCTTAACCCCCTTCTCAATACGAATTTCATTTAATCCGTATTCATAATTCTTTCCTGAATCTGTACCATTCACACAACAATCTTGCTTTAAGCATTCCAATCATCAGATTGATTCTAATCCCAAACTATCACCTTGTCAGATCACGGGGTGATCTCATCGTATATATTATGATTCATTTATATATCTTGATTGTTTTGTTTTACGATCTCCTATCACTGTACTTTTAGTCTTTTAGACTTTATATATTCATCACTACTGTTCACCTTTATTACCAGAGTTAGGGAACTCCGTATCATTATAACTCTCCGAGATTCGTCTTTAAATCTTACCGACATACTAACTCTTTGTGAGTTAGATCTTATCCTAATCACTGCAGTTATTAGACTAAGGTAACTCTACCCTAGGTTTATAACCAACCGCTTTGATAACAAATGTAGCGCCCCCGAATCACCGCGGATCCAGTTCATTATTTCTATAACTGTTGCGGAAGATATAAACAAAAATTGTTTATACATTAAACATTATACACTATCCCCAAGGTCGAGTAACCATAACTTATACACATTTCATAACTTTTCTGACACATGATATTATCATCATACAAGACTATTACAAATCTAATCGCGTATATTAACTCTAAGCTGGAAGTGTCTTTAACTTTCCTTGTATCCGAAGCATTCGTCTTTATCTGTAATGTTTTATCATGATATAGCAAGGGTGAGTATGAAAGTTGCCCAGCAAGTTTAAATACAATTTAAGGATATATCATGATTGAAAGAGTCTGAATAATAAGCTGGCTATAATTCACAATGTAGTTGTGAATTAGCATGAACAAACCTTTGACTGAACAAGTATTAAACATGAACAATTTATATATGTACCAACTGGTAATGAAGGTGATCAGCCTTTCATACCTGACTTATACATACAAGATGTACAGAGTACAATTCTATATTGTAACCATTAACGATTAACCATAAGCATATCTGAATGAAACACTCTTAGTAGAGTTAAGAAAAACAAACTTGTCTGCACCGTTGATTATCGTTACGAAATATAACTTAGCTTTATCCGAAGACCTAATATAGATAATACAGATCTCCAAATATTAGAATAATATCATCACAGTATAAAATAATTTAAACACATCATCACATAATCCTATCAGTCTATACAACACATAAGACTTAACATCAAATCAGACTATTTAAGTCTGAGTTGAAACCGACACAATTCAATCATCCCAACGGTCTAATCGGACAAATATCAAGTTTATGTTCAATTACACTCTGCCTAAACAATTAACAATAATCTTAGATAATTATATTATCAGTCAAAACAATTTTCAAAGACTTGCAATAATTTTCAAATAATTAATATCATTTATCAACATTTTTCAATCATTTATATCGTATTTAAATGAATTAAATACCACATAATTCCTTAATCATTAATATTTATTTATTATTAAATATTAATGAAAATCATAACATAATATTATAATATATTATATTATATCAAAGTATTTTTAATACCTTAAAATCATATTTATATGATTTTTAAACAGATAGATCAATTATCCGATAATTGCTATAATATTAGAATATTAATATTTTTATGACTAAATATCAAAAGTTATATTTTATAACTTAAAATATTTTTATAACACTTCAATCATTTTTAAATGATTTTTTAAAATATTAATTATATATTTCCATAATATAATAATTAAATAAATAATTACCATTAATAATAAATTATTAATGAAATTCATCACTAAATCTTAAAAGTCAAAAAAATAACTTAAAATATTTTCTAACACCATAATATAATTTTTCATGATTTTTCATGAATTAAAACTATTTTTAATTAATTTATTTAATATTAAAATTAAATAAATAAATACCTTTTATATTCCAAAAATATTAAATATTTTTGAAATATACACAAAATAATTAAAAACTATTTTTCAGACCTTAAAATAATTTTTCATAATTTAATATATATTTTTAATAATTTAAAACTATTTAATTCTAATTATTTAATAAAATATTAATTTTAGAAAATAAATTGTCACTAAAGGACCCTATAGCGACAGGAACGTCGCTATAGGTGTTCTTGAGTATTCTTGAGCCTGCCCAGAAACACATGTCAGACGCTAAGGTGCTAAGTTTGACCGCAATTAATTTCGTGATCATAAGGTTTCTGAGAAGTCTAAAACATTAATCTTGTAGTTTGTATGTAATATTACACTTAAAAACAAATATCATGGCTAAACAACATCAAATCTATGAGTTATTAGCCCCCAAAATGTCTGACAACACCGTTCTTCAATTTCTGGGTTTTCCAGAAATTGAAGAACATTTGAGGTACCTATTTTAGATCCTTATAATTTGCAATCTATGAAGTGTTTCTGTGATCTAATGGTTCAGTCTTGTAGGGGAGATGTCAGGCTACAATAATATATAAATAGGTTGGTCTAACAACAACAGGTACACAAGATTAAAGTTGGTCAAAGTGAAGGCCAAGAACTGTTCTTGAAGATCTGGGTTTCCCCAGAAATCTTCATCCTGCGTGATGGTCAACCATGGTTTGACCATGAATTTCTCCGATTCTGGTACAGATCTGGGTGATCTAAAAGCATATGCTTGTAGTCCATATGACAGAGAACAACATAAATACAACAACTTGTCCAAAACACTAACATACTGCGAGATCTAGAGCCTGCAAAAGTTGTCAGAAACCATCTGGGCAAATCTGGGTTGCCCAAATTCCAGATTCCGTGGTCGGTCAAAGGGTTTTGACTGCTCATAACTTTCGATCTAAACATGCTATGACTCTTATTCAAGTTTCAGAACAAAGAACACATGACATAATATGGATTCATAACATAAAACACCATAAACAATTAACAGAGACAGATCTAGAAGATCTGACATTTGCTTGTCAGAGCTTTCTGGAAATCTGGAGATTTTTCTGGGTTTTCCAGAAATTGGTTTTGTGTTCGGTCAACCATGTTTGACTGCTTATATCTTGAGATCTAGACATGGTATGGATGTGATTCCACTTCCAGTATACTCTCCTTATGGCAAAGAACAAGTCTATAACTTAAAACACAACAAATACTTAAATACATGGATCTATGGGTCCTGACATTAGGCTGTCAGACCATCTTTTGAAATTTTTCTAGATTTATAAAAACTCATATTTTGAGCATCTAGATGTTATGGATCTGGGATTTAACAACCCAGATCACTTATTAACACTCCCTAACACAACTTTGAACAACAAATCATAACATCTAACATCAAATCTAAGGATTTCAAAATTTAGGGTTTATACCTATTTTTTTGAGCTTCATCTTGATTCTGACTTTGATGTTTGTTCTTGGCAAGTTAAAGGCTGACATTGGTTTTGTTTCTCACTCAATTTCTCTCCCCATCCCCAAATTTTAGAGAAAGAAGGTCTAGGGAAAAATGAAAACTTATATGGCCCTTTCTCTCTCTTTAATCTATTTATAGAATGACGCAATGTCTAGGGCTGATCATTTGATCAGTTGTGGGCTGATTAAAGGTTGCTTTCTAGACCATGTGGCTAGCTAGAGTTGGTCACCCACTCCTTACTAGGGCTAGATCTACACTCCACCTTATTAAAATAATATAAAGGGCACTTTGGTCATTTGGTTCATAAAGTGCAAGGCAACTTAGTAATTTCCCATAATCATTAGGGTTTGACCCTTAGGGTTTAGGATTTAACCCTTTAGGTTTTGACAAATTGATTTCTAATAATTCTAATTTAGGTTTCAAAAATAGAAATTTAATATTTTCTAAATTGCAATTAGGGTTCTATAATTATAACATGATTTCCAAAATCATGAAATTCAATCTTGCTAATGAGGATTATTAACTCTTAATTAAAATTACTAATTTAGCAATTAGGGTCAAAATTATACGTTAGGGTTTACAGAAAATAGAAAAAGAATACTTCTAATTTAGAAATTAGATTTCCTAATTAGATCAGAGTTTTCTTATAACTTGAAAATTAGGATTAATGTTTCCTAATTAACATTAAAGTTATTAAACTAACAAACAGGTTTTCCCTAATTATAAATTAGGCTTTCAGTAGCCGATAATAGGGTTTTCTAATAAGCAATTAGGGTTTCAAGTAATTTATTAGGGTTTTCCTAATAAATTTATAATTAACGACGTTCTAAACTTATTCATAGCATTTGCATTCCTGATCTAGGGTTTCCAAATACCGAATTAGGGTTTCGAACTCCGGGTATTGAAACTAGGGTTTCCAGAACCAGTTTTTAGGGTTTCTTATCAGACGTTTGGGTTTTCTAACATAACGTTGTCGTTCTTAATAATATTAGGGTTTGACACTGATAAAATTTATCTAGTCAACCCTTGACCCTTAACCACATACTATGCACACATAATACCATATTCACAGAACATAAACACATATACACTTAGTTCTGAATAATTCGCCTAAATCCTTCACAGAATTTTGAAACCCTCAAAATTCCTTCCCAATAACATCAAGCGCATACACTTATTTTCTGTCTAGGTCTATTATATGACCTTAAATCAATCATTTAAGATTTTAATAAATTGTCTAAATTCTCGGGTTGGCACAATATTCCCCGACCAATCGAATATTATATAACAACTTATATACTTTGTAAAATTTATAAATATTACTCACAACTATAACATTATCTCAAATTCACACCATAATATTCAAAAAAATATTTCGAGAAAATTAAATCTTTATTCGTAAAATTTGGCATTTTATAATCTCCCCTTCTTATGAAATTTCGCCATCAAAATTTACATACGTACCTGGTATGCCGAACAGATGAGGACACTTCGTCGAATTCTAACTCTTGAGGTATAACCTTTGAGTGTTGAATGCATTCCAGGATTTCAATAGGTACATCTTTATACATTAAATTATCTGTTATCTCGTCCGGTTCTAAATCAATAATGTGGTTCGGGTCATCCACATATTTATGTAACATCGATACGTGAAGAACGTTATGAACACACGACATACTTGGTGGTAAAACGAGTCTATAAGCCACAGTTCCTACTCGATCTAGGATTTCAAATGGGCCAATTAAATCGAGGGTTGAGATTTCGGGAACTCTTGCTATTTAAAATAACGCCCCTTTGAACCTTCTTCTTCGTGTTCATCAGCTCCGGGTGCGTAGCTTGAGCGGGTTTAACTTTATTGATTAAAGTCGATTCTACTAATATATTGGTTATCTTCACGTGGGTTCATATATTCGCACTTGTAACCGCATACGATCTTCTGCTCAACGCGTCAGCTACCACATTCGCTCTTCCACAATAATATTGAATGGTATAATCGTAATTATCAACAGCTCGAGCCAACATCTTTGGCGCATGCTACGTTCATTTTAGTTAAAGAAATATTTAAGGGTTTTAGAAATGAGGTTTTGTACTGGGGTCAGTACAAAATTCGATTTCACGCTCTAGGAGTAGGCTAAGTGTTGGCTAAAATCTATATACGCACAACACGCAAGTATACGTGGTCAACAAGTAATAAAGTGATAAGTTGAGTATCGTTCCCACAGAGAATTATTTAATAAAAATCACCAAGTACTAACCCGTAACCAACTCAATCTTATTTAAACGAATGAATTACAAACTATATAAATTAACTACTAATCCACTAATTAAATTAAGACTATGGAGATTTAAGATCACAACTTCACTTATTGCTTCATTTAAGTTAACACACTTCTCATCAATTATTCTCTATCCTGAATTGTTAATCAAGAACACTAGAGTAGTATTAACCACCTCTCGATGCACTAATACCGTATTAACGTCAATCCACAATTAAGATAGAAATTCGTTAAACACCTTAATCAACTAACCCACTATATCTCTATGTGAATTACAATTGAAGAAGGTTGAAGAATAAGTTCTCTACCCGATTACATGCGATGTCAAGCATATCTCTACCTTAACACTCATCAAGTTTAAGCTATTAACAAAATCCTGAACACATGCTATCATGATTAGATCTAAATCTATACTTCATCTCTCGAGTTCATATAGATTATCACGGTAATTGATGGCCAATCAATTAAATAATTAAGTCCAAATCACAATAGACAATCCTCTAGATAGAATATAATAATTGATAACGAAGCATATTAAAATAAACTACACAATAAGATCCATTGTAATCTCAAACAAAGAATTAGTTCATGATTATTGAAATAAAACTAAGAATCCACAATTCAATACACATTAAAAGATAAAGATAGAAGAAGTTGAGAAGATATAATCTATTGTCAGTAGATTTGACACTCCCTTCTTGCTCCTACTTCAAATCTTCAATGGTCTTCAAGTTGCTTCAATCTCCAAATCTCATTAGAACTAGTGTTTTTCTCTAATTTACTCTAATCTAATTTAATAGAATGCTCTCTAATCTCCTAATAATCTCCTCTTCATCCCCCCTAATCTATGTTATTCCCCTCCTTTTATAAGTCTTTGTACATGTCTTTAAGTCCTCTTGGAAGTCCTTGAATCAAACAACTTGAAACAATCCTTTTCGGACTCAAATTCGGACAAAATCTCTTCACTTCCGCGTATACCCAGCCCCGGCTGGGTATTTTCTTTGAAACTATCCAGCCCCGGCTGGATAGCAATCTGCTAAAGCTCACAGGTACCCAGCCCCGGCTGGGTACTAAGCACAAAAACGCCCAGCCCCGGCTGGGTACCAATCTGCCAAAACGATTTTCTGCTGGAACCTCCTCTGCTAAAACTGCCATAACTTCTAAACCGAGAGGAGTTACGAGGCCCGCGACCTATCAAATCGAAGCTATCGACGAGATCTACAACTTTCATTCTTTGAGCTTTGAGAAATAACGAACGCATGATAGTCGAAATTGAACTGGAAGTGACTGCTATGAAAATCACCACCCAAAACGGTGAAGTTCAACGTCCGTCGGTAGAAATGTCATAACTCTTTCATCCGAACTCCGATTTGAATGATTCAAGATGTTCCGGAAAGCTAAGAAAACGCTCTACAATATAGTCCAAGCTCCAAGCCAAGAACATGAAATGAACATAAAATTATAAACGATGTCCGGCTTGCTTTTGTTTGCATTTTCCGTGCTTTTCCTTCCCAATACTCGCTCACATCGCTTCCAAACGTATAACCTACAAAACGAACACAAAATGCATGAAAAGTAACTAAGACACATGAATAAAAGCAACTAATTCAAGTAAAAGATACCGAATAAGTAGGTATAAAACCTACTTATCAAATACCCCCAAACTTAAACCTTTGCTTGTCCTCAAGCAACACAACATAATGCAATGCAATGCAATGGAATGCAACTAATCTATATGCCTACGAATCCAGCAGTATTAATAAACACAAATCTATTCACTCGGCCTTAGAGCAATCAAGCAAACACGATAATACTTCATATCAAAACCAATCAATAATTTCCTAATTAATCATCAAGTCTTAAACTGTTATCACTGATATAGTGCGTGTGTGCTCAACAACAATGTTAACTGATATAAAATCAAATTTAACACATAACAAGTCTCTTCAAAGGCATCATACAGTGTAAACTTAAGAAATCCAAAAATAAGCTAGATCCAACTAAAATCAAACAATTACCAATATCGAGGGTTAACATGGGATACTTATGCTTTATTTTCATCTACGGGGGCTTTTTGCTCTTTTCCCGTTTTATTCTTTTTTTTTTTTTCTTTTTTTTACTTTTTAACCATGACTGTGCAATGTCTCATTCCATTAGGCTAACAGTGCTACCCCTTAGCGAGCTTTCGACCAACGACTCCCAGACCATATAAGACCTTAGGGCGCTAGGTTTTAAGATACCCCTTCGGGCGTACTTGCTCAAGTAACAAAGGCCCCGAAATAAAACTAGTCACGATATATTTTTTCATTTTTTTTTTCTTTTCTTTTTTTTTTTGAAGCTTATATATCCCAATTTTTTTTCTCGAACTTAAGTTTTTATCGAACTTTAGTCATCACTACTTATTCTTCTCATTCTTTCATTCAAACTAGCATTATCCTTTAGAGTCACATTATGTATCAATTTAAACTCAATCAATCAACAAGTTGTTTTTATTGTGCTATCCTTATTATACCAGTTTCAAACAGAAAAAGATTCAATTCCTAACAAGAAATCACATCAAAGCTCTAATAGTCAGTACGCTACTTGTCTACTCGATCCCAATCTCATCATTGGCCAAAACAAACTGTAAATATCAAACAGCTGGACTCATGCAAGATAAACATAGTAACTAACTATTATTTTTTTTGAATTTTTGAATTTTTGAATTTTGATTTTTTTTTTTTTTAATAATGAACCTAAACTAAATTAACAACGTATGCAAAATAACATAACATACACATGAAACTAAACATGCAATAATGAACTAAACTAAACTCCCCCAAACTTAGCAATTACAATGTCCTCATTGTAAGAATATAGCGATAAATAGAAGAGAACTTCCCTGTAATCAGCTAAGCGTGAGTTAATGGTGGCGATGGCGGCGACGATCATTTTGCTATCCATTGGACCTCCAACACCTGCAATGAAGAGAGACAACATGGATTAGATTATAAGAGAGCTTAATAAGAAAATTAATTCCTATCTACTAAATAAACTAGTGAAGCATATAAATATAAATATTCCTGGGTTGCCTCCCAGTCAGCGCTTGATTTATAGTCTTTCAGCCTGACTTTGTCTGGTCAATGCTATCCAATTCCTCTTCGAAAGTTGAGGAACCCTCCATCCATCGGAAATAATATAGCTTTTGGTAGGTTCCCATTTATGATAGCCATTGCATCAAAGTCACCTAGCATGCTCTGGTTTGGTATGATCTGAACCAAGAACTCCCCACAGCTAGGTGTTTTCTCCATTGTGTATGTGATCACTTTGGGGCATGGAAGCTTGTCACACACAATGTGCTCTTTGTCTATCTTCTCTTTCTCTTCCCACCATGGATTAAAAATTGTACTCACTCTTATGTCAACAAAAGTTTCGCCGACGACATGACTACCAAGCGGGCACGGTTTAGCAAATCTAACTGGACCCTTGATCTTTGGCGGAGAAGGAACTTGGGGCACTAATAACATCGGCTCATCCTCGTTGGTACTCATAGTTAGTTCTTCACCGACCTTATTTTTATTATCCCCACTTGTCTCCTCTTTTTCAACATCTCGTGTCTCATCCAGTTGTAGATTTAGCTCGGGCACTTCATCAATCTCGGAATCCTCATCATAACACCGATTGTTTTGAGGACAGTTGTTCAAGGCTTTGAGTATTTGATCCACATGGTTCTGCAGATTTTGCATTGATATCTCTTGATCAATCCTCCTCTCCTCATTTGATGCTATGAACTTGGACAACAATTCCTCCAACTTTGACTTTTCTTCTTTTAATGGAGGTTGATATGAGAATTCCGGTGTGTATGTTGGATTTGGAGTAGAGTATTGGTCTTGATAGTTGTAGCTCCATGAAGAATCCGGGTGATACCCCCAAACATGATCATAATTATCATATGAATACTGATTGAGGTCGTTACCACCATACTGTACCGGCCCAAGATTGATGGTGCATTGATTACTCGGATGATTGCCAGCACAATAGCCACAGGTAACTGCCATCCTTCGACTCTGTTGGGCTGCGATAACGTTCAACTCCCTCGAAAGTTCTTCAATTTGTGCTGACATTGCGGAGAGTGTCGCGAGTCTGTCAATCTCCGCTTCCTTTGGTTGAGTCATGTTCGTGTATGGCCATTGATACGCAAAGTCATCCATGGTACCTGAAAAGAGAGAAATATAGGAAGAGAATTAAAAATAAAAATAAAAATATTTAAATTAAGACTAATTTGATTGAAATTAATATTGGTAAAAAATATTAAACTAATTCCCCGGCAACGGCGCCAAAAACTTGTTGGCTAAAATCTATATACGCACAACACGCAAGTATACGTGGTCAACAAGTAATAAAGTGATAAGTTGAGTATCGTTCCCACAGAGAATTATTTAATAAAAATCACCAAGTACTAACCCGTAACCAACTCAATCTTATTTAAACGAATGAATTACAAACTATATAAATTAACTACTAATCCACTAATTAAATTAAGACTATGGAGATTTAAGATCACAACTTCACTTATTGCTTCATTTAAGTTAACACACTTCTCATCAATTATTCTCTATCCTGAATTGTTAATCAAGAACACTAGAGTAGTATTAACCACCTCTCGATGCACTAATACCGTATTAACGTCAATCCACAATTAAGATAGAAATTCGTTAAACACCTTAATCAACTAACCCACTATATCTCTATGTGAATTACAATTGAAGAAGGTTGAAGAATAAGTTCTCTACCCGATTACATGCGATGTCAAGCATATCTCTACCTTAACACTCATCAAGTTTAAGCTATTAACAAAATCCTGAACACATGCTATCATGATTAGATCTAAATCTATACTTCATCTCTCGAGTTCATATAGATTATCACGGTAATTGATGGCCAATCAATTAAATAATTAAGTCCAAATCACAATAGACAATCCTCTAGATAGAATATAATAATTGATAACGAAGCATATTAAAATAAACTACACAATAAGATCCATTGTAATCTCAAACAAAGAATTAGTTCATGATTATTGAAATAAAACTAAGAATCCACAATTCAATACACATTAAAAGATAAAGATAGAAGAAGTTGAGAAGATATAATCTATTGTCAGTAGATTTGACACTCCCTTCTTGCTCCTACTTCAAATCTTCAATGGTCTTCAAGTTGCTTCAATCTCCAAATCTCATTAGAACTAGTGTTTTTCTCTAATTTACTCTAATCTAATTTAATAGAATGCTCTCTAATCTCCTAATAATCTCCTCTTCATCCCCCCTAATCTATGTTATTCCCCTCCTTTTATAAGTCTTTGTACATGTCTTTAAGTCCTCTTGGAAGTCCTTGAATCAAACAACTTGAAACAATCCTTTTCGGACTCAAATTCGGACAAAATCTCTTCACTTCCGCGTATACCCAGCCCCGGCTGGGTATTTTCTTTGAAACTATCCAGCCCCGTCTGGATAGCAATCTGCTAAAGCTCACAGGTACCCAGCCCCGGCTGGGTACTAAGCACAAAAACGCCCAGCCCCGGCTGGGTACCAATCTGCCAAAACGATTTTCTGCTGGAACCTCCTCTGCTAAAACTGCCATAACTTCTAAACCGAGAGGAGTTACGAGGCCCGCGACCTATCAAATCGAAGCTATCGACGAGATCTACAACTTTCATTCTTTGAGCTTTGAGAAATAACGAACGCATGATAGTCGAAATTGAACTGGAAGTGACTGCTATGAAAATCACCACCCAAAACGGTGAAGTTCAACGTCCGTCGGTAGAAATGTCATAACTCTTTCATCCGAACTCCGATTTGAATGATTCAAGATGTTCCGGAAAGCTAAGAAAACGCTCTACAATATAGTCCAAGCTCCAAGCCAAGAACATGAAATGAACATAAAATTATAAACGATGTCCGGCTTGCTTTTGTTTGCATTTTCCGTGCTTTTCCTTCCCAATACTCGCTCACATCGCTTCCAAACGTATAACCTACAAAACGAACACAAAATGCATGAAAAGTAACTAAGACACATGAATAAAAGCAACTAATTCAAGTAAAAGATACCGAATAAGTAGGTATAAAACCTACTTATCACTAAGAAGTCTTCAAGAATACATCAGAAAATTTATTAACAATAGAAATATCATTCAAAACTGTGACTCTCATCCAAGACTTGGATAGTACGTCACATTAATACCTATTAACTTGTCATCGTCATTCACGACGTCTCCTACGAAAATTCTGGCTTCGGTGCATTCCACACAAGGAAGTCAACAACGAAAGGATCGGGGTTCTTTACTTATGGCTTGATATGACAGTGATTAACTTTAGTGGTTTGGTTTCTTGAATTCGCATAACAGGTTAGTTAAGAATATGAAAGCTAACAACCTTACGAAAAGCATGATCAGTAGTTAACCAATCGATTCCTAAAATCACATCAAATGCAAGTATTTTCAAAGAGATAAGATCAACAGGTAACGTGAAAGTGTCGATTTGAATCAAACAAGATTTATAAATAATGGATGTAATGAAGGTTTCTCCTAACACAGTTTTAACAGATAAGTCAAAGTCTAATTTCTCGATAGCCAAGTTCAAACATTAAATACAACTAGGTAAAATACAAGAGTGGGTAGAACCGGTATCGAATAAGATATATATTTTGTAAGCGTTTATGATTAACTTACCCGTGACAACTTCGTTCGGGTTCCTCGACAAACACTCTCACTTAAACTACCGGCTTTGACTTATCTGGGACATTCTTTGGCGTCACCATCCCAGCTGAACTTGACTTCACCATACGATAAAATCAAGCCAAATGACATTCTCTTCTGCAATTAAAACACGCTTTGGATTGCTGCGTACAGTTTGGACGGATGTGTCCCTCCTGTCCGCATTTGAAACATATGACCGGTGGTCGTTCTTATTCCTTTGAAACGGGTGCTGGTGCTGCTGTCTTTCCATCATTATTAAACCTCCTCTTCTTGAAATATCCACTTCTATTATCTTGGCCATGATTACCACCGAAGTGGTTACCATTTTTGGCATGATAATTTTCCCCACGATGGTTATCATTGTTCCGATGACCGTTGCCACCGATATGATTATTATCGTTTTGTTGGTCGTTGCCTTTTGGTTGTGCTGACTCATTATCGCGCTCCAATAACTGAGCCCTATTCACAACATCTGAATATAAACAAAGTTTGTGAGAAATGAGGTATTGATGTATATTGGATTTCAAACCTCTTAGAAACATTCACGTCATTCGCTCCTCATTATCGACCAAATGGGATGCAAATTGAGACAACTCGACAAACTTAGCCTCGTACTGCGACACGGTCATGTTGTTTTGTTCGAACTTGATGAACTCTACCTCTTTCATGTGACGAATACTTTCGGGAAAGTACTTGTCGTTGAACAACTCTTGGAACTTCTCCCAAGACATCTTGAGTGTGTCAGGCTGGGTACGTTTTACAGATTCCCACCAGTAATCTACTTCTTCACGCAACATAAAGGTGGCAAATGGAACCTTTTGCTCCTCTGAGCATTCCAAGACATCAAATATCTTGGTGATCTGCTTTATCCACGTCTCCGCCTTAAGTGGTTCTAGCTTTTCCAAAAACTTCGGTGGTCCCAGCTCCTTGAACTGCTTAGCGGTGACCAACTGTGGGTTGCCATTATTTTCACCTGCATTATGAACATGAGTCTCTCTCGTTTACATGAATTCTAAAAAGCTCCTAAACATACCGTCGTTCGTCATTTGACCAATGTTGTTGTTTACAGGAGGATTATTGTCTTTCTGATGCACATTATCCTGATTATTGATCTGTGGAGACTCAACGATCTCCTATGATCCATTGCTATTCTCAACATTCTCGGATGTCATTTTTAAATATTGCCACAAAACAAGGGTTAATTAACATATCACATATTATCCCTATACTCTGACCGACCAATTAAATATCAAATAAACTTAGGTAGGTCATACTAGCGAAGGAATTCCCCGTCTCTCCCCTCCTAGTTCTTGTCTCACATCTCAGCTAGGGATCATATCCCTAACCTTTTATACCAACTGTGATGCCCCCAAAATAGGTATACATCACCCATCTTGAGTCTCCAAATACATGGTACAAAATTCAAATACAACTTAATTATACAACAGTCATGTAAAATACGACAAAACATATGTTGTGAGTTTTAATACAAATATTATCATCTAGACAATATCCACACTCAATTGAGTCCTCATTACATTTATTATCACACTATTTAACAGAATAGTGAGGACTACAAATGCTATTATCTGGACCGTCACTCCGTTCCCCAACTCGTCCCAGCTATATTCTCATTCCCTGAAGAGAACAGTGAAAGAAAGGGGTGAACTCAACTAGCCCAGTAAGAAATATTATGACTAAGATAATGCAGAATAAATTATCATTAGTCTTCAACAATGTTAAACTGATAAAATACAATAGACATCAAGTTTAACTGCAGCGGAACAAGCAATCCATTAGAAGAGTCAAGTAGAGAATAAAATCTTCTATCTTCTATGATTTAAAAGGTATTTCATCACTTTTATCGCTGAGACTCAGCTTAATAAATAATCCACATCATTAAATCATCCCTGCACTACAAGCCAAGGATATTCTTTAGTATCACGACCACGAATTATCCATGCACTAAGGGCCAAAGATAATCGTGTTTTCATCAACGGTCCTTATCATGCCATAAAATAATTCATCTTTGCACCCTTGGCCGAAGAGAATCCATAGTCATAATCATACCAAAAACTGTCCATCAATGCACTACGAGCCAATGAGGACTTTTTCTACATCATTTGTAACATTACGGTCATGATTATACAGAATAATCCCTGGTCATAATCATACCAAGTCCATCTATGCACTACAGGCCACAGATGAGTTTCAACATAATATAAACATGAGGATGATGACAATGACATAATAATTCAATAAAACAAGTTTAAGAATTAATTTATTCAGGAACCAATGACGTCCAAATTGTCAACATGATACTTCTTTGTAGAGTAAAATTTAAGAATGCTTAGAAGAATATTTCCATGAAAAGATACTGGATGAAGCGCAAATATCAAGGATATTCCACTAATTTCAAGGAGTATAGAAGTCAAAACTTTAACCAACTGGGTATAATAAAGAATGGAATAACAAAAGAAATCACCATGCATGCGGTACTTCGCATAGACAGGCTATTACAAAAGAATAATAAATAACGGAACCAGGTCAGGCATAATACACACTGACAGGATATTCCAACAGAATAATAAAGAATGAAATAACAACAGAAATCACCATACATGAGGTACGTCGCATAAACAGGTTATTCCAACAGAATAATAAATAACGGAACCAGGTCGGGCCAAATTCGTACCGACAAGATGTTTTAACAGAATAATAAAGAATGGAATAACAACAGAAATCACCATGCATCCGGTACTTTGCATAGACAGGTTATTCCAACAGAATAATAAATAATGGAACCAGGTCCGGCGTAAAATGCACAGACAGGATATTCCGACAGAATAATAAAGAATGGAACCAAGTACGGCGTAAACGCACAGACAGGATATTCCGACAGAATAATAAAAAATGGAACCAGGTACGGCGTAAACGCACAGACAGGATATTCCGACAGAATAATAAAGAATGAAATAATAGAAGAATTTCACCATGTATGCGGTACTTCGAATAGACAGGTTATTCCAACATAATAACAAAGAATGGAATAACAGAAGAATTTCACCAAGTATAGGGTAATCCGCGTATACAGGCTATTCCAACAGAATAATAAAGAATGGAATAACAGAAGTTCTCTTCATGAATACAAAAGAAATAATACCCCTTACCTTAAGAAGAATAGTACTGGATGTAGGAGTAATGAAGTAGCAGAATACTTTTCTTCTTTCTCTCTATAATTTCTCTCTCTAGAGTTTCAGTGAATTTGTAAGAAATAATGAAGGAATGAGCTTCTATTTATAGAAGAATGGACTGCATAGTAACTAATTCATGAACGGTCCAGATTGATTTACTTTTAATCGGACGGTCCATATTTAAAGCAAAATCTTTTAAATAAAATATAATATATTCTATTTATAATCTAATAAAATGAATAACTTTATAAAAGTATTCTGTTTTATATAAAAGATTTTACTATGCAAAATACTATACAGGCACTATGCAACACTATACATAATAAAATATAATATATTCTATTTATAGAATAACTTTATAAAAGTATTCTGTTTTATATAAAAGATTTTACTATGCAAAACACTATGCATAATAGAATATAATATATTCTATTTGTTGAATAACTTTATAAAAGTATTCTGTTTTATATAAAAAGTTTTCTATTTTATTAAATTAATAATACCAATAAAACAAAACTGAGTGACTTATCACATAAGCATCAATAATCAATACCGTGTGCTACTATGCAACCACACGTATTACTGTACTTTTACTACTGAGTTGTTCAACAGTATTAACGGTAAAACTTCCGCCGTTATTTTTATAAAATATTTTTGTCGTTTTCTCAATCGGACAATAATTTCGTTGCGGGGTCCACCAATGATTGTGTCGTTGTACGAATATTCCCTATTAAAACGAATATTCTCCGACCAATCGAATATTATATAACAACTTACATACTTTGCAAAATTTATAAATACTACCCACAACTATAACATTATCTCAAATTCACACCATAATATTCAAAAAAAATATTTCGAGAAAATGAAATATTTATTCGTAAAATCTGGGATTTTACATATTTGTTATTTAATTGGTCGGTCAGAGTATATGGATAATATGTGGCATGTCAATTAACCCTTGTTTTGTGGCAGTGTTTGAAAATGACATCCGAGAATGTTGAGATAAGCAATGGAGCACATGAGACCGTTGAGTCACCAACGATTAATACCCATGATAATGTGCATCAAGAAGGCAATAATCCTCAGGTAAACAACAATACCAATCAAATGACGAACGACGGGATGTTCAGAAGCTTTATGCAATTCATGTAACATCAGGCGAGAGCGGCTCCTGTCAAAAATACAGGTGGAAACACTGACAACTCTCGGATGGTCACCGCTAAGCAGTTCAAGGAGCTGGGACCACTGGAGTTTATTGGAGAGACAAAATCACTTAAGGCGGAGATGTGGATAAAGCAGATCACCAAGATATTTGATGTCTTGGGATGCTCCGAGGAGCGAAAGGTTCCCTTTTCCACCTTCATGTTGCGAGGAGAGGCTGATTACTGGTGGGAATCTGTAAAGCGTACTCAACCTGCCGCACTGAAGATGACTTGGGATAAGTTCCAAGAACTGTTCAACGACAAGTACTTTCCCAAAAGTATTCGTCACCTGAAAGAGGTAGAGTTCATTAAACTGGAGCAAAACAACATGACCGTGTCGCAGTACGAAGCCAAGTTTGCCGAGTTGTCCCGGTTTGCATCCCACTTAGTTGATAACGAGGAGAGAATGACACGGATATTTCTAAGAGTTTTGAAACCCGAGATACGTCAATACCTTATCTCTCACAAACTGTGTTTGTATTCTAATGTTATTAATAGGGCTCAGTTATTGGAGCGCAATAATGAGTCAACCCAACCAAGAGAGAGCAGCTGACAAGTCGATAATACCAGTGGTAGTAGTCATCGAAGAGGTGACAACAAACGTGGAGAAAATCAGCATGCCAGAAATGGTAACCACGGTGGTAATCATGGCCAAGATAATAGAAGTGGAAATTTCAAGAAGAGGAGATTTAATAATGATGGAAAGACATCGGCACCAGCACCTGTTTTTAAGGAAGGTAAATGACCATCGGTTGTATGTTACAAATGCGGAGGGGAAGGACACATCAGTTCAAACTGTACGCAGCAGTCCAAGGCATGTTACAATTATGGAAAAGAAGGTCACCTAGCTCAATTTTGTCGTGCACCAAAGTCAAGTTCAGCTGGGATGGAGGCATCAAAAACAGTCCCAGACAAGACAAAACCGGTAGTTCAAGGGAGAGAATTTGTCATAACCTCCCAAAAAGCGAGAAATTCGAACGAGGTGATCACGGGTAAGCTAATCATAAACTCTAGCAATGTCTATACCTTATTTGATACCGGTTCTACCCATTCTTTTATTTCTCCTACTTGCGCTCAATGTTTAAATTTGACTCTGGAGAAATTAGACTTTGACTTATCTATTGAAACTCCATTGGGGGAAACCTTTATTACATCCACGGTTTATAAGTCTTGTTTGATTCAAATCGGCAATCGCACGTTACCTGTCGATCTTATCTCTTTGAAAATACTTGCATTCGATGTGATTTTAGGGATTGATTGGTTAACCACTCATCATGCTAAAATTGATTATTTTCGTAAGGTTGTTAGCTTTCTTATTCCTAACCAACCTATTATGAGAATTCAAGCAACCAAACCATTAAAGTTAATCACTGTCATCTTAAGCCATAAAGCTATTCATTTATTAAAAAATGGATGTCAAGCTTTCATAGCTCATGTCACGGATTTAAACAAAAATATGTCAGTCTTGAATAATATTTCTATTGATAATAAATTTTCTGAAGTATTTCCTGAAGAACTTCATGGCCTACCCCCAGAGCATGAAATTGAGTTTGGTATCGACCTTGAACCCGGTATAAAACCCATTTCTAAAGCCCCATATCGAATGGCTCCTATTAAACTTCAAGAGTTGTTAGACATCGGTTTCATTCGTCCAAGTACGTCTCCTTGGGGTGCTCATGTTCTATTCGTAAAGAAGAAAGAGGGGAGTATGAGACTTTGTATTGATTATCAGGAGTTGAATCACGTCACCATCAAAAATAGGTACCCATTGCCTCGTATTGATGACATGGTTGACCAGTTGCAAGGTGCCAAATTCTTTTCAAAAATAGATCTTCGTTTCGGATATCATCAGTTGAAGATTAAAACTGATGACATTCCAAAGACTGCTTTTAGAACTCGATACGGGCATTATGAATTCCTAGTTATGTCTTTTGGATTGACTAATGATCCTGTTGCCTTCATGGATATGATGATCCGAGTATTCAAGGAATATTTGGATCATTTTGTGGTTTTCTTTATTGATGACATCCTCATTTACTCCAAAAGTCGTGAAGATCATGAGCAACACTTGAGGCTGATACTCCAAAAGCTCAGTGAAAACAAGCTTTATGCTAAGTTGAAGAAATGCGAGTTCTGGCTTGAGAAAGTAGCATTCCTTGGGCACGTGATATCAAGTTACGGTATATCTGTTGACTCAGCAAAGATTCAAGTAATACAAAGTTGGGAGTAACCTAAATCAGTGACCGAAGTACGTAGCTTTCTCGGCTTAGCTAGTTATTATCGGAGATTCATAGAAGGGTTTTCTCGAATCGCTACTCCATTAACTTAGCTAACTCGAAAAGATAAAAAATTCGATTGGAGCAAGAAATGTGAGAAGAGTTTTCAAGAACTCAAGAAGAGACTCATCTCAGCACTTGTTCTGACAATACCATCTGGCTCGGAAGGATTTGTCATCTACAGTGATGCTTCAGTCAAAGGGTTAGGATGTGTTCTAATGCAACATAGGAAATTCATAGCCTATGCCTCTCGACAACTCAAAGAATATGAGAAGAATTATCATACTCATGATCTAGAGTTGGCAGCTGTCGTTTTCGCGCTTAAAATTTGGAGGCATTACCTGTATGGGGAGAAGGTGGAGATCTTTACGGATCATAAAAGCCTCAAATATTTCTTCACCCAAAAGGAACTCAATATGCGGTAACGACGTTGGCTTGAACTATTGAAAGATTATGATCATACCATTCAATATCACCCTGGAAAAGCGAACGTGGTAGCTGACGCATTGAGTAGAAGATCATATGCATGTACGAGTGCGTTATTTTCAACGCAAAAGGCCCATTTTGTATGACTTGTAAAGGATGGAGATAGAGTTAAAGATTCTAGGGACCCACGTGATGATGGCAAACATACGAGTAGAACCGACCTTAATCGATAAAGTTAAAGATGCTCAAGCTACAGACCTGGAGCTGATGCGCATGAAGAAAAAAGTGCAAGAAGGTGCTATTCCGGAAGCAAGAATCGATGAAGAATGAATACTTAGAGTCAACTTCAGACTTTTTGTTCCTAACGACTCTGATTTGAAGTATAAGATCATGATGGAGGCACATAACACACCGTTTGTAATCCATCCCGGGAGTACCAAAATGTATCATGATCTTCGACATACATTTTGGTGGAGAAATATGAAAAGAGAGATAGCGGAGTTTATCTCAAGGTGTTTAACTTGTCAACGAGTCAAGGCGGAGCTTCAAGTGCCAAAATGTCCATTGCAACCACTTAAAATTCCATAATGGAAGTGGGAGCACATTACCATGAATTTTGTTACTGGTCTTCCCAAGGTTTCTCAAGGAATTAATGCAATTTGGGTCATTATTGATAGATTGACCAAATCTGCTCATTTCTTACCTATACGAGAAACTTATTCACTTGAACTTCTTGCTTGTATGTACATAAACAAGATTGTAAGACTGCATGGTATGCCAGTATCCATAGTTTATGATCGAGACCCAAGATTCACTTCACGATTTTGGGTTAGTTTGCAAAAAGCCATGGGCACGGATTTACGATTTAGTTCGGCATATCATCCACAAACGGACAGACAGTCGGAGAGGAATATTCAAACTCTTAAGGATCTATTAATACTCTGTGTCCTTGACTTCAAAGGAAGTTGGGACAAGTTCTTGCCATTGGTGGAATTCTCCTACAACAACAGTTATCAAGCAAGTATCGGAATGGCTCCATTTGAGGCGTTGTATGGAAGAAAGTGTCGTTTTCCAATATGTTGGGATGAGGTAGGTGAAGCAATGTTGTTCGGACCGGAGTTGGTACGTATGACTACGAAAAAGATTCAAATGATCCGGCAACGTATAAAGACCTCACAAGATCGACAAAAGAGTTATGTTGATCTTCATCGAAATGACGTGGAATTCAATGTTGGAGAACATGTGTTGTTACGTGTGGCTCCATGGAAAGGAATTACAAGATTTGGAAACAGAGGAAAGCTCAATCCTCGATTCATTGGCCCATTTGAAATCCTTGACCGAGTAGGAACTGTAGCCTATAGACTCGCTTTACCGCCAAGTATGTCTCGTGTTCATAATGTTTTTCACATATCCATGTTACGTAAATATGTGGAAGACCCGAACCACATTATTGAGTTAGACCGGATGAAATAACCGAAGATTTAATGTATGAAGAGGTTCCTATTAAAATCTTGGATATGGAGGAATATATTCTATGTTCCAAAGTTATACCTTAAGTCAAAGTTTTGTGGAGAAACCACGATATTGAGCAAATGACTTGGGAGTTAGAATTTGAAATGAGATCAAGGTATCCTCACCTCTTTGTCATACCAGGTGTGTACCCTAATTTCGAGGGCGAAATTTCATATGAAGGGGAGGTTGTGAGACCCCAACTTTTATGAATAAAGATGAATTTTTCTATAAATATCATTTTTGAATATTAAAGTGTGAATTTGTTATAATGTTATAGTTATAGGTAATATTTATAAATTTTACAAAGTAAGCAAGTTGTTATATAATATTCGATTGGTTAGGAAATATTCTTTTTGTCGGAGAATATTCGTACGATGACACAATCATTGGTGGAACCCACAATATAATTATTATTGGAATTAGAAAACGACAAAATTATCTTTTATAAAAATAATGGCGAAAGTTTTACCGTTAACTGTTTAAACACCCGGTGATAAAAATATAGTATTACGCGTGGTTGCATAGTAGCACACGGTATTAATTATTGATGCTTAAGTAAGAAGTCACTCAATTTTATTCAATTATTGCTACAGTAATTGTTGCATAGTATCTTACGTTATTTGATTCAATTATTGTCGATATTTTATATATTATTAAATCAATAATTGAGACGATACAGTTATTCATATTATTATTTGCAATATTGATGATGTCTAGAAAGTTCTATCGAGGAGAGGTTTGGTCACCTAATTGTGCGCCAATAGAGAGAAATCATTATTGGAAAGTCCCCTCTTTCCTGGGAATGATCTGGTTGTTAAATATTGTGAGTTATAATATTAATGATGAATAATTGTTGAAAGATTAAATATGTGTTGATTGATAATAAAATGATTTGTGGTAATATTTATTCAATCTTTGATATAAATAAGAAGTTTGTTATGAGACGTTTGTGGTAAGTCTGGTTTATTCTATGGGGGCATATTTTATCATCTAAGAGTGACTTTCGCCAATAGTAATTGCCTTTACCAGACGTCAAACCACTTGTCGTTTCATATTACAGGCGTCGAACCAATTGTCGTTTCACATTACAGGCGTCGAACTAATTGTCGTTTCACATTACAGGCGTAGAACCAATTATTGTTTCACATTACAGGCATCGAACCAATTGCCGTTTCACATTACAGGTGTCAAACCACTTGCTATTTCACATTACAGGCGTCAAACTACTTGTTGTTTCACATTACAAGCGTCAAACCACTTTTCTTTTCACATCACCAGTCGTCAAGCCGCTTGCCTTTTAACATTACAAGGGCTAAGCTTGAAATCTTCTATAAATAGAAGCCTAGTTCTTCATTATTTTTCACCAATTCATTCAAGCTATAGAGAGAGAAAGTATAGAGAGAATAAGAGAGAAAGAAGAAGAGTATTTTGTTACTACACTATTACAGTATCCAATCTCCTACTAAAGTAAGGGGTATTATTTCTTTCGTATTCATGAAGAGAGTTATTTCTTTCAATACTCGTAAGGGTTGTTATTTCATTCTTTATCAATATATTGGAATAACCTGTCTACGCGGACAACCGCATGCATAGTGAAATCCTGGTGTTATTCCATTCTTTATCATTCTGTGGGAATAACCTGTCTACGCGGACTACCGCATACCTGGTGAATAACCCTTCGTATTCATTTGGTATTAAATTATGGAAAGGATCTGTCTACGCGGACTACCGCATGATAGTTGAAAATCCATTTGCAGTTTCGTATATTGTTCATTTCAGATTCCTAAGTCTAAACTTACTATGGTAAGTATTGCTTCTATAATTCCTGAAATGGTCAGAAATTCTTTGATATTTGCGCTTCATCCAGTATGTTTTCATGAAAATATTATTCTGAGCAGTTTTGATAAGTTTTAACATTTTCATACTGGGGTACTATCCATGACAAAATTTGATTTTTTTTATATCCAAATCATTTTTGATACGATATTATTCTTGAATTTTACTCCACAAAGCAGTATCATGTTGACAATTTAGACGTTATTGAATTATTATATCATTGTCATCATCCTCATGTTTATATGGTTATGAAAGTCATCTTTGGCCCGTAGTGCATAAATGGACTGTTGATTGGTATGGTTATGACCAAGAATCATTCGGTATAATCATTACCTTTAATGTTATAAATGATGTGGTAAAAGTCTTCATTGGCCCATAGTGCATTGATGGACAGTTGTTGAGATGAACATGACCAATTGTGATAATAATGAATATCCTTGGCCCGTAGTGCATGGATAATTCAGTGATGTTGATTATTTATTAAGCTGAGTCTAAGCGATAAAATTGATGATAAACCTTTTAAATCATAGAAGATAGTAAATATCATGCTCTACTTGACTCTTCTAATGGATTGCTTATTCCGTTGCAATTAAACTTGATGTTCATTATATTTTATCAGTTTAACACTGTTGAAGGTTAACAATAATTTATTCTGCATTATCTTAGTCATAATATTTCTTACGGGATAAATCAACTTTTGGTACCTGTACTGGGACACGACTTACAATTTAGTACCCGAAGTGAAAAAAGTTACAAACAGGTGATTGTACTCGAAAAATGTTACACTCCGTTAAATATTAGGGGCACGACTTACAATTTGGTACCCAAAATAAAAAAAATTACAAACTGGTGATTGTACTCAAAAAATATTACACTCCGTTAAACATTATGGTTTCATCTTTATTCTGTTTTGAAAATTAAGGTTCTCTTCTTTTGTCCTTCTTCTCTCATTCTTCTTGTCTCGATTTTCCATTGATTACTGGTTCCCATATATTTATTAAAGGGTTTTCAGTATTTAATTGAAAGGATGAGCTCGTCTTAGAGTGGAATCGTAAATGAAATCAGGGAAAAAGATTGTAGTTCATGCAACATAAATAAATGGATTACACCAGAGTTCCCAAGTCGGTGCCACTGTAGAGCAATGGTGCGAATGTGGGAGGCAAGAAAAGATGGAACAAAACATCGAGAATCTTATTCGCGTCGACTTCGCTTCTCTCTCTGTATGTTTGTCTCTCCCGTTGGATCAATTTTAACGATTATTTAAAAATTGGAAAGTACAAGCACCAGATTACAAAAATTTTTTAGTACAATCACCAGTTTGTAATTTTTTTCACTTCGGGTACCAAATTGTAAGTCATGTCTCTAAAATTTAACGGAGTGTAACATTTTTTGAGTACAATCGTCAGTTTGTAACTTTTTTCATTTCGGGTAGCAAATTGTAAGTCGTGTCCCAGTACAGATACCAAAAATTGATTTATCTCTATTTCTTACTGGGCTAGTTGAGCTCACCCCTTTGCTTTCATTGTTCTCTTCAGAAAATAAAAATATAGTTAGGACTAGTCGGAGAACGGAGTGACGGTCCAGATGTTTTGCATTAGTAGTTCTCACTATTCTTTGAAATAGTGTGATAATAAATGTATTGAGAACTTATTTTGAGTTTAAATACTGTCTAGAAGACAATATTTGTATTAAAACTCACAGCTCATATTGTATATAGGAGTGAGCACAAAACGGTTAAAACCGAAATACCGAACCGAACCGAATTTTTTTAACCGAATTATTTCGGTTTTTTGGTTTTTTTACAAATTCGGTTATATCCGAATTATTATTCACTATTCGGTTTCGGTTTCGGTTTGGAAAAACAGGTTATTCGAGTATCCGAATAACCGAACATTACTTATTAAAAAATTAATTTTATAATAATATTATAATAATAATAATAATAACAGTAATATTGTAATAATAATAATAATAATAGTAATAATAATAGTAATAATAATAATAATAGTAATAATAATAATAATAATAATAATAATAACAGTAATAATAATAATAATAATAGTAATAATAATAGTAATAATAATAATAATAATAATAATAATAACAGTAATAATAATAGTAATAATAATAATAATAGTAATAATAATAGTAATAATAGTAATAATAATAATAATAATAATAATAACAGTAATAATAACAGTAATAATAATAATAATAATAATAGTAATAATAATAATAATAATAATAATAATAATAATAATAACAGTAATAATAATAGTAATAATAATAATAATAGTAATAATAATAATAATAATTCGGTGTTTTCCCGAATTACCGAAATTACAATTCGGTAATTCGGTATTCGGTAATTCGGTTATTGCTAAATTTCGGTTGTTAGTTCGGATAGCAAAATCATCAATATTTCGGTTTTCTGTTATAACCGAATAGCTTATTCGGTTCGGTTATAACCGAATGATCACCCCTAGTTGTATATTTAAGTTTGTGTTTGTATTCTGTACCATGTATTTGGCGACTCAGAATGGGTGATGTATACATATTTTGGGGGCGTCACAGAAATCACTTTTTAAGACAGTAGCTACGCTACGTCTCGATTTTCTAGCTAAATTATTCTAATTTACTGTATTATTTATCTTGTTAATTTATATATTTTCCAACAGTATTCTAGTTGACATAAGATTTCACTAGTGCCATCTACTGATATCGTCTTTGATCCAAATTTTGTGGACTTCGTGGACGTTTTATAGCACACAAAGTGAAGTAACAAGATACCATTAAATTTAATCTTTGTATAATGATACCTAAAATATATTATATATTTATAAATTTACCTGTATTTCAAATTGTCTTCCAAGAAATTAAAATAATTCTCATATTTGGAAGAGAGTAATAACTTTCTTATATTTTTATATATTTATAAATTTACGTGTAAGCTTTTCCAGTGAAGTGTGTGTAGTATTATTTGTGGAGAGTCTCATTCAATAATTCACACCGAATAAACTAATACTCTCTCAAATCTAAATTATAAAATTAATATTAATTTTTGAAAATTCAATTCAAAATATTTTAAGACTTAAAATTAACACGAATTCAATTAGTTTATGTCAATACAATTATAAATAGTATAAAATATTTGAAAAGTACTACTAGTTATAAGATTTATTATTTTAAAAACTTGAATAAATCATGTCAATTTTTAATATAAAAATATTTTGAATTGATTTTTAGAAAGTCAATAATGATCTTATAATTTAAAATATGGAGTATTAGTTTATTCAGCGTGAATTATTGAATGAGTCTCTCCAAAAGCATACTATTCCGTAAAGTATACTCCCTCCATGCCCTAAAAGATAAGCAAAGTATAATTTATACATATTAAAAAAAATAAAAATAGAGGAAAGAGATTAAAAAAATTTCAAATTTATTCTTAATAGCCCGACAAGATTATATAAAATAATGAGTGTTTTTATTTTTTTTTATAATAATAGATTCTAATAAATGACTTGATTATTCTTTATTTTTTAGTGTAATCGAAGATACCCTATGATTGTGTTTGTTTCTCCTTCTCTAATTTCTAATTTGAATAAAATGAAATGAGTGACGAAATAAAATACACAAAGAAATGAAATGAAAATAATAATTCTCCTCTTTATTTTTGGTTAGATTATTTTTGATACGTTAAAAATGGAATAAGTATTTATTAATAGGTGTGTGATTTACTTAATTTACCTTAGGAAAGTGACAAAAATAATACAGAGAGAGAATGTGAAGAAAATAATACAAAGAGAAAATAAAAAAATTCTAGAGAGATGGCAAAAAAATCTAGAGAGAAAGTAATAAATTCTGGAGAGAGAATGTCTGATAATTAGAGAAAATGAAAAGAATTTAGAAAATAGATAGAGAAAATATAGAGGTAATGGAAAATTATACAGAAAGAATGTGAAAGATTTTTAGTGAGAACAAAATATTTAAGGGAGTGAAAAAAAATAGAGAGAGAAAGTGAAAGATTTTTAGAGAGAGAAAATTGTTTAGAAAGAGAGTGCAAAAATTTTAGAGAGAGAAGAAAATTAGAAAAGATAAAGTAAGTAAAATTTAAATGTACATTTATAAAGGAATTTCTTTTTTATCAAAGAGTCAAAAGATTGAAACATATTAAAAATTATAATAGGAATTAAAACGTTAATTCTTTCAAGAAAAGAATATCAGTGAAATTCCAATAATAACAGTATTAGAATATTCAAATTTGATTGAGTGAAGAACAAGTCGCCATTAAATGACACATAATATCTGAACAATTTATCTTCATCATTTCACACAATTAAAATAGAAATTCAAAACGAAGAATGCAATCAAAGACAAGTAAACTAAAGCTCACCGCATGGGTGCATCAAAGAGCATTACAGCTATCATCCAACAGTAAACACAATATTTAAATTCGGATCTGATTATCATAAAATTAATTTTATACTAATAAATTAGTCAATTGATTAATACAATATTGATTTTTCGTTAACATATTACTAAAATTAATTTCATATTAAGTACCCCTCAATACTCACACCATTACTTAATTAAATATTCTCATATTCTCAGTGCAATTTTTTTTATACCTAATGTAAAATAAGATAGAAAATTTACAAAGGTGAACTTACAACTATTTAGGGTTAGAATAGAATAAACTAGAACTTACTAAGGTGAACTTACAAGTATTTAGGGTTGGAATGGAATAAACTCATTCTCTCAGCAAGGACAGATTTTAATTAATTTTAATTAATTAGTAGTTAGATGCAGGAAAATAAAATTATTATAACAACTAAAAATGAGCGGTTGTTAAAGAATTATGATTATAAATTTGTCATTTTTTATTTTTCATTATAAAATAAGGCAAAATCATTGTGAGTTATCACAATAAAAGACAGAAACTACTCAACCAAAATGATCTCATTTTTAATTGAAGATCAAACAACCCAAAAACAAAAATCCAATCAAACTAAACAAACAGTAACTACAATCAACCAAATAAATAACAAAAAAAAAAATTCAAACTTGAATCAAATAATAATTCACAGTTCACACGCTGATGAACATTCAAACAAAAAATACTTCTAAGATTACACCAAGCTTTAAAGCTAAGAAATTTATTGTACTTTTATTTAAAATTGGTTTATGAAATTTTTTTTACCCCTCCAAATTTAACTCTTTCATTAATCCGTATTCTTAAATTTATTAATTTACATATTTATCTTAACTCCTATACCTATATAAAAAATAATAATTAAAAGCAGCAGCGCTGCCCCTTGGTAAATTCGCCGCTGCGTGAGAAGGAATTGATCGATGGATAGTGAAATTCATATTTTATTCCTATTTACTAATTAAATGGACCAATTTTTTTTTAAAGTAACGATTTTATTGCTATCAACCAAATGCAGCATACAAGTGATCAAATAGTTCTAATTAAGTGCATGTTTAATTACTAGGTGTTTGTAATATTTTATGTATTTAGAGAGTTTGGAAGTTCAAACTCACTTAAAAAAATGTTTAGACAAATTCAAAAATAATTGAATTTTGATCAAATAATTGAATTTTGATCAAAATAATTGAATTTTGATCAAATAATTCAAATTCAAAAATAATTGAATTTTGATCAAAAATTATTTTATTTAATTCAAAAATGTAAAGTTTGGACAATAATTGAAAATTCTTCAATTAGTCTTTTGATCAAATAATTCGATTAATCTTTAGGAGTAATACCCAACCATGAAACACATAAAAATCATCAATGAGTCCAATAATCTTTTGGTTGTTAGATTAGTACAAATATAAGTTTCTCGGTAAAAAATAGTCAAATCTACTTCACTTTAATTTATGGATTTGATTATCATAAAATTAATTTTATAATAAATTGGTCAATTAATCAATTTAATACTGACATATAGAGAGATTACCTTATGTCTGCATATCGATACTGTATTAATTAATTAATTAAAATTAACTTCATGTAACCACTCCCCTAATTTCTAAGCCCGACAAAGGGCAAGTAATCACATTAATCACTTAATTAAATATTCTCATATTCCCAGTTTTCAACACTTGCGTGCACGCAGATGTGATTGGCTACTAAACACATGTTGATTGTCTACTAAACACTGTAAAATCATATAAAATTAGACATAAAAATTAAACATAAATATTTTTAAATTTTATCTATTTATATTTTTATCCCATTAAAAATCAAAACAAACAAATAATATTTATATTTTTTTGAACTTTATCTTTTAATTGGGTCAAAGTAGTTATTTAATTTATGTAAATTAATAAATATTAATAAATGATAAATATATTAAATTGATAAAATTAGGCATTAAATTAATTAAATTTAATTTATATATCTATAATATTAAATTATATTATAACTAAAAATAATAATAAAATTCGTTGATAAGTAAATAAATAAATAAACAAACCTAATCTTATTTTTATTATACAACCGAAAAAAAAGAAAAAAAAAGGAGCGAAACCGCCGCTTATTGCTGTAGACAGAGGGAGAGTTGTGATGATTGCTATTAAATTCTATTATAACTAAAAAAAATAAAATATAATTCGTTAATAAATAAATAAATAACTAAATCTAGGGAGTGTTTGATAAAAATTTAATGAATCTGAATTTGAATCTGAATGAGCTGAATCTGAATTTGAATGAGTTGAATTTGAATCTGAATTAAAAAAGCTGTTTGATAATTGACATGTCTGAAACATCTGAATGACAAAATTTTATTATTTTATCTCTCTGAAAAAATTTAAAATTATTGTAAATTTATTTAATATTACATAATATAATAGTTAATATTTTTTTTAGTTTTTTAATTTTTAAATTTTTTTTTACTTCATTCAGCTAAAAAAATCTGACTTAACCATTCAGCTCGTCCATCTTACCGATTCAGTCATTCAGCTCAAAATAAACGCATTGACCGATTCAATCATTCAAATTCAGCACCATTCAGCTCTAAACAACACCCCCTAATCTTATTTTTATTATACAAACGAAAAAAAAAGGCGCGAAGCCACCGCTTATTGTTGTAGAGTGTAGACAGAGAGAGAGAGAGAGAGAGTTGTGATGATTATGTCCATGAGAGAATTAGCAAAAGGTTTCTTTTATTTTGTTGCTTTTCGGGTACATAGTTGCTTATTGTGTCATTTGCTTAATTTGACAGCAATTATAATACTAAAAGTCATGGATACACTTTTAACTAATAAAATAATGCACTGTATTCATGATATTGATTGATTAGTACTACTATATATATATATATATATATATATATATATATATATATATATATATATATATATATATATATAGGGGTAAATGGAAATACACGGTCTTGCACCTTTTTTTTGTACACAGTATTTCAAAACTGTGTCGTTTTATTAAATATGTGTTAAAAAAATAAGCGTGCTCCTCTCCTACCAAATCAATCGCACATCGATAAGGGCTTTTCCTCTGATTCTTGTAATTCCTTCTTCTTCACATCCAAACCAGAAATCAAACTCTTTTTTCTGTAATTCCTTCTTCTTTCCAAATCAATCGCGCATCAGGGTTCAATTACTACTCCTGCTGCTCCCTTGCACCGCCATATCACCCGTCTCTTCCTCTTCTTCATCTTCACAATCTCCCACGTTGTCGTCGCCGGAAGTTAGTAAAGAGACAGCAGAATCTTGGGACTGTCCCTCTTTTCAAGAGGAAGGGTACCTTCTCTATTATCTTTCAAAGCTTAATTGTTTCTTCTTTGTATATCTGAGCGTTAATAATGATATTGCAAACTAGGCATGTTAAATTTTGGTGTATTGGGTACTAAATGTATGCTAATTTTGATGTTCTAGCCCAAAAGCCTAATTCCATGAAATGGGTATTGTATCTTTTCAAATGTCGTAACACGTCTAAACAGAATACTCATGCTTGATCGTGAAATCGAATGTTGATTTTCGACCAAATTTGCTGACATTGATACCATTTCCAACTTTAGGCTTTTTCTAATGGGTTTGATTTTCTTCAATTCTGATGATTCTCGTTTGCCTTGTATTTCTTTCCCTGCTGCTTTTGGTAATTTTTAGCATTTGTTTTGACCTCTTTTTATTGACCATGTTTTGTAATAAAAAATGTGTTTATGTTTTGAGTGTGATTAGTTTATTGTTGTTGTGAAAATTTTACAGTTTGATTTAAATTTGAGTAGTGATTCTTATTAGTTATTATTACATCATCTTCTTTTGAAGAGTTTGGAGAGAAGTCATTTGCTCAGAAGTGGTGGAAACATAAACAAGTAACTAGATATTCTCTTTTTTCAATTACGATAGTTAAACTAGGATTCTTAATATTTGGCTGAATTAGGTTTGTCAACATAGGGACTGTATTTGGACAATTAACTTATTAATTTGTTACCGAAGATGTTACATTAAAAAAGAAACACGGTCATGTCTACGAGAAAATCTTAAAATGAGACCAGTTGGATTGGGTGAAATGGTTGAGGTACAACATGAGCACTGTGAAAATATTTTAATAGTGGATTGGAGAGCAAATTAAAGGTTCCTGATCCAAACCTAAGGTTATAAACTGCAGCAAGTGAACCTTTTTTATATTGTTCTTTGTTGTATGATTTATTTTGCAATTATATGAATTCTGGTCCATTTAATCTGACTTTCTCTCATATATTGTTTTGTTATGTTTCTTATTACAGTCTCATCTTTTTTGGAAAGACCGGAGAAAGTTTGTTCAGATGGCTGACCCCCTGCTGCAAGGAGAGTTTTATGTTCGTTCTTTGCATCATACTATTGCCATTACTGTAATGTGTCTTCAACGCCTTCCCGATGAATCGGTTATCTTTTTTCTAGAAATCGAAGTAATTTTTCATCTGTTTGTACGAGGTCCTGAAGCATGCTGTGCTTCATGGAAGGGGAGAAAAACATTGCGAGTTTTAGTGAGATGTAATTCTTTGTATAGCTTTTACCAAGTACTTTTTTAGTGAATTGCATGATGATGTCCTGAGTGTAGAAAGATATGTAAAAATGTGGGAGTATTTTCTTTTATATTAAAGAATAAAAAAATACTTCCCTTTTTTAAGTCTTGAACAAACACTTCTCTGTCAAAACATAACAACTTGTTAGTGATCATGATTCTGGCCTACCATAAACTTTTTTGTGGCATTTTTTTTTACTGATAAATCATGAACAGTACTATGTAAAATTTTTTTATTAATGATATACGAACTCATCGTCATCAAAACATACACTTAAACCCCATTTCAGTAGAAGGTTTCTATCCAAAACTACATGATTATTTATGTGGCTATCCAGATGAACAAGAAGCATCACTACACATGATTATTAACGTGACTGTACAAATGAAAAAGAAGCATCACTACACAGACGCCAACAATAAATGGTAAATATATATATATATATATATATATATATATATATATATATATAAGAAAATTAGTTTAAGAATTGAAGATTATCGATTTCACTTGTCAACATCACAAATTCACAATAACACTTGATCTATACAATTTGATCCTGTATAGATCACAAATGAATGCACGTCGTCTTTTTCTATCAAATTGGTATCTAGGACTTGAATTAATGAAGCATATAAGTGTAATTCTGTAATTAAGCACACCTAGAGGGAGGGTGAATAGGTGTAAATACATAGAAGTGATCTACAACGACCAATTTTCAAAGTTAACTATAGCAGACTATAATCAAACGGTCTAACCCTGTCCGTATTAGTTATATTCTTAACTGTTAAAAACGGACAGCTAATGCCTGTCCGGATTAGTTTAAAAATTTTTCGACGCAAACAAACGCTGCAGAATATTAACTGTTAAAAACGGACAGCTAATTCCTGTCCGGATTAGTGTAAAACTTTTTCGACGCAAACAAACAAAAACTGCAGAATATTAACTATTAAAAACGGAAACAAACAAGTAGAAAATCACACCGAGATTTTTACGTGGTTCAGCCCCTATCCTCTACTCTAGTGGCCTAATCCACGTCCAATCCCAACTAGGATTGGAGACTCACTTTATTAAAATAATATTCAGCAATTACAAAGATAATAAAACTCCCTGTTACAACGACGATCGATTGGACACCTCTGCCCCCTTTGCACCTCTGCAATACCTCTCACCTCTGAGACTTTGATACCTTCGTTGTACAGCCTGAATATTACTAAAATAAAAAACCCCAAGCCAACCTAGACTTGTACTATGTTTACAATAGATATTGGAATAAGAAATACTAGAACACTGTGAACCAAGACTGAAAGAATGATATGATAATTGATGTGTATCTTGGATAGCTTGAAGAATTTCTGCTCCGTAGTCTCTTTTTCTTTTTCTTGAAGCCGTGTAAACAATATATATATATATATAAAGAAGAGAGTAACGACTATATACCCTTCCAAATCCTCCTGCAATGGCTATATCTTTTTGATTGAAATAGGAGATCCATGTTACCAAAAACAACATTAGTAGTTAAAGAATTTTAGCTATGAAGGAGACAATTAGGAATCAAATACTAGTTGAAAGAGTCCTATTAGTAATTAGCAAGATCCCTTAAAAAAAGCAATTTACTGATTAGCATGTGACAAAATAATATCTCCATCAACTTTAAATAGGAATCCTTCATAAAACCAATTCCTAAAATGTCTCCCAAATCCGTATAAATGGATAGCACAATATATATATATATATATTGGAAGGATATATCCCCATAATTAAATATGAGAAATATAAGGAGTATTAAACAGATATTCAATTTCCTTAAAATACTCCAATTTGAATTAGACTTTAACGCAAATTAGGATTGAATATATATTCTATATAACAACTTAAAACATGTGACAAACATAACCACCTTGATTTACTCACTCCAAAACTGCATTAAATTTTGTGGGCTAGCAAATAAAGTGTAGTATTAACCCATGCAAACTATTATATATTATATAATTACTAAGGCTCCCCCTAAATTTATGCATATTAAGTCAACATGAGTACCAGTCAATTCAAATTTCAAATACCAAATATATATCTCCCCCTTTGTCATTATCAAAAAGAAATCATTAAGCACAAGTTATTTATAACATAATTATCATCACCCAAATCTCTCCCACGTGGTCATTAAAAAAAATTAGTGAGATCTTTGAATTGCACATTCTAACCACATACTGACATTCCAAGTTCCCTTCTTAAAGTACAAAACCGCTCTTCACTTAAAGGTATTGTAAAAATATCTGCCAATTGATGTTCAGTAGGGACAAATACTAATTTAATTAATCCTTTAGCAACATTATCTTTTAAAAAATGATGTCTCACTTTAATATGCTTAGTACGAGAATGATGCACAGGATTTTTTGAAATATCAATTGCACTAGTATTGTCACACATAATGGGCACATTTTTACATATCACATTAAAATCATGAAGAGTTTGAATCATCCATAAAATTTGTGAACAACAACTACCTGCCGCCAAATATTCACCTTCCGTAGTAGACAAGGCAACTGATGTTTGCTTTTTTCCGTGCCAAGCCACAAGGCTTTGTCCTAAAAATTCACAAGCACCGCTTATGCTTTTTCTATCAACTTAGCACCCTGCATAATCTGCATCTGAATATCCAATTAGTTCAAAGCTTAGAGATACAGGATAAAATAAGCCTAAATTAATTGTGCCAGCTAAATATTTAAATATTCTTTTTACCGCTTTAAAATGAGATTCTTTAGGTTGAGCTTGAAATCTAGCGCAAAGGCATACACTATACATAATATCCGGTCTTGATGCAGTTAAATAAAGTAAACAACCAATCATACCTCGATACATTGTCACCTCAACATCTTTACCTGTAGCATCCATGGTAAGCTTGATGGTAGTACTCATTGGTGTTGACTTTGGTTTGGTATTTTCAAAACCATATCTTTTTAATAACTCCTTTTCATACTTGGATTGGTGAATGTGAATCCCTTCATTGGATTGTTTGATTTGAAGCCCCAAAAAGTAGTTTAATTCCCCCATAAGACTCATGTCAAACTCATTATGCATACATTGGGAGAACCACTCACACAAAGAGTTAGTAGTAGCTCCAAAAATTATGTCATCCACATAAATTTGAACAATTAATAAATCTTTATTTTTGGTTTTAATAAAAAGAGTAGAGTCAATCTTACCGCGGTTAAAACCATTTTCTAATAAAAACTTGCTTAGTCTTTCATACCAGGCTCTTGGAGCTTGTTTTAATCCATACAAAGCCTTTTTTAATTTAAACACATGATGTGGATATTTTTCATGTTCAAAACCGGGTGGTTGCCTAACATATACTTCTTCATTTAAATAACCATTTAGAAAAGCACTTTTCACATCCATTTGAAACAATTTAAATTGTTTAAAGCATGCATAGGCTAATAAAATTCTTATAGCTTCTAACCTTGCAACAGGGGCAAAGGTTTCCTCATAGTCTATACCTTCCTGTTGATTATAGCCTTGAGCTACCAATCTGGCTTTGTTCCTTGTTATAACACCATTTTCATCTAATTTGTTTTTGAAAATCCATTTTGTACCAATAATAGATGCATTTTTAGGAGGCTTAACAAGATCCCATACCTGACATCGTTCAAATTGGTTTAACTCTTCCTGTATGACGATTGTCCAATTTTCATCTTGAATTGTTTCCTTGGCATTTTTTGGTTCAATTTGAGAAAGAAAGGCTGAAAATGCATAATAATTCCTCGTTTTCCTTCTTGTGTTCATCCAAGTGTCGGGATCTCCAATAATCAAGTTTGGAGGATGATTTCTCACAGTCCGAGATGATTTAGGAAGCTTGGCAGTGGTCATATGTTCGTTGGATTCAGTCTGTGGTATGTCACATTCTGCATCACTGTGTTCGTCTGATTTCTCATCTAAATCGGACGGGTTTGACTGTCTTTTTTGCGGTGTCTGTATGTCTGAGTTTTCTACTACAATGGACGGGTCAGGCTGTCTATTTTCAGCTGTATTTCCTTCTGATTTGGATGGCTTAGGTTGTCGATTTTCAGCTGTATTTCCTTCTTATTCGGACGGCTTAGGCTGTCCAGATTTAGCAGTTTGGCTTCCACGAATTAAATTGTCATTTCCTGCAGAATCCTCATCTTTTGACAGATCATGGTTAACTTCATTAAATATAACATGTACTGATTCTTCAACCTTTGACTTGTCAAGATTATAAACCCTATATGCCTTGCTATGTGTTGAATAACCAATAAAAATAGCTTCGGTTGATTTTGCATCTAATTTTCCAAGATTACTATTAGTATTTAAAACAAAACATTTAGCACCAAACACTTTAAAATAATTAATATTAGGAATCCTTTTATTTAGTAACTCATATGGTGTTTTCAATAATATGGGCCTAATCAATACTCTATTTATAATGTAACATGCAGTACTTACAGCCTCTGCCCAAAATCTTTTAGGCAGTTTACTTTCTTGAAGTAATGTCCTTGCAGTTTCTTGGAGAGTACAATTTTTGCGTTCCACTACACCATTTTATTGTGGAGTTCTTGGTGCAGAAAATTCATGTGTAACACCTCTCTCGCATTCCCAATTTTACCTTTACCGACGATTTGGCATGTGGTATCATCCCCAAAGGTAACAGTTCCTCCCTTCTTAGTTGTTAATGAGATGAATTTAGCACTATCACCCGTCATGTGTCTAGAACATCCACTATCTAGTACACATTTATATGATGGTACTTTAGCTTTAAAACACACCTACAAAACAAAGAAGTAGCTCATCGTTTTGGTACCCAAATCTTTTTGGGTCCTGTATTGTTAGTAGCAATTAAATCTCCTTTCTTTACCCAAACTTGCTTTATTTTCATTTTATTATAGTTTGTATCAAAATGTCCTTTTAAACCACATTTTCTGCAAGTAACATAAGGTGAGCAATAAAGAGGCTTGTTCCTTGGTTTATTATTTATTACTCTAATTTTATTAGTCGTGCTTGTGATATTCTTAACAGGATTATATCCAATTCCTTGTTTATCAAGACTTGATCTTTGAGCACCTAAAATTATATTTAAATTCTCTTCCCCTTGAACAAATTTTGCAAGATCCTTTTTCAATGAAATTATTTCTTCCTCATTATTATTTTGCATGTTTAATATTTTTCCATCATTAAAAGCATCAATACATATATCTCTCATTTTCACACTTTCTTTTAAAATATTATTTTCCTTTTTAAGGTCATTAAATTCTTTATTTAATTTGTTTGCACGATTATAGAGAATTTTATTATAGTTATCAAGATAATCAATTTTAGCATTTAACTTAGATACTTCACTAGATGTGCAATCTTTAACTATTTCTTGTTTTTCTTCAATCAATGTTTCTACCTCTTTCATTAAATCTTTTTTCCAATTTTTTAAATGAGCATTTTTCTCTTTAATACGAATATTTTCATTTTTTAAAACTAGATAATCAGAAATAGAAATATCACCAAGTTCAGAGTTTACCTCAGATGATTCTTGATTGCATAATCCAGTGAAACACAATTGAGCAGTTTCATCTTCTTCCTCGTCATGATTGGACTCATCATCGCTCCATGTCATTAATGTCTTTCCTTTTGAATTGCTTGCTTTGTTCCTCCTTTTTAATTGGAAGCAGTCTCTCTTGAAATGACCGGGCCTTCCACATTCAAAACAGGTATCTTCTTGTGGCTTTTACTTGGCATCTTTCTTGTTGTTGAATGTCTTGCCTTGAAACTTTGATTTATTCTTCTTTCTAATCATCTCTCTCAATTTTTGGGACATCATAGCTATTTCTTCATCGGAGTCTTCATCGTCCCCTTCTATATAGCTTTCAACTTGAAGAGCTAAGGTCTTTCTTTTAGGTCCTTCATCTTCTTCATCATACCTCTTTAGTTGATTTTCGAATTCTTCAAGTTCTCCAAACAAAGTTAGAGTTTCCATCGTACTGATTTTAGTTGAGTCTTGAAGAGTTGTTACTTTTGGTGTAAATCGTTTGGGCATGACTCTAAGTATCTTTCTATTTATCTCCCTTTGATTAATTTTTCGGCTGAGCATGGTTAGAGAGTTCATAAGAGTGAGGAATCTAGCTTGAGCTTCTTTGATGGATTCATTCTTCTCTAACCTGAAAAGTTCATATTCTTGCATTAGTAAACTTAATTTGACTTCTTTTACCTTTGTAGTTCCCTTATGGCTCATGACGATTTTATCTCATATTTCTTTGGCAGTTGTGCATGCAGAAACTTTGTCAATTTCAGCTTGAATCATCCCACTTAACAGCGTGTTCATGGCTTTGGAGTCGTAGGATACCATATATGATTCATTTGAATCCATTTCCATGAGAGTCTTCGGTTTTCCATCATCATGTCTTGGAATGACAGGGCCATTCTCAACAACCCACCATTCCCATGGGTCTCGTTTGAGATAAATCATCATTCTAAACTTCCAAAAGTTAAAGTTTTCACTTCCGAGCAACAACGGTGGTCGGCTTGTGGATTGACCTTCTTGAAAACTAAGGTGTGCCATAGGATCTTTCCCTACGACCTACAAAGATCAATATTAGTAGAGCCTTGCTTTGATACCAAATGTAATTCTGTAATTAAGCACACCTAAAGGGGGGGGGGGTGAATAGGTGTAAATACTTAGAAGTGATCTACAACGACCAATTTTCAAAGTTAACTATAGCAGACTGTAATCGAACGGTCTAACCCTGTCCGTATTAGTTATATTCTTAATTGTTAAAAACGGACAACTAATGCTTGTCCGGATTAGTGTAAAACTTTTTTGACGCAAACAAAAGCTGCAGAATATTAACTGTTAAAAACGGACAGCTAATTCCTGTCCGGATTAGTGTAAAACTTTTTCGACGCAAACAAACAAAAACTGCAGAATATTAACTGTTAAAAACGGAAGCAAACAAGTAGAAAATCACACCGAGATTTTTACGTGGTTCAGCCCCTATCCTCTACACTAGTGGCCTAATCCACGTCCAATCCCAACTAGGATTGGAGACTCACTTTATTAAAATAATATTCCACAATTACAAAGATAATAAAACTCCCTGTTACAACGACGATCGATTGGACACCTCTGCCCCCTTTGCACCTCTGCAACACCTCTCACCTCTGAGACTTTGATACCTTCGTTGTACAGCCTGAATATTACTAAAATAAAAAACCCCAAGCCAACCTAGACTTGTACTATGTTTACAATAGATATTGGAATAAGAAATACTAGAACACTGTGAACCAAGACTGAAAGAATGATATGATAATTGATGTGTATCTTGGATAGCTTGAAGAATTTCTGCTCCGTAGTCTCTTTTTCTTTTTCTTGAAGCCGTGTAAACAATATATATATATAAAGAAGAGAGTAACGACTATATACCCTTCCAAATCCTCCTGCAATGGCTATATCTTTTTGATTGAAATAGGAGATCCATGTTACCAAAAACAACATTAGTAGTTAAAGAATTTCAGCTATGAAGGAGTCAATTAGGAATCAAATACTAGTTGAAAGAGTCCTATTAGTAATTAGCAAGATCCCTTAAAAAAACCAATTTACTGATTAGCATGTGACAAAATAATATCTCCATCAACTTTAAATAGGAATCCTTCATAAAACCAATTCCTAAAATATCTCCCAAATCCGTATAAATTGATAGCACAAAATATATATATATTGGAAGGATATATCCCCATAATTAAATATGAGAAATATAAGGAGTATTAAACATATATTCAATTTCCTTAAAATACTCCAATTTGAATTAGACTTTAACGCAAATTAGGATTGGATATATATTCTATATAACAACTTAAAACATGTGACAAACATAACCACCTTGATTTACTCACTCCAAAACTGCATTAAATTTTGTGGGCTAGCAAATAAAGTGTAGTATTAACCCATGCAAACTATTATATATTATATAATTACTATGTAGCAAATAAAGTGTAGTATTAACCCATGCAAACTATTATATATTATATAATTAATATGCATAAAACTATTTGAATAACATGACCCAATAAAATCAATTAAGCCCATATAAATATTGTCATTATTAAAACAACAAAGTATATAAACCAACAATAAGGCTTCATTCACCCAACTTCTCAAGTTTATTTCACCAAAAAACATTTCATCTGTTGGCCTATTCCTTGTGAATGTTTCCATCATCATAACTCCATAACTATAGACATCACCTTCTGCAGATACAATTCATTTCATTCCATATTATGTGCAAGACATGAACATTGATTTCAAATTTAGTTAATCAAAACTTATAGTTATATGAAAGTAGTTTAATTTCTCAAATAGAATATAAGCTGTGAACATAAGAGTATTACCTGGGGCCATGTATCCAATTGTGCCCAAGGACTTAGTATGTGTCATAATCTCTTCTTCACCTAATAGTTTTGCTATACCAAAATCGCAAACATGGGCAACCACATCTTCATCAAGCAGGGCATTGCTTGGCTTAAGATCATAGTGGACGATTGACGTCGTAAGACCATGATGTAGATATTTTAAGGCTGATGGAACGTCTATCATTATGTTTAACCGCTCCCGTTAGACATGTATTCTAATATCAAGGCTTTGAAAGTCAAATTTGTGCAACTGTTGATAATTTTTGTAAGATTCCGATGACAAATACCACACAGCAATTCACATTCAACATCAAAACTCTTGAATGCTCTTCCACTTTGTGGATTAAAAACCTTCATTGCAATAATCATCCCATTTGGAAGTATTCCTTTATAAACTGATCCCATACCCCCTTCACCTATCAGGTTGATTTCGCAAAATACATATGTGTCTTAAGTTGCATCAACAGTTTGAGAGGAATCATCTCTTGATCCTGTAAAACGAGAAGAGAAAAGCAGATCATATTAGTAAGCTAATTGATATGTTAATAGCAACAATAATGAATCAGCTAATTCATAATTTCTATAGCTTTTTTCATCCACATTTCTGAATAAATAAATAATCAAAATTAAAAAAAAAGAATAAAAATTGTAAACATAAAATACAGAGGAAAATTGTAATTAACATATCAAAACAAAAATATTTTGCATAAAAAAAGAAAGAGAATATTGCTTTCCTCCAACAATTCATATAATTCTCTCCCCAGACATACACAAAGTGATGCTATTAAGCAAAATTTAAATCCTCTTAACTCCTTTTGTGAGACAAAGCAAAATTTATATATAATATAAATGTGAGATTTCCTTTACTTATTTGTGCCTTATACAAAGGGATGAAAGGTTGTTGGGTGTCTCATTTTTAAAAGATACAACTACAGAGTTAAAAGGCAGAGAAATCTGGGTGAGAGATTATATCTCCCAATTAACTGTGACTCATCTCCTTTGACAAATTTATCTATCTACAAATTGTTTGAATATGTTTTTCATATAAAATTAATTAAGACAACTACCAAACTCCATTATTACAGATTGTTAATAAGTTACAGATCTGACATAGAAGAGGACTAAACAAAGGTTAGAGTTTTGAATAAGGAGTAGGGAATGCGAGAGTAGAAGATGATACCTTGAGTTGAGAAAGGAGTTTGGTACAAGTATCGAAATCGTTCCACATCATAACAGCTTTGAATCGATCGAATAGTTGTAAGACCTCTGTCAGCTTTGGATCCATCCCTCTTTCACTCTATTTGCGAGACTCTTTCACTCTATTTTCTTGTAAGCAGATGTATTTGCCTCCAGCAATACCTCCTGGCATGACACAAAAACCCCTTATGCACGATCGATTTGGGAGGGGAGAACTTTGATCCGTGTTTTGGGAGGAGAGAAGAGATGAGCCGTGTTTTTTTTTTTTTAAATAAATGGGCCAAACGACGTCATTTTGATGTATATATATATATATATATATATATATATATATATATATATATATATATATATATATATATATATATATATAAATAAAGATTATTCATGCACGTAATCAAGTGTTTGAAAAAGGCTATCCTGATTATTTTTTTTCAATAAATTTAGGCGGACCTTTTTATTGGACCGGAGTATTGAATATTTTTAAAACAAATTTGGTTATTTTAAAAATATATATATTATTTATTTTAATTGAAATTTTTATATAATATAATTTTTTTTGTATATACATCCAAATTACACCTAAAATACTATATTATATTAAAATTTCAATTGAAATAAATGTTATATATTTTTTGAATGTCACAAAAAAAAATAAAAAAAATCCAATATTCGGGTTCAATAATAAAGTCCGTGTAAAAGGACTTTTTTTATTGCAGTTATCTATGCATGTTATGTAATGATTAATGACAAGAGTGCAGAGATTTAGAATTTATAAAAAAAATTAATAATAATCATATACTAATATGTGACCAAATAATTTAGTTAACAAAATTTAATTTGAATGAATGATCGTCTAGAAATAAATGACCCACATGAATAATATAAAAATAATAAAATATAATGACAATAAAACAATATAATTGGTTAATTAAAACATGGCATTAGTAACTATAAGATGTGAAAATATTGATGATTAGCAAAATTATATAAGTTAAGGATTATTAAATGTACTAACTTTAACAATCTTGTAACTCTTTTCTCATGTGCACTAAATAGAGATTTATTCATCTTTCTCATGAGATAAGATTCACACAAGTTAAATATAATTGAAAATTAAATGGCTCTAAAAGCCCATCTTGCAATGGCATACGAAAGTATTATTCCCATCATCCCTTTTTCTTTTATTAGTTCGTTTAATTTTCAAAATATTTTCTGATAGGTCTCCAAATCTTTAAGTTTATTTTGATGATAACAATATTTAAGTAATATGATTTTTCTTATATGGGTAGAATCCTCTTCATATGATTTTATTTTAAATATCATGTGGCCAGAATTATATATAATTTATTAAACTTATAATTAATTAATTTATTCTTTTAATTAGTTCGGACGGAGTGAGTCTAAACTTGTTATAATTGGAATATACTTTGGTTATTACATTGCTTACTTCAGGTACGGATTCTGTACTCTTTCAACGATAATCTTTTAAATTTTGATTTGTTCACTTTGTTTTTCGTTTAAAAGTTAGTTATTGTTTCATGCGTCTTTTTCTTCTCAAATTCATGTGATAGTTTCGTTTTGGGCATTGATACTTAGAACTCATCGTCTTCCAGAGATAACCCTAGAAGTCAAATCAGTTTCAACCCCGAAGACAACTCTGGAAGAACCAGTTTCAACCTCGGAGATAACCCCGAGGGATCCAGTTCAAGTTCCAAAAGATAACCTCGAAAAAGTCAATTCCAACCCCGGAGACAACCCCAAGAGATACAGTACACACCCCGGAGATAACCCCTGGTGTGACGCCTCCAAAACAGGTATACATCACCCATCTTGAGTCACCAAATGCATGGTACAAAATTCAAATATAACATAATTATATAACAGTCGTGTAACATACGATAAAACATAATATAAGAGTTTTAATAATAATATTGTCATCTAGATAATATCCACACTCAATGGAGTCCTCATTATATTTATTGTCACACTATTTAACAGAAAAGTGAGGACTACTAATGTTATCATCCGGACCTTCACTTTGTTCCCCGACTAGTCCCAGCTACGTTCTCATTTCCTGAAGAGAACAGTGAAAGAAAGGGTGGGCTCAACTAGCCCAGTAAGAAATATTATGACTAAGATAATGTAGAATAAATTATCATTAGCGCTCAACAATGTTAAACTGGTAGAATATAATAGACAACAAGTTTAAGTGCAGCGGAACAAGCAATCCATTAGAAGAGTAAAGTAGAGCATAAAATTTACTATCTTCTATGATTTAAAAAGTTTTTCATCAACTTTATTGTTGAGACTCATCTTAATAAATAAAATTGAATAATCCCTGCATCACGGCCAATGATATTCATGTAATCATCAATGGTCATGACTATACCGAATAATTCCTGGTCATAATCACACCAACAACTGACCATCAATGAATTACAGGCCAATGAGGACTTTTACCATATCATTCTTCACATTACGGTCATGATTATACCGAACAATCCCTGCTCATAATCATACCAAGTCCATCTATGCATGTAAGCCAAAGATGACTTTCATCACAATATAAGCACGAGGATAATGACAATGACAATGACATAATAATTCAATAAAACAAGTTCAAGGATAAATTTTAAAGATTTATAATTTTAATTTATCCAGAAATCAATAACGTCCAAATTGTCAACATGATACTTCTTTGTAGAGTAAAATTCAAGAATGCTCAGAAGAATATTTCCATTAAAAGATATTAGATGAAGCGCAAATATCAAGGATATTCCACTAATTTCATGGAGTATAGAAGCCAAAACTTTAATCAACTGAGTATAATAGAAAATATGAAACTGCAAATGGATTTTCGCCCGCCATGCGATAATCCACGTAGACAGATCATTTTCACAATTTAATAAGGAATGAATACGAAGGATCATTCACCATGCATGTGGTAATCCACATAGACAGGTTATTCTAACAGAATTAAAAAGAATGGAATAACAGAAGAATTCACCATGTATGCGATAGACCGCACATGTGAGACCCCGAATTTTATGAAATAAAAGTATTCAATTTTTCTATTTTAGTAAATAGTTAAATTGATAAAAGTTTAAAGTTAAGGGTGACATTTAAAACTTTTTCAAAGTAAGCAAGTTGTCATAAAATAATCAGTGGTAAAATACGCGTGGTTGCATAGTAGCACATGATATTGACTATTAATGCTTACGTGAGAAGTCACTCAGTTTGATTCAATTATTGTCGATATTTTATATATTATTAAATCAATAATTGAGACGATACAGTTATTCATATTATTATTTGCATAATTAACAATGTCTAGAAGTTCTATCAAGGAGAGGTTTGGTCACCTAATTGTGCGCCAATAAGGAGAAATCCTTATTGGAAAGTCCCCTCTTTCCTGCGAACGAACTGGTTATGAATATTGCGAGTTATAATAATAGTGAATAAATGTTATTAAAAATTGAATTTGAGTTCAGAGTTGAATTTGGAGACACGGACGTGATATTTGAGTTCGAAACGATGAAATTAGTAAGAATAGACTATAAACACAAAATTTTTCAGAGTTAACTTTTTGGTAAAAAAGTCAACAGTTGAATTTTTCGGAAAAATTCAAACTTCGAAATTTCAAAAATGAAATTGTTGAGAAAAATGTTTCCATTGTGTTGGGATTATTGGTGTTAGTAGAAATTGACATTTATTTCGATAATAATTAATGTCTGGAGGTTATATTGTTCAATCGGGTATTCGGGACACTTTTCGTGTTGGAGTACTATTCACGAGTTACTATTCATGGGTTACTATTCACCCAAATTACTATTCACTCTAGTATTGTTCACTCGGGTATTTGGGACACTTTTCGTGTCGGGGTACTATTCACGGGATACTATTCTCGAAGTACTATTCACGGGGTACTATTCACCCGAAAAATATATTTTTTTTCGGTCCAAATTATTTTTGGGTGCACTATTATTCCATGAGGAGATGTGTTAATTTTTCAGACCGCTAGTTGAAATTATAATAGTAAATCAATATGGATTGTTGGTTTAAAGTTTTAATAGTAAATCAATATGGATCGCTGGTTTAAAGTTTTAATAGTAAATCAATATGGATCGCTAGTTTAAAATTTTAATAGTGAATCAGTATGGATCGTTGCTTTAAGTTTTAATAGTAAATCAATATGGACCGTCCGTTTAAAAGTAAATCAATCTGGACCGATCATGAATTAGTTACTATTCAGTCCATTCTCCTATAAATAGAATCTCATTCCTTCATTATTTCTTACGAATTCACTGCAAATCTAGAGAGAGAAATTATAGAGAGAAAGAAGAAGAGAAGTCTGCTACCTCACTTTTCCAATATCCAGTTTCTTCTAAGGTAAGGGATATTATTTGTTGTACCCGTAAGGGGTATTATTTCTTTTGTATTCATGAAGAGAACTTCTGTTATTCCATTCTTTATTATTCTATTGGAATAACCTGTATACGCGGACTACCCTATACTTGGTGAAATTCTTCTGTTATTCCATTCTTTATTATTATGTTGGAATAACCTGTCTATGCGAAGTATCGCATACATGGTGAAATTCTTCTGTTATTCCATTTTTTTATCATTCTGTTGGAATATCCCGTCGGAGCGTATTACGCCCGACCTGTTTCCATTAATAATTATTCTGTTGGAATAACCTATCTGTGCGGTTTATCGTATGCCTGGTGAAGTCTTTTGTTATTCCATTCTTTATTATTTTGTTAGAATATCCTGTCTGTGCGTTTACGCATGACCTGGTTCTATTCTTTATTATTCTGTCGGAATATCATGTCTGTGCGTTACGCATGACCTGGTTCCATTATTTATTATTCTGTTGGGAATAACCTGTATGTGCGATCTATCGCATGCATGGTGAATTCTGTCAAGAATAAGCATGTGAATGATATTCCTATTTACATATGATTTGATTATGATATATATATATATATATATATATATATATATATATATGAATGAATATGCAAGTATGCTTGCATTAAGAAAAGCTGTAAAGTCCTTTGATAGATAATAGAAACATATGTACAAGGACTTAAAATAATTGATCAAATGTGTTAGGTTGATCCTACATAAGCAAAACAGCTTTGTAAAATCCTTAAAAAGAAATGATGTACAAAGACTATAAATATAGAAAGATCAAGCATGTTAGGTTGATCTTTATGATGTAATAGATAGGCATGTCTGATCGTCGAGCACTGCATCAAAAATCGTAGTCTGCCAGGAGAGTCAAGGATAACTCGAGAGCTATCAAGATAGAATCGTAGTCTGCAAGATAGTAGATCTCGAATTTCGTAGATTGCCAGGAGAGACGAGGAAGGATCGTAGTGTGTCGAGTAAAGCTTCCTCGGAGCCGTAGTCTACTGAGGAAGTCATGTTTAGAATCGTAGAGACAGCCTGCCTATGAGCGGACCGAGTATTTGCCACAGCTAAGTCAAGAATCGTAGACTATACTCAGAGTCGTAGAGTCTACTAATCATACCAAAGGTAGAGATCTTAGTCGAGCAAGATCAGATGAAGACAACAAGCACAATGACAGAAATCGTAGAGTGTCAAGATCTAATCTCGGAGTCGTAGTGTCTGCACAGCCAAAGCTGAATCGTAGAGTGCAGAACTAAAACCCCAACAGATGTGCTCATAATTCCAAGTCATAATCGTAGAGCAAATGCAATTCTCAATGAATGAGCACTCCCAGAATATCCAAAGGAATGAAGCCTCTGGTTGGCACTGCATAGATACGTCCCACCTGAGGGAAACCAAAGAGCACTCAACGAATGACATGCAAGCTAACAGAAGATCTAAGCACCAACCCAATGAGAATCAAGAATGAGTTATGAAGTCATTCAAGATGAAGTCTTCCACAAGGAAATCAGAAGACACTACTAGAAATTTAACCTATAGCGACGAGCTATAGTGACGGTCGGGACGGAACCGTCGGTATAGAATGTCTATAGAAACGGTCACGGATTGGCCGTCGGTATAGAGAGAAAACAGAGCTCTATTGCGAGGGTCGCCGCTTGACCAACACCATAGACATAAAAAAGATATCAGTATACTAAATCTCGATCCCTCTCAAGTCTCTAAATCTCAGCCATCCCTAAATCTCTCGTACCCAACCGTAAATGTCATATGACAAAATCATTTTACCCAACCCCTAAATGGCCAGCAACAATTCAGAGCAAAGAGAAGAGGAAGAAATTGTTACTGACAAAGATGAAGATACCAGAGCACAAGTCGCTCTGATAGTAAGGCCAGAAGCACAAGTCGATCTAATCGATCTGTTAGAGCAAAATTTAGGGTTTGTTTTTTTTTTTTGTTTAATTATTTCAATTTTTTGTGCAGTAAATCAAACCATTTGCAGAATAGATTTGTTAAAGATAGAAATCGGTGGAAGGAGAGAGGTTGGTACTGTGAAGAATTGCTCTTTTGGAGAATAGAGGCCAGCCATTTGCATAATCCTTTACCTCTTCCTCTTCTCAACGACATCACTTACATCATCACCGAATCCACAGGTGGTATCGACCGCGAAATCGCCAGGTTTTCAATTTATTTCCGTTGAAAATTTCACTAATTGACTGAATAAACAATAATAATTTCTGTATTGTTGAATGTAATATACTGTTTGTGTTTTAATTTTTATTATACAACTGAAAACAATAACCCCCAATTTCTCTCTTGGTTATGATAAAAGGGAAAACCCTCAATTGGTGATGGTGAGGTTCGTACATGGTTCTAGGAGTATTAATTGTTTTGAGTTGAAGAAAATTTGTGAACAAGTTGGTTGTATGGAAGGAACACTTGTTTGGAAGCTCAACAAGTATAAGCTCCTTCAGCTGTCAATATAGACTTTCCATGTACTTGTATATTAATTCGTTATCTGTAGTGTAAATATCAAATAATGTCCTGCTCTGGTAGCTCTTGTCTTCACCGTTGAAAATTGTATATAAATTTATTGTTGATGCGTATATCTCATGCTATTCTCCATTCTGAAAGTTTTTATGCTGAAGTCATATTCAAAGGCGTGATCAAATCCTAGCCTCAAGATTTTACCAAGCGACAATTCATTCACCGAGTCAACTATAATTGAATTTGAATAGAATTGAGTAAACTTAGAATTTCTCTTCAAACAGAGTCAGGAATCCATGGGAGAAGAAAGCAAAGCAATGTTTGAATCTGGGAAAGACAAGAAGCACATGTGGCAGCTTTTATATGAGGCTGCAGCTCGGGTTAAAACGCATCATCTTGAAGCTGGGTGAACAGCGGAGAGGAAGGGAGGAGCTGCCAGCTTTTCCCTTAAGTTTTGTAGCGGACAACTTGATCAACAAAAATGATAGCTAACTTAACAGTGGATTTAGTGCATTCCTTGTACAGGTACTTAATAATTTCTTCTGCCATGTATACCTCCATTGGCTGTTTTGTTCTTGTAGAGATTCAATTACCATTTAACTGTTATGTTATTTTGTTTATAGATATTCACACCATTAATAGGTTATTAAATGTAATTTGTTGTGCACAGTAAAAGCCTTAAGAGAAAAAGAAACATATATATGTAGTAATATGATCTGCAACAATAATATGCAACAAGAAAACAGATATACATGTAAGTTTAGCTTAGGATTTAGTGCATTCCTTACCAATAATAACTTTTTTTTCTAAGTTTAAGGTAATTGATTTTTTTTCTACCTTACCAATATAATTTATTTGATTTTTAATCCTAAGATTATATTCAATTTTTTATGTTGATTATCACGTTTTTACAATTTGACCTTTTCTTTTTCCATTATAAATTTGATATTACTCCCTCTTTTCCAAAACTAGATATACTTCTAAATCAACGACTTTTAAGGATTGTACCTGTAGTATTAGCTAAAGAATATAGTAGTGGTGGTGTAATGCTAAAATTATAATAATAAAATAATGTCAAATTAAGAGACAACATGTCACTTTATAGTTCTAAATTGTATTTTTTTTCCTAGAGCTGACTAAAATTGAAAATATATATCTTATTTTGAAACAAAAGGAGTAGCATGAAAACTGTGTTTTTTAACCGTGAACTCTAATTTTGATATGTTTTTTTGTGTATCTTAGGAATTAAAGCACCAACTTCGCTGTCTTTTCTGAATTATGTGCTCTTGGCGGTAGTCTTTGGAGGCATTATGATATACAGGAGGGAAGCACTTAAGGTTAGTTGTCATACACTCTAGCTAACCTTTTTCCTTTTAATTGATTAATGGTTGCTTCTCTGATTGTGAAACCAACAATTTTGTTTTACTTATAAAATTGAAAACTTTGTTGAGCTAGCTAGAGTTGTTTTGAAAAAGTCTTACCCTCTTGTACTGAATTTGAGCAAGAATATATTTGAGATTATTCTTTTAGGTATGCTTTAAAGTTGTTGACCAAGACCAATATTTCTGCCACAACTCCTCAGATGGTGATTTGGGGAAAAAATCTGGAGAAGGATAAGTATCTTAAACATAATTACGTGATGGAAAACTCGGTTGTTATTATGTTCTGTTTCTCCTTTATCCTTGTTTTAACCATCAAAATGCAACCTGTGTTTGTTTATGCCTCTGTCTCTTGCCCTGAACATGGCGCATATGTGACTGTTTATGTCTTTGCAGTCTTTATGTGTTCAAGAATGCATCATATAAAACAAGAGGGTCAATTAACTTTTAGGAATAAGCCTATCTTATGCCCTTGCATTTTTTGTGGTCTTTTGTGTTCGCGACCAATGAGTTATAGAGACAATTTCTTTTTTTATTCAAAATTAAAATGAATTGTAAAGAGAAAGCTATTGACAGTTTCAAACAATTTAGGCAACTTTTTTGTTGGAAGTGTTGCTTCATTTAGCATAAGAATGGCTGGGAAGGAATGCGCATAGTATTACCCTTCGTGATATTTAGCTTCCATTTTCCAACAAAATCATTAGGCAATTCTTATGAAAAAGCTATAATGTGTATCTTAGAGCAGGAGTGCAACACCAATTTCTAGGTATATCTGTTTCCTTGTTGCATATATCTATAAACAAAACTTACATGTATACAATAATTCACACCATTAATTCCTTGTTGCAGATAAGAGAAAAAGATAAGAAGGCGTTGGAGGATCAGGATCCAGCAATCTCACAAGCAATGCTTCGTCAACAGATATATGTAGTATATGATATGTAGTCTGCTCCGCAATAATAGAATCTTGGTCATTCTCATTGTTATTGTAACTTAATGTTTGATACAGTAGTTAGCCTTCTCTGAAGAAGATTGTAATTATTGTAATTGTAATGTGAATGATTTTAAATCATGTATACAATAATTTTTTATGTTTTATTTTATATTGTATTTGTATTTATTGGATAAATGTACACAATTATTTTTTTAAAATATGAAAAGGCTATAGCGACGATCATCGACCGTAGTTATAGTGTTCTATATAACACATCCCTATAACGACGGTCACTGAGCGTCGCTATAGCTCTCAGCGACCGTTAATAAAGAGCAAATACACGATTATGCCATGACCTATAGCTAGGGTCGGCGGCCGTCGCTATAGGCCTAAAGACCGTCGCTATAGGCTTTACCGACGGGTTCTATGGCGACGGTCGGCGACCGTTGCTAAAACTTTTAGCGACGGTCTTTTGGCCTATAGCGACGGTCGGCGACCGTCGCTATAGGTTGATTTTCTAGTAGTGAGAAGACTTCAGTAACTGACTAAGGAAAGTCAGCAAGTGCAGTAGCTGTCAAGCAAATAGAAGACAACGATCTTAGAAGCAAACAAGATCATAGTGTTTGCCAAACAAAGAAAGAACTGATGGAATGTACACAGAGATACTGGTCAGTTTCAGAAGAACAAGGCTAAAGTGATTAAACATGGGTCAGTGCATTGATGATAAGTGAACGGGAGATCACAAGGAGATAGCGAACTGAGCATGCTACAAATCTGAGATGTCTTGCTATTCTGAAGGGACCATAAAAAAGAGTCAAGTCATCAGTCTCTGAGAATAGTCGAGGCAAACAAAAGTATCGAAGCACTACACAAAAGAAGGAAGAGGTGTTCCACATTGGAGATCTAATGAACATTCTTCAAGATCGTAGTGTTAATACTACACATCAAAAAACAAGTTAACAAGACACTACAATCAAGTCCAAGAAGACATGCATTAGAATCGTAGAGTTCGAATAGCTGAAGAATGAAGCATTGGCAACGGTTCAATCTGAAGGGTGATATTCGGACAAGAGCTTATTGAGAGCATCGATGCAAAAGGACAACCTCTGATCGAGAAATCAGAAGGAGAAAATAATTTCATCGACCTGCCCAAGACATTAAAGTGACATCTCTGATGAGGTAGGTGAAATAGTAGACTGTAATGTCAGAAAAGTATATCATGTCACATCTGCAGTCTACCTCAGTCAACTCGAGATCTGTGAAGATGTTTGAATAGCTTTCAACGGCTACTTCCAATGGAAGGATTGGGAAGGAGTATAAATCAACAAGAGCTTCAAAGATCGAGGGTTGCTTGAGTTGTTGAGTTTGGAGAGATGGTGGACTGATCTAGCTAACATAAAGAGTGAGTGACCAATGAAGGTCTGAAGACTCATTCTACGATCCACCAAGAACACTTAGAGACAGAAAAAGAAAGAAGTAGAAGTGAGAGTTCTACTACAAGAAGAGTGTTCTGAACTGCCGAGAGAAAGAAGAGCATCAATGTCATCTTGATGTCCATCATGAGAAGACTCTAAGTACCACAGAGGAGAGCTCACAGTCATCTTAACAAGTCCATCATGAGAAGGCATCAAGTATCAAGAAAGAAGATCACCAACGCCATCATGGTGGAAAGCATTAGAAAGTTTCTAAGTACCTAGCAGAAGAGCTTACAGTCATCTTAGAAACCCATCATGTGCAGCTATCAAGTATCAAGAGGAATGATCTTCAAGGCAGTTCATCAAAGGATCATCAGAAGTGGTTAAGTAACTGAAAAAGCTGAGCATCATGCAACACTCAACTGCACTTCAAGGATGATCACGCCAAGCTGCTAAGTACATAAGATGTCCAGAGCTTAAAGACATCTCAACATCTCAGCACCAACTCCAACAAACAAACAAAAAACTCAACAACAAGAAGCCAGGGCCTGAGGGGTCCTTGTCCGGAGGGACTAAATGAGTTTCCAAGCCTGCTGGGCTTGAAGAGTTCCTTGGGAACTAGAGAAGTTCTAAGGTTGCTGGCCTTGAAGAGTTCTTAGTGAACTGAAGTCCCAAGGCTGCTGGCCTTGAAGGAATCTTAGTGATTCAGGGTGCTGCCCTTCCTTAGTAGAAATCCTGCTAGTTGAAAGTAGAAGAGTGGATTAGAAGCTTGAGTCTCTGAACCACTTAAAACCCCTTGTGTCATTTACTTTATGTCATTTACATTATGTACATTAACTGCTATAACTGTTATGTATATTTTAACTGCTTACCATTGAACTAACTCTATGAACAATGTATATATGATTATGATTATATCAATGAAGGGGATCTTTTACTTATTTTGATGTGCTTGAAAAGATTTTTATGTTTGTCATATGCTAAATTATTAGCAATACAAAACAAACCAGAAAAGTATTTGAAATTAAAAAGGATCTATTAAACCCCCCCTTTTAGATCTATTATGCCTACTGGGAACTAACAAATTCTTTAGTTATTCTATTCTTTATTATTCTGTTGGAATAACCTGTCTATGTGAATTACCACATGCATGGTGAATGATCCTTTGTATTCATTCCTTATTAAATTGTGGAAATGATCTGTTTACGTGGATTATGATGAAAGTCATAATAAAAGCATGGAACTGATAAAAATCATGGGTTTATGTAGTATTAGTAAGTGTTATGATAAGTTATGTTGGTTATTATGTGAAAACATGAAAGTTTCTTAGAAATCACAAAGGGTTGAAAATCAGAATTTGGTGAAAATGAAACATGAAATTCAATTGACCATATCTCCTATTATATTTCGAATTTTTGAGTGTGGTCAAGTTCTTGAGTTAGATATATGAGTTTTCTAACTTATCCAAGTGGAATTACTGTAAAAGGTGTTGTAGATTTTTGTGTGGACTGATTTTAGCAAAAGAGTCAAAAGTTGTAAATTACAAAAAGGCTACTGCCTAGAAGTTTAAAAGGGAATTTTTGGCCACTTAGTTTGTGAAATAAATTCCGGCCTTTTGGGACATGAAAATATATGGTATAAAGTACCTCTTGTTCAAAAATGTGCTCATTCCGACTTAAAATGAGCAATTTATGACTATTTCAATATTTAGGTTTTTTCGACGAAAAATGCTATAACCGGAGTTCTATAACTCTGATGAGCATGAAATTTAAACTGGAAGCTCACGTTAACATATGTAAGATCCTGCCAAGATTTGGGAATTTCTGGAGTTAAACTTGAGGTAGCTAATTTGTTAAGAAATTAATTAGAAATTGATTTTTGAAAAATAGTAAATGAATTTTAAAAATTCTGAGAAAAATATATGTTCAATATGAGACTATATTCTGTTAAATCTCAGAAAAGAAAATTTTTGGGGCTGATTTGGTAATTTTCATGAAAATGGTTTAGTTCTGAACATATGAATTAAATATGTCATGTGAAGTTGAAAAATTGGTAAATAAGATTTTATGTCTTGGAAATCCTATATAAGGTATATACAGATTTTTGATGAGGGATTTGTTCATTGATAATGAAATCTTATGAGTATGGCAATTTTGAATGATTAAATGCATTATTTGATAAAGTGTAAACAATTGAAATAAATTGTTTATAAGTTTAAGAAATGATTAAAATATTGTTATGATATTAATGATATTAGATTATGAGATTATTAAGTCATTAATAATATTTGGTTATTATTAAATGCTGGATAAATTGTATTATAAATGTTTAATATTTATCATTTATCTCATTTGATTGATTCTTTATATCATTTTCATCATCCTCATGTTTATATTATGTTGAAAGTCATATGTGGCATGATTATGACCGGGGATTATTCGGTATAATCATGATCGTAATGTTACAAATGATGTGAAAAAAGTCCTCATTGGTCGTAGTGCATTACTGGACAATTTTTGGTATGATTATGACCAGGGATTATTCGGTATAGTCATGACCATTGATAAATACATGAATATCCTTGGCCCGTAGTGCATGAATAATTTATGGTCGTGATACTAATGAATATCATTGGCCGTAGTGCAGGGATGATGTGGATTATTTATTAAGCTGGGTCTCAGGGATAAAAGTGATGAAAAACCTTTTTAAATCATAAAAGATAGTAGATTTTATTCTCTACTTGACTCTTCTAATGGATTGCTTGTTCCGCTGCAGTTAAACTTGATGTTTGTTATATTGTATCAGTTTAACACTGTTGAAGGCTAACGATAATTTATTTTGCATTATCTTAGTCATAATATTTCTTACTGGGCTAGTTGAGCTCACCCTTTCTTTCATTGTTCTCTTCAGAAATGAGAACGTAGCTGGGACTAGTCTGGGAACAGAGTGATGGTCCTAGATGGTGCATTAGTAATCCTTATTATTCTGGTAAATAGTGTAATAATAAATGTAATGAGGACTCCATTGAGTGTGTATATTGTCTATATGACAATATTTGTATTAAAACTCACAGCATATGTTTTGTCGTATTTTACACGACTGTTGTATAATTAGTTTGTATTTGTATTCAGTACCATGTATCTGGCGACTCAAGATGGGTGATGTATACTTATTTTGGGGACTTCATAGTTGGTATCAAAGCTTAGGGATATGATCCCTGGCTAAGATGTGATACAAGAACTAGGAGGGGAGAGACGAGAAATTTCTTCGCTTGTATGACCTACCTAAGTTTAATAGCTATTTAATTGGTCGGTCAGATTATAGGGATAATATGTGGCATGTCAATTAACCCTTATTTTGAAGATATATTCTAGAATGATATCTGAAATACAGGAGATGGGTAATGGAAAAATCATGATACAGAGGATATAATCGGGAAGTTACAATCTGAAAAGAAAGCAAGGTATTCTCATCTCTTCGAATATTAGGTACGTACGTAAATTTCGAGGGCAAAATTTCATAAGGAGGTGAGATTGTGAGACCCCAAATTTTATGAAATAAAAGTATTCAATTTTTTTATTTTGGTAAATAGTTAAATTGATAAAAGTTTAAAGTTGAGGGTGACATTTGAAAATTTTTCAAAGTAAGCAAGTTGTCATAAAATAATCGGTGGTAAAATACGTGTGGTTGTATAATAGCACACGGTATTGACTATTAATGCTTACGTGAAAAGTCACTCAGTTTGATTCAATTATTGTCGATATTTTATATATTATTAAATCAATAATTGAGATGATATAGTTATTTATATTATTATTTTCATAATTAACAATGTCTAGAAGTTCTGTCAAAGAGATGTTTGGTCACCTAATTGTGCGCCAATAGGGAGAAATCCTTATTGGAAAGCCCCCTCTTTCTTGGGAACGAACTGGTTGTTAATATTGCGAGTTATAATAATAGTGAATAAATTTTATTAAAAATTGAATTTGAGTTCAGATTTGAATTTGGAGACGCGGACGTGATATTTGAGTCCGGAGCGATGGAATTAGTGAGAATAGATTGTAAACACAAAATTTTTCGAGGTTGACTTTTTGGTCAAAAAGTCAATAGTTGACTTTTTCAGAAAAAGTCAAACTTTAAATTTTCAAAAATGTGAATCAATAGTTCAATCATGTAAAAATACGAATTACAGTATAGTACCTTTATCTATACCTCTATTTTTAACTTAGTCATGCAAGTATTATCAATCTTGCACCAACTCCCCTAATAGTACAAGAATGTGAATCAAACTCTTTTTTTCTAGTCGCGTACCCCCGCCCTAGTGGGCTATTTATACTTGACAACCCCCACCCCGGCGGGTTTTTAGATTTCTGAAAATGTACACCCCCGCCCCGGCAGAGTATTTGTTATGTAAAAGGCCCGCCTTGGCGGGGTACCTTCCTGCATTCAACTGTTTTCTGCTACTTTGCTGCACTTTCTCGCTATATCGCCACCATCTCACATTAACTACCACGTACTAGAACCTGCATACGAAACAAGCACAAACATATAAAATGATACTAAAATAAATAGATTAGGCCCTATTTAAGTCCGAATATGCATCCGATTCGTAGGTATAAAATCCACTCATCAAATTCCCCCAAACTTAAACTGTGATTGTCCTCGAGCACAACAACATGCAATGCAATGTAACTAAATACATGCCTACGGATCCAAGACATAATAGTACATCTTACTAAGACAAATCAATAACTTCACATTCAATCACCAAATCTTAACCTATTATGACTGATATAGTGCGTGTGTGCTTAACAATCATGCTAACTGACATACAGTCAAATAAAACACATAATATGCCTCTTTAAAGGAATCATACAATGTAAAGTCAAGAAATGAAAAAACGAGCAAGATCCGAATAAAACCAAACAGTTACCCAATTTAGAAGTCAAAATGGGATACGTTTGATTTATTTATTCACATACGGGGGCATTTCGTTCTTTATCCAGTTTTTTCACTTTTTATTTTACTCGTGGTTGTGCAATGTCTAGTCCTCTTAGGCTTTTCAGTGTTACCCCTTAGCGAGCTTTCAACCAACGACTTCCAAACCATAAGTCTTTAGGGCGCTGGGTGTAGAGACATCCCCACGGGTGTACTTACTTAAGTAACAAAGGCCACATAACTTAGACTAGCCACAGTGTTTATTCTGAAAGTGGTATTCAAACAAGTCAATCATGTTTGATGATAAAACATATACTTTGTAACAATCTTATTCATTTATTAATAAAAAGTATTAATTTATTAAAGGCTTTTAATTATCTATGTGATGTTATTTTATAATATATGATAAACCCATAGTTTTAAGCAATACTTTTAGAATAATGATGATGATCATTCTAATGAGATCTAAATTCTTAGAAAGCTTAAAAACTAAAATAGTTCACAATCGTTGGATTACTAAATTGGGGATTAGTGAATCCGGATAGATTGGTACATACATTGCTTGATCATTAGACGAGGATGATTGGTTTCATGATCATTTGTGTGGAGACACTAAAGCAAGTATGTAGGTGCTTATTAAAGAATAAGTTCACTGAACGCGGCTCGCTAAGGAATACCTAATGGAGTTTTACTTTCCTATCAATAGGAATTCCTGTAGTGATAGTAGTAAAAGTGATCCTTGGACTTGAGATTATCATAGTATCTTGTGTATAATAAATTATACTTTGACTTATTCCTTAAGACTCTTAGGGTATATCAAAGGGTATGCTTGGGTATAATAAGTTGTACATGGAGATAATGTATGATCAATAAAGAATATACCGCTTCTAGTAAAAGAAGAGAAATGTCCTATGTGATTCGATAAATGACAACCCGGTAGTCCTTGGCCAAGGCAGAATAAAATTAGAAAGGAGTTTCTAATTTGCATTATTTAGAGTTGTGCATTTAAGATTCGAAATACATATAATTAAATAAAATAAGACTTGACAGTAATTTCATGTCTTATATTTAATTGGGACATTGTATGGTAGAAGGATTGAATTGTACGATAACTATTTACTCAAAGATTTTTTTATGATTAATGTTGAAATCTATATTATCTGGAAAGTCGTTGATCGCTAGAGAGGCTTATCCCTATTGTAGAATAAATATTATTTATTTAAATAAATTAATATTTTAATTTATTTATTTAAATAAGATTAGAATTATTCTAATTGATTTATTCACAATCGGTTTAATATGGAGAACCTAAAGGGTCACACCATAAAAGGAAGAATAATTATTTAAGAAGTTAATGACATAATCGTAATAATATGTTAAGTGTATTTAATTTAATCTATGGTGATTGAATAAATTAAATAGCTTAATATTTATTATTTAATATTTTAGAAATATTAAATATTAATTAATAAGAGGAGTCTTATTAATATTATTACAATTATTATTATTTTAATTTCTAAAGGAGTTTGGGAATTAATTTAATATTAGTACTCTCATTTATTCCTAATAAGATTAGGAGACTAATTAATTAAAGAATTTTAATTAATTAAAATAAAACTCAATTCTTTAATTGTTAAGGAGGGTTGCCCACATCTATAAATAAGAGGAGTCTTATTATGGGTGAGAGTGGTTGTTGACTTTTTCACAATATACGTAATTCTAATAGTTGGGAGAGTACGCTCCTTTTCTATAAGAGATAAAAAAAATTAGGGTTTTGCCAAACACCCATCTTCTTGAATCTTTATTCTTTCTTGGTGGATCACCTCTAGAGGTCAAACACTTGGGTGGCTAACGTTGATCAAAGGAAGGAACCAAACCCGGTGGATTCAAGTTGAACGCGAAAAAGATTGGAGGTGAACTTGTACCTGAGGAAGCTCGAATCTTCAAGGATATGATTCTTTTTCTTCATATTTTTGTTTAATTAATAATTATGCATAAAGGATGATCCGGGTATATGGTTTATAAAATTTTAAAACTCTGATTTTCCACGTTTTCGCTTATTTTATGCAATTTGATTGTGTTCATGAATATTACAAACCTAACATATTCTTACTTTTTCTTTCTTTTTTTCTTTTCTTTCTATTCCTTTATTTTTTAGATATATCCCAAATCTTCCCCCAAACTTAGGTTTCTGTCTAAACTTAGCCATCACCACTTATTCATGAATTTCTTTCATTCAAACTAGCATTATCCTTAAGAGTTCAATTATGTGTCAATTTAAATCCAATCGGTCAACATAGTCGTTTCTAAGGTGCTAACCTGAATATATCAGTTTCAAACAGACAAAGATTTAGATCATGATAAGAAATTACATCAAAGCCTTGACAGTCAATACTATTCTTGTCTATGTAATTCCAATCTCATCATTGGCACAAACACACTTTAACCATCTAAAAGCTGGAATCATGCAAATATGAATTAAATGCAACACAAAAAATAGTAAACAAACTAATATTTTTGAGATTTTCGATTTTCCAATTTTTTTTATAACTCAACAAAAACAGAAATTAATATATACACAACTAAACTATTGAACTATAAAATCATAATTAAACTAAACTAATGATGCAACTAAAAGGAATGCAACATGAACTATCATGAACTAATGAATGCAATTAACATATGCAAACTAACATACTCAATAAAAATAAACAAAACTAGACAAAACTAATACCACTACACTACTGCTCCCCCAAACTTATTAGAAACAATGTCCTCATTGTTAAAATAAAGCATTAAAGCATAAGAGGACTTCCCTGTAGTAGCTAAACAGGCGGTGGTGGCATCTCGTTAACGTCAAAATCGGATGGTGGATATCCTGGGAATGGTTGTGGAGTCGGAAATTGGAATTGGTTAGCAGCAGCTGGATTCATTCTGGAAATATTATTCAAAACTGTGACTCTAATCCAAGACTTGGATAACAAGTCACATTGATATCTATCAACTTGCCACCGTTATTCATGGCATCCCCTACAAAAAGTCTGGCTTTGGTGCATTCCAAGACTTGGAAGTCACCAGTGAAAGGATCAGGGCTCTTTATTTATGGCTTAATATGACAATGATTGAATTTAATGGTTTGGTTACATGATCTCGCATAACAGATTGGTTAGGAAGGCTAACAACCTTACGAAAAAAATCAGTTTTAGCATGATAAGTAGTTAACAATTCGATTCCTAAAATCACATCAAATGCAAGTATTTTCAAAGAGATAAGATCGATAGGTAACGTGAGGGTATCAATTTGAATCAAAAAAAATTTATAAATGGTGGATGTAACGAAGGTTTCTCCTAACGGAGTTTTAACAGATAAGTCAAAGTCTAATTTCTTAGGGGTCAATTTCAAACGTTGAACACAACTAGGTGAAATAAAAGAGTGGGTAGAACTGGTATGGAATAAGGTATAGACTTTGCAAGAGTTTATGATTACCGTGATAATTTTGTTCGGGTTTCTCGATTAACGCTCTCACTTAAACTACCGGCTTTGACTTGTCTGGGACATCCTTTGGTGTCACCATCCTAGCTGGACTTGACTTCACTACACAACAAAATCGGGCTAAATGACCTTCTCTTCCGCAATTGAAACACTCTTTGGGTTGCTGCGTACAGTTTCGACGGATGTGTCCCTCTTGTCCGCATTTTAAACATATGACCGGTGGTCGTTCTTCTTCCTTAGAAACGGGCACCACTATCTTTTCATTATTATTGAACCTTCTCTTCTTGAAGTTGTTCTCACTTAGTTCACCTTCTCTTCTTGAATTTGTTCTTGAAGTTGAACCAATACTGTGTGCTACTGTGTAACCACGCGTATTACTGTACTTTTATCACCGGGTATTCCAACAGTTAACGGTAAAAGTGTTGTCGTTATTTTATAAAAAGGTTTTTTCTGTCGCTTTCTATATCCGACAGTTATTCCGTTATGTGGTCCACCAATGATTGCGCCGTCGTACGGATATTCTCCGACAAAAAGAATATTCCCTGACCAAATGAATATTTTATAACAACTTTCTTACTTTACAAAATTTGTACATTTCACCCAGAACTAAAGCATTATATCAAATTAACACCTTATTATTCAAAATAATAATTAGAGAAATTAAATCTTTATTCATAAAAAGTTGGGGTCTTACAGATTGAACCTGAGCCTGGTCCGCAACGTTCTTATTGGGACCAAGTCTATCCTTAATCGATCCCTGAACTTGAACCGCAAGGTTGACTGAAGATCTCTCCTGGTTAGAAATTATCTTTCACTTACTTGTCATAGTTTCAGTAAACTAAATGGGTGATTGTGAAAAATTGCACTAAAGGGTTGCCCTCCTTCTAGCGCCAATGTTAACGCTTAAGATCTGTCCGCTCGTTCAATCACTATGCAACGAGCTAAATCCTGCACAGTCAACGGTAGATCACACTGAGGAGCTTAACGGCCGGGACCGTCGGGGGATATCTCCGATGTAAGAAAAAGAACAAGCTAGAGAATAAGGTTAACAATAAAGGCTTAATGCTCTAGTTCTCAAAGTGTCATTGCCTGTGAATTAGGTTATAGTCGTGTACTTTTAACTGATCATGCCTGCTTAACGTCATGTTCCCGTGTAGGAATAGAACTCCTTATCAAGTCAATTATCATACTTGAATAGAAGTCAATCTCCTTAAAAATGAGAAATCGAAATCAATTCAGACTGTTGCCATAAAATTAGAGATTACATAGAATCAGGACCTGTAAAGCCCTCAAAAATCAAACCACATGTCTGAAATATATCGTCACGTGGGATAGGCCCCACTAGATCACACGGGCCACTAAATTACTCCCCAACATTAAAGAACAAAAATAAAATGGGTAAATTACATATATTAGTACATTTTTAGAAATAATTACAAAAATTATACACCTATAAAATAATTACAAAAATATTAGTCTTTTCCATATTTATTTATAATATTAGTGCAATTAGGATTCCTTAATTTAAGGGATTAGTATTAATTGATTGATATGGCAAATCGGGTGGTTTTTTTTGAAACGCGTGTTCCTATGTTGTTAAACCTTTTTTTTCTCCCAACTTCCATAATTTTTGTACTGGTATTTCTCTCTCTAAAATCTTCTTCTTCTTCATCTTCATAGTTGTTAGACTAATTAACTAGACATGTATACAAGGTTAATGAATATTTTTCTTTTTTCTTCTTCTTCTTCATCATAGTTGTTCGTACTGGGTGGCGTAAATTGGTTAATGAATATTGATCTCCTTCATGCTATTGAGGGATGCTAGGGCTGAGCAAGTAACAAAATTGGAACCAAAACCGCACCAAAAATCGCACAAACCGCACCAATTAAAATTGCACCAACGGTTCCGGTGTATGTTGCGGTTTTAGGTTGGTTGAATAACCAAATTTATGGTTCCGGTTTGGTTACTAGCCAAAACTGCACCCATAAAACCGAAACCGCACCATATGTGTGTATATATGTATGAAGGGGCAGATCAAGTACAAGGGAAGCTTATGCTCAATTTTTTTTAATATGTAAACTTAATATGGGCAGAATTTATAAGTTAGTAAAGTCAAAGGGTCAGATTAATAAACAAGTTTAACTTGGTGGGGCAAAAGAAAAAACATCCATTATAATCTAAATATCTAATTCTTCAAAGGTCTAAGCAACTAAAAAGCCAAAGGGCAAAGGCTACTGCTAAGTACGCTACTACGTTTACAGCTTAATGCATAGTGCATACAGCCATACAAGCGATTGCTCCTTATCTTCTCTTCTGCAACTGCTTCAAGCTTCAACCACCGTCCCCCAGGTCGCGACCTTGTCTTCTCTTCTGCGACTGCTCCTTTTCTCGTGACCTTGTCTTCTCTTCTCATTCTATTGCAGTCTTTTCTTATGCATATGAGATATTGAGATTTACAAGGTAACAAAATTAGGGCTTTTTATTCTTATGTTTTTCTCTGTTGATTTATATATTATGTTATTATCATTTTCATAGTTAGACCTCTGAAATTATTAGGATACTTTGTTAATGTGTTTGGTTGATTTCAATATTGGTTCATAGTTCTAATCAAGATCTCAAATTCCAGTTACCAGGTGAAAAGTTGAACTAGCCCCAAATTATGTCTTCTACTCCTCAAATTCCTTCAAATGAACATATTGAACAACAAAATCAACAAGCTGGTAATGAGGTATAAAATCAACACTCTTTTAGCCTTTTATTATGCTAGTGCTATGTATTTTTAAGTAATAGTTAATTATCATTTTATATACTTTTTATTTTCAGAATCAGCATGTATCATCTAATGTTGCCAATCCTATCAACATAGACGATGATAAAAAGGAAGATAAGGATGAATGTAAGAGTAAAAGTGTTCGATTGCTTGGGAACATTTTGAGGTATTAGTGGTTGTGAAGTGGGTGTAAAGAGAAGGAAAAATGTAAATATTGTAAGGTTATAGTGGGATGTAACATTAGAAAGAATGGCACGGGCACAATGGTTTATCATTTGTATAAATTTTGTGTTAGATCCCCCCTCCGAATCAGTAAAGATAAAAAACAAAAGACTTTAGAATTTGTTGCTTTGACAAAGGAAGAGATAGAGAAAAGTGTGAGCGCAACTCATAACCTTGAAAGTCGTACATTTAACCAAGAGAGGTTAAGGAAAAGAATTGCAATAAAGTGTATTAAAGATAACCAACCTTTTATTATTGTGGAACATGAGGGGTTTAGAGAATTCACGAGTGATGCAGAACCAAAGTTTAAGATGCCATCTCGTTGGACAGTTGCTAGAGATTGTCTAAAATTTTATAAGGAAGAAGTGATTAAATTAAAGCAAATTGTCACCTCACAACGGATACTTGGACATCCGTTCAAAACGTTAATTATATGTGTCTAACGGTTCATTGGGTTAACGATGATTGGAAGCTTTGTAAAAGAATTCTCAACTTTTGTCAAATTGAAAGTTATAAAGGGGTTGCAATTGGGAAATTAGTACATGCTTTGTTGACAAAATGGGGGATAGATCGTGTATTTACTATCACGATAGATAATGCATCTTCGAATGACACCGCTATCTCATACTTGAAAAAATTTCTTCGTGGCCCGGAAGCAATATTAGAGAATAAATATATACATTTGAGATGTTGTGCTCATATTTTGAACTTGGTTGTGAAGAATGGCTTAAAAGATCAACATGTGTCTATTTCTAGGATACGAAATGCGGTGAGGTATGTTAGATCCTCTCCGACAAGGCTTGCAAAATTTAAGACTTGTGTGGAAAGAGAGAAAATAAAATGTGAGAAATTGGTGTCTTGATGTTAAGACTAGGTGGAACTCCACATATACGATGTTGGAGATTTCCGTAAAGTATGAAGGGGCTTTTGATAGGATGCTTATTGAGGATCTTAATTATGAGAGATTCTTTAAGCACGAGGAAGAGGAGGCTTGGGAGAATAATACTAGGAGAAGAAAGAATAAGAAGAAAATGGTTGAAGGATATCCGGAGTGGATTGATTTTGAAAATGTTAAGTGTTTTATTCAATTTTTAAAAATCTTTTATGATGTCACGATGAAAATATCTGGTTCCAAATATTGCATTTCAAATCTTTTTTTCATTGAACTTGTAAAAATACAAGAGGCAATAGTGAAATTGTGTTCAAGTGGGGAGATATGGCTAAAAGGATGAAAGAAAAATATGACAAGTATTGGGACAATCTGTATAATTCTAATTTCTTGTTATATGTCTCTGTTGCTTTAGATCCAAAATATAAGATGCATTATTTGGAATTTTGCTTTACTAGACTTTATGGAAAAGGATCTTCAAAAACTACATTAATGTGTGAAAAAGTTGTGAAGACTCTACAAGAAATGTTTGACTATTATAAAGATAATACGGGAGGTGACATTTCTTCTTCTTCTGCTGCTGTAAATATGGAAGGGGATTTAGAAGACGACTTTGAAAAGTACATGCAAGAACAAGTTGAAAGGGTTAAGGAAAAAACAGAGATAGATATATATTTGGTGGATGGTAGATGTAAAGTCCCCGAACCCGAATACTTGAAACCCGAATTCGGTACTTCACGATACCATTTCTATGACCGGAATAATACTAATAATAATAACAATAATATAGATTTATCAAATTTAACTTACATTTATCAGAGTTTAATCCCAAGTACTCAACCTTTACTACATTCTTTACATGATATATAATACATATCATTAACTTAATACAGTCTATCTATTACAAATGATACGAATAACATATTCTGTTTGCTTTCCTTTTTCCTTTCCACTTGATCCTGGCCGAGCCTTCTAGCTGTTCACACTTAGCTGAAAATATTTAAATTAAGCAAGGATGAGCATTTGAGTGCCCAACAAGTATTTATATATATATAAGTTGAAAGAATTTAAATGTTTTATTTATAATATTCTTCTACAACCGGTCAATAGTTGTGAAGTAATCTGTACCAATAACAATAACATAACAACCCTCTTTCAAATTTTTGAAACTATGTATTGTCTATACATGGGGTTTCTGGGACACATTATGAACATTGTTTTTATTTTCGAAAGAGTTTAAACAGAAATTCATCTGTAAACCGGCCATTGCTTACGGGCCTGAGGGTGTACAGTCCATGGGCCCTGTATTGATCAATACTATATTGTTAGAACGATATTATCGTTCATCCTTTGTCCGCCGTAGCGCATAAAAATTTCCCATTAACGGGATGTTCATACCTGTCGGGTTTTCATAACAAAGGTCTTATATAATTCAACATATATGTATATCAAAGGTGTATCAACATGTGATTAAATACAATGATTATCCAAGTGGGGACACTTGTATAATCATTTATTGAAATTAACGAACAGAATATATATTTGAATTATCATATACTAACATGTTGATAATCAATGGGCTTATATAATATAGGTTTAACAATCTGTATAATAATAATATAATTCTGAAACATTCTTACACTTGTCCATTGCATAAAGAAAATACAAAGTTAGGATACTTGCCTGATGCGCTGCTTACAATTATGCAACTTAGATCTATCTGTTATACCGAAATCTGTCATTAATAAGATCATTCTATCAATTAGTATAACATAACGTAACACATAACACTTTCTATTGCAGTCAGCACATTCCTAATCACATTGTCATACATGTTCAACAATCATGTTATCACAAACAAACATTAACTCATTCTTAATCACATTGTCACACAACTTTATCCACCATTGAATCACAAATAAAATATTTAACTAACTAAATTTCTAAGTCCAGATCAATTTCTGAACCATGTCGGTCTACCGACATCTTTATCGGGTAATTATCGAGTCTAAGACTCTAAACAGTTGTTCAATATCCATATAGATAACTTAAACAAAAGTCGCACTATTTTTTCATAACCTTATAATAATTATAAAATAATTATTACCATTTATCATAATCTTTGAAATATCAGAATCATTATTAAATGATTTAAATGGTAAACAATCCTATTATCATTAATATTTAATTAATATTACACTATTAATGAAATCATTTCCAAAATGTTAAAGTTATTTATAATAACTCGAAATACTTTTAAAGTATTAATATTACACTTAAATAATTTTTAAAACATTTAAAATCATTATTAAATAATTACCATTAATATTTAAATATTAATGTAGTATTTATCTAAATATTAAAAGTTATTAATTATAACTTAAAATATTTTTAATCATTTATATCCCTTTTAAATGATTTTTAAATTAATAAAAACCATTTTTAAAGTATTTATTTAATATAATTATTAAATAAATTTAACATCGTTAATAATAAATTAATAATTATTAATATTAAATTATTAATGAAATTATCCTTTAAATATTAAAAGTTATGTTTTATAACTTAAAATATCTTTAAACACTTTATTTTCATTTAAAATAATTATTATAATATTTAAATCATTTTTAAACTAAATTATTTAATATAATTATTAAATAACTTTAATATCATTAATAATAGTTAATTAATGAAATTTATCTTTAAATATTAAAAGTTATATTTTATAATTTAAAATATTTTTAATTACCTTATTATTATTTAAAATGATTTTTAATATAACAAAATCATTTTTAATTAATTAATTTAATTTATTTAGTAAATAACTTAATGATCATTAATATTAAATAATTAATGAAATTTACTTTAAAATATTAAAAGTTATATTTTATATCTTAAAATATTTTTAAATAACTTATTATCATTTAAAATAATTTTTAATATAATAAAATCATTTTAATTAATTTATTTAATGCATTTAATAAATTAATTAATTACCAATAATATTTAAATAAATACTAATATTTTTGAAAATTATTTCAAATTATTAAAAGTTAAATTTTTATAACTTAAAATAATTTTTAAAATAATTTTTGGAATTAAATATCTATTTTTAAATGATTTTTGAAATTTTAATTAATTAAAATTACTAAAACTGTCGCTATAGGCCTTTAGCGACAGACAGTGTAGTCTATTGTGTTCTTGAGCCTTCAAGAACATTCATAGCCAGCGTTTAAGTACCCTACTTTGACCACGATTTCTGAGATGATCATGATGTTTCTAGCCTCTATTTTGGTCCGATCATGTAGCTTTTATGTAGGACTACATGACCCAGCAACAAACATGATTATAACATGCATAACCAACGAGATCTGAAGCCTTGAACAAGCTGTCAGAGCTGTTCTTCATTTTCTGGGTTACCCAAAAATGAAGAACAGTTCGACTGGCCAGTTTTGGGCTTCCACAACTTGATAATCTTGTAATTCTTTTGTGCTTTAAATGTTGCAGTGCCTAGATAACATGCAAGACAACATATCTAATACATAATATCGAGCTAACAACATCAGATATAAGAGATCTTGCCCGGTCAAAGTAGGCCAGAAAACTTGAGCATACGGTTTTCTGGAATTTTCAGAAAACCAAAACTGTGATCCAACAGTCTACTTTGACCATCTCTTTCTTTGATTCTGCCAACGATATAAGTGAAATTATGGCATGTGCGTGTAGACTATATGCCATTCTACAAGTCCCAAACAACAAAATGGCCTAAACAATTAACAGTAGCAAGATTAAAGGATTCAAAAATGACTGCCAGACTATATTTGGTTTCTGGGCTGCCCAGAAACCAGTTGGTCAATGCTGGTCAACGACGTTTGATTGTGAATAACTTCTAATCTACAACGAATATGGCTCTGATTCAAGTTACAGATAAAAGATAACATGACAAATTACATGTTTAAATCTTTAAACAGCAAAATCACATAACAGATTAAGATCTACAGGGTCTGACATTCGTTGTCAGGCCATGTTCTTGATTTTTTTCCAGATTTTGAAAATCATCAATTTCGAACACTAAGATGTTATGGGTCCACTTTCTACCAACCCAGATCATTGATTTACACCTTGTACAACATGAATAAACACAAAAACATAAGATCCAACACAGATTTAAAGATCAAATTTCTTGGTTAGGGTTTATACCTCTCATGATTAAATCTTGATTCTGACTTCTTGATCTGTTTTTGGTAAACGTGGGGCTTGTTATGTAACTGATCTTAGCAAAGAATTTCGTGGGTTATGAGTTGAGAGAGATAGGTTAAGGGTTTGAGCAAAAAATGGGCTAGCAACTAACATTTTCTCTCTCTCAAATCTATATGTATAATGTTGGATGCATGCACTTGCTTGATATAATGGTTGATATCTTTGATTTGGTGAGATTTGTCACATGGGTTAGCTAGAGTTGGTGAACAACTCTTATACTTGTCAAAATCTTATAAGTTACATAATAAAGAATTTCAAAAAGGCTAATTTGGACAATTGGCTTTTGATTTTTAAGGGCACAAAAGTAATGTTGACAAATCTTTAGGGTTTAGGGTTTAGTTTAGGGTTTAGGGTTTGAGCCAATTTAGGATTTAAAAATAATTTCTAGAATTTCCAATTTAGGGTTTAAAATAAATAAATAACAATTTAGTTTCTAAATTTTATAATTAGGGTTTATAAAATAATTTAGGTCTTTAACTATATAGCATTTTTCTAATTAGGTTTAAGCAACACTAATTAGCACTTCATTTCCCAAACTGGTAATTAGGGTTTACAATAAGCAAATTAGGGTTCCAAAATTATAATTAGGGATTATAATATAGAAAATTAATAAAGATTTTTAAATAATTTCGATTCTCCCTAATTAGGGTTAATACATATAACACCGATCATAAATCACATTAGTGATTACATAACAGCCTTAAGCCGACATTTAATTTTTAATTTAGGGTTTGACAGTTTGAAACTAGGGTTTCTATTTTTAAATAGGATTTCTAAATAACAAAATTATATAATGCATAACATATATCATATAACACAGTTAAACAACAGTCTTGAACTCACAGCTGAGTTCCAAATTAGGGTTTTTAATAATTTAGGGTTTCTAGAATTTTAATTAGGGTTTACCTAATTAATACATTTAATAAATGCCATAAATTATATAACACACTTATAAAACAAATCTTGCACTCTAATCTGGATCTCAAATTAGGGTTTAACATTATTACTAAGGTTTGGTCATAATACACCGTAATTGACCAACTATTATCAATACAGAAATACAGTACATATTCATAGCACTGAAAAATCAAAATATAATTATATTATAATATTATTATCATTATTCCTTATTTCAGACCCATAATAGGGTTTATCAAAATATTATTAGGGTTTGGTCGTAACATAATAAAACTGTTCCACACATTAACATTACACACATAACACACATATCTATAACACTGGCAAATAATAATATAATATTATTATTTTCATTTCTTGATCAAAACCCAGAATTAGGGTTTGGATTCCATATCTGATTTATCTTTCATATATAACCTTAATAATTAAGTTAAAATAATTAACTTAACTATTCTGAAATAATTTCATATAATAAAATAAATATTATAAAAAATTTCTATAATCATATCATATATTATTCAATTAATATAATTATCATATTTTCATGGAAAATAAACATTAAAAACATTTTTACTATAAAACTAATTATTATTAGAATATAATTTATAATGAGCAATAATTCTAAAATAAAATTATTCATAATCATTCATGTTATAAATATATTCTATATTCATCACATAAATACATACATAATACCTTTCATGCATTCTTACCTTTAAAATAAATAATTATTCTAAAATCATTTCCTATATTATTTAAATAATATAAGATTATATTTTCCTTGAAAAATAATTAATAAAACATTTCCAATAAGGAATTAATTAGTATAAAAATATAATTGATAATAATCAATAATTCTAAAATAAATTTATTTGCAATACTTAATGTAATAAATTTTATTTATCACACATATAATTATAATTACACATTACCTTGACACATATCATTCATATTTATTTTAATAAAAAAAATAAAAAATTTATACGCAAAATTTATGATTTATTTATATAGAAAATATCGGGTTGTCACAGTAGAGAGAAGAAAGATGAAAACTTTAATGTTTTGGGTTGGTGGAAAATGAATTCGGTGAAGTTTCCAATTCTTTCAAAAATTGCTAGGCATGTATTGCGTATGCCTATTTCTACAGTTGCTTCAGAATCTGCCTTTAGCACCGGGGGAAGGACTATTGATGCATATAGGAGTTCACTCTCTCCTAGGACGGCCGAAGCATTGATTTTTACTCAAGATTGGCTACGCAATTCATAAACTTTTGTCGACATTCGAGAACAATCGGAAGAACTTCAACAATTCGAGAATATTGAAAAAGGTATATATTTATTGTATTTTTTAATTCTTTATTAGATTTTATTTTACTTTTCAAATATTCTTACATATAAATTTTTTTGGCTATGCTTCATAGATGAATTCAATTCGTTTGAGCAATGTGTGGTCGATGAGCAATACTAAAGGGTATCAAAGGTAGTATGGTATTATATGTGTTGATCTTAATCTCATATCAAGCATGGTGGTTGCCTGGTTGGTTTCCTTAAATGTTCATTTAGAAATGGTTTTTCTTTTTGATAAATTAAAAATAAAATATTTGATGTGGTCGAACTTGTATATTGTAATTGACTGAGGATAATTATCATTTTCACTGGGCTTTATTTTCTCGGCATTGTCCCCATCCAGCCAACAACTGTGCTAAACTCATTTAGAGATGTTATATTTGTATAAAATAGATCCTATATGGTTTTCAGTGGTATTTGTTTACTGCAAAATGAGTCAAATGACAGTGTTTGCAGGATATTTCTTGAACTCAGCTGGGGACTCCAAAGGCATATCAAGAGTAGCTAGGCAAATGAAATGAGTCTATGGAAGAGAAGATCTGGTGGGGCAGGATTAAAAGGCTTACAGATTTAATCATTTCAGTTACAGAACAACAACAGTATTACTACTAGTCACTTTCTCTCACCCATCACTGTTTAATTGATTCTGATTTGAGTGATTATTTATCTCATTTGAGGTAAAATTTTCAAGAAAAATGTTGTAAATAGTCTTATTATTCACATAGACGCCAGTCTCATTCTGACTTATTCTAATTTATCACCCACAAATTGCTACTGCTGCTGCTATTTAACCTGTTTAAAAAGTTGCACACTTGCATCATTGCTATAGCTCATCTACCTATTTAAAAAGTTGCACACTTGCGCCATTATTAAGTTAGACAGCTGCAGAAAAAATTTACATTTTAAATAGTTTATAGATTTGATTGTTGTATTTGTCTACATTAATGAACTTATATCAATTTCGAAAACATATCGAGAGCTTATTTCAATTGATTTTGGAACCGAAACCGCACCAAATGAAACCGCACCACACTGTTTAAAACCGCACCGCACCAATCACAAGCAGTTTCATAGTCTAATAGTCCTTTATTTTTTTAATTTTTTTTTAATTTACTTTTGTTGCACTTGTTGATTCACAGGTAGTTCAAGTTAGTGAAAAGAAGGTTTTGGATCAGAAAGCATACATGTTCTATTATCGAGATAATAGAAATTTTGCTTCAAACTTGCCTCTTGATGTTATTCGAAAAGAGATCATGGCGACAAATGTCACGGGAAGAAGCTCAAGTTCATAGCCAGAAGATATTTCAAAACCAAAAAAATTTAAAGGTGTGTTAATTTAAATTTTGTTATTGTTACTATCATATAACTGTTTGGTTACTTCTGCATTATGTTTTGGTTACTGTTAACTTGGGATTCAGATACCATTTTTGTTACCTTGATTTGGTATTTGGTTACTTTTTTATGTTGTTATGGTTACCATATGTTTGTTTAGTATACATGGTTGACTAAACTGGTTTTGGTGTACATGTTGTTTATGTATTGGTTACCATTAATATATGTTTTGGTTACTAACATATAACTGTTTGGTTACTTCATTAGTATATTTTTTATTACTGTTAGCTTATGATTTGGATACCATTCTTTTTCCCTCAATTGGGATTTTGGTTACTTTTATATGTTGTTTTGGTTACAATGTATTTGCTTAGTATACATTGGTTGACTAAATTGAGTTTGGTCTATATGTTGTTTAGTATACTAGACCAATTTCTGGGGGCTTGATGTAATGCTTACGTTGTAGCTACGTCAAGCAATAAAAATAGATATTATCATATAACTGTATGGTTACTTCTGCATTATGTTTTGGTTACTGTTAGCTTGAGATTCGAATACCATGTTTGTTACCTTGATTTGGAATTTTGGTTACTTTTTTATGTTGTTATGGTTACCATGTATTTGCTTAGTATACATGGTTGACTAAATTGGTTTTAGTGTACATGTTGTTTATGTATTGGTTACCATTAAAACATGTTTTGGTTACTATTATATAAATATTTGGTTACTTCTTTTGTATGTTTTTGGTTACTGTTAGTTTCTGATTTGGATTCTATTTTTTTTTCCTTGAGTTGGGATTTTGCTTACTGTTTTTTGTTGTTCTGGTTACCATATATTTGCTTAATATATGGGTTGACTAAACTTTGTTTGGTCTATATGTTGTTTATGTATTGGTTACCATTAATATATGTTTTGGTTACTAACATATAACTGTTTGGTTACTTCATTAGTATATTTTTTGTTGCTGTAAGCTTATGATTTGGATACCATTCTTTTTTCCTCAATTGAGATTTTGGTTACTTTTATATGTTGTTTTGGTTACAATGTATTTATTTGGTAAAATATTTATGATATAAATATTGTTTATATCTGGTTACTAATAATTGTGTAAATCTGATTTTTTTATTTGCATTTATGGAATCTTTACTATGAGGAATGCAATAGAAAATTCATTGGAAAAGTTATATATTGGTGTGACATGGAAGTCCCCGGCATTATTACCAAGAAATTGAACCCAAGACAGTTGAAGAAGTTTAAGGCATCATTAGTTTGTGGATGTATTATTTTTGTAAATAATAAACCCAGGTCAAATCATATATTTGCTTAGTATACATTGATGTATTATTTTTGTAAATTCCTTCAAATATATTCTACAAGGTTTATGCTATTCTATTTCTACTTCCATTTCCATAAACATATTTTACATGTTTTAGTTATTTTCATATAATTATATGGTTACTGTTTTATTATGTTATATTATGGTTACTGTTATTAGTAACCAGATAGTTACAAGCTTGTATCAGGACAAACATCAATTGTTAAATGTATATGTGTGAGTTTCCTATTTATCTACAAGCTTGTTAGTAATCAGATAAATATCATAGATAATTACAATCTTGTTAGTAACCAGATAATTATAAGCTTGTATCAAGACTGTTATAAAGTTTGTATATGTTACTTTATATTGATAACTCATGATGGAATCAAAAATTAAAATATTAATCAATATCAATTTTGGTTACTGTACACCATGAAAAATGTTACCAACCATGTGCTTAATGGTTACTAACAGTAAACAATTATATATTCCTATAAATAATTAAATTTATTGTATTGGTTACTGTCAGTATCCATTGTCTAACAACTGAATAAACAATGTAAAGTAACCAAATAAATATTAGACAGTAACCAAATAACATAATCTTAGTAACCATAAAATAAATCACATTTTTACATGCAATTTTGAAGCCCTAAATGATGGAATTTGATCAAAAATCCCTGTAATTCACCAGCAAAGCTTGTGACTTTTGATCGTTGACCTGTTTCCAATGAAATTAGGCTCCGAAAACGCCAAAATCCGACACTCCAAACTTGACAAAATTACCAAATTCTCATTGGATCAAATCTTTACATAAACTGACACGCCTGCTCTTCAACCGCATCAGTTTGTTACCACCTAAAGACTAACAGTTTTACGAAGTTAAGCAATGTAGTCAATAAGTAATCATCAATATAAAACAAACCAGTATAAAACACACTAATATTATACAGTAATCATAACAACATTATACAATAACAAAATTTAGATTAGACAGTAACCAACATATGTCTATTTAGTAACCAGAACATAAACACATTTTTCATTGTATTTTACAGTAAAAAAAACCAGTATAATTTTTTTGACCAACTAAAGGCAGACTTTTGTAAGAATGTAATCAATTTGTCTAACAAGTAACTATTAATATAAAAAACATAAGTAGAAGTGTACATTAATATGCTTCAACAACCAATAATATAGTAACCAATTAATCACTGCAGTAATTAAGTTTGCATTAGTCAGTAACCAAATCAGCATGAGTCACTAAATAATTAATATTTTTACACAGTAACCAAGTCCGCATTATAATTTTATACAGTAACCAATTCAGAATTAGTCAATAACCATTATAGTGTTACATAGTAAGCAAGTCAGCATTAGTCAGTAACCAATATTATATTACATAGTAACCAAATCAACATTAGTCAGTAACCAAGTCAGCATTAATTAGTAATATTATGTAGTAACCAAGTCAACATTAGTGAGTAACCAATTCAGCATTAATTAGTAATATTATGCAGTAACCAAGACAACATTAGTCTGTAACTAAGACATCATTAGACAGTATAATGTTACACAGTTAGTATACTGACTTTGTTATTAAAACAGTCAGTATACTGACTTTGTTAATCAACATCAATTTTAGTTACTGTACACCATCAAAAATGTTATCAACTATGTGGTTAATGGTTACTAACATTAAACAATTATATATTCTTGTAAACAATTAAATTTGTTGTATTGGTTACTGTCAGTCTCCATTGTCTGACAACTGAATAAACATTATAAAGTAACCAAATCAATATTAGACAGTAACCAAACTACATAATCTTAGTAACCAGAAAATAAATCAAATTTTTACAAGCAGATTTGAAGGCCTAAATGATGGAATTTGACCAAAACACAATGCAGTTCACCAGCGAAGCTTGTGATTTTTGACCGTTGATCCATTTCCAATAAAATTAGGCTCCGAAAATGCCAAAATCCGACACTCCAAACTTGACAACATTATACAGTAACCAAATTTAGATTAGAAAGTAACCAACATATATCTATTTAGTAACCAGAATATAAAAAATATCAATATGTACTTAAAGATCCAACAGTTGCAGGAAGGTAACCAATATATTTAATAAGTAACCATCAATATAAAAAACATCAGTAAAATATACATTTAAAGTATACAGCAACCAAATAAATATTATACAGTAACCAAATCAATAATAAACAGTAACCAATTTATATGTACTTAGTAACCAAAATATAAAACATATTTTTACATGCATTTTAAAATCAAAACAGTCAGTATACTGACTTTGTGACCAATTAAAGAGCGAAAAACTTAAGAAAGGTAACCAATAAACGAGTATATAGTAACCACGGGGTAACTATATGCATATAAACTTTTAACTCAAATACCTCAGTATACAAATCTATAACGAATCAATCAACAATCAATAATCAAATTTGTTACAGATCGAGGCTGGTTACTGATCTTGAAGTTGTTGTTGATCTTGAAGTTGCTGTTGATCTTGAACTTACTGTTGATCTTCTTCGATATTATCCGATCTCAGAGTTGCATCGCCGTTGGAGAAGTCGTCTTCTCCGGTCTGTTGTTGCTCTGTTTTTTCGGATCTCAAAGTTGCTTGTTTTCTTCATTAGCATGAATTGTTGATCGGTTGGTTGGAAATATAAAAGTCGGTAACTGACATGTAGGGAGTTAATGACCGTAAATTTAGCAACGTAATATTGTGTTGCGTTATTTTTGTAATTATTTTGTGGATGTTTTATTTTTGTAATTACTTTCTAATTATTGTATATTAGTGTTAAGGACCTAAATAAAATTTCCCCTTGACAAACTATTAAAGCCATTTTTAAAAATAGTTTTAAATTATTTAAAAGAGGATAAAAATCGTGCAATTTAAATAGTACTAAGAAAGTGGTTGAAGATTGCTACCGATGTTAGGCGGGGAAGATCATGTCCACAAAATTATTTGGTGGTGGTGGGGACGATGAAATTAAACAAGCATGGGAGTTGTTGTGTAAGTCTATTAGGGACCATGAAATTATTAATTTTATTTGATAATTCATTTAATTTCATTAAAAAATGTCCCATTTCAATTAATTGTTGTATAAATGCACAAGCAATGACCTCATGTATAATATTAAAGTTTAATTGTTATGCCATAACTACTTAACTTTATAACCAAAGATGCACCAAAAGGGGACTTATAATTATAATTTTTATTTAAATAGAGAAAAAAAAAGAAATAATAATAATTATATGTGTTGCACTCACAAACTGCATGCCAACTCAAAGAGGGCATTTTATGTCTTCTTCAATCTTCTCGGAAAGATCCGGTTAGTATGAAGTTTATTTTTTGGTAAATTGGTCAATTGGCCAATAGAATACTGACACACATAGTCTTGCCTGCGTGTCAGCACTCTATTAGCCAATTGATCAATTTACCTAAAAATAAATTTTATGCTAACCACTTCCTTCTCGGAAGGACTCTAGATTCCCTTGACCCCATGCTAAAATATCGTATGGAACCTAACTAACACATGGGCATCTTTCAGAAAATAAATAACTTAATTAAATGTATAGCTTGGTGGGCACAAAGCCATGACTTAATTGTAATAATCAAAGTTTGTAGCAAGGTGGCATCTTTTGCCTTCAATTTAATGCAAACGACAAATTAAATATATATATATATATATAAATATATATATATATATATATATATATATATGTTTTTAAAAGTATAAAAATTAGGGTTAGTAGTAAATTGTTTATACTTTTTGATGGTTATAATCAATTTTTTTCACCTATATTTTGACAAAAATGGTATAAAATTTAGTTTTAAAAATAATCAATTTTAACCAAAAAAAATAAAATTAAATTAAACATTTAATTTGAGACAAAGAAGTACTAAGGGGGTGTTTGATAAAAAGTGAATGAATCTGAATCTGAATGAAAAAATTTGTTTGATAATTGACATGACTGAAACATCTGAATAACATATTTTTATTATTTTATCCTTTTGAAAAAATTCAAAATTGTTGTAAATTAATTTAATATTAGTTAATATAATATAATAGTTAATATTGTAAAAAAAATTCATTCAGCCAATAAACTAGTACTTATTCCTTCAGTCCAAATTGTTTGAATAGTAGACCGATTCAATCATTCAAATAATTTTTTTCTAAAATAAACGAACTTAATATTTGAATCGATCAGCCATTCAATTATTCAGTATTAATCAAACAGTCTTTAAGAATAAGTCATTCATGTATGATAAGTTTATTAATTAAGCTAATTGGTTTTCATTCACCACATAACACGGCCGTTTAATTTGAGCTGGTTCTGGTCAGCCGAAGCAACGCAATTACTAGTGCCAACTATAATATTGTCGGTTGCATTGTTCGAAATAATTCGAAAATAGTCGGTCATTTTTAAATGCTGACAAATTTTCTTTTATCTTCAATTGCGCAATAATTTCCCATCCCTTTCAATCTAAACATCAAATATTAATTAATTTGGTCCCTTCATGTCAATCACCATGATCACTTTATGTGTAGTAGTTATGTTCTGTGTAGCTTGGTAGGACTGACATGATAGCCTTATGGGGATTTTTGTAGACACTGACCGGCCATTCCGATCCGTCCAGCTACCCATTCAATTTTATTTATTTATTTTTTAACTCTAAAAAAATATATAATATTTTTTTCAACTAATTTTTTTTATAAAATTCAATAATTTAGGTATAATTTAGATACATATATAAACAAATATTGTATAAACTGTACAATATTATTTTTTATATGTATTTAATTTATACCAAAATCACTGAATTTTATAAAAATTACAGTTGAAAAAAATATTATATAATTTTTGGAAGTCAAAGCAAAAAAAGAATAAAATAAAATTGGACCTATCAGAATGATCGGTCCCCCTAGGATAATTGATTGTTGAGTGGACTTTCAGTATAAGAGGCTCCCTAATTACTATTTTCACATGTCGTCCTGTTTACCTGTCCCGACTTATATAAGTATAGACTCTCGGTAAAAGCATTAATGATACAAATTTTAATTTTTTTGACCCACCTTAAAAAGTTAGTTGTTCAAGAGATGAGGTTAAGACTATAAGTTTGTATATAGCACAATTACGTAATCAAATCACATAAACATAGCGGAAGCGCGATAATAATTTAAATTTTCATACAAACAATCACCATGATCATGCTTTATGCTTAACTATCAATTAACAAAAAAAAGGAGATCAAATACACACCCTTGTAAAAACTAACTTCCTTAGGTACGAGTTCACTTAAATTATCATGAACAGATTAAACTTGAATCCACGTACCGGGTTTGATTCCTTCCTTTTATCAACGTTAGTCACTCAAGTGTTTGACCTCTATATGTGACCCACCAAAGAAGAACAAATATTCAAGAAGATTAATGTTTGACAAAATCTTAGATTCTATCTCTATAGAATTATCTGTACTCTCCCGACTATTGGAATAAAGTGTATAACCTTAATTCATAATAAGACCTTATTTATAAATATAAACAACCCTCCTAAACCTTTTAGAATAGGGTTTTGATTTAATTAATTAAACCCCTTTAATTAATTAGGAAAAATTGAGAGCACTTTTATTAATTAATTCTCAAACCCCTTTAGGAATGAACTTAATAATAATAATAAGACTCTTCTTATTAATTTATATTTAATATTTTTAAAATATTAAATAATAAATATTAAGCTATTTAATTTATTCTATCATCATAGATTAAATTAAATATACTTAACTTATTATTACGATTATGCCATTTACTTCATAAATAAATATTTTTTTTATGGTGTGACCTTTTAGGTTCTCCATATTAAACCGGCTGTGAATAAATCAATTAGAACAATTATAATCTTATTTAAATAAAGAAATTAAACTATTAATTTATTTAAATAAATAATATTTATTCTACAATAAGGATAAGTCTCAATAGCGATCAACAACTTTTCAGATAATATAGATTTCAATATTAATTTTAAAAGAAATTTTGAATAAATAGTTACCGTACAATTTAATTCTTCTACCATACAATGTCTCAATTAAATAGAAAATATGAAATTACTGTCAAGTCTTATTTTATTTAATTATATGTATTTCGATTAAAAAATGCACAGCTCCAAATAATACAAATTATAAACTCATTTTTAATTTCATTACACCTTGGCAAAGGATTCTTGAGTTGTCATTTATCGAATCACATATGATATTCATTCATTTTAGTATAAGTGGTAGATTCTTTATTGATAATTTATTATTTTTATATATAACTTATTACACCCAAGCATACCTTTTGATATACCCTAAGGGTCTTAAGGGACATGTCAAAGTATACTTATCAAACACAAGATACTATGATGATCTCAAGTCTGAGGATCACTTGTACTACTATCACTACATGAATTCCTATTGAGAGGCAAGTCTAAGTATTTATTTATATACTTGATTTAGTGTTTCCACACAAATAATCATGAGATCAATTATCCCCATCCAATGAGCAAGCAACGTATGTACCATTATATCCGTATTCACTAATCCCCTTTTTAGTAATCTAACGATTTGGAACATTTTAGTTTTTAAGGTATCTAAAATTTTAGATCTCATTAACATGATCTCATCATGATTCTAAAAATATTGCTTAAAATTATGAATTTATCACATATTAAATAACAGCACCATATAAATAAATTAAATGTCTTTAATAAATAAATATTTTATTAATAAATGAATAAGATTGTTTACAAAGTATATGTTTTATCATCAAACATGATTGACTAGTATACATATTACTTTCAAAGACGTATACCAATCTACACCAAGTTATATTTACAATTAATATGAGACTATTCATTACCGTCTACTCACTACGTTCCTAATTATTTGACGTTTTAGAGTTTTTTATTTGTCCCTAATTATTTGACGTTTGTTCAAATTTAGGAGAATTAATAACAATTTTTTTAAAATTACCCCTCATTACCCTACCTATTTTTTTGATACTTTAAACTCATTCTCTCTCATTATCCTAACAAAACTCTTCTTATCCAAATAAAAAATTTAAGGGTATTATAAATAATTAAATACTATATTTAATATTTTTTAATTATTATCTTAGTTTTTATATCCACCTCTAAAATATTAAATAATTAAGGACGGAGGGAGTAGTATATAGATGTTATCCACACAACCTTCGTTGTTAGAGGATAATCATGGGGACAAATACTGGCTAAATGAGTGTCAATACAATGGGTCACCCTAGGCATGCACAACGGGCCGGCCTGGCCTGGACCGGCCCAAGCCTGCCAGGCTTTTACCGTTGACCAGGCCGGGTCAGGCCTTGACTTTTAGTCTACAGGCCGAGCCAGGCCAGATTTAAAACAAAAATTTGTGGCCTGTTAAGGCCTATAGGCCAGGCCGAGCCAGGCCCAAGTATTCACTTTAAACTATTTTCCTCTATTTATTGAGGAAAAACAAGTACAAAAAACTTTTTATTAGACTATGTGGGACTATGCCAAGCATGGCAAAACCCACTCTATTGCTTGACTTCTCTCCATTTATTGAAGGAAAGCACGAACAAAAATCTTTTACTAGTCTTTTACTAGTCTTTTACTAGACAATATTGGACTATGCCAAGCAAGCCAAACCCACTATACTTATCCTCCATTTATTAAAGGAAAACAAGAATAAAAATTTTATATACTAGACTATGTGGGACTAAGCAAAGCCAAACCCCAACACATGCTCAAGTACATTTTGCTTGAATTATTATGACTTGAACTCTCCTCTATTTATAGAAGAAAATTTGGGACAAGAAATGTTAATTAGACTATGTGGGACTTTGAAACAAAAATGTAATTGAACTAAAAGTCCCACATTGTTCATTTTAAGAACTTTTCTTTGGTATATTAGTCAACTTTGTGTTAAGTGTTTTTAAGTTGTTGAAAGAGGAGGTTGTCATGTGGGATGAGAAGGAGTGTATGACTATGGTTAAATTAGTTTACCAATGCATATACTATATTCTTTTCTGTAATGGCCTAATTTTAATTTCTTTATTTCAAAATAACCAAGTCCCACATTGTTCATTTTAAGAACTTTTCTTTGGTATATTACTCAACTTTGTGATAAGTATTCTAAAGTTGTTGAAAGAGGAGGTTGTCATGTGGGAAGAGTATGACTATGGTAAATTAGTTATCCGATGCATGTACTATGTTATTTTCTGTAATGACTTGAGTTTTAAATTCTTTATTCAAAATAACCAAGTCCCACATTGTTCATTTTAAGAACTTGCTAGTAATACAATATTTCACAATGTCTTACAAAATGAAAAGTCCCACATTGAAAGGGGTATGCAAATATAAGGAGGATACAATGTTTATCTTATATAAAGACTTGCTAGTAATACAATATTTCACAATGTCTTACAAAATGCAAAGTCCCACATTGAAAGGGGTATGCAAATATAAGGAGGATTCCCTTATAAAAAGACTTGCTAGTAATACAATATTACACAATGTCTTATAAAATGCAAAGTCCCACATTGAAAGGGGTATGCAAGTATAAGGAGGATTTCCTTATAAAAAGACTTGCTAGTAATACAATATTTCACAATGTCTTACAAAATGCAAAGTCCCACATTGAAAGGGGTATGCAAATATAAGGAGAATTCCCTTATAAAAAGACTTGCTAGTAATACAATATTACACAATGTCTTATAAAATGCAAAGTCCCACATTGAAAGAGGACCAAGGGGTATGCAAATATAAGGAGGATTTTCCTTATAATTGCTTATATTACACAACTAAAGATTTTAAGCCGGATTAGGTAGCTGGGCCAGTCCAGGCTATGAAACAGGCCGGTCCAGGCTAGAACTAGGCCGTAGGCCGGGCCAGGCCAGGCTTTTTGGAAGGCTGGGCCAGGCCGGATATGTGTCATTAATTCATGGTCTGTTCTTGGTCTAACAGGCCGGGCCAGACCGGTCCAGGCTTTGACCAGGCCGAGCTTTGACCAGGTCGGGCTCGGGCCGAATCAAGGCTAGGCCCCAGGCCGCAGGCCATTTGTGCACCACTAGGTCACCCATAGTAAATGGGTGGGGTTGATAGGTATGAAATAAAAGTTAGAAATAATCCCGCCTTCATTCAGCCGCATAATAAGTGGGTAGATGTGGGCTGTTCATGGGCCCCAGTTATATATATATATATCTTAAAAAGTTAATTCATTTCAAAATTTATTTATTGTATTTTTACATGATTTCACTCTTCCTTTAAATTTTCTATTTTCTTTAAAGTATTTATTTTCTATTTCTAAAGTATTTATTTATCCTATATATATAGTTTACAATTAAATATAAGTATAATTAAGTAATATAGTTTACAACAGAAAGGATTCTTAAATAGCAGAATGCCTTAAATAATAGAATTTTATCAAAACGACACAGTTTTGATAAGACGCGGTGTCATTTTTGTAAATACGCGGTGGCATGGTATTTATAAAAATGCCACCGCGTCTTATCAAAACTACGTCGTTTTGATAAAGTTCTATTATTTAAGAGAGTTCTACTACTTAAGAAATCTACTCTTGATCCTGTCTATAATTTACAATGAAAGAATTATAAGATTCATCTTACCTAATATTAATTTTTATTATTATTAAAATATAAGTATACTTATATTTAATACATAGATAGGATTTTATTATTATTCCTTATATATAAAAGGAAACTATAATGAAAAGCGCAAGTTTAGCCAAGTCAAGAACAAATATTAATATAATTTTACAAAGACAATCATAATGTAATCTTACCTAGAATTTGTTAGTTTTATTAAAATAAAGTATAATTATGTTTTAGATGTAAGTAGTAATTTATTAACACTACTATTATAAATATTAGCATGATTATTAATACTAAAATTAGTTGTAATTTATCCAATAATATATTTGCAATAAAAAAAATTATTCATATAATATATAATAATATAATTTCAAATGATTTTTTTTCTTTCTAGAAAGATCATCTTTCCTAATTGAATTTTTTACTATTATTAAATACAACTATAATTATATTTCAAGTATAAGTATGATTTTAATATTACTTAGATAAGATAATTTTAGAAGCAAACTATTTTCTTATAAGGACCTTATAATAATTAATAAATAAAATTGGAGAAAAAAATCCAAAATATTAACATGTAAAAAACAAAATAGCCTGTTAAATTAAAAAGTAATATTACTTATTTTATTCAATATATTCTATTAAAAACATTAACCAAAAATAAATATAAAATGTAAGAATCAAGCATAAAATCCTATACTACTAATAAAATCCAAACTTAATAGGACCCTTTTTTATACTACTTTATTGTTATAAAATTATACATAGTATGTAAATGTCTAGATACATCCTATCCCTCTTTATTGTAATGACCTTTGAAGTTTGAAACTCCTATGACTTATGAGTTTTGAAACTTCTAAGTATTTATGTACACCTAGAAATAGAAGAATTGTCAAGAGAATGAAATATACATACAAATACAACTATAACTTATATGAAATAAGAATACTCTCTCCTTTCCCCTAATCATCATTGTTTTTAATATTTAATATACTTTTATAATACGTTATCAACATCATATTTAATTTTAATTTGAAGTAGAAAGTATGCTTATCTACTAGGGGAGCGATCCATAGCATCTATATGCTATGAGATAAGTATTGGCATATAAGCTCTAAACCACACGTTTTATTGATTAACGGCTGAGATTTAATAGGGGGAAATACCGTCCGCTAGTATTACTAGCGGATGCAATTAGTATAAAATCCGGACAATTAAGCCCCTCCCTCGTTGCTGAAATTAACTATGAAAGGGCATGCTCCGCTAGTATTAGTAGCGGATATAAGACAGTAGGCACAGCATGCTCCGCTAGTATTAGTAGCGGATATAAGACAGTAGGCAATAGGCGCATGGAGTTGCATCTGTGAATAAACTTGGCTCTGGCCATGACCTCGAACTTGGATTTGGACTTAGACATGGAGTAGAAGATGACACCTGATATGAGAAACTGCCGGTTATAACAAGAACTAACTGGACAGGATTTGATAGTACGTAAATGCAAATACTGCTACTAAACACGGCAGATGCAAAAAATATCACTTCACTAAAAATTTTATGCTATTATTTAAAAATATGATTGAAATCAAAAGTTTCTTCATTCTAGAAATTATCAAGACCTCCAGTCATGAAAAAGACTATTTTTCATCACATCTATAATAAAGTAAGCAAAAAGGTCTTTTGTGCTAAAAAGTTCCATCAAGAAGGCTAAATAATTGGTAAAGTCTATATGTTGAAATTTCTCCATAACTAGAAAAGAAAAGTTGCAGAATGGATTGTGCATAGATTAGCATCATGATTCATGATCAACAACAAAAAAAACCCACAGTTTTCTAATTGGATAGTCATTTAATGAGACCCTTGATGATGTAGAACAACAGAGAATAAAGGACGAACAAGGATATAGTCTATAAGGTCCTGTTAACAAGAGCCCTAGAGGGAAGGTAGAACAACAAGAACTTGCACTGTAATATTCTCAGAAAATAAACTAGCATTTAGAAATAGCAAGTAAAAGTGTCCGAATTTTATACTAATTGCATCCGCTAGTAATACTAGCGGACGGTATTTCTCCCTATTAAATTCCAACCGTTAATCAATAAAACGTGTGGTTTAGAGCCTATATGCCAATAATTGTCACATAGCATATAGATGCTATGGATCGCTCCCCTATCTACTATATATATATATATATATTTATCTATTGTATCCATTTTTCAATACAAATTTAAGTTTGACATTCTATATAGGTATTAACAAATTTGTTAAAATTTTTTATGTTACGTTAAACATATTTATTAGCTTTTCATGAAATTTTCTATCAGTTTTATTCTTTAAATTTCTTGAAAAACCAATAGCTTGTTTGATAATTACTAAATGGAATTTACTTAAAAGAATATCTGATAGTTGTCATTAGTGTTGAATACTGTGAATATATTTTTTTCCAACTCTTCAGGAAAACAAGATATGCTTTATCTAAAGGATCCTAGTTTATGTAAGGGAACTCACATTAATGGAAGACTAAATAAACAATCTTTAGCATTTGATGTGTGTTGAAGTTCCGTTTTAAACCATAATTGGTAAGAGTATAACATGATCTAAAAGGTAATCACTATGTTAAGAGGCGTGAACTATAATCATTTATTCTTTACATATTTATATATCTCATACAAGTTTTTCGGTCTTTAAATGATCATCAGTACGTAGCGTTGTTATTATAATAAACCAAATTTCTAATAATCTTTAATATTTTTTTAAAAGTTACAATGACAAATCTTGCCAAACTTGAGTTTGTGGCACTTGATATTAGGGCTAAAAATTATTTTTCATGAATCCTTTATGCCGAAATTTATATGGATGCCATTGGTTTTGGAGACACCATTAAATATGGTAATTAAACATCTAGCCAAAATAAGGCAAATGCCATAATTTTCTTACGCTATCATCTCCATGAGAAATTAAAATTACAGTATTTCACAATAAAAGATTCCATTATTCTTTGGAAAAATTTGAAAGAAAGATATGACCATCAAAAGACAGTTATTCTCCCAAAAGCTCGTTATGATTTGATACATTTACGATTGTAGGATTTTAAATCAGTAAGTGAATATAATTCTACAATGTTTAAAATTAGTTCTAAATTAAAATTATATGGAAATAATATCACCGATAAAGATATGTTAGAAAAAATATTCTCTATTTTCATGCCTCAGATGTGCTAATACAACAGCAAAATAGAGAACGAGTTTTTAAGAAATATTCTGGACTGATTTCATGTTTCCTTGTGGTTGAACAACATAATGAACCATTAATGAAAAATCATGAATAACGACTGACTGGTTCAGCTCCATTCCTTGAATTGAATGCTACAAGATATAATAATATGGTTGTGGTCATGGTCGTAATAGAGGTCGTGGACGTGGCCATGAGCGAGGGCGGTTTAATTACCGCAATTATGATGACCGTAATTTGTCAAATTCTAACAAAACCTTCAGAGAATTGGGAAAACCAAGAAAGGGGAAGAATATACATAGCAGAGATACCAAGAATGAAGAAAATATATGTTATCGGTGTGGAATGAAAGGGCATTGGTCTCGTACCTGTTGTACGACAAAACATCTTGTTAATTTATATCAGTACTTATTGAAAGGAAATGATCATCCACATCAAGATAATGATGATTTTATTTTGACCCTTTGGATATGACGCAACTTGACGTTGCAGATTTTTTTGAGCAAAATAATGAGAAAGTCGATATTCTTTGTAATGAAAATAATTAGTTCAGAATTATATTAATCCTTTAAGTGTGTTTTTTTATACTATATATTTTGATGTATTTTGTTTTCTTCCTTTCATGTTGACTTATTTAATGTAAAGGATTGTGTTATTAAAAATATATATATAATCTTATGTCTTATTATGAACTTATTATATATTTATTCCTTTTCATGAATAAAATATGAATTTGTGTCATGCTATAAATGAGCCTAATATCACTGTTGGAAATATATGTTTAGTAGATAGTGCAACGACGCATATCATTCTCATGCATAAGTAATATTTTTCAAATATAAGAATAATGAAAGAAAAAATGAATACAATATAAGGTTTAACAAACTTGATTGAAGGCTCTGGAAGAGACAATATAATGTTTTCTAGTAGAATAAAATTTATTATTGATAATGCTTTGTTCTCTACTAAATCAAGGAGAAATTTGCTAAGTTTCAAAGCTATACGACTTAACGAGTAACATATTGAGATAGTCAATGACAATGGTATATAATATCTTTACATCGTATCAAATGTCTTTACTGGAAAACAAATATTGAAAAAATTACCTGTTTGTACTACACAAGTATCAATACAATTGAAGTCAATGCAATAATGAACCATTAGTTCAATGAACCAACTAATTTTTTTATTTGGCATGACCGGTTGGGCCATCCTGGATCAATAATGATGCGGAGAATTATTAAGAATTCACATGGTCATCCATTAAAGAACCAGAAGATTTTTCAATGTAAGGAATTCTTGTGCGCTGCTTATTCTCAAGGAAAATTAGTCATTAGACCATTACCAACTAAAGTTAGGATTGAATCTCCAAGATTTCTAGAACGTATTCAAGGAGATATTTGTAGGCCTATTCACCCACTATGTGGACATTTTAGATATTTTATGGTTGTAATATATGCATCTACAAGATGGTCACATGTGTGTTTATTATCAACTTGCAACCTAGGATTTGCGAGATTACTTGCTCAAATTATTAGATTACGAGCACAATTTCCAGATCATACAATTAAGATTATTTGTCTTAACAATGCTGGTGAATTTACATCTCAAATATTTAATGATTATTACATGTCACTTGAGAGAAATAATGAACATCCTGTTGTAAATGTTCATACTCAGAATGGTTTTGCTCAATTATTTATTAAACGCCTCCAGTTAATTGCAAGACCATTGCTTATGAGAACAAAACTTTCTCTCTATTTGGGGGCACACTATTTTACACGCAATAACACTTATTCGCATTAAGCCAACACCATATCACAAATTCTCCCCATTACAATTGAGTTTTGGTCATGAGCCAAATATTTCCCATCTAAGAATATTCGGTTATGTGGTATATGTTCCAATTTATCTGCCACAACGTACAAATATGGGTCCTCAAAGGAGGCTGAAAATATATATTGGGTTTGAGTCCCCATCGATAATTAAATATCTTGAACTCTGAACATGTGATTCATATACGACATAATTTGATGACTATCATTTTGACGAGATTATGTTTCCAGCATTAGGGGGTGAAATTAAACAGTTGGATAAAGATTTTACATTGAATGCATTGTCATTATTCAATTTTGATCCCTGTAAAAAATAATGTGAACAAGATGTTCAAAAGATAATTCGTTTGCAAGATATAGCAAATCAGCTACCGAATGCATTCATTGACTCAAAAGGAGTAACCACATCTCATATACAAGCGATAAATGCTCCAGCTTAGATTGAAGTCCCAATAGGACAATCCACAAAACTTGTAGTAAATGAATTTAAGGCACGCTAGAAGCGTGGTAGACCAACTGGTTTAAAAGACAAAAATTCTCGGAAAAAAGAAGTAAATAAACAAGTTGACATTATTGAATAGGAAAATAATCATAAGGATATAGATATAGTTAATCATAAAACCCCAGAAGAGGTTCAGGTACCTAAAAATAGTAAAAATGAGGAGATCTTAATAAGTTATGTCTCTACAAAGAAAAGATGGAACCAAAATGAGATAGTTGTCGACAACATTTTCTCATATAATATATTACATGATATCATTAATGAAAACGAGGATCTTGAGCCTAAATCCTTCAAAGAATGTAGACGCATAAATGATCTCCAAAATGGAAAGAAACAATCTAGGCAGAATTAAATTCACTTGTAAAATGTGAATTTTTTTGACCTGTAATCCAAACACCTGAAAAAGTAAAGCCAATTAGATAAAAATGGGTATTTGTGCAAAAACGAAATGAGAAAAATGAAATAGAAAGATATAAGGCACGACTTGTGGAACAAGAGTTTTGAAAGACCTGATATTGATTACGATGAAACATATTCTCCCGTAGTAGATGCAATTACATTTCGGTATCTTATTAGCCTAACAACTCATGAAAAACTAGATATGTGTCTAATAGATGTTGTTACAGCCTATTTATAAGGGTCAATTGATAATGATGTTTATATGAAAATCCTAGAAGGATTTAAAATACCTAAAGCATATAATTCAAATCACCGGGAAGTTTACTCAATCAAGTTGCAAAGGTCCTTATATGGGTTAAAATAATTAGGATGCATGTGGTATAATTGTCTTAGTGAATATTTATTGAAGGAAGAGTATAATAATAACCCTATATGCCCATGTGTTTTTATTAAGAAGTTGAAATCCAGTTTTGCTATTATTGCTGTGTAAGTTGATGATTTAAATATTATTGGAACTCATGGAGAGATACCAAAGACAATAAATTATTTAAAGAATTTTTTTGAGATATAAGATTTGCAAAAAATAAAATTTTGTCTCGGCAAGCAGATCGAGTATTTAGCAGATGAAATTATCATTTATTAGTCAACTTACACAGAGAAAGTCCTTAAAAGATTTTATATGGATAAAGCACATCCATTGAGTACCCCAATGGTTGTTCAATCACTTGATGTGAAAAAGGACCCATTTAGACCTCGCGAGGATAATGAAGAATTACTTGGTCATGAAGTACCATACCTCAGTGCAATTGGTGCGCTAATGTATCTTACTAATAATACATGACCGGATATAGTATTCTCTATGAATTTGCTAGCAAGATATAGTTCTTCTCCTACCCTTAGACATTGGAATGAAGTTAAACATATTTTACATTACCTGTGAGGAACTATGGATATGGGTTTATTTTATTCAAATAATGATAATTATGAATTAGTTGGATATGCTGATGCAGGAAATTTATCTGATCCACATGAAGGTCAATCTCAAATATGTTATCTCTTCATGTGTGGTGACACTGCTATATCATGAAGATCTACAAAGCAAACATTAGTTGCCATTACATCTAATCATGTTAAAATACTTGCAATCCATGAAGCAAACCGAGAATGTGTGTGGTTGAGATCAATGACTCAACATATTCGTAGAACATGTGATTTATCCTGCATCAAAAGAACTCTAACCATTTTGTATGAAGACAATGTTGCGTGTATAGCTCAATTAAAGGGAGGATACATCAAAAGAGATTGAACAAAACACATCTCACCGAAATTCTTTTTCACATATGACCTTGATAAGTGTGGTGACATTGATGTTCAACAAATTTGCTTAAAAGATAATCCAGTAGATTTGTTCACCAAAGCATTACCAAGTACAACGTTTGAAGGTTTGCGACGCAATATTGAAATTCGACAGCTGAAGAACTTAAGGTGATACATTCATGAGGGGGAGCTAATACGCACTGTACTCTTTTTTTCTTAACCAATGTTTTTTCCATTGGGTTTTTCCAGATAAGGTTTTTAATGAGGCAACTTTCAATGCGTATGGCTGCACAATAGACATCCAAGAGGGAGTGTTACAAAATTATACATATTATGTGAATGTCTAGATACATTCCTACCCCTCTTTATTGTAATGAGCTTTGAGCTTTAAAACTCTTATGACATTTGAGTTTTAAAACTCCTACTGTGAGACCCCGAATTTTATGAAATAAAAGTGTTCAATTTTTCTATTTTGGTGAATAGTTAAAGTGATAAAAGTTTAAAGTTAAGGGTGATATTTGAAAATTTTTCAAAGTAAGTGATGATGAAGTTTTGTTTTATTAGTATTATTAACGTAATAAAACAGAAACATCTTTTTATATAAAACAGAATACTTTATTAAAGTTATTTTATAAATAGAATATATTAGATTCTATTGTGCATAGTGTTTTGTATAGTAAAATCTTTTTATATAAAACAAAATACTTTTATAAAGTTATTTGTTTTATTAGGCAATAATTAGAATATATTATATTTTATTTAAAAGATTTTGCTTTAAATATGGACCGTCAGATTAAAGTAAATTAATCTGGACCGTTCATGGATTGGTTACTATGCAGTCCATTTTCCTATAAATAGGAAGCTTAGTTAGAATTGAAATCACACCAGAAGTTCAGAGAATTCTCCTTCTATAATCTTGAGCATATTTCCTTAAGAGTTTTAAGAAACTTTGAGCGAAGAACATAGTATAAGTTTTCTTTAAGAAAATCCTCACCCTATCAGTCGGAATATTCTTCTTTTACGGTAAGGGGTGTTATTCTTTCTTATTCATGAAGAGAACTTCTGTTATTCTATTCTTTATTATTCTGTTGGAATAACCTGTAAAAGTCGCATACCCTATACATAACCTGTATACGCGGCATACCCTATACTTGGTGAAATCCTTATGTTATTTCATTCTTTATTATTCTGTTGGAATAACCTGTATGCGCGGTTTACCCTATACTTGGTGGAATGACATGTATATGCGGTTTACCTAATACTTGGTGATCTTCTTTTGTTATTCCATTCTTTATTATTATGTTGGAATAACCTGTTTATGCAAAATACTGCATACTTGGTGAAATACTTTTATTATTCCGTTCTTTATTATTCTGTTGGAATATTCTGTCGGTGTGAATTTCACCTGACCTGGTTCCATATTTATTATTCCGCATTTATTATTCTGTCGGAATATCCCGTCGGTGTGAATTTCACCTGACCTGGTTCCATATTTAATATTCTGCATTTATTATTCTGTTGGAATATCCTGTCGGTGTGAATTTCACCTGACCTGGTTCCATATTTATTATTCTGTTGGGAATAACCTGTCTGTGCGGTCGATATCGCATGCATGGTGAATCCTTCTGTTATTCCATTCTTTATTATTCTGTTGGAATAACCTGTCTATGTGGATTGCCACATGCATGGTGAATGATCCTTTGTATTCATTCCTTATTAAATTGTGGAAATGATCTATATACGTGGATTACCGCATGGCGGGTAAAAATCCATTTGCAGTTTCATATATTCTTTATTATACTCAGTTGGTTAAAGTTTTGACTTCTATACTCCATGAAATTTGTGGAATATCCCTGATATTTGCGCTTTATCTAGTATCTTTTCATGAAAATATTCTTCTGAGCATTCTTAACTTTTACTTTACAAAGAAGTATCATGTTGACAATTTGGATATTATTAGTTCCTGGATAAATTAATTCTTGAACTTGTGTAATTGAATTCCTATAACATTGTCATCATCCTCATGTTTATATTATGTTGAAAGTCATCTTTGGTTTACATGCATAGATGGACTTAGTATGATTATGACCAGGGATCATTTGGTATAATCATGAACAGTGATGTTATAAGTGATGTGGTAAAAGTCCTCAGTGGCCTGTAATGCATTGATGGGCAGTTTTTGGTATGATTATGACCATGGATTATTCGGTATAGTCATGACCGTGGATGATTTAATGAATATCCTTGGCTCGTAGTATAGGGATGATTAGAAGATGTGGTTTATTTATAAAGCTGAGTCTCAGTCATCGATAAAAGTTGATGAAAACATTTTTAAATCATAGAAGATAGTAGGTTTTATTCTCTACTTGACTCTTCTAATGGATTGCTTATTCCGCTACAGTTAAACTTGATGTCTATTGTATTTTATCAGTTTAACATTGTTGAAGACTATTGATAATTTATTCTGTATTATCTTAGTCATAATATTTCTTACTAGGCTAGTTGAGCTCACCCTTTCTTTCAATGTTCTCTTCAGGAAATGAGAATATAGATGGGACGAGTCGGGAAAAGAAGTGATGGTCCAGAAGATAACATTAGTATTCCTCACTATTCTGTTAAATAGTGTGACAATAAATGTAATGAGGACTCCTTGAGTATGGATATTGTCTAGATGACAATATTCCTATTAGAACTCTAAGTTTATGTATTGTCGTATGTTACACTACATTTGTATAATTAAGTTGTATTTATATTTTGTATCATGTTTTTGGCGACTCAAGATGAGTGATGTATACCTAATTTTGGGGGCATCACAGTTGGTATCAGAGCTTAGGGATATGATCCCTGGCTGAGATGTGAGATAAGAACTAGGAGGGGAGAGACGGGGAATTCCTTCGCTAGTATGACCTACCTAAGTTTATTTGGTATTTAATTGGTCGGTCAGAGTATAGGGATAAAATGTGATATGTTAATTAACCCTTGTTTTGTGATAGTGTTTGAGAATGACATCTGAAAATGCTGAGATAAGCAATGAAGAACATGAGAGTGTTGATTCAGCTCAAGTAAAAGGTAACGACCAAAAACACGATAATAATCATACTGGTGGCAATGGCTATCGGAACAATGATAACCATCGTGGGGGAAATTATCATGCCAAGAATGGTAACCACTTCGGTGGTAATCTTGGCAAAGATAATAGAAGTGGAAATTGCAAGAAGAGAAGGTCATTTAGCCGATTTTGTCGTGCACCAATGTCAAGTCCAGCTGGGACGGTGACACCAAAGGCGAATACGGATAAAATAAAGTCGTTGGTTTTATGAAAAGCGTTTTTCATGACTTCTCAAAAATTGAGTAAACCGAACGAAGTTAGCACGGGTTAGTTAATTATAAATTCTTGCGAAGTCTATACCTTATTAGATATCGGTTCTACCCATTCTTTTATCTCTCTTGCTTGCGTTCAACGTTTAAATTTGACTCTAGAGAAGTTAGACTTTGACCTATCAGTTGAAACTCCGTTAGGAGAAACCTTTATTTCATGTGCTATCCAAGTCTTGGATGAGAGTCACAGTTTTGAATGATATTTTTATTGTTAATAAATTTCCTGACGTATTCTTGAAGACTTCTTAAACTACCCCTAGAGCATAAAATCGAATTTTTTATTGACCCCATGTGACGCCACAAAAATAGGTATACAACACCCATTCTGAGTCGCCAAATACATGGTACAGAAACAACTACAACTTTATTAATACAACATAAAAACTGTGAGTTTAAATACAAATATTATCATCTAGACAATATTCACACTCAAATAAGTCCTCATTACAATTATTAATACACTATTCTAAAGAATAGTGAGGACTACTAGAACAACTTCTAGAACCATCATTCCACACCCCGACTATTACTCGCTACATTCTGGCCTCCTGAGAAGAAAAATGGAACAACAAGGAAAATGGTGAGCTCAACTAGCCCAGTAAATAACATTATGACTAAGATAATTTAGAACAAATTATAGTTAGTCCTCAACAGGGAAAAATCTAATAGAATACAATAGACAACCAGTTTTAAATCAATCTTCGCAACGAAAATAATAATTCATTAGAAGAGTTAAGTAGAGAATGCAAACTACTATCTTCTATATATGAATTTAAAAGTTCATCGTCGATATTTTATCCCTGTAACATCAATCAATATATATCTGGAATCAAATATTCATCTTGGCAATACAGGCCAAAAATATTCATCAGTTGGTCATGTTCATCTAAACACCTGTTTATCTTTACATTACGGGCCAAAGATATGAATCAGTTGGTCATGTTCATCTCAACACCTGTTCATCTTTGCACTACTGGCCAAAGATATTCATCAAGAAATCATTCATCTTTGCACTACAGGCCAAAGATATTCAATAATATCATCATTTAGGACCGAGGATGATGAAAAATATTTTAAAGAAAACGAATCCAGTGAAGCAAAAGAACAAATATTAAGGATTCGTACTTTAAACAATTCTCATTCAAAAATACTACCTAAATAACCAGAGTGGGGTAAAATTCAAGAATGATCAAAACATGGATACAATCAAAGTTAGTATCCAGAATAGATATTTTGGACAAAAAGAAAAAATTTTATTTTTTCGGTGAATAGTGTCGTATACGTGAATAGTGCCGTATACGTGAATAGTAACTCCGACACCAAAAGATAGAAATTTCACAAAAAAACATCATCACGCTTCGTGAATAGTACTTGTGAATAATAACTCATGAATAGTAGTAACTCATGAATAGTAACTCGTGAATAGTAACCCCAACATGAAAAAGTTCCAAATTTCATAAAAAGTTCCAGCCAATATTTCAGCATAATGATATTGAAGAAATAATATCATTTGAGAAGAAAATAACATCACTTACCTCAAAAAGAATAGTACTTCTGACTGGAATACTGGATATAGTGCTGAAAGAACTTGCACCGTATAGCAATACTCAAAGTACTAAAATACTCACAAATACGCTCGATATTATAGAGAGAGAAAGAGAGAGAAATCTTTAGTTTCTGGTGTGATTTTCAATTCTAACCTAAGCACCCTATTTATAGGAAAATGCTTAGAACACCAAAGCAGAAAATTTAATATAATATTAATATATAAATATATATATATATATATATTAAAATCCTACGCACACCAAATCAGATCCAAATATCAGCCACCAATAGTCAACTAAATCAAAAAAACGTTTTTCTTAATTAAAATAATTAAAACTTCCAAAAATCAATTATTTCGGAATTTCGCAACTTCAATAATTCATAATAAATAGCCCCTTTATCAGAAAATTCAAATCTCGCGATTTTTATAGGAAATTCAATTCTCTACTACTTTGCAGAAGAAAGTTTTTCCAAATTCCAAATAGAAATTGACCGAAATCCATAAACGGACAATTTTACAAGCTATAATCAAATTTCAGTCATGAAATAGGGTCCACCGACACACAAAACATGTTTTAAACAACTTTTGCAATAAAAATACTCTTCCTCCTCATATACTCATATATCCCACATTCATTGTAAAAATATCATCATTATTATATTATAATAATATAATAAAATATTATTTTATCAAAAAAGATAAAATATCGATTTTCAACAATTGTCACTTTAAAAATTTTCTCCATCTATATCCACATAAAATGAATATTTTCCTCATCATATAAATCAATAATTAATTATTCATAAATAATATTACAGAATCACAGTACTGGCAACCGGGCCATTCCTAGGAAAGAGGGGGCTTTCCAATAAGAATTTCTCCTTACTGGCGCGCAATTAGGCGACCAAACCTCTCTTTAGACAGAACTTTCAAGACATTGCCAATAATGTTATCTAATAATATTATTCAGATAATATGAATAATTGCTTTGATAATAGAAAATACCGTGTAGTGACAATAATTAAAACAACAGTAATATAAAATATCAACGCAGCAATTATTGAATCAATAAAATAAAATACTGAACAGTAACTACTGTAACAATTATTGAGTAGTGTCTTCTTACGTTAGAATCAATAATTGGTGCAATACCGTGTGCTATTGTGTAAAAACGCGTATTACTGTGTTTTAACCACCGGGTATTACAACAGTATTAACGGTAACAACTACGTCGTTATTTATAAACAACTTATACTTGTCGTTTTCTTTATCCAATCGCTTTCTGTTATGGGGTCCACAAAAGACTGCGCCGTCGTACGAATATTCCCCGACATCAAGAATATTCCACGACCAAATGAATATTCCCCGACATCAATGAATATTTTATAACCACCTGCTTATTTAAAATATTTGCGCATTTTACCCATAACTAACCACATTAATCAAATCAACCCTTACTATTTCAAAATAATAAATAGAGGAAATTAAATTTTATTTATTAATAATTTGGGGTCTTACAACCTCCCCTCTTTATGAAATTTCGTCCTCGAAATTGACGTATGTACCTGGTGTTTCAAAAAGAAGAGGATACCTCGCTTTCATTTCCGTTTCCAACTCCCAGGTCATTTCCTCAATCGCATGGTTTCTCCACAAAACTTTAACTTGTGGTATGACCTTCATGCGTAGGACATGCTCCTTCCTATCTAAAATCTTGACAGGTACCTCTTCATACGTTAAGTCTTCGGCTATCTCGTCCGGTTCTAACTCAATAACATGGTTCGGGTCGTCCACATATTTACGTAACATCGATACGTGAAAAACGTTATAAACACGCGTCATACTTAACGGTAAAACGAGTCTATAGGCCACAGTTCCTATTCGATATAGGATTTAAATTGGACTAATAAATTAAAGGTTTGAGCTTTTCTCACCTCGCCAATTCTCGCTTTTGGAATAACAACTTCTTGTACCTCCTTCTTCATATTCATCAGCTCCGGTGTGTAGCTTGAACGTTTTTAACTTTATCGATTAAAGTCAGTTTTACTTGTATATCATCACGTGAGTCCCTAGAGTCTTTAACTCTATATCTATCATTTGTAAGTTATATGAAATGGGTCTTTGATAATATAGCATTCGTACTCGTATACGATCTTTTACTCAACACGTCAGCTACCATGTTTGCTTTTCCAGGATGGTATGGTCAGAACATGTGTCGAAATGAGTCTCCTATTGAGTTCTTCAAAGTTCTTCCAACATTCCTTGTTCCATTTTAATTTTGTATCTCTACAAGTCAGCTGCGTTAATGGAGTAACGATTCGAGAAAATCTTTCCACAAAATCTTCGATAATAACCAGCTAAGCAAAGAAAGCTACATATTTCAATTACTGACTTAGGTTTCTCTCAACTGTGACTCATATTCCAATCTTGGATAGCACGTCACAATAACACTTATCAGTTTACTACCGCACGAATATAGCGTCCCCTACGGAGAGTCTGGCGTCGGTTCATTCCACAAAGGAAGTCACCAGATAAAGGCTCAGGTATCAAATTCTATAGTTGAATTTTTAACTCCTGAAGTTCAATAGAAGCCATTCGATATGAGATTTTAGAAGTGGGTTTTGTACCGGATTCAAAGTCGATACAAAATTCAATATCACACTTTGGGAGTAAGCCAAGAAATTCTTCAGGAAATACGTCAGGGATTTTACCAACAACAGAAATATCATTCAAATCTAACGTATTTTTGTTCAAGTCCATGACATGGGCTAAGAAAGCTTGACATCCATTTTTTCAATAAACGAATGACTCTATGGCTTGATATGAAAGTGTTTGACTTCAATGGTTTGGTTGCTTGAATTTGAATAACAGGTTGCTTAGGAATATAAAAACTAACAACCTTACGAAAGCAATTAATTTTGGCATGATGAGTAGTTAATAAATCAATCCCCAAAATAAGGTCAACAGGTAATGCGATGGTGCCAACTTGAATCAAGCAAGATTTATAAACAGTGGATGTAACGAAAGTTTCTCATAACAGAGTTTCAACAGATAAGTCAAAGTCTAATTTTCTTCGGAGTCAAGTTTAAACGTTGAGTATAAGCAGGAGAGATAAATAAATGGGTAGAATCGGTATCTAATATGGTATAAACTTCGTAAGAATTTATAATTAACTAACACGTGCTAACTTCGTTTGGGTTCCTCGCATTCTGACCAGTCACAAAAAATGCTCTTCCAGGAACCGTTGACTTTGACTTTTCTGGGACAGCCTTTTGAGTCAGCATCCCCGCTGGACTTGGTTTCGCTAAAGTGCAATCTCGAGCGATGTGTCCTTCCTTTCCATAGTTATAACATACCTTGAACTGTTGTGGACAGTTTGGGCTGATATGTCCCTCTTTTCCATATTTATTGCATACGACCGGTAGTCGTTCTCCTCCCTTAAAACCAGTTGCTGCTGGTGCTGACGTCTTCGTATTGTCATCGTTGAATCTCCTCTTTTTAAAATCTCCCCCCGACTCGCTTCTTCTATTTTCATGGCCACGATTACCACCAGAGTGGTTGTCGCTCTTTTCTGTATTTTTCTTTTTCTGCTGGTTATCGTTGTTCTGATGACTGCAGTAACCGGTATGATCCTGGTTGCGGTCTCTTGGTTGAACGTACTCGCTATCTCGCTCTAATAATTGAGACCTGTTGACAACATCTGAATATAAAGAAAATTTATGAGATATAAGATAATTCTGAATCTCGGGTTTTAAACCTCTCAGAAACATCCTCGTCATTCGTTCCTCATTCTCTACCAAATGGGGTGCAAACCTGGATAACTCTGCGAACTTCGCCTCGTATTGGGACAACGTCATGTTATTTTGTTCTAGTCTAATAAAATCTACCTCTTTCATATGGCGAATACTTTCAGGAAAGTATTTTTTGTTGAAAAGTTTCTGAAACATTTCGCAAGACATGCGGAGTGCGGCAGGCTGTGTACGTTTCACAGACTCCCACCAGTAATCTGCCTCGCCACGGAGCATAAAGGTGGCGAATGGAACCTTCTGTTCCTTCGTGCATCCCAATACATCGAATATCTTGGTAATTTGTTTGACCCATGTTTTTGCCATGATCGGATCCGGCTTTCCCTTAAATTCTGGTGGTCCCAACTCTTTGAACTGCTTGGCCGTGACAAGCCGCGCGTTGCTATCATTTCCACCCGTATTCTGTACACAAGTCTCCCTCATTTGGTTTTGGATGAACTGCAAAAATCTTTTAAACATCCCGTCGTTCATCGTCTGCTCAGTGGTGTTGTTTACAGGAGGAATATTGCCAGCCTGTTGCACGTTCTCCTCGTTGGTGAGTACAGGCGTCTCCACGGTCTCATTTACTCCACTGTTAAAATTTTCAGTCAACATTCTCAAATACTGTCATAAAACAAGGGTTAATTAAGGAAATCAATATATCACATAATATCCCTATATACTGACCAACTAACAAATAAGCTTAGGTAGGACACACTAATAAAGGATTTACTCGTCTCTCCCCTCCTAGTTCTATTCCCCGATCTCCGCCAGAGATCATATCCCTAAGCTCTGATACCAACTGTGACGCACCCAAAATAGGTATACAACACCCATTTTGAGTCGCTAAATATATGGTACAGAAACAAATACAACTTTATTAATACAACATAAAAACTGCGAGTTTAAATACAAATATTGTCATCTAGACAATATCCACACTCAAATAAGTCCTCATTACAATTATTAATACACTATTCTACAGAATAGTGAGGACTACTAGAGCAACTTTTAGAACCATCATTCGACACCCCGACTAGTACTCGCTACATTCTCGCCTCCCTAGAAGAAAAATGGAACAACAAGGAAAAGGGTGAGCTCAACTAGCCCAGTAAAGAACATTATGACTAAGATAATATAGAACAAATTATCGTTAGTCCTCAACAGGGAAAAATCTAATAGAATACAATAGACAACCAATTTTAAATCAATCTTCGCAGCGGAAGTAATAATTCATTAGAAGAGTTAAGTAGAGAATGCAAACTACTATCTTCTATATATGAATTTAAAAGTTCATCGTCGATATTTTATCCCTATAACATCAATCAATATATATCTGTAATCAAATATTCATCTTTGCACTACAGGCCAAAGATATTCATCAGTTGGTCATGTTCAGCTAAACACCTGTTCACCTTTGCACTACGGGCCAAAGATATGAATCAATCGGTCATGTTCATCTCAACACCTGTTCATCTTTGCACTACTGGCCAAAGATATTCATCAAGAAATCATTCATCTTTACACTACAAGCCAAAGATATTCCGTAATATCATCATTTAGGACTGAGGATGATGAAAAATATTTTAAAGAAAACGAATCCAGTGAAGCAAAAGAACAAATATTAAGGATTCGTACTTTAAACAATTTCCATTAAAAAATACTTCATAAATAACAAGAGTGGGGTAAAATTCAAGAATGATCAAAATATGGATAAAATCAAAGCTAGTATCCAGAATAGATATTTTGGACAAAAAGAAGAAATTTTATTTTTCGGTGAATATTGCCGTATTCGTGAATAGTGCCGTATACGTGAATAGTGCCGTATACGTGAATAGTGTCCGTATACGTGAATAGTAACTCCGACACCAAAAGATAGAAATTTCACAAAAAACATCATCACGCTTCGTGAATAGTACTCGTAAATAGTAACTCATGAATAATAGTAACTCATGAATAGTAACTCGTGAATAGTAACTCATGAATAGTAACTAATGAATAGTAACCCCGTAATGAAAAAGTTCCAAATTTCATAAAAAGTTCCAACCAATATTTCAGCATAATGATATTGAAGAAATAATATCATTTGAGAAGAAAATAACATCCCTTACCTCAAATAGAATAGTACATCTGACTGGAATACTGGATATAGTGCTGAAAGAACTTGCACCGTATAGCAATACTCAAAGTACTAAAATACTCACAAATACGCTCGATATTATATAGAGAGAAATCTTTAGTTTCTGGTGTGATTTTCAATTCTAACCTAAGCACCCTATTTATAGGAAAATGCTTAGAACACCAAAGCAGAAAATATAATATAATATTAATATATATATATATATATATATATATATATATATATATATATATATATATATTAAAATCCTACGCACACCAAATCAGATCCAAATATCAGCCACCAATAGTCAACTAAATCAAAAAAACGTTTTTCTTAATTAAAATAATTAAAACTTCCAAAAATCAATTATTTCGGAATTTCGCAACTTCAATAATTCATAATAAATAGCCCCTTTATCAGAAAATTCAAATCTCGCGATTTTTATAGGAAATTCAATTCTCTACTACTTTGCAGAAGAAAGTTTTTCCAAATTCCAAATAGAAATTAACCGAAATCCATAAACGGAAGATTTTACAAGCTATAATCAAATTTCAGTCAAGAAATGGGGTCCAACGACACACAAAACATTTGTTAAACAACTTTTGCAATAAAAATACTTTTCCCCCTCATATACTCATATATCCCACATTCATTGTAAAAATATCATCATTATTATATTATAATAATATGATAAAATATTATTTTATCAGAAAAGATAAAATATCGATTTTCAACAATTGTCAATTTAAAAATTTTCTCCATCTATATCCACATAAAATGAATATTTTCCTCATCATATAAATCAATAATTAATTATTCACAAATAATATTACAGAATCACAGTACTGGCAACCAGGCCGTTCCCAGGAAAGAGGGGGCTTTCCAATAAGAATTTCTCCTTACTGGCGTGCAATTAGGTGACCAAACCTCTCATTAGACAGAACTTTCTAGACATTGCCTATAATGTTATCTAATAATATTATTCAGATAATATAAATTATTGCTTCGATAATGAAAAATACTGTGTAGTGACAATAATTGAAACAACAGTAATATAAAATATCAACGCAGCAATTATTGAATCAATAAAATAAAATACTGAACAGTAACTACTGTAACAATTATTGAGTAGTGCCTTCTTACGTAAGAATCAATAATTGGTGCAATACTGTGTGCAACTGTGCAACAACGTGTATTACTGTGTTTTAACCACCGGGTATTCCAACAGTATTAACGGTAACAACTACGCCGTTATTTATAAACAACTTATACTTGTCATTTTCTTTATCCAATCGCTTTCCATTATGGGGTCCACAAAAGACTGCGCCGTCATACGAATATTCCCCGACATCAAGAATATTACACGATCAAACGAATATTCCCCGACAACAATGAATATTTTATAACCACCTGCTTATTTAAAATATTTGCGCATTTTACCCATAACTAACCACATTAATCAAATCAACCCTTACTATTTCAAAATAATAAATAGAGGAAATTAAATTTTATTTATTAATAATTTGGGGTCTTACAACCTCCCCTACTTATGAAATTTCGTCCTCGAAATTGACGTACGTACCTGGTGTTTCGAAAAGATGAGGATACCTCGCTTTCATTTCCGTTTACAACTCCCAGGTCATTTCCTCAATCGCATGGTTTCTCCACAAAACTTTAACTTGTGGTATGACCTTCGTGTGTAGGACATGCTGCTTCCTATCCAAAATCTTGACAGGTTTCATACGTTAAGTTTTCGGCTATTTAATCCGGTTCTAACTCAATAACATGGTTCGGGTCGTCCACATATTTACGTAACATCGATACGTGAAAAATGTTATAAACACGCGTCATACTTGGCGGTAAAACGAGTCTATAGGCCACAGTTCCTATTCGATCTAGGATTTCAAATGGACTAATAAATCAATGGTTTGAGCTTTCCTCACCTCGCCAATTCTCGCTTTTGGAATAACAACTTCTTGTACCTCCTTCTTCATATTCATCAGCTCCGGTGTGTAGCTTGAACGTTTTTAACTTTATCGATTAAAGTTGATTTTACTTGTATATCATCACGTGAGTCCCTAGAGTCTTTAACTCTATATCTATCATTTGTAAGTTATATGAAATGAGTTTTTGACAATATCGCATTCGTACTCGTATACGATCTTTTACTCAATACATCAGCTAATACGTTCGCTTTTCCAGGATGGTATGGTCAGAACATGTGCCGAAATGAGTCTCCTATTGAGTTCTTCGAAGCTCTTCCCACATTCCTTGCTACATTCGAATTTTGTATCTCTACGAGTCAGCTGCGTTAATGGAGTAGCGATCCGAGAAAATCTTTCCACAAAATCTTCGAAAATAACCAGCTAAACATAGAAAGCTACGTATTTTGATTACTGACTTAGGTTTCTCTCAACTGTGACTCATATCCCAATCTTGGATAGCATGTCACAATAACACCTATCAGTTTACTACCGCACGAATATGGCATTCCCTATGGAGAGTCTGGCTTCGGTGCATTCCACAAAGGAAGTCACCAGATAAAGGCTCAGGTACCAAATTCTATAGTTAAGTTTTTAACTCCTGAAGTTCAATAGGAGCCATTCGATATGAGATTTTAGAAGTGGGTTTTATACCGGATTCAAAGTCGATGCAAAATTCAATATCACACTTTGGGAGTAAGCCAAGAAATTCTTCAGGAAATACGTCAGGGATTTTACCAACAACAGAAATATCATTCAAATCTAACGTAATTTTGTTCAAGTCCATGACATGGGCTAAGAAAGCTTGACATTCATTTTTTCAATAAACGAATGACTTTATGGCTTGATATAAAAGTGTTTGACTTCAATGGATTAGTTGCTTGAATTCGAATAACAGGTTGCTTAGGAATATGAAAACTAACAACCTTATGAAAGCAATCAATTTTGGCATGATGAGTAGTTAATCAATCAATCCCCAAAATAAGGTCAACATATAATGCGATGGTGCCAACTTGAATCAAAAAAGATTTATAAACAGTGGATGTAACGAAAGTTTCTCATAACGGAGTTTCAACAGATAAGTCAAAGTCTAATTTTCTCTGGAGTCAAGTTTAAACGATAAGTATAAGTAGGAGGGATAAATAAATGGGTAGAACCGGTATCTAATAAGGTATAAACTTCATAAGAATTTATAATTAACTAACACGTGCTAACTTCATTTGGGTTCCTCGCATTCTGACCAGTCACGAAAAATGCTCTTCCATGAACCGTTGACTTTGACTTTTCTGGGACAGCCTTTTGAGTCACCATCCCCGCTGGACTTGGTTTCGCTAAAGTGCAATCTCGAGCGATATGTCCTTCCTTTCTACAGTTATAACATACCTTGAACTGTTGTGGACAGTTTGGGCTGATGTGTCCCTCTTTTAAATATTTATAGCATACGACCGGTGGTCGTTCTCCTCCCTTAAAACCAGTTGCTGCTGGTGCTGACGTCTTCGCAGTGTCATTGTTGAATCTCCTTTTTTTAAAATCTCCCCCGACTCGCTTCTTCTATTTTTATGGCCACGATTACCACCAGAGTGGTTGTCACTCTTGTCCGTATTTTTCTTTCTCCGCTGGTTATCGTTATTCTGATGACTGCTGTCACCGGTATGATCCTGGTTGCGGTCTCTTGGTTAAACGTACTCGCTATCTCGCTCTAATAATTGAGCCCTGTTGACAACATCTGAATATAAAGAAAATTTATGAGAGATAAGATATTGTCGAATCTTGGGTTTTAAACCTCTCAGAAACATCCTCGTCATTCGTTCCTCATTCTCTACCAAATGGGGTGTAAACCTGGATAACTCTGCGAACTTCGCCTCATATTGGGACACCGTCATGTTATTTTGTTCTAGTCTAATAAACTCTACCTCTTTCATATGGCGGATACTTTCAGGAAAGTATTTTTCGTTGAAAATTTTTTGAAACGTTTCCCAAGACATGCGGAGTGCGGCATACTGTGTACGTTTCACAGACTCCCACCAGTAATCTGCCTCACCACAGAACATAAAGGTAGCGAATGGAACCTTCTGTTCCTCCGTGCATCCCAAGACATCGAATATCTTGGTAATTTGCTTGACCCATGTTTCCGCCATGATCAGATCCGGTTTTCCCTTAAATTCTGGTGGTCCCAACTCTTTGAACTGCTTGGCCGTGACAAGCCGCGCGTTGTTATCATTTCCACCCATATTCTGTACACAAGTCTCCCTCATTTGGTTTTGGATGAACTACAAAAATCTCTTAAACATCCCGTTGTTCATCGTCTGCTCAGTGGTGTTGTTTACAGGAGGAATATTGCAAGCCTGTTGCACGTTCACCTCGTTGGTGAGTACAAGCGTCTCCACAGTCTCATTTACTCCACTGTTAATATTCTCAGTCGACATTCTCAAATACTGTCATAAAACAATAATTAAGGAAATCAATATATCACATAATATCCCTATATAATGACCAACTAACAAATAAGCTTAGGTAGGACACACTAGCAAAGGATTTACTCGTCACTCCCCTCCTAGTTCTATTCTTCGATCTCCGCCATAGATCATATCCCTAAGCTCTGATACCAACTTTGATGCCCCCAAAATAGGTATACAACACCCATTTTGAGTCGCCAAATACATGGTACAGAAACAACTACAACTTTATTAATACAACATAAAAACTGTGAGTTTAAATACAAATATTGTCATCTAGACAATATCCACACTCAAATAAGTCCCCATTACAATTATTAATACACTATTCTACAGAATAGTGAGGACTACTAGACCAACTTCTAGAACCATCATTCCACACCCCGACTAGTACTCGCTACATTATCGCCTCCTGAGAAGAAAAATGGAACAACAAGGAAAAGGGTGAGCTCAACTAGTCCAGTAAAGAACATTATGACTAAGATAATATAGAACAAATTATCGTTAGTCCTCAACAGGGAAAAATCTAATAGAATACAATAGACAACCAGTTTTAAATCAATCTTCGCAGCAGAAATAATAATTCATTAGAAGAGTTAAGTAGAGAATGCAAACTACTATCTTCTATATATGAATTTAAAAGTTCATCGTCGATATTTTATCCCTGTAACATCAATCAATATATATCTAGAATCAAAGATTCATCTTTACACTACAGGCCAAAGTTATTCATCAGTTGGTCATGTTCATCTAAACACCTGTTCATCTTTGCACTACGGACCAAAGATATGAATCAGTCGGTCATGTTCATCTCAACACCTGTTCATCTTTGCCCTACTGGCCAAAGATATTCATCAAGAAATCATTCATCTTTGCACTACAGGCCAAAGATATTCAGTAATATCATCATTTAGGACTGAGGATGATGAAAAATATTTTAAAGAAAACAAATCCAGTGAAGCAAAAGAACAAATATTAAGGATTTGTAATTTAAACAATTCTCATTCAAAAATATTTCATAAATAACCAGAGTGGGGTAAAATTCAAGAATGATCATAACATGGATACAATCAAAGTTAGTATCCAGAATAGATATTTTGGACAAAAAGAAGAAATTTCATTTTTCGGTGAATAGTGCCGTATTCGTGAATAGTGCCGTATACGTGAATAGTGCCGTATACGTGAATAGTGCCGTATACGTGAATAGTAACTCCGACACCAAAAGATAGAAATTTCACAAAAAAACATCATCACGCTTCGTGAATAGTACTCGTGAATAGTAACTTGTGAATAGTAACTCATGAATAGTAACTCGTGAATAGTAACTCTTGAATAGTAACCCCGAGATGAAAAAGTTCCAAATTTGATAAAAATTTCCAACCAATATTTTAGCACAATGATATTAAAGAAATAATATCATTTGAGAAGAAAATAACATCCATTACCTTAGAAAGAATAGTACTTCTGACCGGAATACTAGATATAGTGTTGAAAGAACTTGCACCGTATAACAATACTCAAAGTACTAAAATACTCACAAATACGCTCGATATTATAGAGAGAGAAAGAGAGAGAAATCTTTAGTTTCTGGTGTGATTTTCAATTTTAACCTAAGCACCCTATTTATAGGAAAATGCTTAGAACACCAAAATAGAAAATTTAATATAGTATATATATATATATATATATATATATATATATATATATATATATATATATTAAAATCCTACTCACACCAAATCAGATCCAAATATCAGCCACCAATAGTCAACTAAATCAATAAAACGTTTTTCTTAATTAAAATAATTAAAACTTCTAAAAATAAATTATTTTGGAATTTCAGAACTTCAATTATTTCAAATCTGGCGAATTTTTATAGGAAATTCAATTCTCTACAACTTTGCAGAAGGAAATTTTTCCAAATTCCAAACATAAATTGACCGAAATCCATAAACGGACGATTTTACAGGCTATAATCAAATTTCAGTCAAGAAATGGGGTCCACCGACACACAAAACATGTGTTAAACAACTTTTACAATAAAAATACTCTTCCTTCTCATATACTCATATATCCCACATTCATTGTAAAAATATTATCATTATTATATTATAATAATATAATAAAATATTATTTTATCAGAAAAGATAAAATATCGATTTTCAACAATTGTCACTTTAAAAATTTTCTCCATCTATATCCACATAAAATAAATATTTTTCTCATCATATAAATCAATAATTAATTATTCACAAATAATATTACAGAATCACAGAGGCAACCAGGCCGTTCCCAGGAAAGAGGGGGCTTTCCAATAAGAATTTCTCTTTACTGGCGCGCAATTAGGTGACCAAACCTCTCATTAGACAGAACTTTCTAGACATTGCCAATAATGTTATCTAATAATATTATTCATATAATATGAATTATTGCTTCGATAATGGAAAATACTGTGTAGTGACAATTATTAAAACAACAGTAATATAAAATATCAACGCAGCAATTATTGAATCAATAAAATAAAATACTGAACAGTAACTATTGTAACAATTATTGAGTAGTGCCTTCTTACGTAAGAATCAATAATTGGTGCAATACCGTGTGCTACTGTGCAACAACGCGTATTACTGTGTTTTAACCACCGAGTATTCCAACAGTATTAACGGTAACAACTACGTCGTTATTTATAAATAACTTATACTTGTCGTTTTCTTCATCCAATCTCTTTCCGTTATGGGGTCCACAAAAGACTGCGCCGTCGTACTAATATTCCCCGACAGTAAGAATATTCCACGAGCAAATGAATATTCCCCGACAACAATGAATATTTTATAACCACCTGCTTATTTAAAATATTTGCGCATTTTACCCATAACTAACCACATTAATCAAATGAACCCTTACTATTTCAAAATAATAAATAGAGGAAATTAAATTTTATTTATTAATAATTTGGGGTCTTACAACCTCCCCTCTTTATGAAATTTCGTTCTCGAAATTGACGTACGTACCTGGTGTTTCGAAAAGATGAGGATACCTCGCTTTCATTTCCGTTTCCAACTCACAGGTCATTTCCTCAATCGCATGGTTTCTTCACAAAACTTTAACTTGTGGTATGACCTTCGTGCGTAGGACATGCTCCTTCCTATCCAAAATCTTGACAGGTACCTCTTCATACGTTAAGTCTTCCGCTATCTCGTCCGGTTCTAACTCAATTACATGGTTCGGGTCATCCACATATTTACGTAACATTGATACGTGAAAAACGTTATGAACACGCGTCATACTTAGCGGTAAAACGAGTCTATAGGCCACAGTTCCTATTCGACCTAGGATTTCAAATGGACTAATAAATCAAAGGTTTGAGCTTTCCTCATCTCGCCAATTCTCGCTTTTGGAATAACAACTTCTTGTACCTCCTTCTTCATATTTATCAGCTCCGGTGTGTAGCTTGAACATTTTTAACTTTATCGATTAAACTCGGTTTTACTTGTATATCATCACGTGAGTCCCTAGAGTCTTTAAATCTATATCTATCATTTGTAAGTTATATGAAATGGGTCTTTGACAATATCGCATTCGTACTCGTATACGATCTTTTACTCAACACGTCAGCTACCACGTTCGCTTTTTCAAGATGGTATGGTCAGAACATGTGCCGAAATGAGTCTCCTATTGAGTTCTTCGAAGCTCTTCCCACATTCCTTGCTCCATTCTAATTTTGTATCTCTACGAGTCAACTGCGTTAATGGAGTAGCGATTCGAGAAAATCTTTCCACAAAATCTTCGATAATAACCAGCTAAGCATAGAAAGCTACGTATTTCGATTACTGACTTAGGTTTCTCTCAACTGTGACTCATATCCCAATCTTGGATAGTACGTCACAATAACACCTATCAGTTTACTACCACACGAATATGGCGTCCCCTATGGAGAGTCTGGCTTCGGTACATTCCACAAAGGAAGTCACCAGATAAAGGCTCAGGTACCAAATTCTATAGTTGAATTTTTAACTCCTGAAGTTCAATAGGAGCCATTCGATATGAGATTTTAGAAGTGGGTTTTGTACCAGATTCAAAGTCGATACAAAATTTAATATCACACTTTGGGAGTAAGCCAAGAAATTCTTCAGAAAATACGTCAGGGATTTTACCAACAACAGAAATATCATTCAAATCTGACGTATTTTTGTTCAAGTCCATGACATGGGCTAAGATAGCTTGACATCCGTTTTTTCAATAAACGAATGACTTTATGGCTTGATATGAAAGTGTTTGACTTCAATGGTTTGGTTGCTTGAATTCGAATAACAGGTTGTTTAGGAATATGAAAACTAACAACCTTACAAAAGCAATCAATTTTGGCATGATGAGTAGTTAATCAATCAATCCCCAAAATAAGGTCAACAGGTAATGCGATGGTGCCAACTTGAATCAAGCAAGATTTATAAACAGTGGATGTAACGAAAGTTTCTCATAACGGAGTTTCAACAGATAAGTTAAAAGTCTAATTTTCTCCGGAGTCAAGTTTAAACGTTGAGTATAAGCATGAGAGATAAATAAATGGGTAGAACCGGTATCTAATAAGATATAAACTTCGTAAGAATTTATAATTAACTAACCCGTGCTAACTTCGTTCGGGTTCCTCGCATTCTGACCAGTCACGAAAAACGCTCTTCCAGGAACCGTTGACTTTGACTTTTCTGGGACAGCCTTTTGAGTCACCATCCTCGCTGGACTTGGTTTCGCTAAAGTACAATCTCGAGCGATATGTCCTTCTTTTCCACAGTTATAACATACCTTGAACTGTTGTGGACAGTTTGGGCTGATGTGTCCCTCTTTTCCACATTTATAGCATACGACCGATGGTCGTTCTCCTCCCTTAAAACCAGTTGCTGCTGGTGCTGACGTCTTCGTAGTGTCATCGTTGAATCTCCTCTTTTTAAAATCTCCCCCGACTCGCTTCTTCTAATTTTATGGCCACGATTACCACCACAGTAGTTGTCGCTTTTGTCCGTATTTTTCTTTCTCCGCTGGTTATCGTTGTTCTGATGACTGCTGTCACTAGTATGATCCTGGTTGCGGTCTCTTGGTTGAACGTACTCGTTATCTCGCTCTAATAATTGAGCCCTGTTGACAACATCTGAATATAAAGAAAATTTATAAGAGATAAGATATTGCCGAATCTCGGGTTTTAAACCTCTCAGAAACATCCTCGTCATTCGTTCCTCATTATCTACCAAATGGGGTGCAAACCTGGATAACTCTGCGAACTTCGCCTCGTATTGGGACACCGTCATGTTATTTTGTTCTAGTCTAATAAACTCTACCTCTTTCATATGGCGAATACTTTCAGGAAAGTATTTTTCGTTGAAAAGTTTCTGAAACGTTTTCCAAGACATGTGGAGTGCGGTAGACTGTGTACGTTTCACAGACTCCCACCAGTAATCTGCCTCGCCACGGAACGTAAAGGTGGCGAATGGAACCTTCTGTTCCTTCATGCATCCCAAGACATCAAATATCTTGGTAATTTTCTTGTCCCATCTTTCCGCCATGATCGGATCCGGCTTTCCCTTAAATTCTGGTGGTCCCAACTCTTTAAACTGCTTGGCCATGACAAACCGCGTGTTTCTATCATTTCCACCCGTATTCTGTACACAAGTCTCCCTCGTCTGGTTTTGCATGAACTGCAAAAATCTCCTAAACATCCCGTCGTTTATCGTCTGCTCAGTGGTGTTGTTTACAGGAGGAATATTGCCAGCCCGTTGCACATTCTCGTCGTTGGTGAGTACAGGCGTCTCCACAGTCTCATTTACTCCATTGTTAATATTCTCAGTCGACATTCTCAAATATTGTCATAAAACAAGGGTTAATTAAGGAAATCAATATATCACATAATATCCCTATATACTGACTAACTAACAAATAAGCTTAGGTAGGACACACTAGCGAAGGATTTAGTCGTCTTTCCCCTCCTAGTTCTATTCCCCGATCTCCGCCAGAGATCATATCCCTAAGCTCTGATACCAACTGTTACGCCCCCAAAATAGGTATACAACACCCATTCTGAGTCGCCAAATACATGGTACAGAAACAAATACAACTTTATTAATACAACATAAAAACTGTGAGTTTAAATACAAATATTGTCATCTAGACAATATCCACACTCAAATAAGTCCTCATTACAATTATTAATACACTATTCTACAGAATAGTGAGGACTACTAGAACAACTTCTAGAACCATCATTCCACACCCCGACTAGTACTCGCTACATTCTCGCCTCCTGAGAAGAAAAATGGAACAACAAGGAAAAGGGTGAGCTCAACTAGCCCAGAAAAGAACATTATGACTAAGATAATATAGAACAAATTATCGTTAGTCCTCAACAGGGAAAAATCTAATAGAATACAATAGACAACAAGTTTTAAATCAATCTTCGCAGCGGAAATAATAATTCATTAGAAGAGTTAAGTAGAGAATGCAAACTACTATCTTCTATATATGAATTTAAAAGTTCATCGTCGATATTTTATCCCTGTAACATCAATCAATATATTTCTGGAATCAAATATTCATCTTTGCACTACAGGCCAAAGATATTCATCAGTTGGTCATGTTCTTCTAAACACCTGTTAATCTTTGCACTACGGGCCAAAGATATGAATCAGTCGGTCATGTTCATCTCAACACCTGTTCATCTTTGCATTACTGACCAAAGATATTCATCAAGAAATCATTCATCTTTGCACTACAAGCCAAAGATATTCAGTAATATCATCATTTAGGACTGAGGATGTTGAAAAATATTTTAAAGAAAACGAATCCAGTGAAGCAAAAGAACAAATATTAAGGATTCGTACTTTAAATAATTCCCATTCAAAAATATTTCATAAATAACCAGAGTGGGGTAAAATTCAAGAATGATCATAACATGGATACAATCAAAGCTAGTATCCAGAATAGATATTTTAGACAAAAAGAAGAAATTTTATTTTTCGGTGAATAGTGTCGTATTCGTGAATAGTGCCGTATACGTGAATAGTAACTCTGACACCAAAAGATAGAAATTTCACAAAAAAACATCATCACGCTTCGTGAATAGTACTCGTGAATAGTAACTCGTGAATAGTAACTCATGAATAGTAACTCGTGAATAGTAACTCATGAATAGTAACCCCGACATGAAAAAGTTCCAAATTTGATAAAAAGTTTCAACCAATATTTTAGCATAATGATATTGAAGAAATAATATCATTTGAGAAGAAAATAACATCCCTTACCTCAGAAAGAGTAGTACTTCTGACTGGAATACTGAATATAGTGTTGAAAGAACTTGCACCGTATAACAATACTCAAAGTACTAAAATACTCACAAATACGCTCGATATTATAGAGAGAGAAAGAGAGAGAAATCTTTAGTTTCTGCTGTGATTTTCAATTCTAACTTAAGCACCCTATTTATAGAAAAATGCTTAGAACACCAAAGCAGAAAATTTAATATAATATTAATATATATATGTATATATATATATTAAAATCCTAGGCACACCAAATCAGATCCAAATATCAGCCACCAATAGTCAACTAAATCAAAAAAACATTTTTCTTAATTAAAATAATTAAAACTTCCAAAAATCAATTATTTCAGAATTTCGGAACTTCAATTATTTCAAATCTGGCTAATTTTTATAGGAAATTTAATTCTCTACAACTTTGCAGAAGAAAGTTTTTCCAAATTCCAAACATAAATTGACCGAAATCCAAAAATGGACGATTTTACAGGCTATAATCAAATTTCAGTCAAAAAATGGGGTCCATCGACACATAAAACATGTGTTAAACAACTTTTGCAATAAAAATACTCTTCCTCCTCATATACACATATATCCCACATTCATTGTAAAAATATCATCATTTATTATATTATAATAATCTAATAAAATATTATTTTATCAGAAAATATAAAATATCGATTTTCAACAATTATCACTTTAAAAATTTTCTCCATCTATATCCACATAAAATGAATATTTTCCTCATCATATAAATCAATAATTAATTATTCACAAATAATATTACAGAATCACAGTACTGGCAACCAGGCCGTTCTCAGGAAAGAGGGGGCTTTCCAATTAGAATTTCTCCATACTGGCGCGTAATTAGGTGACCAAACCTCTCCTTAGAAAGAACTTTCTAGACATTGCCAGTAATGTTATCTAATAATATTATTCAGATAATATGAATTATTGCTTCGATAATGGAAAATACTGTGTAGTGACAATTATTGAAACGACATTAATATAAAATATCAACACAGCAATTATTGAATCAATAAAATAAAATACTGAACAGTAACTACTGTAACAATTATTGAGTAGTGTCTTCTTACGTAAGAATCAATAATTGGTGCAATACCGTGTGCTACTGTGCAACAACGCGTATTACTGTTTTTAACCTCCGGGTATTCCAACAGTATTAACAGTAACAACTACGTCGTTATTTATAAACAACTTATACTTGTCGTTTTCTTCATCCAATCGATTTTCGTTATGGGGTCCACAAAAGACTGCGTCGTCGTACAAATATTCCCCGACAGCAACAATATTCCACGACTAAACGAATATTCCCCAACAACAATGAATATTTTATAACCACCTGCTTATTTAAAATATTTGTGCTTTTTACCCATAACTAACCACATTAATCAAATCAACCTTTACTATTTCAAAATAATAAATAGAGGAAATTAAATTTTATTTATTAATAATTTGGGGTCTTACACCCCAGTGCAAAACCCATTTCTAAAACCCTCAAATATTTTTTCAACTAAAAGGATCTATTTACGTGGATTATGATGAAAGTCATAATAAAAGCATTGGACTAATGAAAATCATGGGTATACGTGGTATTAGTAAGTGTTATGATGAGTTATGTTGGTTATTATGTGAAAACATAAAAGTTTCTTAGAAATCACAAAGGGTTGAAAAATCAGATTTTGGTAAAAACGTAACATGAAATTCAATTGACCATATGTCCTATTATATTTTGAATTTTTGAGTGTGGTCAAGTCCTAGAGTTAGATCTATGAGTTACCTATCTAATCCACGTGGAATCACTGAAAAAGGTGTTGTAGATTTTCGTGTGGACTGATTTTAGCAATGGAGTCAAAACTTCAAAATGTCCAAAAAGCTGCTGCCACGTTTTTGTAAGGGCTATTTCGGCCACTTAATTAGTGAGAAAAATTTAGGCTTTTTGGGACATGAAATTATATGGTATAAAGAACATCGTGTCCAAAAATGAGTTAATTCTGACTTAAAACGAGCAAGTTATAACTATTTCAATATTTAGGTTTTTCCGACGAAAAATGCTATAACCGGAGTTCTATAACTCCGATAACCATGAAATTTAAACTGGAAGCTCATGTTAACATGTGTAAAATTTTACCAAGATTTGGGAATTTTTGGAGTTAACCTTGAGGTAGCTAATTTCTTAAGGAATTAATTAGAAATTGATTTTTGAAAAATAGTAAATGAATTTTAAAAATTTCGAGAAAAATATATGTTCATTATGGGACTATATTATGATAAATCCAAAAAAAGAAATATTTTTGGGACTGATTTGGTATTTTTCATGAAAATAGTTTAGTTACGAACATATGAGTTAAATGTGTTATGTGAAGTAACAAAGTTGGAAGATAGGATTTTATGGCTTGGAAATCCTATATAAGGTATATGTAGATTGTTGATAAGGAATTTGATCATTGGTGATGAAATATTATGAGTATGACATGTTTGAATGATTAAATGCATTATTTGGTAAAGTGTAAACAACTGAAATAAATTGTTTATACGTTTAAGAAGTGATTAAAATATTGTTATAATATTAATGATATTAGATTATGAGATTATTAAGTGATTGATAACATTGGGATATTCTTGAACCCTGGATAAATTATATTATAGATGTTTAATATTTATCCTTTATCTCATTTGATTGATTCTTTATATCATTGGCATGATTCTCATGCTTATATTGTGTTGAAAGTCATCTGTGGCTTACGTTCATAGATGGACTTGGTATGATTATGACCAAGGATTATTCGGTATAATCATGACCGTAATGTTACAAATGATGTGGTAAAAGTCATCTTTGGCCCGTAGTGCATAAAAGGACTTGGTATGATTATGACCAGGGATTGTTCGGTATAATCATGACCGTAATTGAAAACACGATTATCTTTGGCACGTAGTGCATGGATAATTCGTGGTCGTGATACTAAAAAATATCCTTGGCCTGTAGTGCAGGGATGATTCGATGATGTGAATTAATTATTGAGCTGAGTCTCAGCAATGAAATATTAATTCAGGGATGTGGTAAAAGTCATCTTTGGCCGTAGTGCATTGATGGACTTGGTATGATTATGACCAGGGATTGTTCGGTATAATCATGGCCGTAATTGAAAACACGATTATCTTTGGCACGTAGTGCATAGATAATTCGTGGTCGTGATACTAAAGAATATCCTTGGCCTGTAGTGCAGGGATGATTCAATGATGTGGATTAATTATTGATCTGAGTCTCAGCAATGAAATATTAATTCATGGATGTGGTAAAAGTCATCTTTGGCCGTAGTGCATTGATGGACTTGGTATGATTATGACCAGGGATTATTCGGTATAATCATGACCGTAATTGAAAACACAAATATCCTTGGCCAGTAGTGCATGGATAATTCGTGGTCGTGATACTATTAAGCTGAGTCTCAGCATTATTGATTTTACAGTTGTATATCTTTGGCCTGTAATGCAAAGATGAACTGTTGATTATTGGTTATACAATTGGCATGTAGTGCAAAAATGAATTGTTAATAAATATCTTTGGCCGTATTGCAAAGACGAATTTAATGTTTTCAACAATAAATGTATTCAAGATATCCTCACCTCTTCGTCATACCAGGTACGTACGTAAATTTCGAGGGCAAAATTTCATAAGGAGGGGAGATTGTGAGACCCCGAATTTTATGAAATAAAAGTGTTCAATTTTCTATTTTTGTGAATAGTTAAATTGATAAAAGTTTAAAGTTAAGGGTGATATTTGAATTTTTTTTAAAGTAAGTGATGATGAAGTTTTGTTTTATTAGTATTATTAACGTAATAAAACAGAATACTTTATTAAAGTTATTCTATAAATAGAATATATTATATTCTATTGTGCATAGTATTTTACATAGTAAAATCTTTTTATATAAAATAAAATACTTTTATAAAATTATTTATTTTATTAGGCAATAATTAGAATATATTATATTTTATTTAACAGATTTTTCTTTAAATATGGACCGTCAGGTTAAAGTAAATAAATCTGGACTGTTCATAGATTGGTTACTATGCAGTCTATTTTCCTATAAATAGGAAACTTAGTTAGAATTGAAATCACACCAGAAGTTCAGAGAATTCTCCTTCTATAATCTTGAGCGTATTTCCTTAAGAGTTTTAAGAAACTTTGAGCGAAGAACATAGTATAAGTTTTCTTTAAGAAAATCCTCACCCTATCAGTCGGAATATTCTTCTTTTACGGTAAGGGGTGTTATTCTTTCTTATTCATGAAGAGAACTTCTGTTATTCTATTTTTTATTATTGTGACGCCCCCAAAATTAGGTATACATCACCCATCTTGGGTCGTCAGATACATGGTACATAAATCAAATACAACTTACTAATACAACTGTCGTGTACAATACGACAAAACATAACTGCGAGTTTGAATACAATTATTGTCTACTAGAGATTATACAAACTCAAAAAGAGTCCTCATTATAATTATTAGTACACTTTTTCACAGAATAGTGAGGACTACTAATGCTATCCTCTGGACCGTCACTCCGTTCCCTGACTAGTCCCTGCTACGTTCTCATTTCCTGAAGAGAACAGTGAAAGAAAGGGTGAGCTCAACTAGCCCAGTAAGAAATATTATGACTAAGATAATGCTGAATAAATTATCGTTAGCCTTCAACAGTATTAAACTGATAAAATATAACAACATCAAGTTTAACAGCAGCGGATCAAGCAATTCATTAAAAGAGTCAAGTAGAGAATAGAATCTACTATCTTTTATGATTTAAAAAGTTTTTCATCACTTTTATCGCTGAGACTCAGCTCAATAAATAATCCACATCATTAAATCATCCCTGCACTACAGGCCAAGGATATTCTTTAGTATCACGACCACGAATTATCCATGCACTACGGGTCAAAGATAATCGTGTTTTCATCAACGGTTTTGATCATGCCATAAAACAATTCATCTTTGCTCCCTTGGCCGAAGAGAATCCATAGCCATAATCATACCAAAAACTGTCCATCAATGCACTACGGGACAATGAGGACTTTTAATTTTCACATCATTTATAACATTACGGTCATGATTATACCGAATAATCTCTGGTCATAATCATACCAAGTCCATCTATGCATTACAGGCCACAGATGACTTTCAATAAATATAAATATGAGGATGATGATAATGATATAAGAATTCAATAAAACAAGTTCAAGAATTAATTTGTCCAAGAACTACTAACGTCCAAATTGTCCACATGATACTGCTTTGTAGAGTAAAATTCAAGAATGATCAGAAGAATATTTCCATGAAAAGATACTGGATGAAGTGCAAATATCAAGGATATTTTACTAATTTCATGGAGTATAGAAGTCAAAACTTTAAACAACTGAGTATAATAAAGAATGAAATAACAAAAGAAATCACCATGCATGCGGTACTTCGCATCGACAGGTTATTCCAACAGAATAATAATAACGAAACCAGGTCAGGTAAAATTTGCACCGACATGATGTTCCAACAGAATAATAAAGACGGAACCAGGTCCGGTGTAAAACACACAGACAGTATGTTTCAACGAAATAATAATAAAGACGAAACCAGGTCCGGTGTAAAACACACAGGCAGGATGTTCCAACGGAATAATAATAAAGACGAAACCAGGTCCGGTGTAAAACACACAGACAGTATGTTCCAACGGAATTATAATAAAGACGGAACCAGGTCCGGTGTAAAATACACAGACAGGATGTTCCAACAGAATAATAGAAGAATGTCACCACGTATAGGGTAGACCGCGTATACAGGTTATTCCAACAGAATAATAAGAAATTGAATAACAACAGTTCTCTTCATGAATAAGAAAGAATAATACCCCTTACCGTAACAGAAACTGGATATAGGAAAAGAAAAGTTAAGTAGCAAAAAGCTTTTCTTCTATCTCTCTATAGTTTCTCTCTCTAGAGTTCAGTGAATTCTTAAGAAAATATTGAAGGAATGAGCTTCTATTTATAGAAAAATGGAATGCATAGTAACTAATCCATAAACGGTCCAGATTGATTTACTTTAATCTGACGGCCCATATTTAAAGAAAAATCTTTTAAATAAAATATAATATATTCTATTTATATAAAAAGATTTTTACTATGCAATACTATGCAAAACACTATGCAATACTATGCATAATAAAATAAAATATATTTTATTTATAGAATAACTTTAATAAAGTATTCTGTTTTATATAAAAAGATGTTTCTATTTTATTACGTTAATAATACGATTAAAACAAAACGTCATCATCGCTATAATAATTTATATTATTAATCGACAATAATTTAATCAAACTGAGCGACTTCTCACATAAATATCAATAATCAATACCGTGTGCTACTATGCAACAACGCGTATTACTGTACTTTTACTACCCAGTAGTTCAACAGTATCAACGGTAAAACTTCCGCCGTTATTTTCAATAAAATATTTTTGTCGTTTTCTCAATCCGACAATAATTCCGTTGTGGGGTCCACCAATAATTTTACCGTCGTACGAATATTTTCCGACACAAAGAATATTCCCTGACCAATCGAATATAATATAACAACTTGCATACTTTGCAAAATTTATAAATACTACCCACAACTATAATATTATCTCAAATTCACACCATAATATTAAAAAATTATTTCGAGAAAATTAATTCTTTATTTATAAAATCTGGGGTTTCACAATCTCCTCTCCTTATGGAATTTTGCCCTCGAAATTTACGTACGTACCTGGTATGCCGAACAGGTGAGGATACCTTGACTTCACTTCAAATTCTAACTCTTGAGATATAACCTTTGAGTGTTGAATACGATTCTTCTTATCTAAGATTGTAACACGTATCTCTTCAAACGTTAAATCATCCGCTATCTCGTCCGGTTCTAAATTAATATTGTGGTTCGGGTCGTCCACATATTTACGTAACATCGATACGAAAAAAAATGTTATGAACACACAATATATTTGGCGGTAAAACGAGTCTATAAGCCAAGTTCCTACTCAATCGAGGATTTCAAATGGGCCAATTAAATCGAGGGTGGAGATTTCCTCCCTTCAGCAACTCTTGCTTCTAAAATAACACCCTCTTGAATCTTCTTCTTCACATTCATCAGATTCGGGTATGTAGCTTGAGCGTCTTTAACTTTATCAATTAAAGTCAATTTTACTCGTATATTCGTTATCTTCACGTGGGTCCCTAGAGTCTTTAACTCTATCTTCATCATTTGCAAGTTATACGAAATGAGTCTTTGTGTTAACAACATCGCACTTATAAATGCATACGATCTTCTACTCAACACGTCAGCTACCACGTTCGCTTTTCCACGATGATATTGAATAGTACGATTGTAATCTTCAACAGCTCGAGTCAACGTCTTTGATTCATGTTACTTTCGTTTTAGTTGAAAAAATTATTTTGAGGGTTTAAGAAATGAGTTTTGTACTGGTGTCAATACAAAATTTGATTTCACGCTCTGGGTAGGCTAAGAAGTCTTCAGGAATACGTCAAGAGATTTATTAATGATAAAAATATCATTCAAAACTGTTAATCACATCCAAGACTTGGATAGTACGTCACATTGATACCAACTGTGACTTCTATCCCTTAACCTAGATAGCACCTCACAATGATACCTATCAACTTGTTATCGTCATTCACGACGTCGCCTACAGAAAGTCTGGCTTCGGTGCATTCCACACAAGGAAGTCATCAACAAAAGGATCGAGGCTCTTTACTTATGGCTTGATATGACAATGATTGAATTTAGTGGTTTGGTTGCTTGAATTCGCATAATAGGTTGGTTAGGAATATGAAAGCTAACAACTTTACGAAAAACATGATGAGTAGTTAACCAATCGTTTCCTAAAATCGCATCAAAGGAAAGTATTTTCAAAGAGACAAGATCAACACGTAACGTGAAAGTGTCGATTTGAATCAAATAAGATTTATAAACAGTGGAGGTAACGAAGGTTTCTCCCAATGGAGTTTCAATAGATAAATCAAAGTTTAACTTCTCCGGAGTAAGTACAAACATTGAACACAACTAGGTGAAATAAAAGAGTGATTAGAACCGGTATCTAACACGGTATAGACTTCGTAAGAGCTTATGATTAACTTACCCGTGATAATTTTATTCAGGTTCCTCGTCACGAGAGAGAAAAAAAATGCTCTCTCTTAAACTACCGGCTTTGGCTTGTCTGGGACATCCTTTGGCATCATTATCCCAGCTGGAATTGACTTCATCATACGACAAAATTGAGCTACGTGACCTTCTCTTCCGCAATTAAAACATGCTTTGGACTGCTGCGTACAGTTTGGACGGATGTGTTCCTCCTGTCCGCATTTGAAACATACGACCGGTGGTCGTTCTTCTTCCTTTAAAACGGGTGATGGTACCGACGTCTTTACGTCATTGTTGAACCTTCTCTTCTTGAAATGTTCATTCTTATTATTTTGGCCATGATTACCACCGAAGTGGTTACCATTCTTGGTATGATAATTTTCCCCGCGATGGTTATCATTGTTCCGATGGCCGTTGCCACCGGTATAATTATTATCGTGTTGCTGGTCATTACCTTTTGGTTGTGATAACTCATTATCGCGCTCCACTAACTGAGCCCTATTCACAATATCTGAATATAAACAAAGTTTATGAGAAATGAGGTATTGACGTATATCGGATTTCAAACCTCGCAAAAACATTCGCGCCATTCGCTCCTCATTATCGACCAAATGGGATGCAAACCGGGACAACTCCGCAAACTTAGACTCATACTGCAACATGGTCATATTGTTTTGCTCCAGCTTGATAAACTCTACCTCCTTCATGTGACGAATACTTTCGGGAAAGTACTTGTCGTTGAACAGCTCTTGGAACTTCTCCCAAGACATCTTTAGTACGGCAGGTTGAGTACGTTTTACCGATTCCAATCAGTAATCTGCCTCTTCACGTAACATAAAGGTGGCAAAGGGAACCTTTTGCTCCTCGGAGCATCCCAAGACATCAAATATCTTGGTGATCTGCTTTAACCACGTCTCCGCCTTAAGTGGTTCTGGCTTTCCCAAAAACTCTGGTGGTCCCATCTCCTTAAATTGCTTAGCGGTGACCAACCATGGGTTGCCACTGTTTCCTCCTGCATTATGAACAGGAGGCGCCTTCTCCCGTTGTTGCATGAATTGCTCCTTAAACTGCTTAGCGGTGACCGTCCAAGAGTTATTAGTATTTCAACCTGCATTTTGGACAGGAGCTTCCTTAGCCTGTTGTTGCATGAATTGCATAAAGCCTCTGACCATCCCATCATTCACCATTTCATCGGTGTTATTATTTTCATGAGGAGTATTGTCCTCTAGTTGCACATTATCTTGATTATTGATCTGTGGAGACTCAACGGTCTCCTGTGCTCCATTGATAATCTCAACATTCTCGGATGCCATTTTCAAATACTGCCACAAAACAAGGGTTAAATAATATATCACATATTATCCCTATACTCTAACCGACCCATTAAATACCACATAAACTTAGGTAGGTCATACTAGCGAAGGAATTCCCCGTCTCTCCCCTCCTAGTTCTTGTCTCACATCTTAGCCAGAGATCATATCCCTAAGCTTTGATACCAACTGTGACGCCCAAAAAATTAGGTATACATCACCCATCTTGGGTCGTCAGATACATGGTACATAAATCAAATAGAACTTACTAATACAACTGTCATGTACAATACGACAAAGCATAACTGTGAGTTTGAATACAATTATTATCTACTAGAGATTATAGAAACTCAAAAAGAGTCCTCATTATAATTATTAATACACTATTTCACAGAATAGTGAGGACTACTAATGCTATCCTCTGGACCGTCACTCCGTTCCCTGACCTGCTATGCTCTCATTTCCTGAAGAGAACAGTGAAAGAAAGGGTGAGCTCAACTAGCCCAGTAAGAAATATTATGACTAAGATAATGCAGAATAAATTATAGTTAGCCTTCAACAGTATTAAACTGATAAAATATAACAACATCAAGTTTAACAGCAGCGGATCAAGCAATCCATTAAAAGAGTCAAGTAGATAATAGAATCTACTATTTTTTATGATTTAAAAAGTTTTTCATCACTTTTATCGCTGAGACTCAGCTCAATAAATAATCCACATCATTAAATCATCCCTGCACTACAGGCCAAGGATATTCTTTAGTATCACGACCACGAATTATCCATGCACTACGGGCCAAAGATATTCGTGTTTTCATCAACAGTCCTGATCATGACATAAAACAATTCATTTTTGCTCCCTTGGCCGAAGAGAATCCATAGCCATAATCATACAAAAAATTTTCCATCAATGCACTACGAGCCAATGAGGACTTTTAATTTTCACATCATTTATAACATTACGGTCATGATTATACCGAATAATCTCTGGTCATAATCATACCAAGTCCATCTATGCATTACAGGCCACAGATGACTTTCAATAAATATAAATATGAGGATGATGACAATGATATAAGAATTCAATAAAACAAGTTCAAGAATTAATTTGTCCAAGAACTACTAACGTTCAAATTGTCCACATGATACTGCTTTGTAGAGTAAAATTCAAGAATGATCAGAAGAATATTTCCATGAAAAGATACTGGATGAAGCGCAAATATCAAGGATATTCTACTAATTTCATGGAGTATAGAAGTCAAAACTTTAACCAACTGAGTATAATAAAGAATGGAATAACAAAAGAAATCACCATGCATGCGGTACTTCGCATCGACAGGTTATTCCAACAGAATAATAATAATGGAACCAGGTCAGGCAAAATTTGCACCGACAGGATGTTCCAACGGAATAATAATAAAGACGAAACTAGGTCCGGTGTAAAACACACAGACAGGATGTTCCAACGGAATAATAATAAAGACGGAACCAGGTCCGGCGTAAGACACACAGACAAGATGTTTCAACAGAATAATAGAAGAATGTCACCAAGTATAGGGTAGACCACGTATACGGGTTATTCCAACAAAATAATAAGAAATTGAATAACAACAGTTCTCTTCATGAATAAGAAAGAATAACACCCCTTAGCGTAACAGAAACTGGATATAGGAAAAGAAAAGTTAAGTAGCAAAAAGCTTTTCTTCTATCTCTCTATAGTTTCTCTCTCTAGAGTTCAGTAAATTCGTAAGAAAATAATGAAGGAATGAGCTTCTATTTATAGGAAAATGGAATGCATAGTAACTAATCCATGAACGGTCCAGATTGATTTACTTTAATCTGACGGTCCATATTTAAAGAAAAATCTTTTAAATAAAATAAAATATATTCTATTTATATAAAAAGATTTTTACTATGCAAACACTATGCAACACTATGCAAAACACTAAGCAATACTATGCATAATAAAATATAATATATTCTATTTATAGAATAACTTTAATAAAGTATTTTGTTTTATATAAAAAGATGTTTCTGTTTTATTACATTAATAATATGAATAAAACAAAACGTCATCATCGCTATAATAATTCATATTATTAATCGACAATAATTGAATCAAACTGAGCGACTTCTCACATAAATATCAATAATCAATACCGTGTGCTACTATGCAACAACGCGTATTACTGTACTTTTACTACCCAGTAGTTCAACAGTATCAACGGTAAAACTTCCGCCGTTATTTTCAACAAAATATTTTTGTCGTTTTCTCAATCCGACAATAATTTCGTTGTGGGGTCCACCAATAATTGTACCGTTGTACGAATATTTTCTGACACAAAGAATATTCCCTGACCAATCGAATATAATATAAAAACTTGCATACTTTGCAAAATTTATAAATACTACCCACAACTATAATATTATCTCAAATTCACACCATAATATTAAAAAATTATTTTGAGAAAATTAATTCTTTATTCATAAAATTTGGGGTTTCACAATTATTCTGTTGGAATAACCTGTAAAAGTGGCATACCCTATACATAACATGTATACGCGGCATGCCCTATACTTGGTGAAATCCTTATGTTATTTCATTCTTTATTATTCTGTTGGAATAACCTGTATGCGCGATTTACCCTATACTTGGTGGAATGACCTGTATATGCGGTTTACCCAATACTTGGTGATCTTCTTCTGTTATTCCATTCTTTATTATTATGTTGGAAAAACCTATTTATGCAAAATACCGCATACTTGGTGAAATCCTTTTATTATTCCGTTCTTTATTATTCTGTCGGAATATCCTGTCGGTGTGAATTTCACCTGACCTGGTTCCATATTTATTATTCCGCATTTATTATTCTGTTGAAATATCCCGTCGGTGTAAATTTCACCTGACCTGGTTCCATATTTATTATTCCACATTTATTATTCTGTCGGAATATCCTGTCGGTGTGAATTTCACCTGACCTGGTTCCATATTTATTATTCTGTTGGGAATAACCTGTCTGTGCGGTCTCTATCGCATGCATGGTGAACCCTTCTGTTATTCCATTCTTTATTATTCTGTTGGAATAACCTGTCTATGTGGATTGCCACATGCATGGTGAATGATCCTTTGTATTCATTCCTTATTAAATTGTGGAAATGATCTATATACGTGGATTACCGCATGGCGGGTAAAAATCCATTTGCAGTTTTATATATTCTTTATTATACTCAGTTGGTTAAAGTTTTGACTTTTATACTCCATGAAATTAGTGGAATATCCCTGATATTTGCGCTTTATCCAGTATCTTTTCATGAAAATATTCTTCTGAGCATTCTTAACTTTTACTTTACAAAGAAGTATCATGTTGACAATTTGGATATTATTAGTTCCTGGATAAATTAATTCTTGAAGTTGTGTAATTGAATTCCTATAACATTGTCATCATCCTCATGTTTATATTATGTTGAAAGTCATCTTTGGTTTACGTGCATAAATGGACTTAGTATGATTATGACCAGGGATCATTCGGTATAATCATGAACGGTGATGTTATAAGTGATGTGGTAAAAGTCCTCAGTGGCCTGTAATGCATTGATGGACAGTTTTTGGTATGATTATGACCAGAGATTATTTGGTATAGTCATGACCGTGGATGATTTAATGAATATCCTTGGTTCGTAGTACAGTGATGATTAGAAGATGTGGTTTATTTATAAAGCTGAGTCTCAGGATAAAAGTTGATGAAAATATTTTTAAATCATAGAAGATAGTAAGTTTTATTCTCTACTTGACTCTTCTAATGGATTGCTTATTCCGCTGCAGTTAAACTTGATGTCTATTGTATTTTATCAGTTTAACATTGTTGAAGACTATTAATAATTTATTCTGTATTATCTTAGTCATAATATTTCTTACTAGGCTAGTTGAGCTCACCCTTTCTTTCAATGTTCTCTTCAGGAAATGAGAATATAGATGGGACGAGTCGGGAAAAGGAGTGATGGTCCAGAAGATAGCATTAGTAGTCCTCACTATTCTGTTAAATACTGTGACAATAAATGTAATGAGGACTCCTTGAGTATGGATATTGTCTAGATGACAATATTCCTATTAGAACTCTAAGTTTATGTATTGTCGTATGTTACACGACATTTGTATAATTAAGTTGTATTTATATTTTGTACCATGTTTTTGGTGACTCAAGATGGGTGATGTATACCTAATTTTGAGGGCGTCACACCTACGACCTATGAGTTTTGAAACTTAAAAGTATTTATGTACATGTGCTAATAAATATATAGTAGCATTATTCAGAGAATGAAATATACATACAAATACAATTACAACTTATATGAAATAAGAAATGCTCTCTCTTTTCTTCTAATCATCATTGTTGTTTATATTTAGTATACTTATATAATATTTATTTAATTTTTATACATTGTTTAGTTATAAAACAAATAAATGGAAAATTAAAAGAAATATTACGCAATAGTTTTGATGGAGGAATGACTATTCAATGCGATTTTGTATGTATGATAGTAGCTGTATTTCAAATTTGGCACATACAATAGCAACCGGTCAAGTTGGACTGTCAGCTAATTCTTTGAGGAGAAATAATATATTTTGAAACTTTTGTCGTTAATTATGTGAATAATTTTTTCTGATATACATAATACAATGGGTCAATCATATAATTATATCAAATTTCATATATTGATATATATCACAATCCAAGTTAATAGAAAACTTTTGTATTATATAGTAGCCTATAAGCCTCTATCGAGTTCTTTTCTAATTATTTCTTGCTGAATTCCATATTTCCTTCATTGACAAAGATAGTCTGATAGACACATAATTAATATATTTTAATATTTTCATATTTATTATTTTATGTGTTTATTTTATTTAACAAAAACATTTTATTTTGTTTTGTAAGAAATAACATTTATTTTTCTTAGGGAGCAAAAAAAAGATTTATATCCAACTTTTAAATATGGAAAATGACCCTTGGAGGATTATCATATGGAGATGGAAGTCAAGAAGAAGAAAAAAGAGAACAAAATTGTCCAAGTTCGATGAACCTAAATTAGGGCACAAAAATATTCTTCCTATAAATAGGCCTCTTATTTTAGAGAGAAGGGGTGTGACGCCCCCAGAAATAGGTATACATCACCTATCTTGGGTCGCCAAATACATAGTACAAAATACAAATACAAGCTAACTATACAACAGTCGTGTAAAATACAACAAAACATATGCAGTGAGTTTTAATACAAATATTATCATCTAGACAATATCCACACTCAATGGAGTCCTCATTACATTTATTATTACACTATTTCACAGAATAGTGAGGACTACTAATGCACTATCTAGAACCATCACTCTGTTCCCCGACTAGTCCCAGCTACGTTCTCATTTCTTGAAGAGAACAATGAAAGAAAGGGTGAGCTCAACTAGCCCAGTAAGAAATATTATGACTAAGATAATGCAGAATAAATTATCGTTAGCCTTCAAAATTTACATACGTACCTGGTATGCCGAAGAGATGAGGATACCTCTACCTCATTTTAGATTCTAACTCTTGAGGTATAACCTTTGAGTGTTGAATACGATCCTTCTTATCCAAGATTTTAACACGTATTTCCTCATACGTTAAATCTTTTGCTATCTTGTCTAGTTCTAATTTAATAATGTGGTTCGGGTCGTCCACATATTTACGTAACATCGATACGTTAAAAATGTTATGGGCACACGACATACTTGGCGGTAAAATGAGTCTATAAGCCACAGTTCCTACTCGATCGAGGATTTCAAATGGGCCAATTAAATCGAGGGTTGAGATTTCCTCTCTTCGTTGATTCTTACTTCTAGAATAACGCCCACTTAAACCTTCTTCTTCACATTAATCAGCTCTGAGTATGTAGCTTGAGCGGCTTTAACTTTATCGATTAAAGTCGATCCTAATCGTATATTCGTTATCTTCATGTGGGTCTCTATAGTCTTTAACTCTATATTCATCATTTGTCAGTTATACGAAATGGGACTTTGTGTTAAAAATATTGCACTCGCATACGATCTTCTATTCAACGCGTCAGCTACCACGTTCGCACTTCCACGATGATATTGAATGGTACGATCGTAATCTTCAACAGCTCGAGCCAACGTCTTTGGCGCATTATACGTTCTTTTTTGGTTGAAAAAATATTTGAGGGTTTTAGAAATGAGTTTTGTACTGAGATCAATACAAAATTTGATTTCACGCTCTAGGGGTAGGCTAAGAAGTCTTCAAGAATACGTCAAGAAATTTATTAACAATAGAAATATCATTCAAAACTGTTACTCTCATCCAAGATTTAGATAACACATGTAATGAAGGTTTCTCCTAACGGAGTTTCAACCGATAAGTCAAAGTCTAATTTCTCCGGAGTCAAATTTAAACGTTGAGCGCAAGCAAGAGAGATAAAATAAAGGGTAGAACATGTATCTAATAAGGTATAGATTTCGCAAGAATTTGTAATTAACTAACCCATGCTAAATTTGTTCCGGTTACACGCTTTTTGAGAAGTCACAAAAAACGCTCTTCCTGAAACCACCGACTTTGTTTTGTTCGTATCCGCCTTTGGTGCCACCGTCCCAGCTGGACTTGACTTTGGTACACGACAAAATCGAGCTAAATGACCTTCTCTTCTTGAAATTTCAACTTCTATTATATTGGCCATGATTACCATCGAAGTGGTTACCATTCTTGGCATGATAATTTCCCCCACGTTGGTTATCATTGTTCCGATGGCCGTTACCACCGGTATGATTATTATCGTGTTGTTGGTCTTTTGGTTAAGCTGACTCAACGGTCTCAAGTTCTTCATTGCCGATCTCAACATTTTCATATGCCATTTTCAAACACTGTCACAAAACAAGGGTTAATTAACATATCAAATATTATCTCTATACTCTGACCGACCAATTAAATACCAAATAAACTTAGGTAGGTCATACTAGCGAAGGAATTCCCCATCTATCCCCTCCTAGTTCTTGTCTCACATCTCAGCCAGGGATCATATCCCTAAGCTTTGATACCAACTGCGACGCTCCCAAAAATAGGTATACATCACCCATCTTGGGTCGCCAAATACATGGTACAAAATACAAATACAAACTAACTATACAACAGTCGTGTAAAATACGACAAAATATATGCTGTGAGTTTTAATAGAAATATTGTCATCTAGACATTACCCACACTCAATAAAGTCCTCATTACGTTTATTATTACACTATTTCACATAATAGTGAGGACTACTAATGCACCATCTAGGACCATCACTCTGTTCCCCGACTAGTCCTAGCTACGTTCTCATTTCCTGAAGAGAACAATGAAAGAAAGGATGAGCTCAACTAGCCCAGTAAGAAATATTATAATTAAGATAATGAAAAATAAATTATCGTTAGCCTTCAACGGTGTTAAACTGATACAATATAACAAACATCAAGTTTAACTGCAGCGGAACAAACAATCCATTAAAAGAGTCAAGTAGAAAATAAAATCTACTATCTTTTATGATTTAAAATGTTTTTCATCACTTTTATCGCTGAGACTCTGCTCAATAAATAATCCACATCATCAAATCATCCCTGCACTACAGGCCAAGGATATTCTTTAGTATCACGACCACGAATTATCCATGTACCACGGGCCAAAGATAATCGTGTTTTCATCAACGGTCCTGATCATGCCATAAAACAATTCATCTTTGCACCCTTGGCCGAAGAGAATCCATAGCCATATTCATACCAAGAACTGTCCATCAATGCATTACGGGCCAATGAGTAATTTTTTCCACATCATTTGTAACATTAATTACGGTCATGATTATACCGAATAATACCTGGTCATAATCATACCAAGTCCATCTATGCACTACAGGCCACAGATGACTTTCAACATAATATAACATGAGGATGATGACAATGACATAATAATTCAATAAAACAAGTTTAAGAATTAAATTATCTAGGAACCAATAACGTCCAAATTGTCAATATGATACTTCTTTATAGAGAAAAATTTAAGAATGCTCAGAAAAATATTTTCATGAAAAGATACTGGATGAAGCACAAATATCAAGGATATTTCACTAATTTCATGAAGTATAGAAGTCAAAGCTTTAACCAATTGAGTATAATAAAGAATGGAATAACAAAAGAAATCACAAGGCTTGCGATAGACCGCACAAGCAGGTTATTTCAACAGAATAATAAAGACGGAACCAGGTCCGGCGTGAAACGCACAGACAGAATATTCCAACAGAATAATAAAGAGCGAACTAGGTCCGACATAAAACGCATAGACAGGATATTCCAACAGAATAATAAAGACGAAACCAGGTCCGGCGTAAAACGCACAGACAAGATATTCCAACAGAATAATAAAGAATGTAATAACAGAAAAAATTCACCAAGTATAGGGTAGCCCGCGTATACAGGTTATTCCAACAGAATAAGAAATAATGGAATAACAGAAGAAATTTACCAAGTATAGGGTAGCCCGCGTATACAGGTTATTCCAACAGAATAATAAATAATGGAATAACAGAAGAATTTCACCAAGTATAGGTTATTGCAACAGAATTATAAAGAATGGAATAACAGAAGTTCTCTTCATGAATACAAAAGAAATAATACCCCTTACCTTAGAAAGAAGAGTACTCCGACTGGTAGGGCGAGGATATACTCGAAGAAAACTTGCACTATGCTCAAAGCTTTCTTAAACTCTAAAGAAATACGCTCAAAATTATAGAAGAAGAACTCTATCTATAGTTTCTCTCTCTAGAGTTTCAGTGAATTCGTAAGAAATAATGAAGGAATGAGATTCTATTTATAAAAGAATGGACTGCATAATAACTAATTCATGAACGATCCAGATTTGTTTACTTTAAAAGGACGGTCCAGATTTAAAACAAAATCTTTTAAATAAAATATAATATATTCTATTTATAATTTAATAAAATGAATAACTTTATAAAAGTATTCTGTTTTATATAAAAAGATTTTACCATGCAAAATACTATGCAGGCACTATGCATAATAAAATATAATATATTCTAATTATTGTCTAATAAAACAAAAAACTTTATAAAAGTATTTTGTTTTATATAAAAAGATATTACTATGCAAAATACTATGCATAATAGAATATAATATATTCTATTTATAGTATAATAAAACGAATAATTTTATAAAAGTATTCTGTTTTATATAAAACGCTTTTCTGTTTTATTACATTAATAATACTAATAAAATAAAACTAAGTGACTTATCACGTAAGCATCAATAATCAATACCGTGTGCTACTATGCAACCACGCGTATTACTGTACTTTTACTACCGAGTAGTTCAACAGTATTAACAGTAAAACTTCAGCTGTTTTTTCATAAAATATTTTTGTCGTTTTCTCAATCCGACAATAATTCCGTTGCGGGGTCCACCAATGATTGTGTCGCTGTACGAATATTCCCTAATAAAACGAATATTCCCCGACCAATCGAATATTATATAACAACTTGCATACTTTGCAAAATTTATAAATACTACCCACACCTATAATATTATATCAAATCCACACCATAATATTCAAAAAATTATTTCGAAAAAATTAAATCTTTATTCGTAAAGTTTGGAATTTTACAAGGGACACCACTTATTATTTTCTTTTCCTTAGTTTTTCGCTGGTGTAGAAGTGAGTAAGATATTTAGAGCTTTTGTTTTTTCTCTTATTCCAATCATGCGTGGTACTACTGTCATGGAGTATTTGTAATTTTCTTTTATTGAAATTCTTTTTTTAATTATTGTTCTTATTTTATGCAAATAGTAGTACTAATGTTATTTGTGAGAACCTATATTTTATGAATAAATATTTAATTTTCTCGAAATAAATTTTTTAATATTATGGTGTGGATTTAATATATTGTTATAGTTGTGGGTAATGTTTATAAATTTTGTAAAGTATGCAAGTTGTCATATTATATTCGATTGGTCGGTGAATATTCTTTTTGTCAGGGAATATCCGTAAGATGGTACAATCATTGGTGGACCCCACAACAGAATTATTATCGGATTGAGAAAACGACAAAAATATTTTTATGAAAATAACGGCGAAAGTTTTACCATTAAAACTGTTGAACTACTCGGTAGTAAAAGTACAGTAATACGCGTGGTTGCATAGTAGCACACAGTATTGATTATTAATGCTTACGTGCTAAGTCACTCAGTTTTGTTTTATTGATATTATTAATGTAATATAATAGAAAAGCTTTTTATATAAAATATAATACTTTTATAAAGTTATTCTATAAATAGAATATATTATATTCTATTATGCATAGTGTTTTGCATAGTAAAATCTTTTTATATAAAACAGAATACTTTTATAAAGTTATTCTATAAATAGAATATATTGTATTTTATTATGTATAGTGTTGCATAGTGCCTGCATAGTGTTTTGTATAGTAAAATCTTTTTATATAAACAGAATACTTTTATAAAGTTATTCGTTTTATTAGATTATAAATAGAATATATTATATTTTATTTAAAAGATTTTGCTTTAAATATGGACCGTCCGATTAAAAGTAAATCAATCTGGACCGCTCATGAATTAGTTACTGTGCAGTCCATTCTTCTATAAATAGAAGCTCATTCCTTCATTATTTCTTACGAATTCACTGAAACTCTAGAGAGAGACACTATAGAGAGAAAGAAGAAAAGTGTTCTGCTACTTCACTATTCCTATATCCAGTACTATTCTTTCTAAGGTAAGGGATATTATTTGTTGTACTCGTAAGGGGTATTATTTTTTTTGTATTCATGAAGAGAACTTCTATTATTCCATTCTTTATTATTCTGTTAGAATAACCTGTATACGCGGACTACCCTATACTTGGGGAAATTCTTCTGTTATTCCATTCTTTATTATTCTGTTGGAATATCCTGTCTGTACGTTTTACGCCGGACCTGGCTCCGTCATTATTATTATGTTGGAATATCCTATCTGTGCGTTTTACGCCGAACCTGGTTCTGTCTTTATTATTCTGTTGGAATATCCTGTCTGTGCATTTTACGTCAGACCTGGTTCTGTCTTTATTATTCTATTGGAATATCCTGTCTGTGCTTTTTACGCCAGGCCTGGTTCCGTTATTTATTTTTCTGTTGGAATAACCTGCCTGTGCGGTCTATCGCATGCCTGATGATTTCTTTTGTTGTTTCATTCTTTATTATATTCAGTTGGTTAAAGTTTTAACTTCTATACTCCCTGAAATTAGTGGAATATCCTTGATATTTGCGCTTCATCCAGTATCTTTTCATGAAAATATTCTTCTGAGCGTTCTTGAATTTTACTCTATAAAAAAATATTATGTTGACAATTTGAACGTTATTGGTTCATGGATAAATTAATTCTTGAACTTGTTTTATTGAATTATTATGTCATTGTCATCATCCTCATGTTTATATTATGTTGAAAGTCATTTGTGGCCTGTAGTGCATAGATGGACTTGGTATGATTATGACCAGGGATTATTCGGTATAATAATGACCGTAATGTTACAAATGATGTGGAAAAGTCCTCATTAGGCCGTAATGCATTGATGGACAGTTTTTGGTATGATTATGGCTGTGGATTCTCTTCGGCCAAGGGTGCAAAGATGAATTATTTTATGGCATGATTAGGACCGTTGATGAAAATACAATTATCTTTGGCCCGTAGTGCATGGATAATTCGTGGTCGTGATACTAAAGAATATCCTTGGCCTGTAGTGCAGGGATGATTTAATGATGTGGATTATTTATTGAGCTGAGTCTCAGCGAATAAAGTGATAAAAAAACATTTTAAATTATAAAAGATAGTAGATTTTATTCTTTACTTGACTCTTTTATGGATTGCTTGTTCCACTACAGTTAAACTTGATGTCTATTATATTTTATCAGTTTAATATTGTTAAAGACTAATGATAATTTATTCTACATTAACTTAGTCATAATATTTTTTACTGGGCTAGTTGAGCTCACCCTTTCTTTCTCTATTCTCTTCAAGAAATGAGAACATAGCCGGGACTAGTCGGGGAACGAATTGACGGTCCGAGATGGTGTCTTAGTAGTCCTCACTATTCTATAAAATAGTGTAATAATAAATGTAATGAGGACTTATTCTGAGAGTGGATATTGTCTAGAAGACAATATTTGTATTAAAACTCACAGCCCTTGTTGTATATTTAAGATTATATTTGTATTCTGTACCATATATCTGACGACACAGAATAGGAGATGTATACCTATTTTTGGGGGCGTCACAGTTGGTATCAAAGCTTGGGGAAATGATATCTGGCTGAGATGTGAGATAAGAACTAGGAGGGGAGAGACGGGGAATTCCTTCGCTAGTATGACCTACCTAAGTTTATTTGGTATTTAATTGGTCGGTCAAAGTATAGAGATAATATGTGATATGTTAATTAACCTTTGTTTTGTGGCAGTATTTGAAATTGGCATCTGAAAATATTGAGATAAGAATTGAAGCACAGGAGACCGTTGAGTCTCCGCAGATCAATAATCAGGACAATGTGCAACAGGATGGAGATAATCCTCCTGTATATAGGAACACTGATCAATTGACGAACGACAGTACGTTTAGGAGCTTTTTAGAATTCATGCAACATCAGGCAAAGGCGGCTTCTGTTCATAATGCAGGTTAAAATAATGGCAACCCAAGGTCGGTCACCGCTAAACAATTCAAGGAGCTGGGACCACCGAAGTTTTTGGGAAAGCCAGAACCACTTAAGGCGGAAACATGGTTAAAGCAGATCACCAAGATATTTGATGTCTTGGGATGCTCCGAGGAGCAAAAGGTTCCCTTTGCCAACTTTATGTTGCGTGAAGAGGCAGATTACTGGTGGGAATCTGTAAAACGTACCCAGCCTGACGCAATCAAGATGTCTTGGGAGAAGTTTCAAGAGCTATTCAATGACAAGTACTTTCCAGAAAGTATTCGTCACATGAAGGAGGTGTAGTTTATCAAGTTGTAACAAAACAACATGACCGTGTCGCAGTACGAATCCAAGTTTGTCGAGTTATCCCGATTTGCGTCCCATTTGATTGATAATGAGGAGAAAATGACGCAAGTATTTCTAAGAGGTTTAAAACCCGAGATACATCAATATCTTATCTCTCATAAACTGTGTTTGTATTCAGATGTTGTTAATAGGGCTCAGTTATTGGAGCGCGATAATGAGTCAACCCAACCAAAAGAGAGCAGCCGGCAAAATGATAATACCGGTGATAACAATCATCAAAGCAGTGATAATAAGCATGGAGGGAATCAACATGCCAGAAATGGTAACCACTTCGGTGGTAATCATGGCCAAAACAACAAGAATGGACATTTCAAAAAGAGAAGGTTCAACAATGACGTGAAGACATCGGCACCAGCACCCGTTTCAAAGGAAGAAGAATGACCACCAGTCGTATGTTTCAAATGCGAACAAGAGGGACACATCCATCCAAACTTTACCCAACAATCCAAATCGTATTTTAATTGCAGAAGAGAAGGTCACCTAGCTCAATTTTGTCGTATGGTGAAGTCAAGTCCAGCTTGGATAGTGATGCCAAAGGATGTCCCAGACAAGCCAAAAGCCGGTAGTTTAAGAGAGCATTTTTTTTCTCGTGACAAGGAACCTGAATAAAATTATCACGGGTATGTTAGTCATAAACTCTTGCGAAGTTTATACCGTGTTAGATACCGGTTCTACTCACTCTTTTATTTCACCTAGTTGTGTTCAATGTTTGAAGTTAACTCCGGAGAAGTTAGACTTTGATATATCTGTTTAAACTCAGTTGGGAGAAACCTTCGTTACCTCCACTATTTATAAATCTTGTTCATATCAACACTTTCACGTTACCTATCGATTGTATCGCTTTGAAAATACATGCCTTTGATGTGATTTTAGGAATCGATTGGTTAACTACTCATCATGCTTTTTGTAAGGTTGTTAGCTTTTATACTCCTAACCAACCTGTTATGAGAATTCAAAGTAACCAAACCACTAAAGTCAATCATTGTCATAGCAAGCCATAAGTAAAGAGCCCCGATCCTTTCGTTATTGACTTCCTTATGTGGAATGTACCGAAGCTAGACTTTCCGTAGGCAACGTCGTGAATGACGATGACAAGTTGATAATGTGACGTACTATCCAAGTCTTGGATGAGGGTCACAGTTTTAAATGATATTTCTATTGTTAATAAATTTCTTGACGTATTCTTAAAGACTTCCTGGTCTACCCCAGAGCGTGAAATCAAATTTTATATTGACCCCAGTACAAAACCCATTTCTTAAACCCTCAAATATTTCTTCAACCAAAACGAACGTATAATGCGCCAAAGACGTTGACTCGAGCTGTTGAAGATTTTGATCGTACCATTCAGTATCATTGCGAAAGTGCGAACGCGGTAGCTGACGCGTTGAGTAGAAGATCGTATGCGAGTGCGATGTTGTTAACACAAAGACCCATTTCGTATAACTTACAAATTATGAAGATAGAGTTAAAGACTCTAGGGACCCACATGAAGAAAACGAATATATGATTAGAATCGACTTTAATCAATAAAGTTAAGTCGGTCAAGCTACATACTCAGAGCGGATGAATGTGAAGAAGAAGGTTTAAGTGTGCGTTATTCTAGAAGCAAGAATCGTCGATGAGAGGAAATCTTAACCCTCGATTTAATTGGCCCATTTGAAATCTTTGATCGAATAGGAAGTGTGGCTTATAGACTCGTTTTACCACCAAGTAAGTCGCGTGCACATAATGTTTTTAACGTATCGATGTTACGTAAATATGTGGATGACCCGAACCACATTATTAATTTAGAACCGGACGAGATAGCAGAAGATTTAACATATGAGGAGATACGTGTTAAAATTTTGGATAAGAAGGATCGTATTCGACACTCAAAGGTTATACCTCAAGAGTTAGAATCTGAAATGAGGTCAAGGTACCTTCACCTCTTCAGAATACCAGGTATGCACGTACATTTCGAGGGCGAAATTCGATAAGGAGGGGAGATTGTGAGAACCCAGATTTTATGAATAAATATTTAATTTTCTCGAAATAATTTTTTTAATATTATGGTGTGGATTTAATATAATGTTATAGTTGTGGGTAATATTTATAAATTTTGCATAGTATGCAAGTTGTCATATTATATTAGATTGGTCGGGGAATATTCTTTTTATCAGAGAATTTCCGTACGACGGTACAATCATTTGTGAACCCCACAACAGAATTATTGTCTGATTGAGAAAATGACAAAAATATTTTTATGAAAATAACGGCGGAAGTTTTACCGTTAAAACTGTTGAACTACTCGGTAGTAAAAGTACAGTAATACGTGTGGTTGCATAGTAGCACATGGTATTAATTATTAATGCTTACGTGATAAGTCACTCAGTTTTGTTTTATTGATATTATTAATGTAATAAAACAAAAAAGTTTTTTATATAAAACATAATACTTTTATAAAGTTATTCTATAAATAGAATATATTATATTCTATTATGCATAGTATTTTTCATAGTAAAATCTTTTTATATAAAAAAGAATACTTTTATAAAGTTATTCGTTTTATTAGATTATAAATAGAATATATTATATTTTATTTATAAAATTTTGCTTTAAATATGGACCGTCCTATTGAAAGAAAATCAATCTGGACCGTTCATGAATTAGTTACTATGCAGTCCATTATTCTATAAATAGAAGCTCATTCCTTCATTATTTCTTACGAATTCACTGAAACTCTAGAGAGAGAAACTATAGAGAGAAAGAAGAAAAGTGTTTTGCTACTTCACTACTCCTATATCCAGTACACTTCTTTCTAAAGTAAGGGATATTATTTGTTGTACTCGTAAGGGGTATTATATCTTTTGTATTCATGAAGATAACTTCTGTTATTCCATTCTTTATTATTCTGTTGGAATAACCTGTATACGCGGACTACCCTATACTTGGTGAAATTCTTCTATTATTCTATTCTTTTTTATTCTGTTGGAGTATCCCGTCTGTACATTTTACGCCAGACCTGGTTCCGTCTTTATTATTATGTTAGAATATCCTGTCCGTGTATTTTACGCCAGAACTGGTTCAGTCTTTATTATTCTGTTGGAATATCCTGTCTATGAATTTTACGCCGGACCTGGTTCCGTCTTTATTATTCTGTTAGAATATTCTATCTGCACGTGTTACACCGGACCTGGTTCTGTTATTTATTGTTTTGTTGGAATAACCTGCCTATGTGGTCTATCGCAGGCTTGGTGATTTGTTTTGTTATTCCATTCTTTATTATATTCAGTTGGTTAAAGTTTTGACTTTTATACTCCATGAAATTAGTGGAATATCCTTAATATTTACGCTTCATCCAGTATCTTTTCATGGAAATATTCTTCTGAGCATTCTTGAATTTTACTCTATAAAGAAGTATCATGTTGACAATTTGGACATTATTGGTTCCTGGATAAATTAATTCTTGAACATGTTTTATTGAATTATTATGTAATTATCATCATTCTCATGTTTATATTATGTTGAAAGTCATCTGTGGCCTGTAGTGCATAGATGGACTTGGTATGATTATGACCAGGGATTATTCGGTATAATTATGACTGTAATGTTACAAATGATATGGAAAAAGTCCTCATTGGCCCGTAATGCATTGATGGACAGTTTTTGGTATGATTATGGCTATGGATTCTCTTCGGCCAATGATATAAAGATGAATTATTTTATGGCATGATCAAGACCGTTGATAAAAACACGATTATCTTTGGCCCATAGTGCATGGATAATTCGTGGGTCGTGATACTAAAGAATATTCTTGGCCTGTAGTGCAGGAATGATTTAATGATGTGGATTATTTATTGAGCTGAGTCTCAGCGATAAAAGTGATGGAAAAACATTTTAAATCATAAAAGACAGTAAATTTTATTCTTTACTTGACTCTTTTAATGGATTACTTGTTCCGCTACAGTTAAACTTGATGTCTATTATATTTTATCAGTTTAACATTGTTGATGACTAATGATAATTTATTCTGCATTATCTTAGTCATAATATTTTTTACTGGGCTAGTTGAGCTCACCCTTTCTTTCACTGTTCTCTTCAGGAAATGAGAACGTAGCCGGGACTAGTCGGGGAACGGGGTGACGGTCCGAGATGGTGTCTTAGCAGTCCTCACTATTCTATAAAATAGTGTAATAATAAATGTAATAAGTACTTATTCTGAGAGTGAATATTTTCTATAAGACAATATTTGTATTAAAACCCACAGCTCTTGTTTTATATTTAAGATTATATTTGTATTCTATACCATGTATCTGGCGATTCAGAATAGGTGATGTATACCTATTTTTGGGGACGCCACATTATTTATTTTTGTTTTTAATTCTATGGCTAGCTAAATTTCTAATACTTAGGATAATGATGAAATTAGGTATTTCATAATAATATTTTCTTTCCGTTCCAAAATTAATTCCTAATTATTTTTGCCTTCATAATTTTTTCCGCATAAATTGCATATGATTCTTATATTGATTGCGAGTTTTTGATAATTTATAGTTAATCTATAAATTTTTCATAACTTATGATTGCTCATATTAATTATATGAATCATTATTGTTAAAGGAATGGGAAAATAATTTGAGAATTAATTTAGAAAATAAGAAATTATTTATTATGTTAATATTTGGTGGATTCTAATTCCTAGGTATCTTTTCTCGTTAATAGTTTCTGTTTAATTAATAGTTTGCATAATTTAGTTAATAAATCTTCTCTACCATTTTTGTTTTTAATTTACCTAAAATATTAATTAAGGATTAAAGAATTAATCTAGTCTCTGTGATTGGACCTGCACTTGCTAAATCTACAATAAATGTTGTGCACTTGCAGTATATAATTTTAATTCATCATAGTCTTTTATGCTTTCGAAAGCGAGAACTCTACTTTGACGGTGGTTTTAGAGAAGTCTGAACTCCATCGTGTCCATGTGATACTTTTCACTTTTTGTCTTTGAAATTCGATAATAGTAATTTTATGGGTCTTAAATTTTTAGTTTCAAATTAGTCTCAAATGAAATGATATTGAATATTTTAATAATAATTTATGGTATAACTAATCACGTGAGATCTACCTAATCAATATTATGATGATACGTCATTTGAGATACTTTTTGAGATAGAAAATTTAAGACCCCTAATATCATCTTTTGATTTATTAGTCAATTATCGATGTAAAATTATATATCATATAAGAAATAAAATTATAGTACAAAACAGGATAAATCCTTAGTCTATTGAGAAATTTGCATTCTTCGTTTTTTGAACTTTTTACTATTTTATATGGTCTTTAAGTTTTACAGCAAATGTGGACTTGCTTCTTCAATAGTATTGTTATCCAAGTTTGTTTCCAATTTCTTAGTGTGCAAGTGTTTCCTCAAATCCAGTTAACAATAATTTCATAATTTTCTAACAATAAACTAAGGTTTTTTTGTGTTTGGCTTTATATATTTTTGGAGATTTATTTTTAGTCCAACTGTACCACTCCTCCCTTGAACATCTTTGAAATTTAAGATCAAATTTGATTTTTTGAAATCATTTTAAATATTTCAATTTCAAATTAATATTAATTTTAATCAATACAATTATAAAAATTATAAAATATTTAAAAATACTACTAATTACAAAATTTATTATTTGAAAATTTATATGAATAATATCAAATTTTAATTTAAAAATGTCTCATTTTGACATTAAAAAAGTTGATGTTTAGAATATATTTATTGTTATAATTATATATCTACTTACTACTATCTTTTATTTTCATATACTTATATATATATATATATATATATATATATATATATATATATATATTAACTACTCACTGTTTGTTTGTTGCAACTATTTTCTTTTTTACTATTTAAAACCATAGTTTCAGTTAGACTCTTGTCGGCTTCACACAGCCTTGAAACTCAAATTGTGCAGCAGTTTGGAGCGTGCGACAACAAAGCGCAGTGTGCGGTAGCTGGGCGCAGCAGACGGTAGATTTGGGCTTTGGCCAAATGCCAAGGTTGGACCTTGACAATCACTTGGGCGACACTGTGCGGCATTGTGCGACAATTTGCGGCAGCCAAGGGCGCTGGACGCACTTAGCAGGCAGTTGAGCATTATGTCAAAAAATGTAAGTTCCTAGGGACTTACATTATATCTCCTCAAACACATTGGATGTCTGTTAGTGGCAACTTAGATATTTTCTTAAGTGCTACTATAAGGGGTAATTCGTGAAGGTCAACCGGGGTCATGAGCAGGATGTCATGGCCAATGCGTGGGGTATGTTTAGTGTGACGCCCCCAAAAATAGGTATACATCACCCATCTTGAGTCGCTAGATACATGGTACATAAATTCAAATACAACTTAATTATACAGCAGTCATGTAAAATACGACAAAACATAGCTGAGAGTTTAAACAATAATATTATTGCCTTCTAGACAATTTCCACTCTCAATGGAGTCCTCATTACATTTATTATCACACTATTTCACAAAATATTGAGGACTACTAATGCTATCATCTGGACCGTCACTCCATTCCCCGACTAGTCCCAGCTATATTCTCATTTTCTGAAGAGAACAATGAAAGAAAGGATGAGCTCAACTAGCCCAGTACGAAATATGATGACTAAGATAATGCAGGATAAATTATCATTAGCCGTCAATAATGTTAAACTGATAAAATACAATAGACATCAACTTTAACTGTAGCGGAATAAGCAATCCATTAGAAGAGTCAAGTAGAGAATAAAATCTACTATCTTCTATGATTTAAAATGTTTTCATCCATTTTTATCGCTGAGACTCAGCTTAATAAATAAAATTGAATTATCCCTACATCACAGTCAAGGATATTCACGTAATCATCAATGGTCATGACTATACCGAATAATCCCTGGTCATAATCACACCAACAACTGTCCATCAATGAACTATAAGCCAATGAAGACTTTTACTACATCATTCGTCACATTACAATCATGACTATACCAAGTAATCTCTGGTCACAATTGTGAGACCCCGAATTTTATGAAATAAAAGTATTCAATTTTTTTATTTTGGTGAATAATTAAAATGATAAAAATTTAAAGTTAAGGGTGACATTTGAAAATTTTTCAAAGTAAGTGATGCTGAAGTTTTATTTTATTAGTATTATTAATGTAATAAAACAGAAATGCTTTTTATATAAAACAAAATACTTTTATAAAGTTATTCGTTTTATTAGGCTAATAGTAAATTTTTTTTATATAAAACAGAATACTTTTATAATAATTAGAATATATTATATTTTATTATGCATAGTATTTGTATAGTGCCTGTATAATGTTTCTATAGTAAAATCTTTTTATATAAAACAAAATACTTTTATAAAGTCATTCGTTTTATTAGATTATAAATAGAATATATTATATTTTATTTTAAACTAATCTGGATCATCCGTTTAAAAGTAAATCAATCTGAACCGTTCATGGATTGATTACTATTTAGTCCACTCTTCTATAAATAGAAGCCCATTCCTTTATTATTTCTTATGATCGAATTTACTGAAACTCTAGAGAGAGAAACTATAGAGATAGTTCTTCTTCTATAATCTTGAGCGTGTTTCTTTAGAGTTTAAGAAAGCTTTGATCGTAGTACAAGTTTTCTTCGAGTATATCCTCGCCCTACCAGTCGGAATACTCTTCTTTCAAAGGTAAGAGATATTATTTCTTGTACCCCGTAAGGGGTATTATTTCTTTTGTATTCATTAAGAGAACTTCTATTATTCCATTCTTTATTATTCTGTTGGAATAACCTGTATACGTGGGCTACCCTATACTTAGTAAAATTCTTCTGTTATTCCATTCTTTATTATTATGTTGGAATATTCTGTCTATGCATTTTACGCCGGACCTGGTTTCGTCTTTATTATTCAGTTAGAATACCTGTCTGTGCGTTTTACGCCGGACCTGGTTCCGTTATTTAGTATTATGTTGGAATAACCTGTCTATACGAAGTACCGCATGCTTGGTGATTTCTGTTGTTATTCCATTCTTTATTATTCTGTTGGAACATCCTGTCGGTGCAAATTTCACCTGACCTAGTTCCGTTACTTATTATTCTGTTGGAATAAACTGTCTATGCGAAGTACCACATGCATGGTGATTTCTTTTGTTATTCCATTCTTTATTATACTCAGTTGGTTAAACTTTTGACTTCTATACTCCATGAAATTAGTGGAATATCCTTGATATTTACGCTTCATCCAATATCTTTTCATGAAAATATTCTTCTGAGCATTCTTGGATTTTACTCTACAAAGAAGTATCATGTTGACAATTTGGACGTTATTGGTTCTTGGACAAATTAATTCGTGAACTTGTTTTATTGAATTCTTATATCATTGTCATCATCCTCATGTTTATATTATGTTCAAAGTCATCTGTGGCCTGTAGTGCGTAGATGGACTTGGTATGATTATGACCAGGGATTATTCGGTATAATCATGACAGTAATATTATAAATAATGTGGTAAAAGTCATTTTGGCCGTAGTGCATTGATGGACAGTTATTGGCATAATCATGACCATTGATGAATACACGAATGCCCTTGGCCCGTAGTGTATGGATAATTTGTGGTCATGATACTAAAGAATATCCTTGGCCGTAGTGCAGGGGTGATTCGATGATGTGGATTATTTATTAAGCTGAGTCTCAGCGATAAAAATAATGTAAAACCTTTTAAATAATAAAATATAGTTGATTTTATTCTCTACTTCACTCTTTTAATGGATTGCTTGTTCCGCTGCAGTTAAACTTGATGTTTGTTATATTGTATCAGTTTAACACTGTTTAAGGCTAATGATAATTTATTCTGCATTATCTTAGTCATAATATTTTTTATTGGGCTAGTTGAGCTCACCCTTTCTTTCACTGTTCTCTTTAGGAAATGAGAACGTAACTGGGACGAGTCAGGGAATGGAGTGATGGTCTTAGATGGTGCATTAGTAGTCCTCACTATTCTGTTAAATAGTGTGATAATAAATATAATGAGGACTCAATTGATTGTGGATATTGTCTAGATGATAATATTTGTATTAAAACTCACAGTATTTGTTTTGTCATATTTTACACGACAGTTGTATAATTAAGATTTAATTTGTATTCTGTACTATGTATTTGGAGACTCAGAATAGGTGATGTATACCTATTTTGGGGGCGTCACAGTTGATATCACAGCCATAGAAAAAAGCCTCGAGCCTTTTGCTGGTGACTTCCAAGTCTTGGGATGCACCGAAGCCAGACTTTCTATAGGGGACGCCGTTCCGCGGTGGCAAGTTGATAGATATCATTATGAGGTGCTATCCAGGTTAAGGGATAGAAGTCACAGTTGGTATCAAAGCTTAGGGATATGATCCCTGGATGAGATGTGAGACAAGAACTAAGAGGGGAGAGATGGGGAATTCCTTCGCTAGTATGACCTACCTAAGTTTTTGGTATTTTATTGGTCGATCAGAGTATAAGGATAATATGTGGCATGTCAATTAACCCTTATTTTGAAGACATATTCTAGAATGATATCTGAAATACAGAAGATGAGCAATGGAAAAATCATGATACATAGGATATAACCGGGAAGGTACAATCCAAAAAGAAAGCAAGATATTCTCATCTCTTTGAATATCAGGTACATATGTAAATTTCGAGGGCGAAATTTCATAAGGAGGGGAGATTGTGAGACCCCGAATTTTATGAAATAAAAATATCTTATTTTTCTATTTTGGTGAATAATTAAATTGATAAAAGTTTAAAGTTAAGGGTGACATTTGAAATTTTTTCAAAGTAAGTGATGATGAAGTTTTGTTTTATTAGTATTATTAATGTAATAAAACAGAAATGCTTTTTGTATAAAACAGAATACTTTTATAAAGTTATTCGTTTTATTAGGCTAATAGTAAAATCTTTTTATATAAAACAGAATACTTTTATAATAATTAGAATATATTATATTTTATTATGCATAGTGTTTGTATAGTGCCTGCATAGTGTTTGCATAGTAAAATCTTTTTATATAAAACAAAATACTTTTATAAAGTTATTCATTTTATTAGATTATAAATAGAATATATTATATTTTATTGTAAACCAATCTGGACCTTCTGTTTAAACGTAAATCATTCTGGACCGTTCATGGATTGGTTACTATTCAGTCCATTCTTCTATAAATAGAAGCTCATTCCTTCATTATTTCTTACGATCGAATTTATTAAAACTCTAGAGAGAGAAACTATAGAGAGAGTTCTTCTTCTATAATCTTGAGCGTATTTCTTTAGAGTTTAAGAAATCTTTGAGCGTAGTACAAGTTTTCTTCGAGTGTATCCTCGCCCTACCAGTAGGAATACTCTTCTTTCAAAGGTAAGGGATATTATTTGTTGTACCCGTAAAGGGTATTATTTCTTTTGTATTCATGAAGAGAACTTTTGTTATTCCATTCTTTATTATTCTTTTGGAATAACCTGTATACGCGGGCTACCCTATACTTGGTGAAATTCTTCTGTTATTCCATTCTTTATTATTCTGTTGGAATAACCTGTATACGCGGGCTACCCTATACTTGGTGAAATTCTTCTGTTATTCCATTCTTTATTATTCTGTTGGAATATCATGTCTGTGCGTTTTATGCCGGACCTGGTTCCGTCTTTATTATTATGTTGGAATATATGTCTGTGCGTTTTACGCCGGACCTGGTTCCGTTATTTAGTATTATGTTGGAATAACCTGTCTATGCGAAGTACCGCATGTTTGGTGATTTCTGTTGTTATTCCATTCTTTATTATTATGTTGGAACATCCTGTCAGTGCGAATGTCATCTGACCTAGTTCCGTTACTTATTATTCTGTTGGAATAACCTATCTATGCGAAGTACCGCATGCATGGTGATTTCTTTTGTTATTCCATTCTTTATTATACTCAGTTGGTTAAAGTTTCGACTTCTATACTCTATAAAATTAGTGGAATATCCTTGATATTTGCGTTTCATCCAGTATCTTTTCATGAAAATATTCTTCTGAGCATTCTTGGATTTTACTCTACAAAGAAGTATCATGTTGACAATTTGGACGTTATTGGTTCCTGGACAAATTAATTCGTGAACTTGTTTTATTGAATTCTTATATCATTGTCATCATCCTCATGTTTATATTATGTTGAAAGTCATCTGTGGCCTGTAGTGCATAGATGGACTTGGTATGATTATGATCAGTTATTATTCGGTATAATCATGACCGTAATATTACAAATGATGTGGTAAAAATCCATTTGGCCGTAGTGCATTGATGGACAGTTGTTGGCATGATCATGACCATTGATTAATACACGAATGTCATTGGCCCGTAGTGCATGGATAATTTGTGGTCGTGATACTAAAGAATATCATTGGCCGTAGTGCATGGGTGATTCGATGATGTAAATTATTTATTAAGCTGAGTCTCAGCGATAAAAGTAATGAAAAACCTTTTAAATAATAAAAGATAGTAGATTTTATTCTCTACTTTACTCTTTTAATGGATTGCTTGTTTCGCTGCAGATAAACTTGATATTTTTTTATATTGTATCAGTTTAACACTGTTTAAGGCTAATGATAATTTATTCTGCATTATCTTAGTCATAATATTTCTTATTGGGCTAGTTGAGCTCACCCTTTCTTTCACTGTTCTCTTCAGGAAATGAGAACGTAGCTGGGAAGAGTCGGGGAACGGAGTGATAGTCGTAGATGGTGCATTAGTAGTCCTCACTATTCAGTTGAATAGTGTGACAATAAATATAATGAGGACTCAATTGAGTGTGGATATTGTCTAGATGACAATATTTGTATTAAAACTGACAGCATTTGTTTTGTCGTATTTTACACGACAATTGTATAATTAAGATTATATTTGTATTCTGTACTATGTATTTGGCAACTCAGAATAAGTGATGTATACCTTTTTTGGGGGCGTCACAGTTGGTATCAAAGCCATAGAAAAGAGCCTCGAGCCTTTTGCTGGTGAGTTCCAAGTCTTGGGATGCACCGAAGCCAGACTTTCCGTAGGGGACGCCTTTCTGAGGTGGCAAGTTGATAGGTATCATTGTGAGGTGCTATCCAGGTTAAGGCATAGAAGTCATAGTTGGTATCAAAGCTTAGAGATATGATCCCTGGCTGATATGTAAGACAAGAACTAGGAGGGGAGAGATGGGGAATTCCTTCGCTAGTATGACCTACATAAGTTTTTTTGATGTATACCTATTTTGGGGGCGTCGCAACAATCATACCAAGTCCATTTATGCACATAAGCCAAAGATGACTTTAATCACAATCTAAGCCTGATGATGATGACAATGATATAAGAATTCAATAAAACAACTTCACGAATTAATTTGTCCAGGAACCAATAACGTCCAAATTGTCAGCATGATACTTCTTTATAGAGTAAAATTCAAGAATACTCGGAAAAATATTTCCATGAATAGATACTGGATGAAGTGTAAATATCAAGGATATTCCACCAATTTCATGGAGTATAGAAGTCAAAGTTTTAACCAACTGAGTATAGGAGAATATATGAAACTGCAAATGGATTTTCGTCCGTCATGCGATAATCCACTTAGACAGATCATTTCCACAATTTAACATGGAATGAATACAAAGGATCATTCACCATGCATGTGGTAATCCACATAGACAGGTTATTCCAACAGAATAATAAAGAATGGAATAACAACAGAAATCACCATGCATACGATATTTCGCATAGACAGGTTATTCCAACAGAATAATAAAGACGGAACCAGATCCGGCGTAAAACGCACAGATAGGATATTCTAACAGAATAATAAAGAATGGAATAACAACAGAAATCACTATGCATGTGGTATTTCGCATAGACAGGTTATTCCAACAGAATAATAAAGACGGAAACAGGTTCGGCGTAAAACGCATAGACAAGATATTCCAACAGAATAATAAAGAATGGATTAACAGAAGAATTTCACCAAGTATAGGGTAGCCCGCGTATACATGTTATTCCAACAGAATAATAAAGAATGGAATAACAAAAGTTCTCTTCATGAATACGAAAGAAATAATACCCCTTACCGTAAAAGAAACTTGATATCGGAGTAGTGAAGTAGTAGAATACTCTTCTTCTTTCTCTAGAGTTTCAGTGAATTCGTCAGAAAATAATGAAGGAATGAGCTTCTATTTATAGAAGAATAGACTGCTTAGTAACTAATTCATGAACGGTCCAGATTGATTTACTTTAATCGGACGGTCCATAATTAAAGCAAAATCTTTTAAATAAAATAAAATATATTCTATTTATAATATAATAAAACGAATAAATTTATAAAAGTATTCTATTTATATAAAAAGATTTTACTATGCAAAATACTATGCAACACTATGCAGGCACTATATAACACTATGCATAATAAAATATAATATATTTTAATTATTGTCTAATAAAACAGATAACTTTATAAAAGTATTCTGTTTTATATAAAAAGATTTTACTATTAGCCTAATAAAACGAATAACTTTATAAAGTATTCTGTTTTATATAAAAAGCTTTTCTGTTTTATTACATTAATAATACTAATAAAATAAAACTGAGTGACTTATCACGTAAGCATTAAAATCAATACTGCGTGCTACTATGCAACCATGCATATTACTGTATTTTTACTACAGAGTCGTTCAACAATATTCACGGTAAAACTTCCGCCATTATTTTCAATAAAATATTTTTGTCGTTTTCTCAATCCGATAATAATTCTGTTGTGGGGTCCTCCAATGATTGTGCCGTCATACGAATATTTCCTGTTAAAACAAATATTCCCCGACCAATAGAATATTATATAACAACTTGTATACTTTGCAAAATTTATAAATATTACCCACAACTATAACATTATATCAAATTTATTCCATAATATTCAAAAATGATATTTATAAAAAATTTATTTTTATTCATAAAAGCTGGGGTCTTACATTTAGGTATTGATTGGGCTCCCCTATAACAATGGTAATGAGATGGATAGGTGTATTGATGGATTGAAGAACCGTTCATGAGTTGGGTGTGGATTAGGCACGAAAAGGAAGACCTAGGCGCAATGCTAGGCAAAGGAATGTCAATGTTGGGCTTGGCATACGGTTGGCTTAGGACCAAGGAATAACAGACGATTTTCTTGGTGGCACACGAGGTGAACTAAAATGTGGGCATGACATAGGCAGGGTCTGACATGCCAAAAAGGTGCATGGGTTCAGACTAGTAAGTGTTGGACAACGGTGGTAGCAAAGGCAACACCATGAGTTGGGCTTCGAGGGGTGCCAAACAACGTTGGGCGTTGGGCTGCGTGACAATAGAAGGTATTGGACGGAGCACAAGATGGTGCTAGAAATACTGGGCTGGGCAACATGGAAGGCTAATGCATGGGGCTGGGATGCACAGTTGGTTGGGCTGCAACTTGGGCGGGTAAATGAGCAATTGTGTGCAGTTGGTTTGGCACCAGATTGCACAAGACATGGGGGCAGAGTGTCAGGAAGTGCACAATAGTTGGCAAGATCATGGAAGGCAGTTGTTGTAAGACCCCAAATTTTATGAAATAAAAGTATTCAATTTTTCTTATAATTATTATTCAGTAAATGGTTAAATTGATAAAAAGTTAAAGTTAAGGATGATAAATGTAAAGTTTACAAAATAAGCAAGCGGTTATAAAATACTCATTGTTGTCAGGGAATATTCGTTTGGTCGTGGAATATTCTTGCCATCGGGGAATATTTATACGACGGCGCAGCCATTTGTGGGCCACATAATAGAATAACTGTCAAATATAGAAAGCAACAAAAATAATTTTTTATAAAAATAACGGCAAAAATTTTACCGTTAAAAACTGTTGAAATACCCGGTGGTTAAAGTACAGTAATACGCGTGGTTGTACAGTGACACACGGTGTAATAACCCATATTTTTTTTAAATTAAAATTGAGAAAGATAATTTCTTTTGTTAAAGTCTTGTGGTAAAATCATTCGGAGCGGGAAGCTACTTGGGAGATAGAGGAGTCTATTCGAGCGGAGTATCAGCATCTCTTTGATAATTAAATACGTTCTATTCTTTTGAATTCCGAGGACGGAATTCTTTTTAAGGGGTATGTGATGTAACACCCGGTAAAAAGAAAATAAAATAAAATAAAATAAAATAATTATATAATATTTAAATCCATATTTTAATTGGGCTTTTCTTATGTCTGAGTCAAATTATATTTAATTTGTGTGAACAATAATAGGTATGTGATTATATTAATTTGGACTTTTATATTAATTGGGTCTATTTTGTATTTGGGTAATATTAAAATCCTATTCAAATTAGGAGAGTGAATAAGATATGTTAATAAATAAATATAAAATCTACTTATATTTCATCACGTCTGATAAGAATTGTGGAGAGGAACGGTGCAAGGAGGCGGAACTATCAAGACCTACGATTAGCAATTGATTTTTTTTTTATCATAACTGTAAGTCTATCTAGAGTATAACAATTAGTGTTAATATATTCATATGTCTATCTATCTATCTATCTATCTATCCATCTATATATGTGGGTGTTAACAACTTCATATTTGCACGAAGTTAGTAATATTTTAATGGAATAAATTTTACTGTTATTGATCGTACATACACTTGATTGATTTGGCCATAGGATGGATTATATACGTGTATAATATTGAAAGCATGTGTGGTTTTTTTTTTTTTTTGTTTTAGTTGGCCTTGTCTTGAAAATGAGGGCATTAGATTTATTTATATATATGTATATAAAGAGAGTTCATTAAATAGGCTAACAATCATAAATTGAGAAAAGGTCTGCAATCATGAAGTTTTTTTTATTTTTTATTTTATTTTAGTATATAATAATATTATATTTACATTCTATTAATTAAGATCTTTTAAAAAAAAAGTGATGATTAAAGGATTATTTATAATTTAATTCGGGTTTATTTTATAAATTAATATAATTGGAGAAATTAATTTCATATTAATATAAATTATAATTAGTAAGTAACTTATAATTATATTATTATTACTTTTTATTGAATCGGACGGAGGGAATTTAAAGAGTTATTTTAATTTTGGAATATAATTTTTGGAGTATTAAAAATTGATAAAAGGCGACGATTAAAGGCATATTAAATAGATTATGAATTATTTTGGAATTATTAGTTTGGATTATTTTTAATTTGAGGTGAATATGTTTAGGTTGTGAATGACGTTTCGTATTTGATATCGTTGGCATTTGAGGGAGTCTAACGGGTGATATTTGGCTTCAGTGAATTATTTTGGTACTATATTAAGGTACGGATTCCGTACTCTTTCTGCGATACTCTTGATAAATTTGATTTGTTTATTTTGTCGCTTGTTCGAATTTCGTTATTATTTCACATAATTGTTTCCTGTGAAATAAATATATTAGTTTCATTTTAGAGTTGATACATATGACTCGTATTTGTACTCTTTGAATTAGGTTATCATGTTTAATATTTATTTTTGATAATTGTAGAGCGGTATATGTTGTTACCTTCTTTTGAGACATTGTGACCATAATTTGATTTGGTTCAACATGTACATATAGAACCCTTTTGTTGGTATTATGTCGCATGTGTTGTGACATGGTATTTTTGTTAGAATATACCGTAGGGTATACCTGAGCTATAACCACCTGTGGGGGTACCACAGGCATGTCGTCTTGGCACGAGAGAAATGACACTTTTCGTGGCGGTGTGATTAGTCCACGACGTCTCCATTTTGGGCTCCGGAGTAAATGGGCCATTTGGTGTTTTGTTGTGGGAGGCGTATGGGTTAACCCTAGATTTCTGTTCTGCGGATTGGTGATGTTGTGCCAAACACACCTATCCGATTTGCATACATTTGGATTCGCGGTCCAATGTGTGATTTGCCTGTGTGGCATTATTTTGACTTGCCTGTGTGGCATGGTTTTGACTTGCCTGTGTGGCATCATTTGACTTGCCTGTGTGGCATTATTTTGACTTGTCTGTGTGGCAATGTATATTTCTGAGCTCATTCAGTATGAAATAACCCCAGCCATTTGTTTCAGCCTATTATTTTATTGTATTAGTTGTTGGCTTCTGTTCAGTTCAATTCATTGGATTAGTTACTTCAGTTCGTTATTTCTTTAATATTCTGTCTGTTTCATTAATTCTGTTGGTTCAAATATATTCTATTCAAATCTTCAGAAATTTTATTTTTGTTAGAGGCAATATTTTGTCTCATCGGTTGATTTTGTATTTTAGTTGTATATCTTTTGTATCGTTATATCCGTACTGGGCAATTGGCTCATGCTGTGTTTTTCTTCCGGCAGGTTTGCAGGGGTGTTTCAGGGCTAGTGTGATGAGAGAGTTGTCTTTGACCATCGATCTAGGTTGTTTCGATTTTTAAGTTTTGATTATTTTGACTCTAGTTGGAGAATTGTAATTAGTACTTCATTGATAGATATCATTATTACATATTTTGAAGTTGTTAGTGCTCTGTTCACTTATTTTGAGGTTTGTTGTGCTTTGCACGTGACCTCCCTTTCCTTTTCGGGAAGGGGGTGCTACAGAGATGGTATCAGAGCTTAGGTTCTTTCTTGTAGAAAACCTATTTAGGTTTGACCTGTGAGTTATGGGTAAATCATTGGGTAGACGTAGGAGTTTGATTTGATTTTGTTCTCTGTTTAGTTGGTCTTGATTTTGACCAAGTGTTTTTTTTAGCTCTTTAAATTATAATTGATTTGAGAAAGGCGAGTTAACTTGTTAAGATTATTATTGTTATATTCGTTGGAGCAATAATGTTAGTTAAGGATGGTGATTTGATCATTAAGGAGAATAATATCATACTTTGTTCAGTTAAGAAATGATTATACGATTATAATATGAGCAGTTGTATCAGTGAGTTTTGATATTGGAGAATTATTTGTTAGAGTTATTTCAGGTAATTACAAATTATTATGAATTTGGAATTGAAGATTTGATTTGGGTTAGATTTTGATTTTTGTTCAGTTGTGAATTAATTGAGGTATGTGAATCGGTGGGATAATATGATAAAGTGAAAATTATTAAGTACAGAGGATCTCTTGTAATTTTGAGTTGTAGAGATTCGAGGTAATTAGATTAATCTTTCGGAGTAAATGAATTTTGTGATTATTTCCTAGTAGAACTTTGGAGTTATCTTATATGAAATTTTGAGTGATAGTATGTGGAGATCTTGAAATTTGTTGGGTTAAGAATTGCATTAAGAGAATGATTGATTCATTGAATTATTAGATATATAATAAGTGACGAATCTTTAAGAGATTTTGAAAGCTATAGTGTGCTTATTCAGATAGTAGGATATATGATTTGGAGTTTGGTATGGTGATGAAGAGATCTTAATAGTAATATATTTTTGGTGTAATATTATTTGAGAATTAATTTGATTTGAGGTTATGATATTTTGAAACTCTTAAGGACTTAGGAGAGTTGGTGATAAAGAGATATTAGTAGTATATTCTTTGGTATAACATTATTTAGTGAATAGTTCAAATTGAGGACGAGATATTTTGAAGCTCTTGAGGACTTGGGGAGAGTTGGTAATATAATTTGCATAGTTGTTTTGTTTATCTGATGTCTTTAGAGTTTTGTATGAATTTTTGTAAAATAAAATAAAAATAATTTGTTAGATCTTTGTCATGTGTGGAATATAAACATTTTAACGAGTTAAAAATAATTTTAAATATTTTGGTTATTTAAATCGTATTTAGATGGAAAAAAAATGTTTGTGATTTCGAATTATGTTCCGAAGAGTACGTACGCTTGCAAGAATGAAACTCAAAGATATTAGCGACAGCCGCACCAATGGTGGATCATGTGATCTAATTTGATGCAACACGAACAACCTTACGAAGGCTTGACACGGTAGCCGACGAATCTTTTACGAGTACATGGATAATTGTGTGGACCCATGGACTTACCAGGCTTGATCGTTACAAATGGCGGCGCTACGTCGTAACTAAATTATTATTTTTTTGTAACTTATTTTAATTCCGAGGACGGAATTATTTTTAAGGGGTGAAAAATGTAATAACCCATATTTTTTTTAAATTAAAATTGAGAAAGATAATTTCTTTTGTTAAAGTCTTGTGGTAAAATTATTCGGAGCGGGAAGCTACTTGGGAGATAGAGGAGTCTATTCGAGCGGAGTATCAGCATCTCTTTGATAATTAAATACGTTCTATTCTTTTGAATTCCGAGGACGGAATTCTTTTTAAGGGGTATGTGATGTAATACCCGGTAAAAAGAAAAAAAATAAAATAAAATAAAATAAAATAATTATATAATATTTAAATCCATATTTTAATTGGGCTTTTCTTATGTCTGAGTCAAATTATATTTAATTTGTGTGAACAATAATAGGTATGTGATTATATTAATTTGGACTTTTATATTAATTGGGTCTATTTTGTATTTGGGTAATATTAAAATCCTATTCAAATTAGGAGAGTGAATAAGATATGTTAATAAATAAATATAAAACCTACTTATATTTCATCACGTCTGATAAGAATTGTGGAGAGGAACGGTGCAAGGAGGCGGAACTATCAAGACCTACGATTAGCAATTGATTTTTTTTTTATCATAACTGTAAGTCTATCTAGAGTATAACAATTAGTGTTAATATATTCATATGTCTATCTATCTATCTATCTATCCATCTATATATGTGGGTGTTAACAACTTCATATTTGCACGAAGTTAGTAATATTTTAATGGAATAAATTTTACTGTTATTGATCGTAATACACTTGATTGATTTGGCTATAGGATGGATTATATACGTGTATAATATTGAAAGCATGTGTGGTTTTTTTTTTGTTTTAGTTGGCCTTGTCTTGAAAATGAGGGCATTAGATTTATTTATATATATGTATATAAAGAGAGTTCATTAAATAGGCTAACAATCATAAATTGAGAAAAGGTCTGCAATCATGAAGTTTTTTTTTATTTTTTTTTATTTTAGTATATAATAATATTATATTTACATTCTATTAATTAAGATCTTTTAAAAAAAAGTGATGATTAAAGGATTATTTATATAATTTAATTCGGGTTTATTTTATAAATTAATATAATTGGAGAAATTAATTTCATATTAATATAAATTATAATTAGTAAGTAACTTATAATTATATTATTATTACTTTTTATTGAATCGGACGGAGGGAATTTAAAGAGTTATTTTAATTTTGGAATATAATTTTTGGAGTATTAATAATTGATAAAAGGCGACGATTAAAGGCATATTAAATAGATTATGAATTATTTTGGAATTATTAGTTTGGATTGTTTTTAATTTGAGGTGAATATGTTTAGGTTGTGAATGACGTTTCGTATTTGATATCGTTGGTATTTGAGGGAGTCTAACGGGTGATATTTGGCTTCAGTGAATTATTTTGGTACTATATTAAGGTACGGATTCCGTACTCTTTCTGCGATACTCTTGATAAATTTGATTTGTTCATTTTGTCGCTTGTTCGAATTTCGTTATTATTTCACATAATTGTTTCCTGTGAAATAAATATATTAGTTTCATTTTAGAGTTGATACATATGACTCGTATTTGTACTCTTTGAATTAGGTTATCATGTTTAATATTTATTTTTGATAATTGTAGAGCGGTACATGTTGTTACCTTCTTTTGAGACATTGTGACCATAATTTGATTTGGTTCAACATGTATATATAGAACCCTTTTGTTGGTATTATGTCGCATGTGTTGTGACATGGTATTTTTGTTAGAATATACCGTAGGGTATACCTGAGCTATAACCACCTGTGGGGGTACCACAGGCATGTCGTCTTGGCACGAGAGACATGACACTTTCCGTGGCGGTGTGATTAGTCCATGGCGTCTCCATTTTGGGCTCCGGAGTAAATGGGCCATTTGGTGTTTTGTTGTGGGAGGCGTATGGGTTAACCCTAGATTTCTGTTCTGCGGATTGGTGATGTTGTGCCAAACACACCTATCCGATTTGCATACATTTGGATTCGCGGTCCAATGTGTGATTTGCCTGTGTGGCATTATTTTGACTTGCCTGTGTGGCATGGTTTTGACTTGCCTGTGTGGCATCATTTGACTTGCCTGTGTGGCATTATTTTGACTTGCTTGTGTGGCAAGGTATATTTCTGAGCTCATTCAGTATGAAATAACCCCAGCCATTTGTTTCAGCCTATTATTTTATTGTATTAGTTGTTGGCTTCTGTTCAGTTCAATTCATCGGATTAGTTACTTCAGTTCGTTATTTCTTTAATATTCTGTCTGTTTCATTAATTCTGTTGGTTCAAATATATTCTATTCAAATCTTCAGAAATTTTATTTTTGTTAGAGGCAATATTTTGTCTCATCAGTTGATTTTGTATTTTAGTTGTATATCTTTTGTATCGTTATATCCGTACTGGGCAATTGGCTCATGCTGTGTTTTTCTTCCGGCAGGTTTGCAGGGGTGTTTCAGGGCTAGTGTGATGAGAGAGTTGTCTTTGACCATCGATCTAGGTTGTTTCGATTTTTAAGTTTTGATTATTTTGACTCTAGTTGGAGAATTGTAATTAGTACTTCATTGATAGATATCATTATTACATATTTTGAAGTTGTTAGTGCTCTGTTCACTTATTTTGAGGTTTGTTGTGCTTTGCACGTGACCTCCCTTTCCTTTTCGGGAAGGGGGTGTTACAGAGATGGTATCAGAGCTTAGGTTCTTTCTTGTAGAAAACCTATTTAGGTTTGACCTGTGAGTTATGGGTAAATCATTGGGTAGAACATTGGAGTTATCTTATATGAAATTTTGAGTGATAGTATGTGGAGATCTTGAAATTTGTTGGGTTAAGAATTGCATTAAGAGAATGATTGATTCATTGAATTATTAGATATATAATAAGTGACGAATCTTTAAGAGATTTTGAAAGCTATAGTGTGCTTATTCAGATAGTAGGATATATGATTTGGAGTTTGGTATGGTGATGAAGAGATCTTAATAGTAATATATTTTTGGTGTAATATTATTTGAGAATTAATTTGATTTGAGGTTATGATATTTTGAAACTCTTAAGGACTTAGGAGAGTTGGTGATAAAGAGATATTAGTAGTATATTCTTTGGTATAACATTATTTAGTGAATAGTTCAAATTGAGGACGAGATATTTTGAAGCTCTTGAGGACTTGGGGAGAGTTGGTAATATAATTTGCATAGTTGTTTTGTTTATCTGATGTCTTTAGAGTTTTGTATGAATTTTTGTAAAATAAAATAAAAATAATTTGTTAGATCTTTGTCATGTGTGGAATATAAACATTTTAACGAGTTAAAAATAATTTTAAATATTTTGGTTATTTAAATCGTATTTAGATGGAAAAAAAATGTTTGTGATTTCGAATTATGTTCCGAAGAGTACGTACGCTTGCAAGAATGAAACTCAAAGATATTAGCGACAGCCGCACCAATGGTGGATCATGTGATCTAATTTGATGCAACACGAACAACCTTACGAAGGCTTGACACGGTAGCCGACGAATCTTTTACGAGTACATGGATAATTGTGTGGACCCATGGACTTACCAGGCTTGATTGTTACAAATGGCGGCGCTACGTCGTAACTAAATTATTATTTTTTTGTAACTTATTTTAATTCCGAGGACGGAATTATTTTTAAGGGGTGAAAAATGTAATAACCCATATTTTTTTTAAATTAAAATTGAGAAAGATAATTTCTTTTGTTAAAGTCTTGTGGTAAAATCATTCAGAGCGGGAAGCTACTTGGGAGATAGAGGAGTCTATTCGAGCGGAGTATCAACATCTCTTTGATAATTAAATACGTTCTATTCTTTTGAATTCCGAGGACGGAATTCTTTTTAAGGGGTATGTGATGTAATACCCGGTAAAAAGAAAAAAAATAAAATAAAATAAAATAAAATAATTATATAATATTTAAATCCATATTTTAATTGGGCTTTTCTTATGTCTGAGTCAAATTATATTTAATTTGTGTGAACAATAATAGGTATGTGATTATATTAATTTGGACTTTTATATTAATTGGGTCTATTTTGTATTTGGGTAATATTAAAATCCTATTCAAATTAGGAGAGTGAATAAGATATGTTAATAAATAAATATAAAACCTACTTATATTTCATCACGTCTGATAAGAATTATGGAGAGGAACGGCGCAAGGAGGCGGAACTATCAAGACCTACGATTAGCAATTGATTTTTTTTTATCATAACTGTAAGTCTATCTAGAGTATAACAATTAGTGTTAATATATTCTTATGTCTATCTATCTATCTATCTATCCATCTATATATGTGGGTGTTAACAACTTCATATTTGCACGAAGTTAGTAATATTTTAATGGAATAAATTTTACTGTTATTGATCGTACATACACTTGATTGATTTGGCCATAGGATGGATTATATACGTGTATAATATTGAAAGCATGTGTGGTTTTTTTTTTTTTTTTGTTTTAGTTGGCCTTGTCTTGAAAATGAGGGCATTAGATTTATTTATATATATGTATATAAAGAGAGTTCATTAAATAGGCTAACAATCATAAATTGAGAAAAGGTCTGCAATCATGAAGTTTTTTATTTTTTTTATTTTAGTATATAATAATATTATATTTACATTCTATTAATTAAGATCTTTTAAAAAAAAGTGATGATTAAAGGATTATTTATAATTTAATTCGGGTTTATTTTATAAATTAATATAATTGGAGAAATTAATTTCATATTAATGTAAATTATAATTAGTAAGTAACTTATATTTATATTATTATTACTTTTTATTGAATCGGACGGAGGGAATTTAAAGAGTTATTTTAATTTTGGAATATAATTTTTGGAGTATTAATAATTGATAAAAGGCGACGATTAAAGGCATATTAAATAGATTATGAATTATTTTGGAATTATTAGTTTGGATTGTTTTTAATTTGAGGTGAATATGTTTAGGTTGTGAATGACGTTTCGTATTTGATATCGTTGGCATTTGAGGGAGTCTAACGGGTGATATTTGGCTTCAGTGAATTATTTTGGTACTATATTAAGGTACGGATTCCGTACTCTTTCTGCGATACTCTTGATAAATTTGATTTGTTCATTTTGTCGCTTGTTCGAATTTCGTTATTATTTCACATAATTGTTTCCTGTGAAATAAATATATTAGTTTCATTTTAGAGTTGATACATATGACTCGTATTTGTACTCTTTGAATTAGGTTATCATGTTTAATATTTATTTTTGATAATTGTAGAGCGGTACATGTTGTTACCTTCTTTTGAGACATTGTGACCATAATTTGATTTGGTTCAACATGTACATATAGAACCCTTTTGTTGGTATTATGTCGCATGTGTTGTGACATGGTATTTTTGTTAGAATATACCGTAGGGTATACCTGAGCTATAACCACCTGTGGGGGTACCACAGGCATGTCGTCTTGGCACGAGAGACATGACACTTTCCGTGGCGGTGTGATTAGTCCATGGCGTCTCCATTTTGGGCTCCGGAGTAAATGGGCCATTTGGTGTTTTGTTGTGGGAGGCGTATGGGTTAACCCTAGATTTCTGTTCTGCGGATTGGTGATGTTGTGCCAAACACACCTATCCGATTTGCATACATTTGGATTCGCGGTCCAATGTGTGATTTGCCTATGTGGCATTATTTTGACTTGCCTGTGTGGCATGGTTTTGACTTGCCTGTGTGGCATCATTTGACTTGCCTGTGTGGCATTATTTTGACTTGCCTGTGTGGCAAGGTATATTTCTGAGCTCATTCAGTATGAAATAACCCCAGCCATTTGTTTCAGCCTATTATTTTATTGTATTAGTTGTTGGCTTCTGTTCAGTTCAATTCATCGGATTAGTTACTTCAGTTTGTTATTTCTTTAATATTCTGTCTGTTTCATTAATTCTGTTGGTTCAAATATATTCTATTCAAATCTTCAGAAATTTTATTTTTGTTAGAGGCAATATTTTGTCTCAGTTGATTTTGTATTTTAGTTATATATCTTTTGTATCGTTATATCCGTACTGGGCAATTGGCTCATGCTGTGTTTTTCTTCCGGCAGGTTTGCAGGGGTGTTTCAGGGCTAGTGTGATGAGAGAGTTGTCTTTGACCATCGATCTAGGTTGTTTCGATTTTTAAGTTTTGATTATTTTGACTCTAGTTGGAGAATTGTAATTAGTACTTCATTGATAGATATCATTATTACATATTTTGAAGTTGTTAGTGCTCTGTTCACTTATTTTGAGGTTTGTTGTGCTTTGCACGTGACCTCCCTTTCCTTTTCGGGAAGGGGGTGTTACACACGGTATTGCACAATATCTCTGATTATTGATTCTTACGTAAAAAGTCACTCAATAATTGATACAGTAAAAATGGCACAATCTTTCATATTATTGGTGCAATAATTGCTATAGTGATAATTGAATAGTATTTTGCATTATTGATTCAGTAATCATCACGACACAGTAACTCATATTATTGAATTAATATTATTGGATAGCATTATTGATAATGTCTAGAAAGTTCTGTCGAGGAAAGAGGTTAGGTTATTTAATTAGGCGCCAGTAAGGAGAAATCCTTACCGGAAGGCCCCCTCTTTCTTGGGAACGATCTGGTTATCAGTATTGTAAATTTACTTATCATTGATGAATATGATAAGTAAATATTTGTTTAATTTGTTATAAATGAAGGAATTAGTGCTGATGGTTATTTTTATCAGTATATGTATGATGAATGGGTAGTATACCCATGAATTGGATATATTTGGACTTAAATTATTGCATTCTTAAGTTATTTAGTAGCATTTTTATTGTGTTTATATCTTATTTTGCAGATTTGGAAGCTGGAGGGGCAATTATGGGAAATTCAAGTATTTAATGGCAATATGGTAATTTTAGAGAAGTCCAGCGCCGGGGCGTTGGAAATTACACTACCTACAGCGCCGGGGCGCTGAGCCTCGGCTGGCCTTGACCGGATTAGCGCGTTTGACTTCTGGTTGGACTTGACTTGATTATTGGAGCTAATGTAAAACCTAATTGGAATAGGATTGTGGGAAGCTATAAAAAGAAACTAAGTGCTGAAATAAAAGGGGGTTTGGAGATTATTCTTTAAAAGGATTCAACGAGTTCTTCCATTGAAGACTACACAGGATTACTTGGAGATTAAGGATTGGCTACAGAGTTTCTTCTTTTTCTCCTTATTTTCAATTTGTAATTCTTTAAGGATGATTTGCCAACAATTAGTGTTTTTAATTTCCGTGATGAACTAATTCTTTAATTAAGATTTCAATTGAACCTTTTATGACTATAAATTAGTTATTCATTCATTCTAATTATTTATGTTGAAGTGAATTGTTTATCATGTTTTGACTCTTCTGCTTAATTATTTGGCCAATAATTACCTTGTTACTCTAGAAGGATTTGGAAAAGGAATTCTAGGGTTAGAACTGGACATGATAACATGTGACTTAGCTATTTGCATGGTGAATAATTAGGTTTGTGAATTGAATGGAAATATCTGTTCGCCGCATGTAACATATAAGGAATTGGGATTGAAAAGAGTTTAATTCAATTGTTTTGCATAGGAATATAGCAAGATTAATCTGGATTAAATAGAAGTCAATTGATCACTTGGAAAAGGGCTTTTGGCATTTGAGAATTCCTGTTAACAATTCAGTAGACGTAATAATTGGAATGATTAGATAATTGATTTATAGTTCATAATTGGGGATATTGAAGTCTTAATCTTTATCTATCGGAAGTTATTCACTCAAGTATTATCTTAGTTATTCGCTTGTTTTAGGACAATATCTTTAAGTGTTTACTTTTGTGTTAATAATTCAGAAAATCATAATTTATCATTGTTTGAATAAAATTGATTTGATATAGTATTTGTAGTTGGGATATATTGATTAGAATTCCTTGTGGGAACGATACTCAACTTATCACTTTATTACTTGTTGACCACGTATACTTGCGTGTTGTGCGTAACTAGATTTTACTCAACAAGTTTTTGGCGCCGTTGCCGGGGAATTTTTATTAATATTAATTTCATATTACTATAATCAATTCGGTTTTAATTTGAACGCTACTTAAGTTTTCTTCTTGGATTGGCAGGAATTCGTGTATGCACACTAGATCGAAAGCGAGAAAGGAACTTCTTACGTATACAGACAACCTTGAGAAGAAGTTCCAGACAGTGCATTTGAATAGTGAGGTTGTACATTTGGAAGAAGAACTGGCAACCCAGGAAATACTCGTTAACATGGCAGAGAATGAACAGAAATCACTTAGGGATTACGCTCTGCCAAATGTCACGGATTTACAGTCAAGTATTAAGAGACCAGCAATCAATGCGAACAGTTTCGAGATAAAACCGGGATTAATTCAGATGCTACAAAATATATGCCAGTTTGGGGGTAATTCGATAGATGATCCTAATGATTATATCTTGAGTTTCTTGGAAGTGTGCGATACCTTCAAATTTAACAATGTATCGAAAGACGCTATAAGGTTGAGGATGTTCCCGTTTACTTTAAAAGATAAAGCACGAAGCTGGTTACACTCCTTGCCTCCTGGTTCAATCACCACATGGGATGACTTAGCTCAAAATTTTTTAGCTAAGTTCTTCCCACCAGCGAAATCGGCAAAACTACGGAACGATATTCATACTTTCGCACAACTTGAGTCAGAATCGTTATATGAGGCGTGGGAAAGGTTTAACGATATGCTCCGTAAGTGCCCTCATCATGGAATTCTGCAATGGATTCAATTAGGGATATTTTGTGATGGTTTTCACGCGTCCACGAGGTCTAGTATTGATGCAGCAGCAGGAGGAGCGATCATGTCCAAAACTTTTGATGAGGCGTATCAATTGTTAGAAACAATGGCCACCAACAACTATCAGTGGCCCATGACGAGGACCAACCATCCAAAAGCGTCGGGAAAATATGAAGTGGACGCGCTGACAGCATTAACAACGCAAGTGACTGCAATAGCTAAGTATATAGAAATATGGCGTCCACAAGCCACACAGCAGGTAGCGATGGTTTGTGAGTTGTGTGCTGGTGGGCATGCTACGGATCAATGTGCCATAAATTCGGAATCAGCACAGTTCGTGGGAAATTATAATCGCTCAACTCAACCGTATCCGACTCAAAATGCTTATAATCCAGGTTGGAAGAATCATCCAGGGTTCTCATGGAGTAACAATCAAGCTGCAGCTCAACCACCTAGACAACAACACACCTCCGGATTTCAAAATTAACCTCAACAACCAGAGAGGATATCAAGTTGGGAAGCAGCCTTGGAAAAATTCATTAGAGCCTCTGAAAAAGAGAACGAGGAACAAGATAAGAAATTGAATCAATTAGATCTTACTTTGCAAAGCCATGGGGCATCGTTAAAGAATCTGGAAAATCAATTGGGGCAAATAGCACATGCATTGAATACCCGTCCACTAGGAACGCTCCCGAGTGATACAGAAATAAATCCGGGCAGAAATGAGCACTGCAAAGCAGTAATCTTACGAAGTGGGAAGGATTTGCAAACAGTTAAGGATAAGGAAAAGGGGGACAACGCAACAGCCGAAATAGAAGAAGTTGTGAAAACCGGGAAAGATAAAGAGGAAATAGGAGAGGAAAATGCACTGGGACCAACTACATCAATGCCACCCATACCATATCCACAGAGATTTCAGAAATCCAAGTTAGATAAACAGTTTTTAAGATTTTTGGATATTTTTAAAAAATTGCATATCAACATCCCATTCGCCGAAGCTTTAGAACAAATGCCGAGCTACGCTAAGTTCATGAAGGATGTGCTATCAAAGAAAAGGAAATTGGGGGATTTTGAAACAGTGGCGCTAACAGAAGAATGTAGCGCAATTATTCAGAACAAGTTAATTCCAAAGTTGAAAGATCCAGGTAGCTTTACTATTCCATGCGATATTGGTAATCAGTTTTCGGGGAGAGCACTGTGATTTGGGTGCCAGTATTAATTTGATGCCATTATCAGTCTACCGCTAGTTCGGGCTTCAGGCACCAAAATCGAAAAATATCAGTTTACTGTTGGCAGACCGATCAGTTACATATCCACGAGGTATCGTTGAAGATGTATTAGTAAGGGTGGATAAATTCATCTTTCCAGCAGACTTCGTTATCTTGGATTGTGAAGCAGATACGGAACTTCCCATCATTCTCGGGCGACCATTCTTAGCAACGGGGAGAACGTTAATTGACGTGCAAAAAGGCGAATTGACGATGAGAGTTGATGATCAACAGGTCACTTTTAATGTGTTTAAATCAATGTCTTATCCGAAGGAAAAAGGTGAGTGTTTGCGGGTGGATTTAATGGAAGAGATAGTTAATCACAAGATTTTCGGTAATTACTCAGAGGATCCGATAAAATCTATGTTGCTTGGAACAGACAATGATAGTGTTGATGCAGACAATGAGAAGGTCAAATGGCTAGACACATCATCATTCTACCGGAAAAGTAATCAACCATTCGACACCCTTGATAGGCCCAAAACGGAAGGTAAAAAGTGCAAACCCTCGATAGAAGAGCCACCGGTGTTGGAATTAAAGCCACTCCCCTCTCATCTTGAATATGCTTATCTTGGGAAAGATTCGACTCTACCAGTTATTGTTTCGACAAAGTTAACTGACACCCAAAAAGAAACATTGCTACGGGTTCTGCGCGAGTTCAAAACAGCGATTGGGTGGACTATAGCGGACATTCGAGGTATTAGTCCATCTTTCTGTATGCATAAGATTTTAATGGAAGAGGGATCAAAACCAACAATTGAGATGCAAAGAAGGTTAAATCCCATTATGAAAGATGTGGTGAAGAAGGAAATTATAAAATGGTTGGATGCCGGTATTATTTACCCAATCTCAGACAGTTCATGGGTAAGTCCTGTACAATGTGTACCGAAAAAAAGGAGCATGACTGGTAAAAAATGTAGCTCATGAGCTCATCCCGACTAGAACTGTTACAGGCTGGAGAGTATATATGGATTATCGCAAGTTGAATAAAGCCACACGCAAGGATCACTTTCCCTTGTCGTTCATTGATCAGATGTTAGACAGGTTAGCGGGGCGTCAATTCTACTGTCTGTTAGATGGATATTCTGGGTACAATCAAATTGCCATAGCGCCGGAAGATCAAGAAAAGACCACGTTCACATGTCCATACGGTACGTTTGCATTCCGGCGTATGTCTTTTGGTTTATGTAATGCGCTGGCAACCTTTCAACGCTGTATGATGGCAATCTTCTCCGATATGGTCGAATAGAATTTAGAGGTATTCATGGATGATTTCTCCGTGTTCGGTGATAGTTTTGACTCGTGTTTGAAGAATCTGATCTTGGTGTTAAAAAGATGTGTGGAGACTAACCTGGTGCTTAACTGGGAAAAATGTCATTTTATGGTACAAGAAGGGGTTATTCTGGGACATAAGGTTTCCGCATCCGGATTGGAGGTGGATAGAGCGAAGATTGATACAATTGAGAAACTGCCTCCTCCATCATCTGTAAAAGGCATTCGGAGCTTTTTAGGACATGCAGGGTTCTATAAACGATTTATTAAAGATTTTTCAAAGATTTCGAAACCCCTATGCTCATTCTTAGAGAAAGATGTACCTTTTAAGATGGATCAGGCCTGCATCGAGGCATTTGAGGTATTAAAGAAGAAATTGGTCTCTGCACCAATCATTGTAGCGCCCGATTGGTCCTTACCGTTCGAATTGATGTGCGACGCCAGTGATTATGCGGTGGGAGCCATATTGGGACAACGTCACGACAAGATTTTTCATACTATCTACTACTCTAGTAAGACATTGACGGATGCCCAACTGAACTACACAACAACCGAAAAAGAATTACTTGTAGTGGTGTTTGCTTTCGACAAATTCAGAGCTTATCTCCTCGGCACCAATGTAATTGTCTACACTGATCATTCGGCCATTAAATATCTGATTGAAAAGAGAGATGCTAAACCACGATTAATACGGTGGGTACTGTTGTTACAAGAATTTGATCTGGAGATCCGAAACAGAAAAGGTACAGAAAACCAAGTGGCAGATCATCTGTCTCGGTTAGAAAATAAAGAGGATCAGAAAGACGACAACTTAGTGATTAATGAAAATTTTTTGGATGAGCAACTGTTCCGGGTAACTACCATATTGCCTTGGTATGCTGACTATGTAAACTATGTGGTTGCCAAAGTGTTACCGCCATATTTGACCTCACAACAACGAAAGAAGTTTCTCCATGATGTGAAGCAATACTATTGGGATGGACCATTTCTGTTTAAAGCATGTGCAGATCAAATGATAAGACGTTGTGTACCCTATGAAGAAATTGATAGTATATTAGGCCATTGCCACTCCTCAGATTACGGAGGTCATTATTCCGGTGATCGAACAGCAGCAAAAGTACTACAATCGGGATTTTTCTGGCCTTCTTTATTCAAAGATGCTTATCTCTTTGTGCTGAAATGCGATCGATGCCAACGCGTAGGCAATATCTCCAAGCGTAATGAAATGCCACTTAACACAATTCTAGAGGTGGAACTATTCGACGTGTGGGGAATCAATTTTATGGGACCATTCCCATCTTCTTTTAATAATCATTACATCTTGTTAGCAGTCGATTATGTTTCCAAATGGGTAGAAGCCGTAGCGTTATCCACGAATGATGCCAACGTTGTTATCCGATTTTTAAAGAAGAACATTTTTACCCGATTTGGGACACCGAGGGCTATAATAAGTGATGAGGGAACTCACTTCTGTAACAAGCAGTTCACCAAATTGCTTGTTAAGTATGGGGTTCGTCACAAAATTGCAGCTGCGTATCACCCACAAACCAATGGCCAAGCGGAGGTGTCGAATAGGGAAGTTAAGAGGATCTTGGAAAAAGTAGTCAATCCGTCACGAAAAGATTGGGCATTGCGTCTTGACGATGCTCTATGGGCCTATCGAACAGCGTACAAAATCCGATCAGCATGTCACCGTACAGAATGGTATTTGGAAAGGCGTGTCACCTACCGGTCGAGCTAGAACACAGTGCACATTGGGCCATTCGAAAACTAAACTTTGATCTAGAAGCAGTGGGTGAGAAGAGGTTACTGCAGTTGAACGAGATGTATGAATTCCGGTTCAATGCCTACGAAAACGCTAAGCTCTACAAGGAGAAAGTCAAAGCTTGACACGATAAAAAAATTCTTGACAGAACATTTGCACCGGGCCAACAAGTACTACTGTTCAACTCACGCTTGCGTCTATTTCCGGGAAAATTGAAATCCAGGTGGTCAGGGCCATTTGTACTTATATCTGTCACTCCACACGAAAACATTGAGGTCGAGGAACCGAACTCAAGGCGTACATTCAAGGTCAATGGTCAACGTCTGAAACATTATTGGAGTGGACCAATCCAACGTCAAGCTACGGTCCGGCACCTCTCCGAACCAGTGGACAACTGAACAACACCGAAAAGTCGGACTGACGACTGTAAACCAAACGCTTCTTGGGAGGCAACCCATTAAGTCCTATAATTTTTACGTTATTTGATTTGATTTTAATTTTTTTTTCTTTTCTTCTTAGATTTAAAATTCTCTTATTTTTACTTTTAGCTTTTAGTATTGAAGAATACGATTCGGATAGATTCTTAGATTTAAAATTCTCTTATTTTTACTTTTAGCTTTTAGTATTGAAGAATACGATTCGGTTAGACTAATTCTTAAAACTTTCCACGTCTGCCAGTTACACAGACAAAGCCTAGCGCCCCGGCGCTCCCATTACTAAGGATTCCAGCGCCCCAGCGCTAGGCACCAGAAACTGAATGCAAAGCCCAGCGCCCCGGCGCTGGCTTCCAGTTCATTTACAGCTCCCCGGCGCTAGACCCTCCCAATCGTTTCTGCCATTCAGCGCCCCGGCGCTTCATGCACGGTATAACCCAGCTCCCCGGCGCTGGGGCCAGGTCAGGCCTTGTAATTTAAATCTCTTCAGCGTACTGCTAGCCCTACTTCCTTAACCACGCCGGCACATCAGGTTTCAGTTACCGATTCTCCCACTCCCATTCTCCTATACGCCTCTCGCCCTCTCCATATCACAAGTTCATTGCCCTTTGGATAATACTTTTTCCACATATCTACCACGCGTCGATCACTTCGTTTCAAATTGGTTATCTGCTTCTTCTTTGCCGAATTCTACTCCTCCGAATTCTTTAAAGGTAGCAAAGGTATGCCTTGATGTGTATTCCCACTATTGCGAATCCATATTTTCTTTATCATCTGGGAAATTCAATAGAGCACATAGATCATTCACTACTGTTTGGCATTCTCATACACACAAGGTTCGTGAATGCTTAAGGCATGGCATGACTAGATAGCGAAGTAGTGTTGGTTGTAAGCAAGTAATCAGTTGCTGCCTAGGTGTTTGACAAATTGCATAAGTCAATAATCATGTGTAACTTACAATACTTGCCAGTTTCATGCCTCATCCCCACCTGTGTACTCATAATACCAATATTTTATAAAGTTTCGGGGTACTGCTATGCCCACATGTAGCCATCCGTGAATTCTTTTTAACGCTGAAATATGAGTATGCTTTTATTTGCAGAATTCTCTACATGGCATCCAAACGTCACCGAGGCGAAGGGTCAGGGGCCGCTTCAATTTCACCTTCAAAATTTGACAGCAGGCGTTTTGTTAGTGTCGCGGCTCAAGAACGCTACAGCCGCATGGCCACCCGCTCTCTAGTCCCCGAACGTGGTCTCCGTCCCGATCAAACCAAGGATAGAGAAATAGCAGTGATGATTGCTGAACGAAACTGGTTCTCCCTCACCGAACAGCCTGACCCAGCAGTGATTGCAGTTGTAAAAGAAATCTACGCCAACTTGCCCGAGCATGACCATTACGGGGTATTTGTGAGAGGTAAAACCGTGGAAATCGGCGAGGAAGATATAAATGGGTGCTATCAACTACCCTTAGAGGGTCTTCATGATGAATATGCTAGACTAGTGAGTGATGGGCCGGACTATGAAAGGATTATTCGGGAGCTGTGTCAACCGAGCACTACATGGACCATGCATGAGCGTGGCAGCATGACTTTCCCATTGTCTCACCTCAGTCTATATGGAAAGGCATGGTATGCCTTCATTTGCGCTAAATTGATGCCCTGCACACATGTGAGTCACGTAACCAAAGAAAAGGCTGTGCTATTATACTCCATCATACAAGGCCTAAGAATTGATGTCAGCCATCTTATTCAGCAATCTATGCTCCGCGCATCTCGCGGAGGGACCACAGGAGGGTTACCACATCCGTCACTGATCTGCGTATTATGTGCTAAGTTTGGGGTCAAATGGAAATCAGACGAGATGATTCAAACTTCTATGCCCGTGTTGGACCATAACTTGATCCGTCGTTATAAAGTGTGGTCAGGTGGAGCTAATCACCCTAGGGGACTGGGTTTCATTATCCCCCAAGTTATGTCTACACAAGCCCCACCTCAGGCTCCACCTACTTACGGCCCCTCGACCGCAGCTCATCGAGGTGTGGTCCCCGAAGCTGTCCAGCGGGAGATAGACGGCTGGTTTTACAACATTGAGTCCCAGAATGTGCGCTTATCGGAACATCAAGACGTGATTTTCATGTATTTAGTTGACGAATTTGCTGCCCAGAATGCACTGACCGTCCAAACCCATCTGGGCGTCCCACTTAGCCATTTCCCAGCGGCTCCCGTTCTGCCCGTATTTCCCCCTTCCGATCAAGAGATGAGCGAGGACGATGATGCTCCACCAGAGGAATAAGCTCGTCAGGGAAGTCCTCTGTTTTCTTTTGCCTTATTTTTCGCATGAGGACATTGCTCTAGATTAGTTTGGGGGTAGTTACGTTTTATTTTTCAAGTTGTAGTTTGTTATTAGTTTGTGGGTTGATTATTAGTAAAGTTGCATTTAGGATTGCATGTTAATTCCAGTTTTTGATAGTGCGTATATCTGGGGCCAATGATGAAAGTAGAATTGCATGAACAAGTCTAGTAAGGATTGTTGATTCAGTGATATGATTTTCTTGACATGAATTGGATCTTTATCTGTTTGACATTGATATTATAGGAAGGCACTTTGAAAAAATGACCATGTTGGCTATGATAGTTTAAATGGTTAGATAATAGAGTTCTAAAGGAGGATTGCTAGTGATATGGAAGAACAATTTGAATAGCTAGAGGAGACTGAATTTATGCATAAACTCGAGTTTGGGGGAAAATATTTGGAATATATAAGCTAAAAAAAAATGTTGAGTCTTATGGTGGGTTGAGGAGAAACACTCCCCATAAACACAAGCGTGAAACGGAGCGTAAAACGCACTCACCAACCATCTATGAAATATATATATATATATATATATATATATATATATATATATATATATATATATATATATATATATATATATATACGTTACAGGATGACTAGTCTTGTTTCGGGGCCTTTGTTACTTGAGCAAGTACGCCTGAAGGGGTATCTTAAAACCTAGCGCCCTAAGGTCTTATATGGTCTGGGAGTCATTGGTCGAAAGCTCGCTAAGGGGTAACACTGTTAGCCTAATGGGATGATTCATTGCACAGTCATTTATGTAGAACTAAAAAAAAAGCATAAGTATTCCATTTTGACTTTTGAATTCGGGTAAGTGTTTGAGTTCAGTTGAAACAAGTATATTGGATGAGTTCTCAAGTTACACTGTAGGATGCTTACTAAGAAATTTATTATCTTTCATATTTTTGTCTTTCATGGGTTAGCATGGTTGTTGGACACACACGCACAATATCAGTAATAACAGATTTAGATTTGTTGATTGTTGGGATATTGTTGATCTGCTTTTGCATGATGAATTAGCATGTTTACGTGATTTTTCTGAGGCATATGGATATACGTGATCTTTTGAATTGCTGGAATTAAGAACATATAAATATAAATAGTTTGCATTTGCATGATGTTTAGTTTTGTTTTGTGATCTTATGTTTTGTAGCATGAGGACACGCAACGATTTAAGTTTGGGGGTATTTGATGAATGGGTAGTATACCCATGAATTGGATATATTTGGACTTAAATTATTGCATTCATAAGTTATTTAGTAGCATTTTTATTGTGTTTATATCTTGTTTTGCATATTTGGAAGCTGGAGGGGCAATTATGGGAAATTCAAGTATTTAATGGCAATATGGTAATTTCAGAGAAGTCCAGCGCCGGGGCGCTGGAAATTACACTACCTACAGCGCCAGGGCGCTGAGCCTTGGCTGGCCTTGACCAGATTAGCGCGTTTGACTTCTGGTTGGACTTGACTTGATTATTGGAGCTAATGTAAAACCTAATTGGAAGAGGATTGTGGGAAGCTATAAAAAGAAACTAAGTGCTGAAATAAAAGGGGGATTGGAGATTATTCTTTAAAAGGATTCAACGAGTTCTTCCATTGAAGACTACACAGGATTACTTGGAGATTAAGGATTGGCTACAGAGTTTCTTCTTTTTCTCCTTATTTTCAATTTGTAATTCTTTAAGGATGATTTGCCAACAATTAGTGTTTTTAATTTCCGTGATGAACTAATTCTTTAATTAAGATTTCAATTGAACCTTTTATGACTATAAATTAGTTATTCATTCATTCTAATTATTTATGTTGAAGTGAATTGTTTATCATGTTTTGACTCTTCTGCTTAATTATTTGGCCAATAATTACCTTGTTACTCTAGAAGGATTTGGAAAAGGAATTCTAGGGTTAGAACTGGACATGATAACATGTGACTTAGCTATTTGCATGGTGAATAATTAGGTATGTGAATTGAATGGAAATATTTGTTCGCCGCATGTAACATATAAGGAATTGGGATTGAAAAGAGTTTAATTCAATTGTTTTGCATAGGAATATAGCAAGATTAATCTGGATTAAATAGAAGTCAATTGATCACTTGGAAAAGGGCTTTTGGCATTTGAGAATTCCTGTTAACAATTCAGTAGACGTAATAATTGGGATGATTAGATAATTGATTTATAGTTCATAATTGGGGATATTGAAGTCTTAATCTTTATCTATCGGAAGTTATTCACTCAAGTATTATCTTAGTTATTCGCTTGTTTTAGGACAATATCTTTAAGTGTTTACTTTTGTGTTAATAATTCAGAAAATCATAATTTATCATTGTTTGAATAAAATTGAATTGATATAGTATTAGTAGTTGGGATATATTAATTAGAATTCCTTGTGGGAACGATACTCAACTTATCACTTTATTAGTTGTTGACCACGTATACTTGCGTGTTGTGCGTAACTGGATTTTACTCAACAATGTATTTTGTCAAAATAAAAGTTTGGAAAAATCATTTGTATGTAAATTTGGGTCATTTTTCATTTGGAATTTGGAAAAACTTTCTTCTACAAAGTTGTAGAGAATTAAATTTCCTATGGAATGGACATAAATTCGTATTTTTCTGATAAAAGAGCTATTTATTATGAATTATTAAAGTTTCAAAAATAAATATTTTTATTGAAAACATGGGTGGGCCCCACTCTTGTCCTTTGATGGTGAAATGTGCTGAATTTTTTTTCAAAAGTGGTGTGCTAAATTATTCAAGGATGGAGTGCTGCAAAAGCCTCCTAGGTAATTTAGTCAGCATTGGTGGTCTGGCATTTTCCTATAAATAGGGTGTTTAGTTAGAAATGAAAATCACACCAGAATTAGAAGTTTCTCTCTTTATAATATCGAGCGTATTTTTGTGAGTAATTAGATATCTTGAGTGTTGCTATACAGTGCAAGTTTTCTTCAACATTATATCTGATATTTTAGCCAAAAAGTACTATTCTTTTGAGTGCAAAGATGAATGATTACCTGATGAATATCTTTGGCCCGTAGTGCAAAGATGGACAGGTGTTGAGGTGAACATGACCAACCGGAGATACAAATAAATATCTTTGGCCGGTAGTACAAAGATGAATATTTGGTTTAAGATGTATATTGATTGATGTCACAGGGATAAAATATTGATGATGGACTTTTAAATCATAGAAGATAGTAGACTTTATTCTCTACTTAACTCTTCTAATGAATTGTTGTTTCTGCTGCAGTTGTTGATCATATTGTTTTTATTATCATATATAACATTTTTATAATCCTGATGATGAAATTTCTCTTGGACTTGAGTGTAAAAATGGGTAGATTATTGGTATGATTGTGACTATAAGTTCTCTTTGACCGGTAGTGCAAAGATGAATTGTTGACTGGTATGATCATGACCATTGAATTTATAATTGAATATTTTTAGCTTAAGTGTAAAAGTGAATTGATCAACATGGTTATAATTATTATTTATATAAATTCTAAAATAATTATATATTTCTTTAAGAAATATTAATATCTTTGACCCGTATTGCAAAGATGACATGTTGTTGAATATCTTTGGTCTGTAGTGCAAAGATGATCTATTGTTGAATATCTTTGGCCTATAGTGTAAAGATGACCCGTTGTTGAATATCTTTGGCCTGTAGTCAAAAATGAACTTTTGATGAATATCTTTGGCCCGTAGTGCAAAGATGAATTTATTAGTATGATTATGAACAGGAACTGTGATTTGGTATAACCATGATCTTTGATGTTTTAGGTAAAGACAAGTGATGAAAATTATCTTCTTCCTGGATGAGAAGAGGAATTTATAACTAAAATTATGATTATGAGTTATTCACATGATTGTGAACAGGAACTGTTGATTGATGTTACACAGTTAAAACATTGTTGATGGACTTTTAACATGGAGAAGATAATAGACTTTATGGTCTATTTGATTCTTCTAATGGATTGCTCGTTCCGCTGCAACTATGGTTGAAAAGTTTTATCATCTACCATATGTTCTAAATCTATGATTCATTACTGACGAAGGCTATTGATAATTTACTTATCTTTAGTCATGATATTCTTTACTAGGCTAGTTGTGCTCACCCATTTTCTTCACAATTCCTTTCAGATAATAAGAGTGTAGCTGGGTCGAGTGACGGTAACAGGGGAATAAAACTGTAGTCTATAGCTGTTGAGGTTTACCCTAAACAGTATGGAAATAATTTTATTTAGAATTTTAGATAAGTGTGTTGTATGTCATACGTCATTTAACCGTTGTTTTTGGTTAACCGAATAGGATGAGGTGAACCTAACTTTGGAAGGGTGTTTTACCACTATCATACAAGATGTCTAATGACCTAAGACTTCGTGTTATCATAAGACAGAATTGTGACATCCACTTACTGATTATATCTATGAGCACTACCTATATAATCTTGGAGTTTGGTTGAAATATAAATCTCAATTGGAGACAATGGAGATAATTATATGTCAAGAGAAGACTCACCATTGGAAAGAACATGATAGCAATCTTCTCATTTTTCTTTGGGGTCTATTGGGTCAACCAAGGATAATTCTCGAGTCATATGATATTTATTACAACTTAGATGCATGGCCTCCCATGTACGAAGGTTTCCTTGAGCATTTGTCAAAGATTTTAATTTCTAAAATAGTTATTGACTGTACCTTTATGTAAGGTACCATTGTAAGGTATCAATGTGAGGTGATATCTAAGTAAAGGGATGAGGGTCACAGTTGGTATCCACAACAATGTGTTGTCATATTTTTTACGATAGTTGGATTAATGAAGTTTGTAGTTATTTTCTGTACTATTTATTTAGCGACTCAGAATGGGTGATGTATACCTATTTTGGGGGCGTCACTATTGTGGGCGGTTACCAGATGGTGGGAAGGTGCTGGACAACCGTTGTGGTAGTTACCTGTGGTGGGTAAGCTGACCAAGAAGCAGTTGAGGACAACAACCAGTTAATGGGAACATGGCAAGACATCAGATTACATGACTGGGACCCAAAATGTGTGGCACTTGTTGACATGACCTGTACATGGGCAGTTTGGGGGAACTGCCACCCCTTTGTTGGCAGCACCTTAGTGGTGCAAACCTCTTGGCAGTTGGGGGTGTCAACTGACCACCAGGCTATAAATAGCTAGTGCTAGGTGCATAAAAAGTAGTATGGTGTAGAGACATCAAAAAAAGTAGGCTAGAGAGTTGAATTTTATAAGTATTTGGGCGAATTCCTAGTTTATTGAGAGTGTAATAAAAGGTTGGGTGTTTTGCCAGTAAATTCGTGTGTTGCTCATTATTGCTTGAAATTTACTTATTCTTAACAGTAGACAGATAAAGAGGGTGTGTGTGTGCTGTTGGTTCAAACAGTGCGACAGATAACACTGTGCGGGTTGGCTGACTGGTTGTAGGAGGCAATCAGGCCATCACAGGGTTGGAATGTTGCTGAAAATTTGGTGCCAGACTTTACCCGTGTGACAATTGGTATCAGAGCATGGTTTCAATCGATGGAATCACTTTCAAATTTTTGTTGGGGCAAAAATTTTGTCGGCTTATTGTTGTAAAAAATCTGCTGGCAGATGGCGAATGCAAATTGGAAGGCCAAATTGCAGGACTGTATCCAGCGGCTCGAACAATATGTGGGCGATGCATTCTTGGGGGAAAGTGACTCGTTGTCAAACCAGATCAGGGTGTTTGGTGCGGATCTGCAGAACTTGCAAGGTCACATGTTGGACTGTGACACTGCAACAAATAAAAAATTCAATTGACTATCAGAGCAAATGGGGCGACTGACAACCATTGGGGAAACATTGGAAACGACTTTCAACAGACTTATTGGAGATATTACACTCATCAAGTGGGCAATGTTGCAGACTAGTGGGACAGAATCTACGATGGTGCAGCAGAAAATGAGAATTCCTGAGCCAAAGGCCTATGGTGGGGGTCGTAGTGCCGAAGAGTTGGAGAATTATTTGTGGGGCATGGAGCAGTACTTTAGAATTGCCCATACTTAGAAGGCCGAAATGGTGGAACCTATGTTGCTGTAACAACACGAGCTAACTTGAAGGCGAAATTGAAGGGGCAGTTCCTTCTGGCAAATTTGAGTTGGCAAGCAAGGGAGGCGCTGAGACGCCTAAAGCACGATGGGACTGTGCGAGAATATGTGAAAAATTTCATATTGCTACTGTTGGACATCAAGGTAATGTCCGAGGAGGACAAGGTGTTCAATTTTGTGGCTGGTTTATAGCCTTGGGCGCAGGAAAAATTGCAATGCCAGGGTGTAAAGGACTTTCAGTCAGCAATGACTATGGCAGAAATCCTTATAGATATGCGGCTTGACAAGGCTGACAAAGGGGGAACCAAAACCAAGAAGGCAGACAAGGGTCGGGCCGCAGGAAATCTTGGTGATGGGCAGGAGAAGGGTAACAAAGTTGTTGATTATGGGCAGAAAAACAAAGGGCAGTCCAAGGCTGGCAATTATTTTATCTGTAATAATTGGGCGTAGCAAGTGGCAGATTTGGGCTTTGGCTAAATGCCAAGGTTGGACCTTGACAATCACTTGGGCGGCACTATGTGGCAATGTACGACAGCCAAAGGTGCTGGATGCATTTAGCAAGTAGTTGAGCATTATGTGAAAAAAAATGTAAGTTCTAGGGGACTTACATTATGACTCCTCAAAAACACTAGATATCTGTTGATAGCAACTTGGATATTTTCTTAAATGCTATTATAGGGTTAGTGCTTCGTGAAGGTCAATCGGAGTCATGAGCAGGATATCAAGGCCAATGTGTGGGGCATGTTTAGGCATTGATTGTGCTCCCCTATAACAATGCTAACGAGATGGATAGGTGGCTTGATGGATCGAAGACTCGTTTATGAGTTGGGCATGGATTGGGCACGAACAAGGAAGATCTAAGCGCATTGCTAGGCAAAGAAATGTCAAGGTTGGGGTTGGCATATGATTGGCTTAGGACCAAGGGCTAATGGACGAGTTGCTTGGTGACACACGAGGTAGGATAAACGTGGGCATGATATAGGAAGGGCATGATGTACCAAAAAGGTGCATGGGTTTAGACTAGTTAGTGCTGAGCTATATTGGTGGCAAAGGATGCAACATGAGTTGGGCTGTGAGGGGTGCTAAATAACGCTAGGCATTGGGCTACGTGACAACAGAAGGTGTTGGGCAAAGCACAAGATAGTTATAGATATGCTGGGCTGGGTAGTATGCAAGACTAATCCATGGGGTTGACATGCACAGTTGGTTTGGGCTACAACTTGGGCGGGTCAAGGAGCAGTTGTGTGTAGTTGGTGTGGCGCCAGATTGCACAAGAAATGGTTGCAAAGTGTGAGACCCCAGATTTTTTTGAATAAAGATTTAAATTTCTCGAAAGATTTTTTTGAATATTATGGTGTGGATTTGATATAATGTTATTGTTGTGGGTAGTATTTATAAATTTTGCAAAGTATGCAAGTTGTTGTATTATATTCGATTGGTCGGGGAATATTCGTTTTAGCAGAGAATATTCGTACAACGGCGCAATCATTAGTGGGTCCCACAACGGAATTATTGTCGGATTGAGAAAATGACAAAAATATTTTTATGAAAATAATGGCGGAAGTTTTACAGTTAAAACTGTTGAACTACTCGGTAGTAAAAGTACAGTAATATGCGTGGTTGCATAGTAGCACACGGTATTGATTATTGATGCTTACGTGAGAAGTCACTCGATTATACTCAATTATTACTACAGTAATTACTGCATCATATCTCTCATATTATTGATTTAATTATTGTCACAGTATCACCTGCATAATATGTTATATTATTAAATCAATAATTGAGACGACAAAGTTATTCATATTATCAAATTGCAATATTTATAATGTCTAGAAGTTCTGCCAAGGAGAGGTTTGGTCACCTAATTGCGCGCCAATAGGGAGAAATCCTTATTGGAAAGCCCCATCTTTCCTGGGAACGACCTGATTGTTAAATATTGTGAGTTATAATATTAATGATGAATGTTATTAGAATCAAAGTTGAGTCCGGAGTTGAATTTGGAGATGCGGATATGATATTTGAGTCCGGAACGATGAAATTAGTAAAAATAGACTATAAACACAAAATTTTTCGGGGTTAACTATTTGGTCAAAAAGTCAACAGTTGACTTTTTTGGGAAAAGTCAAACTTTGAAATTTCAAAATTTATATTGTTGATAAAAATATTTCCATTGTGTTGGGATTATTAGTGTTAGTGGGAATCGACATTTATTTCGATAATAATTGATGTCTGGAGGTTATATTGACCAATAGGGTAATTAATCGGATAAATGAGCAATTGATTGCTATTAATTCACATGATTATAACTATTTTTTCACATTGTGTACTATTGATTCACATTCTTGTTACTATTAGGGGAGGTGGTGCAAGTTTGATAATACTTGCAGGACTAAATTACAAATGAAAGAAAAGTTAGAGGTATTGTACTGTAATTTTTTGAGCCTCAAAAAGTGCAATTATCAAAAATATATTTTTCTATAAATAGAAGCTCATTCTTCCTTCATTTCTCACCAATTCACTAAAGTTATAGAGCAATTCTTATAGAGAGAAATTATAGAAGAGAAGCGATAGAGAGAAAATCTATAGAAGAAGAGAAGCCTGCTACCTCACTATTCCAGTATCCGATTTCTTCTGAGATAAGGGGTATTATTTCTTTCATATTCATGAAGAGAACTTCTAGTTATTCAATTCTTTATTATTCTATTGGAATAACTTGTATACACGGACTACCCTATACTTGGTGAAATTCTTCTGTTATTCCATTCTTTATTATTATTTTGGAATAAACTGTTTATGCGAAGTACTGCATACATGGTGAAATACTTTTAGTTATTCCTTTCTTTATTATTCTGTTGGAATAACCTGTATACGCGGAGTACCCTATTCTTGGTGAAATTCTTCTGTTATTCCATTCTTTATTATTATGTTGGAATAACCTGTTTATGCGAAGTACCGCATACATGGTGAAATTCTTCTATTATTATGTTCTTTATTATTCTGTCGGAATATCCTGTCTGTGCGTTTACGCCGGACCTGGTTCCATTATTTATTATTCTGTCAGAATATCCTGTCTGTGCGTTTTATGCCGGATCTGGTTCCGTCATTATTATTCTGTTAGAATATCCTGTCTGTGCGAATTTTGTCTGACCTGGTTTCGTTATTTATTTCCTGTTGGAATAAGCTGTCTATGCAAAGTACCGCATGCATGGTGATTTCTTTTGTTATTCCATTCTTTATTATACTCAGTTGGTTAAACTTTTGACTTCTATACTCCATGAAATTAGTGGAATATCCTTGATATTTGTGTTTCATCTAGTATCTTTTCATGGAAATATTCTTTTGAGCATTCTTGAATTTTACTCTACAAAGAAGTATCATGTTGACAATTTGGACGATATTAGTTCCTGAATAAATTAATTCTTGAACTTGTTTTATTGAATTCCTATATCATTATCATCATGCTCATGTTTATTTTTTTTGAAAGTCATCTGTGGCCTGTAGTGCATAGATAGACTTGGTATGATTATGACCAGGGATTATTCGGTGTAATCATGACCGTAATGTTACAAATGATGTGGTAAAAGTCCTCATTGGCCCGTAGTGCATTGATGGACAGTTGTTGGCATGATCACGACTATTGATGAATACACGAATATCATTGGTCCTTAGTGCATGGATAATTTGTGGTCGTGATACTAATGAATATCCTTGGTCGTAGTGCAGGGATGATGTGGATTATTTATTAAGCTGAGTCCCAGCGATAAAAGTGATGAAAAACCTTTTAAATCATAAAAGATAATAGATTTTATTCTCTACTTGGCTCTTTTAATGGATTGCTTGTTCCGCTGCAGTTAAACTTGATGTCTATTATATTTTATCAGCTTAACATTGTTGAAGACTAATGATAATTTATTCTGCATTATCTTAGTCATAATATTTCTTACTGGGCTAGTTGAGCTCACCCTTTCTTTCACTGTTTTCTTCAGGAAATGAGAACGTAGCTGGGACTAGTCGGGGAACGGAGTGACGGTCCAGATGATTGCATTCGTTGTCCTCACTATTCTGTGAAATAGTGTCACAATAAATGTAATGATGACTCCATTGAGAGTGGATATTGTCTAAAAGGAAATATTTTTGTTTAAACTCTCAGCTATGTTTTGTCGTATTTTACACGACTGTTACATAATTAAGTTGTATTTGAATTTATGTACCATGTATCTGGCGACCCAAGATGAGTGATGTATACCTATTTTGGAGGTGTCACACAAAGTGTCAAGAAGTGGATAAAATTTGGAAAGGTCATGCAAGGCAGTTGTGGGCAGTTACCAGATGGTGGGAAGGTGCTGGACAGCAGTTGTGGCAGTTATCTGTGGTGGGTACGCTGACCAAGCAATAGTTGAGGACAACAACCAGTTCATAGGAACATGACCAAACCTTAAATTTTATAGCTGGGACCCAAAATGTGTGGCAATTGTTGACATCACGTGTTCATGGGCAATTTTGGGGGAACTGCCACCCCTTTGTTGGCAACACCTTAGTGGTGCAAACCTCTTGGCAGTTAGGGGTGTCAACTGACCACCAGGCTCTAAATAATCAGTGCTAGGTGCATAAAAAGTAGTATGGAGTAGAGACATCAAAAAAAGTAGGACGAAGAGCTAGATTTTGTAAGCCTTTGGGCGAATTCCTAGTTTATTGAGATTGCAATAAAAGGTTGGGCATTTTTCCTGTAAATTCGTGTGTTATGATGTGTGGGTTTCATACCTACGAATTGGATACCTACTTGGACTTAAACAGTGTCTAATTTGTTTGTTTTAGTATCATTTTCTGTGTTTTGTATGTGTTTTTGTGCAGGGTTAGTACATGATAGCTAAGACAAGGATATGGTGATATGGCGAGCAAGTGCAGTAATGTAGCAGAAATCAGCAGAGTGCAGCATAGTACCCCGCCAGGGCGGGGTATATACTAAAGGAAACACCCGCCAGGGCGGGGGTGCACGTGGCATAGACTAAGTACCCCGCCGGGGCAGGGGTATGCGGATCGGAAGAAGAGTTTTATTGCAATGCTACTTTTGCTGTGGCGTGGACTGAATGACTTTGGATCTGATTAGGACTGAAAAGAGGTTGTAAATAGCTGCTATTACAGAGACTGAAGCCATTCTATTCTAACATTTAACCAATCAATCAATCAAGAGTAACTTGGAAGCCCTAATTTGTTAAGATTTTGGAGGACCGGAGTGAAGAAGCAAGGAGCACGAAGATTGCAGAATTGAGTGAGTAGAAGGGTGGTTTTATACTATTCTTGTTCTTTTATTTCAGTTTCTGTAATTGGGATGTTATTTTCTTTAATTTATCTAGTTTTTAATTCATTTGTTATGAACTAATTCATCTTATTAAGCTTACAATGGATCTTTAAGTGTAACGAAGGATTATCATGCTTTAATTTTAATTTAATGAAGAAATTTTCAGTTCATCTATTGTGATTTGTGCGTAATTTATGAATTGCTTGATCACCAATTCTATGTGAACTTGTATGGATTCGAGAGATAAGATATGAGTTTAGACTTAGTCATAATAGCATGTGTTTATGATTTCTGCATTTTGATGGAATTCACGATTTATGTTTAGGATAGAGATATACCTAACATCGCATATAATCGTGTAAGAACTTGAGATTTAAACCTTCTTTAATTGTAATTCACATAGAGATATAGTGAATTAGTTGATTAGAGTGTTTGACTTAATTCTATCAATTGTGGATTTAAGTTGATATAGTTTTAGTTCATTGAGAGATGGCTAATTCTACTTTTGTGTTCTTTATTAATGAACTAGAATAGTTAATTGAATTGAAAAGAAAAGTGATAATTTGAGTGAAGCATAAAGTGAAGTTATAGGCTTAATTCTCCATTATCTGAGTGAAATTTGTGGTATTTAGTTGACTTGATTTGATTGGATTTTTACTTTATTAGGTTTTCATTATTTTCAATAATTAATTCGATTAGTTTAATAAAATTCAATTAATATAAACTTGGTATTTGTTAGATTAAAATTGATAATTGTCTCTGTGGGAACGATACTCAACTTATCATTATATTACTTGTTGATCATGTATACTTGCGTGTCGTGCATAATTAGATTACACCCAACAAGACAAATTATTGATTTTATTACTTTTAATATCAGTTTAATTAGATTAGGTTTAGTTAAACAATTTTTCTTTTTCTTTTTGTTATTTCTTGTTCAGGCTCTCTTACTTAGTTCATGCAAACTCGGTCAAAGAAACCAAATTTTTTTCCTTACGAGGACAACATCGAACGAAGGTTTCAGAGGCTTTGTAAGTGGATTAAAGAGACTAGGGAGAATTTTGATAAGCAAGAAATTATGGCTATTGTGACGCCCCCAAAATAGGTATACATCACCCATTCTGAGTCGCTAATTACATGGTACAGAAAACAACTACAACTTTATTATTACAATTGTCGTGCAAAATACGACAACACATACTGTGAGTTTAAATACAAATATTATCTTCTAGACAATATCTACACCCACATAAAGTCCTCATTACAATTATTGATACACTATTTTATAAATAGTGAGGACTACTATAACAACTTCCATGGAATATCACTCCACACCCTGACTACTCCCCGCTATGTTCTCGCTTTCTGAGAAGAAAAATGGAACAAAAAGAAAAAGGGTGAGGTCAACTAGCCCAGTAAAGAATATTATGATTAAGATAAAGAAAAACAATTTATCGTTAGCCTTCAACAAATCAGATAAAATGTGACGCCCCCAAAATTAGGTATTCGTCACCCATTTTGAGTCGCCAAATACATGATACATAATACAAATACAAACTTAATTATATAACTGTTGAACTGTCGTGTAGAATACGACCACAGTTAACTATGAGTTTTAATACAATAGATGTAACTTTCATGGTGCCTCGACCACAACCTTACAATGGTATTTTATATAAAAGTATAGTCAAAAACTATTTTTGGAATTAAAATCTTTGGGAAGTGCACATTGAAACATCCGTACATGGGAGGCCATGCGTCTAGGTTATGGTAGATATCATATGTCCATAGAATTATCCTTGGTTGACCCAATAGACCCCAAAGAAACATGAGAAGATTACTATCATTTTCTTTCCAATGGTGAGTCCTCTCTTGGCATATAACTATCTCCAATGTCTCCAAGTGGAAATTATGTTTCAAATAAACTCCAAGATCATATAGGTAGTGCTCGTAGATATACTCAGTAAGTGGATGTGCACAACCATGTCTTATGATAACACGAGTTTGTATGTCATTAGACATCTTGTATGATAGTGGCAAAACACCCTTTCAAAGTTGGGTTCACTCCACCCTATTATAGTTCACCAAAATTAAATATTACGTGACGTATAATATACGACACACACATCTTAGGTCCTCAATGCAATTATATTTGCATGTCATGCCGTTTTATAATGTGTTAAGAAACTTCAACAGTCTCGGACCATCTCACTCTTGTAATTCTGTAATTAAGCACACCTAGAGGGGGAGTGAATAGGTGTAAATACTTAGAAGTGATCTAAAACGACCAATTTTCAGAGTTAACTATAGCAGACTGTAATCGGACGGTTTAACCCTGTCCGTATTAGTTATATTCTTAACTGTTAAAAACGGACAGCTAATGCTTGTCCGGATTAATGTAAAACTTTTTCGACGCAAACAAAAGCTGCAGAATATTAACTGTTAAAAACGGACAGCTAATGCCTGTCCGGATTAGTGTAAAACTTTTTCAATGCAAACAAACAAAAACTGCAGAATATTAACTGTTAAAAACGGAAGCAAATAAGTAGAAAATCACACCGAGATTTTTTACGTGGTTCAGCCCCTATCCTCTACTCTAATGGCCTAATCCACGTCCAATCCCAACTAGGATTGGAGACTCACTTTATTAAAATAATATTCAGCAATTACAAAGACAATAAAACTCCCTGTTACAACGACGATCGATTGGACACCTCTGCCCCCTTTGCACCTCGGCAACACCTCTCACCTCTGAGACTTTGATACCTTCGTTGTACAGCCTGAATATTACTAAAATAAAAACCCTAAGCCAACCTAGACTTGTACTATGTTTACAATAGATATTGGAATAAGAAATACTAGAACACTGTGAACCAAGACTGAAAGAATGATATGATAATTTGTGTATCTTAGATAGCTTGAAGAATTTCTGCTCAGTAGTCTTTTTTTTTTGCTTGAAGCCGTGTAAACAATATATATATAAAGAAGAGAGTAACGGCTATGTACCCTTCCAAATCCTCCTGCAATGGCTATATCTTTTTGATTGAAATAGGAGATCCATGTTACCAAAAACAACATTAGTAGTTAAAGAATTTCAGCTATGAAGGAGTCAATTAGAAATCAAATACTAGTTGAAAGAGTCCTATTAATAATTAGCAAGATCCCAAAAAAAAAATTACTGATTAGCATGTGACAAAATAATATCTCCATCAACTTTAAATAGGAATCCTTCATAAAACCAATTCCTAAAATATCTCCTAAATCCGTATAAATTGATAGCACAAAATATATATATATATATATATTGGAATGATATATCCCCATAATTAAATATGAGAAATATAAGGAGTATTAAACAGATATTCAATTTCCTTAAAATACTCCAATTTGAATTAGACTTTAAAGCAAATTAGGATTGGATATATATTCTATATAACAACTAAAAACATGTGACAAAAATAACCACCTTAATTTACTCACTCCAAAACTGCATTAAATTTCGTGGGCTAGTAAATAAAGTGTAGTATTAACCCATGCAAACTATTATATATTATATAATTACTATGTAGCAAATAAAGTGTAGTATTAACCCATGCAAACTATTATATATTATATAATTAATATATATAAAACTATTTGAATAACATGACCCAATAAAATCAATTAAGCCCATATAAATATTGTCATTATTAAAACAACAAAGTATATAAACCAACATTTTCCCCCTTTTTGATGATAACAATATATTACCTTTTAAATTTAATTATGCTCCCCCTATCTATAAGGCTCCCCCTAAATTTATGCATATTAAGTCAACATGAGTACCAGTCAATTCAAATTTCAAATACCAAATATATATCTCCCCCTTTGTCATTATCAAAAAGAAATCATTAAGCACAAGTTGGTTATAACATAATCATCATCACCCAAATCTTTCCCACGTGGTCATTAAAAAAATTAGTGAGATCTTTGAATTGCACGTTCTAACCACATACTGACATTCCAAGTTCCCTTCTTAAAGTGCAAAACCGCTCTTCACTTAAAGGTTTTGTAAAAATATCTGCCAATTGATGTTCAGTAGGGACAAATACTAATTTAATTAATCCTTTAGCAACATTATCTCTTAAAAAATGATGTCTCACTTCAATATGCTTAGTACGAGAATGAAGCACAAGATTTTTTGAAATATCAATTGCACTAGTATTGTCGCACATAATGGGCACATTTTCACATATCACATTAAAATCATGAAGAGTTTGAATCATCCATAAAATTTGTGAACAACAACTACATGCCGCCAAATATTCACCTTCCGTAGTAGACAAGGCAACTGATGTTTGCTTTTTGCTGTGCCACGCCACAAGGCTTTGTCCTAAAAATTCACAAGCACCGCTTGTGCTTTTTCTATCAACTTGGCACCCTGCATAATCTGCATCTGAATATCCAATTAGTTCAAAGCTTGGAGATACAGGATAGAATAAGCCTAAATTAATTGTGCCAGCTAAATATTTAAATATTCTTTTTACCGCTTTAAGATGAGATTCTTTAGGTTGAGCTTGAAATCTAGCACAAAGGCATACACTATACATAATATCCGGTCTTGATGCAGTTAAATAAAGTAAACAACCAATCATACCTCGATACATTGTCACCTGGACATCTTTACCTGTAGCATCTGTGGTAAGCTTGATGGTAGTACTCATTGGTGTTGACTTTGGTTTGGTATTTTCAAAACCAAATCTTTTTAATAAATCCTTTACATACTTGGATTGGTGAATGTGAATCCCTTCATTGGATTGTTTGATTTGAAGCCCCAAAAAGTAGTTTAATTCCCCCATAAGACTCATGTCAAACTCATTATGCATACATTGGGAAAACCACTCACACAAAGAGTTAGTAGTAGCTCCAAAAATTATGTCATCCACATAAATTTGAACAATTAATAAATCTTTATTTTTGGTTTTAATAAAAAGAGTAGAGTCAATCTTACCGCGATTAAAACCATTTTCTAATAAAAACTTGCTTAGTTTTAATCCATACAAAGCCTTTTTTAATCCATACAAAGCCTTTTTTAATTTAAACACATGATGTGGATATTTTTCATGTTCAAAACCGGGTGGTTGCCTAACATATACTTCTTCATTTAAATAACCATTTAGAAAAGCACTTTTCACATCCATTTGAAACAATTTAAATTGTCTAAAGCATGCATAGGCTAATAAAATTCTTATAGCTTCTAACCTTGCAATAGGGGCAAAGGTTTCCTCATAGTCTATACCTTCCTGTTGATTATAGCCTTGAGCTACCAAACTGGCTTTGTTTCTTATTATAACATCATTTTCATCTAATTTGTTTTTGAAAATCCATTTTGTACCAATAATAGATGCATTTTTAGGAGGCTTAACAAGATCCCATACCTGACATCGTTCAAATTGGTTTAACTCTTCCTGCATGGCGATTGTCCAATTTTTATCTTGAATTGCTTCCTTGGCATTTTTTGGTTCAATTTGAGAAAGAAAAGCTGAAAATGCACAATAATTCCTTGATTTCCTTCTTGTGTTCATCCAAGTGTCAGGATCTCCAATAATCAAGTTTGGAGGATGATTTCTCACAGTCCGAGATGATTTAGGAAGCTTGGCAATGGTCATATGTTCGTTGGATTCAATCTGTGGTATGTCACATTCTGCATCACTGTGTTTGTCTGATTTCTCGTCTAAATCGGACGGGTTTGACTGTCTGTTTTGCGGTGTCTGCATGTCTGAGTTTTCTACTAAAACGGACGGGTTAGGCTGTCTATTTTCAGCTGTATTTCCTTCTGATTCAGACGGCTTAGGTTGTCAATTTTTAGCTGTATTTCCTTCTGATTCGGACGGCTTAGGCTGTCCAGATTTAGCAGTTTGGCTTCCACGAATTAAATTGTCATTTCCTGCAGAATCCTCATCTTTTGACAGATCATGGTTAACTTCATTAAATATAACATGTACTGATTCTTTAACCTTTGACTTGTCAAGATTATAAACCCTATATGCCTTTCTATGTGTTGAATAACCAATAAAAATAGCTTCGGTTGATTTTGCATCAAATTTTCCAAGATTACTATTAGTATTTAAAACAAAACATTTAGCACCAAATACTTTAAAATAATTAATATTAGGAATCCTTTTATTTAGTAACTCATATGGTGTTTTAAATAATATGGGTCTAATCAATACTCTATTTAGAATATAACATGCAGTACTTACAGCCTCTACCCAAAATCTTTTAGGCAGTTTACTTTCTTGAAGTAACGTCCTTGCAGTTTCTTGCAGAGTACGATTTTTGCGTTCCACTACACCATTTTGTTGTGGAGTTCTTGGTGCAAAAAATTCACGTATAACACCTCTCTCGCTGCAATACGGTATAAAGTCTTTTCCAAATTCTCCACCATTTTCACTCCGAATACCAATTAGCTTGAGGCTAACTGACATGCATTGCAAATCCCTAACTTTTCATATTTAAGCTTTGGTAATCCTTTGACAAGGTTCCTGGTAGCTAGTTTGTTAATCAATTCTATATGCACATGTCCTAACCTTCTATGCCAAAGAATAGTTTGATCTTGAATTGTAGTTAGGCAAATATTTTTATTTTGATTTTCAAAATTAATAGTATAAATATTACCTTCCCTTTGAGCAATTAAAGGAACATTGTAAGAAGCATGAATAATAGCACATTTATCTTTTTCAAAAACTACTTTATGTCCACTATCCATTAGTTGACTTACACTAATTAAATTATATTTTAATCCTTTAACATAATGAACATTATCAATGAAAACCTTACCATTCCTAATTTTACCTTTACCGACGATTTGGCATGTGGTGTCATCCCCAAAGGTAACAGTTCCTCTCTTCTTAGTTGTTAATGAGATGAATTTAGCACTATCACCCGTCATGTGTCTAGAACATCCACTGTCTAGTACCCATTTATATGATGGTACTTTAACTTTAAAACACACCTACAAAGAAGTAACTCATCGTTTTGGTACCCAAATCTTTTTGGGTCTGGTATTGTTAGTAGCAATTAAATCTCATTTCTTTACCCAAACTTGCTTTATTTTCATTTTATTACAGTTTGTATCAAAATGTCCTTTTAAACCACATTTTCTGCAAGTAACATAAGGTGAGCAATAAAGAGGCTTGTTCCTTGGTTTATTATTTATTACTCTAATTTTATTAGTCGTGCTTGTGATGTTCTTAACAGGATTATATCCAATTCCTTGTTTATCAAGGCTTGATCTTTGAGCACCTAACATTATATTTAAATTCTCTTCCCCTTGAATAAATTTTGCAAGATCCTTTTTCAATGAAATTATTTCTTCCTCATTATTATTTTGCATGTTTAATATTTTTCCATCATTAAAATCATCAATACATATATCTCTCATTTTCACACTTTCTTTTGAAATATTATTTTCCTTTTTAAGGTCATTAAATTCTTCATTTAATTTGTTTGCACGATTATAGAGAATTTTATTATAGTTGTCAAGATAATCAATTTTAGCATTTAACTTAGATACTTCACTAGATGTGCAATCTTTAACTATTTCTTGTTTTTCTTCAATCAATGTTTCTACCTCTTTCATTAAATCTTTTATCCAATTTTTTAAATGAGCATTTTTCTCTTTAATACAAATATTTTCATTTTTTAAAACTAGATAATCAGAAATAGAAATATCACCAAGTTCAGAGTTTACCTCAGATGATTCTTGATTGCATAATCCAGTGAAACACAGTTGACCAGTTTCATCTTCTTCCTCGTCATGATTGGACTCATCATCGCTCCATGTCATTAACGCCTTTCCTTTTGAATTGCTTGCTGTGTTCCTCCTTTTTAATTGGAAGCAATCTCTCTTGAAATGACCGGGCCTTCCACATTCAAAATAGGTATCTTCTTGTGGCTTTTGCTTGGCATCTTTCTTGTTGTTGAATGTCTTGCCTTGAAACTTTGATTTATTCTTCTTTCTAATCATCTCTCTCAATTTTCGGGACATCATAGCTATATCTTCATCGGAGTCTTCATCGTCCCATTCTATATAGCTTTCAACTTGAAGAGCTAAGGTCTTTCTTTTAGGTCCTTCATCTTCTTCATCATACCTCTTTAGTTGATTTTTGAATTCTTCAAGTTCTCCAAACAAAGTTAGAGTTTCCATCGTACTGATTGTAGTTGAGTCTTGAAGAGTTGTTACTTTTGGTGCAAATCGTTTGGGCGTGACTCTAAGTATCTTTCTATTTATCTCCCTTTGATCAATTTTCCGGCCGAGCATGGTTAGAGAGTTCATAAGAGTGAGGAATCTAGCTTGAGCTTCTTTGATGGATTCATTCTTCTCTAACCTGAAAAGTTCATATTCTTGCTTTAGTAAACTTAATTTGACTTCTTTTACCTTTGTAGTTCCCTCATGGCTCATGACGATTGTATCCCATATTTCTTTAGCAGTTGTGCATGCAGAAACTTTGTCAATTTCAGCTTGAATCATCCCACTTATCAGCGTGTTCATGGCTTTGGAGTCGTAGGATACCATATATGATTCATTTGAATCCATTTCCATTAGAGTCTTCGGTTTTCCATCATCATGTCTTGGAATGACAGGGCCATTCTCAACAACCCACCATTCCCATGGGTCTCGTTTGAGATAAATCATCATTCTAAACTTCCAAAAGTTAAAGTTTTCACTTCCGAGCAACAACGGTGGTCGGCTTGTGAATTGACCTTCTTGAAAACTAAGGTGTGCCATAGGATCTTTCCCTACGACCTGCAAAGATCAATATTAGTAGAGCCTTGCTTTGATACCAAATGTAATTCTGTAATTAAGCACACCTAGAAGGGGGGTGAATAGGTGTAAATACTTAGAAGTGATCTAAAACGACCAATTTTCAGAGTTATCTATAGCAGACTGTAATCGGACTGTTTAACCCTGTCCGTATTAGTTATATTCTTAACTGTTAAAAACGGACAGCTAATGCTTGTCCGGATTAATGTAAAACTTTTTCGACGCAAACAAAAGCTGCAGAATATTAACTGTTAAAAACGGACAGCTAATGCCTGTCCGGATTAGTGTAAAACTTTTTCAATGCAAACAAACAAAAACTGCAGAATATTAACTGTTAAAAACGGAAGAAAACAAGTAGAAAATCACACCGAGATTTTTTACGTGGTTCAGCCCCTATCCTCTACTCTAGTGGCCTAATCCACGTCCAATCCCAACTAGGATTGGAGACTCACTTTATTAAAATAATATTCAGCAATTACAAAGACAATAAAACTCCCTGTTACAACGACGATCGATTGGACACCTCTGCCCCCTTTGCACCTCTGCAACACCTCTCACCTCTAAGACTTTGATACCTTCATTGTACAGCCTGAATATTACTAAAATAAAAACCTCAAGCCAACCTAGACTTGTACTATGTTTACAATAGATATTGGAATAAGAAATACTTGAACACTGTGAACCAAGACTGAAAGAATGATATGATAATTTGTGTATCTTGGATAGCTTGAAGAATTTCTGCTCAGTAGTCTCTTTTTTTGCTTGAAGCCGTGTAAACAATATATATATAAAGAAGAGAGTAACGACTATGTACCCTTCCAAATCCTCCTGCAATGGCTATATCTTTTTGATTGAAATAGGAGATCCATGTTACCAAAAACAACATTAGTAGTTAAAGAATTTCAGCTATGAAGGAGTCAATTAGGAATCAAATACTAGTTGAAAGAGTCCTATTAGTAATTAGCAAGATCCCAAAAAAAAAATTACTGATTAGCATGTGACAAAATAATATCTCCATCAACTTTAAATAGGAATCCTTCATAAAACCAATTCCTAAAATATCTCCCAAATCCGTATATATTGATAGCACAAAATATATATATTGGAAGGATATATCCCCATAATTAAATATGAGAAATATAAGGAGTATTAAATAGATATTCAATTTCCTTAAAATACTCCAATTTGAATTAGACTTTAAAGCAAATTAGGATTGGATATATATTCTATATAATAACTTAAAACATGAGACAAAAATAACCACCTTGATTTACTCACTCCAAAACTGCATTAAATTTCGTGGGCTAGCAAATAAAGTGTAATATTAACCCATGCAAACTATTATATATTATATAATTACTATGTAGCAAATAAAGTGTAGTATTAACCCATGCAAACTATTATATATTATATAATTAATATGCATAAAACTATTTGAATAACATGACCCAATAAAATCAATTAAGCCCATATAAATATTGTCATTATTAAAACAACAAAGTATATAAACCAACAACTCTTTACCTATTGTCCCCGCTCGACCCAGCTACACTCTTATTATCTGAAAGGAATTGTGAAGCAAAAGAGTGAGCACAACTAGCCCAGTAAAGAATATCATGACTAAAGATAATTACATTACGAATAGTTTTCATTAATAACAACTAAGAGATTAAGAACATATGGTAGATGATAAAACTTTTCAACCATAATTGCAGCGTAACGAGCAATCCATTAAAAGAGTCAAATAGACCATCATGTCTATTATCTTCTCCATGTTAAAAGTCCACCAATATTGTTTTATCCCTGTAAATGAACCACATCATCGAATCATCCCTGCACTACGGGCCAATGATATTCATTAAATCATCCATGGTCATGACTTATACCGAATAATCCCTGATCAAAACCATACCCAGTCCATCTCTGCACGTAAGCCAAAGATATACAACAATAAAACCAATAATCCACAATCCATCTTTGTACATAAGCCAAAGATATACAATTTAATAATCAACCGTCCATCTTCGTACGTAAGCCAAATATATACAACTCAATAACCAACAGTTCATCTTTACACGTAAGCCAAAGATAACTTTTATCACCATATAAGCATGATGATGATGACAATGATATAAACATTAATTAACTGAAAATAAGGATAAAAATAAAAGTCTTTAAATTTATCCAAATATTATCAATCACATAATAAATTCATTATCCAACGTCATTAATATCATAACAATATTTTAATCACTTTTTAAACTTATAAACAATTTATTTCAATTTTTTACACTTTACCAATTAATGAATTTAATCATTCAAGAATGTTATACTCATAAGATTTCATCACCAATGATCAAATTCCTCATCAACAATATGCATATACCTTATATAGGATTTCCAAGCCATAAAATCCTATTTTCCAACTTTGTTACTTCACATAACATATTTCACTCATATATTCGTAACTAAATTATTTTTATGAAAAATACCAAATCAGTCCCCAAAATATTTCTTTTCTGGGATTTAGCATAATATAGTCCCATATTGAAAATATATTTTTCTCGGAATTTTTAAAATTCATTTACTATTTTTCAAAAATTAATTTCTAATTAATTCCTTAAGAAATTAGCTGCCTCAAGTTTAACTCCAAAAATCCCCAAATCTTGGCAGGACCTTACACATGTTAATGTGAGCCTCCAGTTTAAATTTCATGGTCATCGGAGTTATAGAACTTCGGTTATAGCATTTTTCGTCGGAAAAACCTAAATATTGAAATGGTCATAACTTGCTCATTTTAAGTCAGAATGAGCTCATATTTGGACAGGAGGTTCTTTATACCATATACTTTCATGTCCCAAAAGGCCAGAATTTTTCTCATAATTTAACTGGCCGAAACAACCCCTTCAAATTTTGGACAGAAACTTTTTGGCAATTTCCAGCTTTTACATCCTTTACTAAAATCAGTCCACAAAAAAATCTACAACTTCTTTTCCAGTGATTCCACTTGGATTAGTTAGGTAACTCATAGATCTAACTCTAGGACTTGACCACACTCAAAAATTCGAAATATAATAGGAGAAAGTTCCGTTTTCACCAAAATCTGATTTTTCAACCCTTTGTGATTTCTAAGAAACTTTCATGTTTTCACATAATAACCAACATAACTCATCATGACAATGACATATAACTTAATAAAACAAGTTCAAGAATAAATTTTAAAGGTTTATGAGTTAATTTATCCTGAACTCAATAATGTCCAAATTGTCAACAGGATACTTCTTTGTAGAGTAAAATTGAAGAATGCTCAGAAGAATGTTTCAATGAAAAGATACTGGATGAAGCGTAAATATCAAAGATATTCCACTAATTTCATAGAGTATAGAAGTCAAAACTTTAACCAACTGAGTATAATAAAGAATATATGAAACTGCAAATGGATTTTCACCCGCCATGCGGTAATCCACGTATACAGATCATTTCCACAATTTAATAAGGAATGAATACAAAGGATCATTCACCATGCATGTGGCAATCCACATAGACAGGTTATTCCAACAGAATAATAAAGAATGAAATAACAGAAGGATTCACCATGCATACGATAGAGACTGCACAGACAGGTTATTCCCAACAGAATAATAAATAAAGAATAATAAATATGGAACCGGGTCAAGTGAAATTCACACCGATAGGGTATTCCGATAGAATAATAAATGCAGAATAATAAGTAATGGAACCATGTCCAGCGTAAAGCACAGACAGGATATTCTGACAGAATATTAAATGCGAAATAATAAATATGAAACCAGGTCAGGTGAAATTCACACCGACAGGATATTCCGACAAAATAATAAATGCAGAATAATAAGTAATGGAACCAGGTCCGGCGTAAAGCACAGAGAGGATATTCCGACAGAATATTAAATGCGGAATAATAAATATGGAACCAGGTCAGGTGAAATTCACACCGACGGGATATTCCGACAGAATAATAAAGAACAAAATAATAAAAGAATTTCACCAAGTATGCGGTACTTCACATAAACAGGTTATTCCAACATAAAAATAAAGAATGGAATAACAAAAGAAGATCACCAAGTATTGGGTAAACCGCATATACAGGTCATTCCACCAAGTATAGGGTAAACCGCGCATACAGGATTTTCCAACAGAATAATAAAGAATGGAATAACATAAGGATTTCACCAGGTATAGGGTATGCCGCGTATACAGGTTATGTATAGGGTATGCCACTTTTACAGGTTATGTATAGGGTATGCCACTTTTACAGGTTATTCCAACAGAATAATAAAGAATGGAATAACAGAAGTTCTCTTCATGAATAAGAAAGAATAACACCCCTTACCTTTGAAAGAAACTGGATAAATGAGTAGTGAGGTAGTAGACTTCTCTTCTTCTTCTTCTTCTCTATAGATTTTCTCTCTATAGCTTTTCTCTATAATTTCTCTCTATAATAAATGCTCTAGAGCTTTACTGAATTGGTGAGAAATGAAGAAGAATGAGCTTCTATTTATAGAAAAACATAGTTTCAATAATTGCATGTTTTGGGCTCGGAAAATTACAGTACAATACCTCTAACTTTTCTTTCATTTTTAATTCAGTCATCCAAGTATTATCAAACTTGCACCAACTCTCCTAATAGTAAATCATGTGATTTAATAGTAAATCATGTGAACAAATAGTTCTAGTCATGTGAAAATACGAATTACAGTATAGTACCTCCATCTATACCTCTATTTTTAACTTAGTCATGCAAGTATTATCAATCTTACATCAACTTCCCTAATAGTAACAAGAATGTAAATCAATAGTATCATATGTGAACAAATAGTTATAATCATGTAAAATAATAGCAATCAATTGCTCATTTATCCGGTTAAATACCCAATTGGTCAATATAACCTCTAGACATCAATTTTTATCGAAATAAATGTCAATTTTTACTAACACAAACAATTCCAACATAATGAAACCATTTTTATCAAAAATATAATTTTGAAATTTCGAAGTTTGACTTTTTTCCAAAAAAGTCAACTGTTGACTTTTTGAACAAATAGTGAATTCCGGAAAATTTTGTGTTTATAGACTATTTTTACTAATTTCGACATTCCGGACTCAAATATCACGTCCGCGTCTCCAAATTCTACTCCGAACACAACTTCAATTCTTAATAATATTCATCATTAATATCATAACTCACAATATTTATCAACCAGGTCGTTCTCAGGAAAGAGGTGGCTTTCCAATAAGGATTTCTCCCTATTGGCGCGCAATTAGATTATCTAGCCTCTCCTTGACAGAACTTCTAGACATTGTAAGTATTGCAATTTAATAATATGAATAACTTTGTCGTCTCAATTATTGATCTAATAATATATCATATTATGCAGATGATACTGTGACAATAATCGAATCAATAATATGAGAGATATGATGCAACAGTTACTGTAGCAATAATTGAGTGTAACTTAGTGACTTCTTACGTAAGCATCAATAATCAATACCGTGTGCTACTATACAACCACGCGTATTACTGTACTTTTACTACCGAGTAGTTCAACAGTATTAACGGTAAAACCTCCGCCATTATTTTTATAAAAACTAATTCTGTCGTTTTCTTACTACGACAATACTTCCGTTGTGGGGTCCATCAATGATTGTGCCATCGTACGATTATTCCCCGACAAAAAGAATATTCCCAGTTAGAACGAATATTCCCTGACCAATTGAATATTATATAACAACTTGCGTACTTTGCAAAATTTTTAAATACTACCCACAACTATAACATTATATCAATTTCACACCATAATATTTAAAAAAAATATTTCGAGAAAATTAAATATTTATTCATAAAATCTGGGTTCTCACATAAAATATAATGGACAACCAGTTTTAGATTAATATTCGCAGTGGAAATAATAATTCATTAGAAGAGTTAAGTAGGGAATGAAATCTACTATCATCTATGAATTTTAAAGTTCATCATAAATATTTTATCCATTTAACATCAATCAATATACATCTTGAATCAAACATTCATCTTTGCACTACGGGCCAAAGATATTCATTTTTATTACCAGTTGGTCATGTTCATCTCAACACCTGTTCATCTTTGTACTACGGGCCAAAGATATTCATCAGGTAATCATACATCTTTGGACTACAGGCCAAATATATTCATCAAGTATCACCATTAAGGACTAAGGATGATGAAAAACATTTTAGAGAACGAATCCAGTGAGACAAAAGGACAAATATTGGAGATTCGTACTCTAGATAATTCAAGTGTAAAAATACTCCATAATGGAGTAAAATTCAAGAATGAAGATCAAAACATGGATTCAATTTCAAGAATAAGGGTCACAACGGATAACTTGGAAGAAGAATTTTTTTTGTGAATAGTAACCGTGAACAGTAACCGTAAACAGTACCCGTGAACAGTACCTGTGAACAGTACCCGTGAACAGTAACTGTGAACAGTACCCATCAGGAAAAGTTCCAAATTTGATTAAAAAGTTCAGACCAATATTCCTATGAAATGATTTTAGATGAAGCGAAGTTTCTAATCATTTCAGGAATTATAAAAGCAATACTTACCATAGTAAGATCAAATTCAAGAATATGAGATGAAATAATATCGCTTACATAATATGGAGTATGAAAGAAAATAATATTTCTCACGAGTATTGTGACGCCCCCAAAATAGGTCCATTCCATCCAACCCATTCTGAGTCGCCAAATACATGGTACAGAAACAACTACAACTTTATTAATACATTTGTCGTACAAAATACGACAACACATAAACTGTGAGTTTAAATACAAATATTGTCACCTAGACAATATATATACCCAACTAAATCCTCATCACAATTATTAATATATTATTTTACAAAAATGGTGAGGACTACTAAACAACTCTCACTAGAACCATCATTACATCTCCCGACTCGATCCTGCTATGTTCTCACCTTCTGAGAAGAAAAATAGAACAAAAAAGAAAGGGTGAGCTCAACTAGCCTAGTAAAGAATGTTATGACTAAGATAATATACAACAAATTATTGTTAGTCTTCAACAGGGAAAAATCTGATAAAATATAATAGACAACAAGTTTTAGATCAACAAATGCAGCGGAAACAGCAATCCATTAGAAGAGTCACGTAGAGAATGAATTCTACTGTCTTCTAAGATTTAAAAGTCTATCATCAATATTTCATCACTGTAACAACAATCAATATGCATCTTTAATCATCTTTGCACTACATGCCAAAGATATTCATTTGTATCACTAGTTGGTCATGTTCATCTCAACACCTGTTCATCTTTGCACTACGGGCCAAAGATATTCATCAATTTAATCATTCATCTTTGCACTACAGGCCAAAGATATTCATCAAGTATCACCATTAAGGATTGAGGATGATGAAAAATATTTTAAAGGAAACGAATCCAGTGAGATAGAAGGAAAAATATTAAGGATTCGTACAACAATTTGTCCAAAATCAATAATACTTTATAACAACTGATTTTGAAGCTGAACTCAAAAATAACGATCAAAACATGGACACAATCAAAGATAGTAGCCAAAAATAGATATTTTGGACAAAAAATAAAAATTTAATTTTTTCTGTGAATAGTGCCGTATACGTGAATAGTGTCGTATACGTGAATAGTGTCGTACACGTGAATAGTAACTCCGACACCAAAAGATAGAAATTTCACAAAAACATCATCACACTTCGTGAATAGTACTCGTGAATAGTAACTCGTGAATAGTAATTCATGAATAGTAACTCGTGAATAGTAACTTATGAATAGTAACTCCGACATGAAAAAGTTCTAAATTAATAAAATGTTCAGAACAATATTCCGGCATAATGATATTGAAGAAGATAATATCATTTAAGAAGAAACAACATCCCTTACCTCAAAATAATCGTACTTCTGACTGAATTTCGGTATAGTGCTGACAGAAACTCGCACCGTATAGCAACACTCAAAGTATACCCACAATAATATGCACGATAATATAGAGAGAGAAAGAGAGAAAACTTTGTTTTTGGTGTGATTTTCAATTCTAACTTAGCCCTCTATTTATAGGAAAATGCTAGAACGCTAAAGGAGACTAAATTAATAAAATATTAATTTATTTATATAATTTTCCTTAGCCCACCATTTTGACCAAAGAAATCAGCCACAACACATATTAAAGATGCCCACCAACCTTTGAAAAACGTTTTTCTTAAAAATAATAATTAAAACTTCCAAAAATTAATTATTTCGAAACTCTGGAACTTCAATAATTCACAATAAATAGCCTTTTTATCAGAAAATTCAAATCTCGCGACTTTTTATAGGAATTTCAATTCTCTACAACTTTACAGAAGAAAAATTTTTCCAAATTCCAAACAGAAATAATCCAAAATCTACAAACGGACGATTTTACAGTCTATAATCAATTTTTCGGTCAAGAATTGTGTCCACCGACACACAAAACATGTGTTAAACATTTAATGCCACAAAAATACTCTTCTTCCTCATATACTCATATATCCCACATTCATTGTAAAAATATCACCGTTAATATATTATTAAAATAATATATTTAAATGAATTATTTTATCAGAAAAAGATAAAATATTAATTGTCAACAATTGTCACATTAAAAATTTTCTCCATCTATATCCAAATAAAATAAATATTTTCTTTATCGTAATAATCAATAATTAATTATTCACAAATAATATTACAGAATCACATTATTGACAACCAGGCAGTTCCCAGGAAAGAGGGGGCTTTCCAATAAGAATTTCTTTTTACTGGCTCGCAATTAGGTGACCAAACCTCTCCTTAGACAGAACTTTCTAGACATTGCCAATAAATTTATCTAATAATATTATTCAAATAATATGAATTATTGATCTGATAATGGAAAATACCGTGCAGTGACAATTATTGAAACAATAATAATATAAATATCAACGCAGCAATTATTGAATCAATAAAATAAAATAATGAACAGTAATTACTGTAACAATTATTGAGTAGTGTCTTCTTACGTAAGGATCAATAATTAAACAATACTATGCAATACCGTGTGCTACTGTGCAATCACGCATATTACTGTACTTTAACCACCAGGTAACCCAACAGTGTTAATGGTAATAATTTACGCCGTTATTTATAAAACTCAATCTTTGTCGTTTTCTTTCATCCAACTATTTTTCGTTATGGGCCCACAAATGACTGCGCCGTCGTACGGAGATTCCCGACAATACGAATATTCCACGACCAAACGAATATTCCCCGAAAATAATGAATATTTTATAACCACTTGCTTATTTTGAAATATTTACGCATTTTACCCATAAATTTCCTCATTAATCAAATCAACCCTTACTATTTCAACATAATAAATAAAGGAAATTCCATTTATTAAAAAAATTTCAGGGTCTTACAAGTATTGCAATAAAATAATATCCTTTACCCTAGTAGAACTGGATTTGACTGAGAAAATCTTGCAGAAAAATTACGCTCAAAGTATTCTTATACTCAAGAAAAATACTCACAATACTTTAGAATAAGAATTTTTGAATTTGAAATGGTGTGTTGAGGAAGGAGGGGTTACACCCTATTTATAGCAGCGGAGGGAGAAGAACAACAAAGTAACTTGCCTAACTTTTATTTTTATTTTTTACGCCTAGCTCTTCATTTTCAATAATGCCCAACTTTCTCTTCTTTTTTTTCAATTGATGGGATCTCACACATAAGAAACACACTTTGCAGGCAACACTTTTCCACCAAACAAATGGCGTAACAAGACATTTTCCTGCCTAACCATTCATTTCTTCCTTATAGGTGAGGGTCCACATGGAAAAAAATCATGTCATTTTGCTAACATTAATTCATTCAAGCCACTAACAAGGAATTCAAATCATTCACTTAACCGTCCCTTTATCAAATATATATATATATATATATATATATATATATATATATATATATATATATATATATATATATATATATATATATTATAATCGGTCCGGATCAAATGCATACCCCTTATCTTACTCACCCGTGCTTACCCCCCTTTAGGCGACGATTTCGGTCATACAACCGTCGTCTATACTTTTAGCGACGCTATATGTTTGTCCGTCGCTAAAAGTATAGACGACGGTTGTATGACTGAAACCGTCGCCTAAAGGGGGGTAAGCACGGGTGAGTAAGATAAGGGGTATGCACTTGATCCTTGCTTTATATTATAATATTATTATTTAAACAATTATAATATATATTTAAATGAATATTTTATCAAAAAAAATAATTGTAATTCCACAGAAAATATGCCAAACTTTTAACAATTATTTCATGCTAAAAAAATTTCTTCATTTATATCCACATAAAAATAAATATTTTCTTATCATATAAATCAATAATTAATTATTCACAAATAATATTACAGAATCACAATAATGACAACCAAGCCGTTCCCAGGAAAGAGGGGGGCTTCCCGATAAGGATTTCTCCTTACTAGCGCACAATTAGGTGACCAAACCTCTCCTTGACCGAACTTTCTAGACATTGCCAATAATGTTATCTAATAATATTATACAAATAATATGAATTATTAATCTAATAATGGGAAATACTGTGCAGTGACAATTATTGAAACAACAATAATATAAAATATCAACACAACAAGTATTGAATCAATAAAATAAAATATTGAACAGTAATTACTGTAACAATTATTGAGTAGTGCCTTCTTACGTAAGAATTAATAATTCAAAAATACTATGCAATACCGTGTGCTACTGTGCAACCATGCGTATTACTGTATTTTAACAACCAGGTAATCCAATAGTGTTAACAGTAATAATTACGCTGTTATTTATAAAAACTCAAACTTGCCGTTTTCTTCATCTGACAGTTATTCCGTTATGGGGCCGACAAATGGCTGCACCATCGTACGAATATTCCCCGACAACAAGAATATTCCACGACCAAACGAATATTCCTCGACAATAATGAATATTTTATAATCACTTGCTTATTTTGCAAAATTTAAACATTTCACCCATAACCAAAGTATTATATCAAATTATCACCTTATTATTTCAAGATAATAAATAGAAGAAATTCAATTTTATTTATAATAAGTTGGGGTATTACAACCTCCCCTCCTTATAAAATTTTGTCCTCAAAATTGACGTACGTACCTGGTGTTTCAAAAAGGTGAGGGTACCTCGCTTTCATTTCTGATTCCAACTACTAGGTCATTTCTTCGATAGCATGGTTCTTCCACAAAACCTTGACTTGTGGTATAACCTTTGTTCGTAGGACATACTCTTTCCTATCCAATATCTTGACAGGTACCTCCTCGTATGTTAAATCTTTGGCTTTCTCGTCTGGTTCTAATGCAATAATGTGGTTTGTGTCTTTTACATATTTACGAAGCATAGATATATGAAAAACATTATGAACACGAGATATGCTTAGAGGTAATGCGAGTCTATATGTGACGCCCGCAAAATAGGCATACATCACCCATCTTGAGTCGCCAAATACATGGTACAAAATTCAAATACAAACTAATAATACAGCAGTCGTGTAAAATACGACAGAGCATATGCTGTGAGTTTAAATACAAATATTGTCTTCTAGACAATATCCATTCTCAACTGAGACCTCCTAGACAGTATACAAACTCAAATTCAGTCCTCGTTATATTTATTATCACACTATTTAACAGAATAGTGAGGACTACTAATACTATCATCTGGACCGTCACTCCATTCCCCGACTAGTCCTGGCTACGTTCTCATTTCCTAAAGAGAACAGTGAAAGAAAGGGTGAGCTCAACTAGACCAGTAAGAAATATTATGACTAAGATAATGCAGAATAAATTATCATTAGTCTCCAATAATGTTAAACTAATAAAATACAATAGACATCAAGTTTAACTGCAGCGGAACATGCAATCCATTAAGAGAGTCAAGTAGAGAATAAAACCTACTATCTTTTATGATTTAAAAAGTTTTTCATCACTTTTATCGCTGAGACTCAGCTCAATAAACAATCCACATCATTAAATCATCCCTGCAATACAGGCCAAAGATATTCTTTAGTATCACGACCACGAATAATCCATGCACTACGGGCCAAAGATATTCGTGTTTTCATCAACGGTCCTGATCATGCCATAAAATAATTCATCTTTGCTCCTTTGGCCGAAGAGAATCCATAGCCATAATCATACCAAAAACTGTCCATCAATGCACTACGGGCCAATGAGGACTTTTAATTTTCACATCATTTGTAACGTTACGGTCATGATTATACCGAATAATCCCTGATCATAATCATACCAAGTCCATCTATGCACTACTGGCCACAGATGACTTTCAATAAATATAAACATGAGGATGATGACAATGATATAAGAATTCAATTAAATAAGTTAAAGAATTAAATTATCCAGGAACTAATAACGTCCAAATTGTCAACATGATACTTCTTTATAAAATAAAATTTAAGAATGCTCAGAAGAATATTTCCATGAAAAGATACTGGATGAAGCGCAAATATCAAGGATATTCCACTAATTTCATGGAGTATAGAAGTCAAAGTTTTAAACAACTGAATATAATACCGAAAGGAATAACAAAAGATATCACCATGCATGCGGTACTTCACATAGACAGGTTATTCCCACAAAATAATAATAACGAAACCAGGTCAGGTGAAATTCACACCGAAAGGATGTTACAGTAGAATAATAAGTAATGGAATAACAACAAAAATCACCATGCATGCGGCACTTCACATAGACAGGTTATTCCAACAGAATAATAATAACGGAACCAGGTCAAGTGAAAATCACACCGACGGGATGTTCCAACAGAATAATAAAAGCAAAATTATAAATGATGGAACCAAGTTCGACGTATACCACATACATGATATTCCGACAGAATAATAAAGACGAAATAATAAAAAGGAACCAGGTCTGACGTATAGCACAGACAGGATATTCCGACAGTATATTAAAGATGGAATAATAAAATGGAACTAGGTCCGACATATAGCACAGACAGGATATTCTGACAGAATATTAAAGACGGAATAATAAAATGGAACCAGGTCCGGCGTATAGCACAGACAGGATATTCCGACAGAATAGTAAATGCAGAATAATAAAATGGAACCAGGTCCGGTGTAAAACATACAGACATGATATTCCAACAGAATAATAAAGACATAATAATAGAAGAATGTCACCAAGTATAGGGTATTCCGCGTATACATGTTATTCCAACAGAATAATAAGAAATGGAATAACAACAGTTCTCTTCATGAATATAAAAGAATAATATCCCTTACCATTTTAAAGAAGAACTGAAATAAAGAAGTAGTTAAGTAGCAGAATACTTTTCCTCTTTCTCTCTATAGTTTCTCTCTCTAGAGTTCAGTGAATTCGTAAGAAAATAATGAAGGAATGAGCTTCTATTTATAGGAAAATAGAATGCATAGTAACTAATCCATGAACGATTCAGATTAATTTACTTTAATCTGACGGTCCATATTTAAAGAAAAATCTTTTAAATAAAATATAATATATTCTATTTATATAAAAAGATTTTTACTATGCAAACACTATGCAACACTATGCAAAACACAATGCAACACTATGCATAATAAAATATAATATATTCTATTTATAAAATAACTTTAATAAAGTATTCTGTTTTATATAAAAAGATGTTTCTGTTTTATTACGTTAATAATACGAATAAAACAAAACCTCATTAGCGCTAAATAATTTATATTATTAATTGACAATAATTGAATCAAACTGAGTGACTTCTCACATAAGCATTAATAATCAATACAGTGTGTTACTATGTAACAACGCGTATTACTGTACTTTTACTACCGAGTAGTTCAACAGTATCAATGGTAAAACTTCCGCCGTTATTTTTAATAAAATATTTTTGTCGTTTTCTCAATCCGACAATAATTCTGTTGTGGGGTCCACTAATGATTGTGCCGTCGTACGAATATTCCCCGACATAAAGAATATTTCCCGACCAATCGAATATAATATGACAATTTGCATAATTTGCAAAATTTATAAATACTATCCACAACTACAACATTATCTCAAATTCACACCATAATATTCAAAAAAAAATATTTTGAAAAATTAAATATTTATAAATAAAATCTGGGGTCTCACACTATAGGCCACATTTCTTATTCGGTCAAGAATCTCAAATGGACCAACAAATCGTGGATTGAGCTTTCCTCTTTTCCCAAATCTTTTAACTCCCTTTCGATGAAGATCAGCATAGCTCTTTTGTCGATCTTGTGAGGTCTTTATACATTGCTGGATCATTTGAATCTTTTCTGTAGTTATGCGTACTAATTCTGGTCCCAACAACGTTGCTTCACCCACCTCGTCCCAACATACTGGAGAATGACATTTTCGTCCATACAACACCTCGAATGGAGCCATGCCTATACTTGATTGATAACTGTTGTTGTAGGAGAATTCCACCAATGACAAGTACTTATCCCAACTTCCTTTGAAATCTAGGACACGGAGTCTTAATAGATCTTCAAGGGTTTGTATTGTCCTTTTTGATTGCCCGTCCGTTTGAGGATGGTATGCCGAACTGAATTGTAAATCCATGCCAATAGCTTTCTGTAAGCTAACCTAAAATTGTGAAGTGAATCTTGGGTCACGATCCAAAACTATGGATACTGGCATGCCATGAAATCTCACAATCTCATTCACGTACCTACAAGCAAGAAGTTCAAGGGAATAAGTCTCCCATATAGGTAAGAAATGAGCAGACTTGGTTAATCTATCAACAATAACTCATATCGCATCTATGCCTTGAGAAACTTTGGGAAGACCCGTAACGAAATCCATAGTAATGTGTTCTCACTTCCATTCCACAATCTCAAGTGGTTGAAATGGACCTTTTGGCACTTGATGCTCTTCCTTTAAACGTTGACAAGTTAAACACCTCGAGATGAGCTTCGCGATCTCTCTCTTCATATTGCTCCACCAAAATGTATATCGAAGATCATGATACATTTTTGTACTCCCAAGATGGATTATAAATGGTGTGTTGTGTGCCTCCATCATGATTCTATGCTTCAAGTCAGAGTCGTTAGGAACGCAAAGTCTGGAGTTGACTCGAAGTATTCCTTCTTCATTGATTCTTGCTTCCGGAATAGCACCTTCTTGCACTTTTTTCTTCATACGTATCATCTCTGGGTCCATGGCTTGAGCAGCTTTAACTTTATCGATTAAAGTCAGTTCTACTCGTATGTTTGATATCATCACGTTGGTACTTGGAGCCTTTACCTCTATCTCCATCCTTTGCAAGTCATACAAAATGGGCCTTTGTGTTAACAACATTGCACTCGTACCCGCATGTTATCTTATACTCAATGCGTCAGCTACAACGTTTGCTTTTCCAGGATGATATTGAATGCTATTTTCGTAATCTTTCAATAGCTCGATCCAGCGTCGTTGCCGCATGTTGAGTTCCTTTTGGGTGAAGAAATAATTGAGGCTTTTATGATCCGTATAAATCTCCACTTTCTCCCCATACAAGCAGTGTCTCCAGATTTTCAACGTAAAAACGACTGCTGCCAACTCCAAATCATGAGTAGGATAATTCCTTTCATATTCTTTGAGATGTCGCGATGCATTGGCTATGACTTTCCCATGTTGCATAAGAACACATCCTAACCCTTTGCCTGAAGCATTGCTATAGATAACAAATCCATCTGAACCAGATGGTATTATCAAAACAGGTGCCGAAATGAGTCTCCTCTTGAGCTCTTGGAAACTCTTCTCGCAATCCTCGCTCTATACGAATTTTGTATCTTTCCAAGTCAGATGAGTTAACAGAGTAACAATTTGAGAAAATCCATCCACAAATCTCCTATAATAACCAGCTAAGCCTAGAAAGCTACGTACTTCGGTCATCGACTTCGGTTGCTCCCAACTTTTTATTGCTTCAATCTTCGTCGGGTCAATAGATACTCCATGTTTTGACACCACGTGCCCAAGGAATGCTACTTCCTTAAGTCAGAACTCACATTTCTTCAGCTTGGCATATAGCTTGTTATCACGAAGTTTTTGAAGTACCAGCTTCAAATGGTGCTCATGATCTTCACGGCTTTTGGAATAGATGAGGATGTCATCAATAAAGACAACAACGAACTGATCCAAATATTCCTTGAATACACCGTTCATCATATCCATGAAAGCAGTAGGAGCATTAGTCAATCCAAAAGTCATGACTAGAATTCATAATGCCTGTACTGAGTTCTGAAGGCAGTCTTTGGAATATCTACAGTTTTAATCTTCAGCTGATGATATCCAGAATGAAGATCGATCTTTGAAAAGAATTTTGCTCCTTGCAACCGGTCAAACAGGTCATCAATACGAGGTAGGGGATACTTATTCTTGATGGTGACATGGTTCAATTCTCGATAGTCAATACAAAGTCGCATACTCCCGTCTTTCTTCTTTAAAAATAAAACAGCAGCACCCCAAGGAGATGTACTAGGACGAATGAAACCGATGTCTAACAATTCCTAAAGTTGGACTTTTAACTCCTAAAGTTTAATAGGAGCCATTCGATATGGGGTTTTAGAAATGAGCTTTGTACCCGGTTTAAGATCAATAAAGAATTCAACTTCACGTTCTGGGGGTAGACCAGGAAGTTCTTCAGGAAATACGTCAAGAAATTCACTAACAATAGAAATATTATTAAAATCTGACGTGTTTTTGTTCAAGTCCATAATATGGGCTAAGAAAGCTTGACATCCATTTTTCAATAAAAGAATAGCTTTATGGCTTGATATGACAGTGACTGATTTTAGTGGTTTAGTTGCTTGAATTCATATAACAGGTTGGTTAGGAATATGAAAACTAACAACCTTACGAAAACAATCAATTTTGGCATGATGAGTGGTCAACCAATCAATCCTTAAAATCACATCAAATGCAAGTATCTTTAAAGAGATAAGATCAATAGGTAATGTGATGGTGCCAACTTGGATCAAACAAAATTTATACACAGTGGATGTAATAAAAGTTTCTCCTAACGGAGTCTCCATAGATAAGTCAAAGTCTAATTTCTCCGGAGTCAAGTTTAAACGTTGAGCACAAGCAGGAGAGATAAAAGAATGGGTAGAACCGGTATCTAGTAAGGTATAAACTTTGCAAGAGTTCAATATTAGCTTACCCATGATCACCTCGTTCGGGTTTCTTGTGTTTTAACCAGTCACAACAAACGCCCTCCCTTGAACCACCGACTTTGTTTTGTCCGTAATCGCCTTTGGTGCCGCTATCCCAGTTGGACTTGACTTTGCTGCAGGATAAAATTGGGCAATATTACCGACTTTTCCACAATTAAAACACACCTTAGAAGGCTATGAACAGTTTGGACTTATGTGTCTCTCCTCTCTACATCTGTAGCATCTAACCGGCGGTTGTTCTCTTCGTCTAGAATTTGGTGCTGGTGCTGCTGCCGATGTCTTCCCATCCTTGTTGAATCTCCTCTTTTGAAATTTCAACTTGACTCACCTCTCCTATTCTCATGGCCATGATTACCACCTGAGTGGTTACCGCTTTTGTCCGTATTTTCCCCTCCTCGCTGGTTATCATCACTCTGATGATTAATGTCACCGGTATGACCCTGGTTGTGGTCAATCGGTTGAACATACTCACTATCTCGCTCTAATAATTGAGTCATGTTGACAACATTTGAATACAGAGAAAATTTATGAGAGATAAGGTATTGATGAATCTCGGGTTTTAGACCTCTCAGAAACATCCGCGTCATACGTTCCTCATTCTCTACCAAATGAGGTGCAAACCTGGATAACTCCGCGAACTTCGCCTTGTACTGAGACACCGTCATGTTATTTTATTCCAGTCTAATAAACTCTACCTCCTTTATATGACGATACTTTTAGGAAAGTACTTGTCATTGAACAGTTTCAGAAATTTTTCCCAAGACATGTTTAGTGCGGCTGGCTGAGTACGCTTCACGGATTCCCACCAGTAATTTGCCTCACAACGGAACATAAAGGTGGTAAATGGAACCTTTTGTTCCTCCGTTCATCCCAAGACATCAAATATCTTGGTAATTTGCTTAACCCATGTTTCTGCCTTGATCAGATTCGGCTTTCCAAAGAATTCTAGTGGTTCCAACTCCTTGAACTGCTTGGCTGTGATAGACCGCAAGTTGCTATCACTTCCACCTGTATTTTGTACACGAGTCTCCCTCGTCTGATTTTACATGAACTGCAAAAAGCTCATAAACATTCCATTATTCATCGTTTGTTTGGTAGTGTTGTTTATAGGAGGAATATTGCCTTCCTATTGTACGTTCTCTTGGTTTGTGACTAAAGGTTGTTTCACAGTCTCATACACTCCATTGTTAACATTCTAAGCAGCCATTCTTAAATACTTCCATAAAACAAGGGTTAATTAAACAAATTAACATATCACATAATATCCCTATATTATGACCGACCAACAAATAAGCTTAGGTAGGACATACTAGCGAAAGATTTACTCATCTCTCCCCTCCTAGTTCTATTCCCCAATTTCCACCAGAGACCATATCCCTAAGCTCTGATACCAACTGTGACGCCCCCAAAATAGGTATACATCACCCATTCTAAGTAACCCAATTACATGGTACAGAAAACAACTACAACTTTATTATTACAATTGTTGTGCAAAATACGACAACACATACTGTGAGTTTAAATGCAAATATTGTCTTCTAGACAATATCTACACCCACATAAAATCCTCATTATAATTATTGATACACTATTTTACAAATAGTGAGGACTACTATAACAACTGCCATGGAATATCACTCCACACCCCAACTATTCCCCGCTATGTTCTCGTTTCCTGAGAAAAAAATGGAACAAAAAGGAAAAGGATGAGCTTAACTAGCCCAGTAAAGAATATTATGACTAAGATAAAGAATAACAATTTATCGTTAGCCTTCAACAAATCAGATAAAATATAATAGACAACCAGTTTTAGATCAATATTCGCAGTGAAAGTAACAATTCATTGGAAGAGATAAGTAGAGAATGAAATCTACTATCATCTATGAATTTAAAAGTCTGTCATCAATATTTTATCCTTGTAACATCAACCAATATACATCTTGAATCAAATATTAATCTTTGCGCTACGGGCCAAAGATATTCATTTGTATCACCAGTTGGTGATGTTCATCTCAACACCTGTTCATCTTTGCACTACGGGCCAAAGATATTCATCGGGTAATCATACATCTTTGCACTATAGGCCAAATATATTCATCAAGTATCACCATTAAGGACTGAGGATGATGAAAAACATTTTAGAGAACGAATCCAGTGAGACAAAAGGATAAAAATTAGAGATTCGTTCTTTAGATAATTCAAGTTTAAAAATACTCCATTATGAAGTAAAATTCAAGAATGAAGATCAAAACATGGATTTAATTTCCAGAATAAGGGTCACAACGGATAACTTGGAAGAAGAAAAAATATTTTTTTTGTGAACAGTACCCGTGAACAGTAACCATGAACAGTACCCGTGAACAGTACCCGTCATGAAAAGTTTCAAATTTGATTAAAAAGTTCAGACCAATATTCCTATGAAATGATATTAGATGAAGCGAAGTTTCTAATCATTTCAGGAATTATGGAAGTAATACTTACCATAGTAAGATCAAATTCAAGAATAAGAGATGAAATAATATTGCTTACATAATATAGAGTATGAAAGAAAATAATATTTCTCACGAGTATTGCAATAAAATAATATCCTTTACCTTAGTAGAACTGGATTTGATTGAGAAAATCTTGCAAAAAAATTACGCTCAAAGTATTCTTATATTCAATAAAAATATTCACAATACTTTAGAATAAGAATTTCTGAATTTGAAATGGTGTGTTGAGGAAGGAGGGGTTACCCCCTATTTATAGCAGCAGAGGGAGAAGAACAACAAAGTAACTTGCCTAACTTCTATTTTTATTTTCTATGCCTAACTCTTCATTTTCAATAATGCCTAACTTTCTCTTCTTTTTTTTCAATTGATGGGATCCCACACATAAGAAACACACTTTGCACGCAACACTTTTCCACCAAACAAATGGCCTAACAAGACATTTTCCTGCCTAACCATTCATTTCTTCCTTATAGGTGAGGGTCCAAATGGAAAAAAAATCATGACATTTTGCTAACATTAATTCATTCAAGCCACCAACAAGGAATTCAAATCATTCACTTAATCGTCCCTTTTATCAAATATATATATATATATATATATATATATATATATATATATATATATATATATATAATATTATTATTTAAACAATTATAATATATATTTAAATGAATATTTTATCGAAAAGAATAATAATTGTAATTCCGCAGAAAATATGCCAAACTTTTAACAATTATTTCATGCCAAAAAAATTTCTTCATTTATATCCACATAAAAATAAATATTTCCTTATCATATAAATCAATAATTAATTATTCAAAATAATATTACAGAATCACAATAATGACAACCAGGCCGTTCCCAGGAATGAGGGGGCTTTTCGATAAGGATTTCTCCTTACTGGCGCGCAATTAGGTGACCAAACCTCTCCTTGACAGAACTTTCTAGACATTGCCAATAATGCTATCTTATATTATTCAAATAATATGAATTATTGATATAATAATAAGAAATAATATGCAGTGACAATTTTTAAAACAACAATAATATAAAATATCAACGCAACAATTATTGAATCAATAAAATAAAATATTGAACAATAATTACTGTAATAATTATTGAGTAGTGCCTTCTTACGTAAGAATCAATAATTCAAAAATATTGTGCAATACCGTGTGCTACTGTGAAACCACGCATATTACTGTATTTTAACCACCAGATAATCCAACATTGTTAATGGTAACAATTACGCCATTATTTATAAAAACTCAAACTTGTCATTTTCTTTATCCGACAGTTATTTCGTTATGGGGCTCACAAATGGCTGCGTCGTCATACGAATATTCCCCGATAACAAGAATATTCAACGACCAAACGAATATTCCCCGACAACAATGAATATTTCATAACAACTTGTTTATTTTGCAAAATTTACACATTTCACCCATAACCAAAGTATTATATCAAATTATCACCGTATTATTTCAAGATAATAAATAGAAAAAAATTAATTTTATTTATAATAAGTTGGGGGGTCTTACAGCTGTAGAGGATTAAAAAGCACTTAGGGTCTATGCTACTCCCAGAGTCACTAAAATTCAGTCAAGCATCACCAGGCCTGAAATTACAGCGAATAATTTTGAGATCAAGCCTGGGACGACTCAGATGATACAGAATTTAGTACAGTTTGGGGGATTGGCTAATGATTATCAAAACGAGCACGTTGTGAGCTTTTTGGAGATTTGTGATACATTCAAGTACAAAGGGTATCTGATGATGCAGTTAGGCTATGGTTGTTTCTGTTCATACTGTGAGACAAGGCGAAGAATGCAAAGATGAGGAATGGGGTATTCGGGTTTCCTTGTCTTTCATTCACTGTTGCTAGGATCAATCACTACGTGGGATGACCTAGCTCATAAATATTTTTCTAAATATTTCCCACTAGCGAAGACTGCGAAAATGAGGAATGAAATTACAATGTTTGAACAGCAGCATGGGGAGTCTCTGTATGAAGCTTAGGAAAGGTATAAGGAATTATTGAGGAAGTGTCCGCATCACGGATTACCCAAATGGCAGCAGATGAACACCTTCTATAACGGGCTGAATAGTAATCTTTGGACTAGTATTGATGCGACTTTAGGGGGAACATTTATGGCTAAGAGATTCGAGGAAGAGTATGAATTGATTGAGACTATGACATCTAACAACCACTAGTGGCCCACATCAAAAATGACACAACCAAAGGCAGCTGGAGTTTTAGAGGCAGATGGAGTGACAACTTTAGTAGCTCAGATTTCAGCGCTATCAAAGAAGATGGATGCCCTCACAGGAGTTCAGGTTCAGCAGGTGGTGTATGTGTGTGAATTATGTACTGGGGAACATCCAACAGAGCAGTGTGCTATCAATCCAACTTCAGTTCAGTTTGTAGGCAGTTATAATAGAGAATCTCAGAATCCATATCAGAATGCCTATAATCCAGGGGAGAAGAACCATCTAAACTTTTCGTGGAGTAACAACCAAACTCAGTAATCTCCACGACAATCGTATCCCCCCGGTTTCCAAAATCAACATCAACAGTCAGTTCTAAAGCATGAGAAAAAGTCAGATTTGGAAGAGTTGTTGTTGAAATACATATCCGGTAATGAGGCAGCTATGAAAACACAAGCGGTGATAATACTGAACTTGGAAAATCAGATGGGACAACTTGCGTTGGCATTGAATAAAAGACCTCAAGGGACTTTATCGAGTGACACTGAGAAGAATCCAAGGGGAAATCATGAACAGTGTCAAGCAATCTCGTTACAAATTGAAAAACATCTCGAGGGGCAAAGTGCAAAAAAATTGCCAAAGAAAGATGTGATAGAAAGTGATGAAAAAATGGTTGAAGAGAAAAAGGTTGAAGACATGCAAGTGGATAAGAATCAAGCAGATGTGGAACCAATTGTCTATCCTCCATCGCCGTTTCAGCAATGAGTTCAAAAACAAAAGTTAGACAAACAATTCTAAAAGTTTTTGAAAATCTTCAAGAAGTTACAAATTAATATTCCATTCGCGAAAGCCCTAGAACAGATGCCAAGCTATGCAAAGTTTATAAAGGATATTTTTTCGAGGAAGAAAAAGTTGGAAGATTATGAGATTGTTGCTTTAACGGAGGAATGTAGTGCAATATTGCAGAGGAAGTTGCCTCCGAAGTTGAACGATCTGGGGAGTTTTACCATTCCTTACAAAATTGGGAACATGGACTTCAACAAATGTTTGTGTGATTTGGGTGCGAGTGTGAACCTCATGCCATTATCTGTGTATACTCAGTTAGGTATGTCGGCACCAAAATCTACTAACCTCGCACTATAATTGGCGGATAGATCGGTTACTTATCCGAGAGAGAATGTTGAGGATATACTAGTTAAGGTGGATAAGTTTATATTTCTAGCAAATTTTATCATTCTCGATTAGGAAGAGGACAAGAATATTCTGATTATCTTAGGGAGGCCCTTCTTGGCTACTGGAAGACTCTCATTGATGTTCAGAAATGGGAGTTAACAATGAGAGTACAAGACCAAGAAGTGAAATTCAATGTGTTCAAAGCCATGAGATTCCCTACAGACGAGGAAGAGTGTTTCAGAATTGATGTGATCGAAAAGATGGTTAATAAAGACTTGATTTGAGGTTTAGACAGGAATCCGTTGGAAAACACTTTGTTGGGAGATGCCGACTTAGATGATTCAAAATTTGTGGACTATTTATATATGTTGGATGCATCGACTAGAGTGAGTAGATTTAAGGTACCTTTCAAGCCATTACATACGGAAGAGAAAACATCAGCAAGGATGAAACCCTAATTTGAGGAACCACCTACTCTTGAGCTAAATCCTCTTCCTAAACACCTCAGGTATGCGTTTTGGGGCACTTCTAATACTTTACCTATTATTATTGCATTTGCGCTTAACGATTTGCAGGAAAGTAAGTTGCTGAGGGTTCTTCGAGAGTAAAAATCTGCAAAAGGATGGACAATAGCTGACATCAAGAGAATAAGCCCTTCATTCTGTATGTACAAGATAATCGTGGAACATGACGCAAAACCGGTAGGAGAACAGTAAAGAAGGCTTAATCCAATTATGAAAGATGTTATGAAGAAAGAGATTCTGAAATGGTTGGATGCTAGGATAATTTACCATATCTCAGACAGTTCATGGGTGAACCCAATTCAGTGTGTCCCAAAGAAAGGTGGAATGATGGTTGTGACTAAAGACGATAATGAATTGATACCGATGAAGACAGTGACCAGCTGGAGGGTATGCATGGATTACAAGAAGCTTAACAATGCAACCTGGAAGGATCACTTTGCTATACCTTTCATTGATCAGATGTTGGACCGTTTGGCTGGACATGAGTATTATTTCCTATTGGACGGGTATTCGGGGTATAATCAAATCGTCATTTCTTCTGAAGATCAAGAGAAGACTGTGACGCCCCAAAAATTATGTATTTATCACCCATTTTGAGTCGCCAAATACATGGTACAAAATTCAAATACAAACTTCATTTATACAACTGTTGAACTGTCGTATATAATATGAACACAGTTAACAGTGAGTTTTAATACAATGTACGTAACTCTCATGGTGCCTCGACCACAACCTTACAATGGTACCTATCAACTTGCCACCGTTACTCACTGCGTCCCCTACGGAAAGTCTGGCTTCGGTGCATCCCAAGACTTGGAAGTCACCAGATAAAGGCTCGGGGCTCTTTTCTATGGCTTTAATACCAACTGTGACTTCTATCCCTTAACCTGGATAGCACCTCAATAGCTATAGACCACCGTTCTATTCCCCTGTTATCCCCGCTCGACCCAGCTACACTCTTATTACCTGAAAGAATTGTGAAGCAAAAGGGTGAGAACAACTAGCCCAGTAAAGAATATCATGACTAAAGATAATTACATTATCAATAGTTTTCATTAATAATAAATCAGAGATTTAGAACATATGGTAGATGGTAAAACTTTTCAACCATAGTTGCAGCAGAACGAGCAATCTATTAAAAGAGTCAAATAAACTATTAGGTCTATTATCTTCTCTATGTTAAAAGTCCACCATTAATGTTTTATCCCTGTATTTGAACCGCATCATCAAATCATCCCTGCACTACGGGCCAATGATATTCATTAAATCATCAATGGTCATGACTATACCGAATAATCCCTGATCATTATCATACATAGTCCATCTCTGCACGTAAGCCCAAGATATACAACAATAAAACCAATAATCAGCAATCCATCTTTGCTCGTAAGCCAAAGATATACATTTCAATAATCAACAGTCCATCTTCGCACGTAAGCCAAAGATAACTTTTATCACCATATAAGCATGAGGATGATGACAATGATATAAACATTTATCAACTGAAAACAAGGATAAATATTAAAGACTTTAAATTTATCCAACTATTATCAGTCATATAATAAATTCATAATCTAATATTGTTAATATCATAATAATATTTTAATCACTTCTTAAACTTATAAACAATTTATTTCAATTGTTTACACTTTACCAATTAATGCATTTAATCATTCAAGAATGCCATACTCATAAGATTTCATCACCAATGATCAAATTCCTCATCAACAATATGCATATATCTTATATAGGATTTCCAAGCCACAAAATCCTATTTTCCAACTTTGTTACTTCACATAACATATTTAATTCATATATTTGTAACTAAACTATTTTCATGAAAAATACCAAATCAGTCCCAAAAATATTTATTATCTGGGATTTAGCATAATATATTCCCATAATAAAAATATATTTTTCTCGGAATTTTTAAAATTTAATTCTTTAAGAAATTAGCTACCTCAAAGTTAACTCCCAAAATTCCCAAATCTTAGCAAGATCTTACACAAGTTAACGTGAGCCTCCAGTTTAAATTTTATGGTCATCGGAGTTATAGAACTCCGGTTATAGCATTTTTTGTCAGAAAAAACTAAATATTGAAATGGTCATAACGTGCTCATTTTAATTCAGAATAAGATCATTTTTGGACAGGAGGTTCTTTATACCATATACTTTCATGTCCCAAAAGGCCAGAATTTTCTCATAAATTAAGTGGCCAAAAATGCCCTTTTAAAAATAAGATCAGTAGCTTTTTGGTAATTTCTAACTTTTGACTCCTTTGCTAAAATTAGTACATACGAAAATCTACAACTCCTTTTCCAGTGATTCCACTTGGAGATGCTACAAAACTCATAGATCTAATTCTAAAACTTGACCTCACTCAAAAATTCAAAATATACTAGGAGATATGGTCAATTGAATTTCATGTTCCGTTTTCACCAAAATCTGATTTTTCAACCATTTGTGATTTCTAAGAAACTTTCATGTTTTCTCATAATAACCAATATAAATCATAAAAACTCTTACTAATACCACATATACCCATGATTTTCATTAGCCCAACACTTTTATTATGACTCTCATCATAATTAACGTAACCAGATTATTTCTACAATTTAATAAGGAATGAATATAAAGGATCATTCACCATGTATGTGGTAATCCACATAGATATGTTATTCTAACAGAATAATAAGAATGAAATAACAGAAGAATTCACCATGCATGCGATAGAGACCGCATAGACAGGTTATTCTCAACAGAATAATAAATGGAACCAGGTCAGGTGAAATTCACACCGACAGGATGTTCCAACAGAATAGTAAAGAATGGAATAATAGAAGAATTTCACCATATATGCGGTAATTCGCATTTACAGGTTATTCCAACATATAATAAAGACAGAATAATAAAGACGGAACCAGGTCTGGTGTAAAACACACAGATAGAATATTCCAACAGAATATTAAAGAATGGAATAACAACAGACATCACCAAGTATACGGTAATCCGCGTATACAGATTATTCCAACAAAATAATAAATGGTACAAGGTCAGGTGAAATTCACACCGACAGGATATTCCGACAGAATAATAAAGAACGGAATAATACCATAATCTCACCATGTATGCGGTACTTCGCATAAACAGGTTATTCCAACATAATAATATAGAATGGAACAACAGAGAGATTTGACCAAGTATAGGGTATGCCACTTATACAGGTTATGTATAGGGTATGCCGCATATACATGTTATTCCAACAGAATAATAAAGAATGGAATAATAGAAGTTCTCTTCATGAATAAGAAAGAATAACACCCCTTACGGGTACAACAAATAATATCCCTTACCACAATAATGATATCCCTTACCTTAGAAAGAAACTGAATACTGGAGTAGAGAGGTAACAGACTTCTCTTCTTCTTTCTCTCTATAGTTTCTCCCTCTATGATTTCTCTTTATAATAAATGCTCTATAGCTTTAGTGAATTGGTGAGAAATGAAGAAGAATGGGCTTCTATTTATAGAAAAATATAGTTTCGATAATTGCACATTTTGGAGCTCAAAATATTACAGTATAATACCTTCCGCATTTTCTTCCTTTTTAATTTAGTCCTACAAGTATTATCAATCTTGCACCAACTCCCCTAATAGTAAATAATGTGATTCAATAGTAAAACATGTAAATCAATAGTTCTAGACATGTGAAAATACGAATTACAGTATAGTACCTCCATCTATACCTCCATTTTTAACTTAGTCATGCAAGTATTATCAATCTTGCACCAACTCCCCTAATAGTAACAAGAATGTGAATCAATAGTACACACGTGTGAACAAATAGTTATAATCATGTGAAATAATAGCAATCAATTGGTCATTTATCCGGTTAAATACCCGATTGGTCAATATAACCTCCAGACATCAATTTTTATCGAAATAAATGTCAATTTTCACTAACACAAATAATTCAAACATAATGAAACTATTTTTATCAAAAATATAAATATTGAAATTTTGAAGTTTGACTTTTCCCGAAAAAGTCGACTGTTGACTTTTTGACCAAATAGTGAATTTTGAAAAATTTTGTGTTTATAGACTATTTTTACTAATTTCGTTGTTCCGGACTCAAATATCACGTCCGCGTCTTCAAATTCAACTCCGAACAACATTTATCATTAATATTTTAACTCACAATATTTATCAACCAGGTCGTTCCCAGGAAAGAGGAGGCTTTCCGATAAGAATTTCTCCATATTAGCGCGCAATTAGATTATCTATCCTCTCCTTGACAGAACTTCTAGACATTGTAAATATTGCAATTTATAATATGAATAACTTTGTCATCTCAATTATTAATTTACTAATATATCAAATTTCGACAATAATTGAACCAAACTGAGTGACTTCTAACGTAAGCATTAATAATCAATATCGTGTGGTACTATGCAACCTCACGTATTTTACCACCGATTATTTTATGTCAACTTGCTTACTTTGAAAAAATTTCAAATGTAATCCTTAACTTTAAACTTTATCAATTTAAGCATTTCCTAAAATAGAAAAATTGAATACTTTTATTTCATAAAATTCGGGGTCTTACAAAGACTACATTCACGTGCCCAGCCATATGGCACATTTGCTTTCAGGAGGATGTCATTCAGGTTTTGTAATGCACTGGCGACCTTTTAGAGATGTATGATGGCTATATTTTCAGATATGGTGGAGCACAATGTTGATGTTTTCATGGACGACTTTTTAATATACGAGAATACCTTTGACAGTTGTCTTGAGAATTTGGTTAAGGTATTAAATCGCTGCGTGGAAACCAATCTTGTGATGAACTGGGAAAAATGCCATTTCATGGTCGAAGAAGGAATTATTCTTGGGCACAAAGTCTCTGCGAAAGGGTTGGAAGTGGATCGATAAAAGTTAAAAACTATTGATAATCTTCCGCCACTGACCTCAGTTAAAGGAATTCACAATTTTCTCGAGCATGCTGGATTCTACCGTTGATTTATCAAGGATTTCTCAAAGATTTCAAAACCAATACGCATTCTATTAGAGAAAGAGGAAGTTTTCAAATTTGATTAAGAATGTCTAACAGCTTTTGAACAGTTGAAGAAGAAATTGACAACAACTCCCGTGATTATACCGCTGGATTGGACAATGTCATTTGAATGCTAGCGATTATGTGGTAGGGGCTGTTTTGGGAAAACGCCGAGATAAGATCTTTCATCCAATATACTATATGAGTAAAACCCTCATGACTACTCAACTAAACTACATAACTACCGAGAAGGAATTACTTGTGGTCGTGTATGCCTTTAACAAATTTTGCTCATACCTGATAGGAACAAAGGCTCTGGTATACAAGGACCACTCGGTGATTCAGTATCAAATTTCAAAGATAGATGCAAAGCCAAGGCTTATTCGATGGATTCTACTCCTTCAAGAGTTTGATTTGGAAATCAAGGATAGGAAGGGGACAGAAAATCAAGTAGCTTATCATCTTTTGAGGTTGGAAAATTCGGACAAGGATAAGGCATATAAATGTGTGATCAACAAGTTATTTCTGGATGAACAATTATTTGGAGTAAATTCTGAATTTCTATGGTATGCGGATTTTGCTAATTACTTGGTGAGCAAGATCCTTCCCCCTGATTTGACACATCAATAGAAATAGAAGTTCCTACGTGATGTCAAGTGGTACATGTGGGATGAGCCTTATCTCTACAAATAGTGTGCAGACAAGATGATTCATAGATGCGTGCCCCACAGTGAAGTTAAAAACATCTTGAACGCATGCCATGCATCTATGTATTGGGGACACTATGGAAGTGAATGAACAGCGGCAAAAGTTCTTCAAGAAAGATTCTACTGGCCAACTATGTTCAACGATACCCACCAGTTCATAAAAATATGTGATAGATGTCAAAGGGTGGGAAATATTTCAACAAGGAATGAGATGCCGCTCAACACAATCTTGGAAGTTGAGAATTTTGATGTATAGGGGATTGACTTTATGGGACCTTTTCTGCCTTTATACAACAATTTATACATCCTGTTAGCTATGGACTATGTATTAAAATGGGTTGAAGCTGTGGCACTCCCTATGAATAATGCTAAAGTGGTTTTGAAGTTCCTATAGAAAAACATCTTCACAAGATTTGGCACGCCGAGAGAAATTATAAGTGACAAGGGAAGTCATTTTTGCAATAAGTTCTTTACAATCTTTTTGGAAAAGTATGGGGTTAATCACAGGGTTGCAACAACTTATCATCCCCAAACGAGTGGCCAAGCTTAGGTTTCAAATAAAGAGGTGAAACGGATTTTAGAGAAAGTGGTGAATTCGAATAGAAAAGACTGGTCTCTGAAGTTAGACGACGCTTTATGGGCTTATTGCATAGCACACAAGACACCGATTGGGTTGTCTCTATATCAACTTATTTACAAGAAAGCGTGTCACCTCCCGGTTGAACTTTAACAGAAAGCATACTGGCCCATTCAGAAGTTGAATTTTGATCAAAACGTTGCAGGCGAGTAAAGACTTCTACAACTTAATGAGCTGGATGAGTTTAGATTGCAAGCATACAAAAACTCTAAGTTGTATAAAGAAAAGATCAAGAAGTGGCATGATCAGAAGATTTTGTAGAGGAAGATTGAACCGGGCCAAGCTGTGTTATTGTATAACTCTCGACTGAGATTATTTCCTGTAAAACTCAAATTACGATGGTCGGGGCCATTTACCATCAAGACAGTCTACCCACATGGGGTCGTTGAACTCTATAGCAGGAATCCACTTGAAACGTTCAAAGCCAATGGGCAGCGTCTAAAGCACTATTGGGGTGGTGACATCAATAATCAAGCCACCACAATCTCTCTTGCCGATGCGCCATGACACAGGGAGTAGTCAGGCTGAAAGACTCAAAAATAAGCGCTCATTGGGAGGCAACCCAATTTTCTGTCATTTTCAGTATTTTAGTTTCTTATTGCATAATTCGTAGTTTAGTTCGTAGTTTTATTATTTCATAATTCAAATAAGTGCAAATCGTAGTAATTTGATAGTTATTGTAGTAATTTATAGCGTTTTAACTCAAACTCCATGTACTTAACTTGAAATTTTGGTTTCATTGGATTTCAGGGATTGAGGATGAAGTCTTGAACGCATGTGGATTAAAAAAGCTAAAAAACTGAAGTTCTGCAAAAATCACATGCCCGCCCTGGTGGGCCCATTTACTGCCTGACACGCCCGCCCCGGCTAGGGGGGCCTTTGTATCTACCCGCCCTGGCGGGGGTACAAAATTCTTGTTTGTTAAAAACTTCTATAGATCATGGCTATCTCACTCCCATCTAACAAAACTGACGCCAAGACACTACAGAACCCATGTTATTGCTCTCATAACCTCCAATATCCACCAAATTCGAACACTACTTTATTCCTATATAAATTAAACCTCAATTCCATCCATTCCACACCACATAAACACCTATTATACACCAAATCCTCTAATTTTGATATTCAAAACCTAGGGTTTTCTCAAGATTCGATTTGCAACAAGGAAGGAGGAGGAAATTCAGAAATTGGGTACCAACCACTTCAAGTTCATTACACATTACATAAATCAGTGTGGGTAAGCAACTTTTATCAGTTTTTCCTCATATTTGGATTTCATTTTTCAATTTTGGGTATTATGAGTTGTTGTCTACACCAAGTGTTTGAGATATTGCCCAAGAGCAAGTTTAGGGGATTTGTTATCGAATTAGTGTGGAATGGAACCGAAAATGCCTACTAAATGCCAAAGTGGCAAAGGGTCATTTCCACCAACACGTAGCTATGATAAACAAAAATTTATCAGTGTAAATGCGGCTGACAAATACGATAATTTCACACCAAAGGCGTTAACACCAGAAAGAGGCTTGAGGCTAAATTCTTTTGATGGACAAATTCGATGACAGATCAATGAACAGGGTTGGGATACATTTACTGATCAGCCAGACCCTGCATTTATAACGGTGGTGAAAGAATTGTATGCTAACGTTGAGGATAAAGCACCGTTTGTGGCGTTTGTGTATGGAAAGCAAGTTCTATTCAGTTCGGAGGTGATAAATGAGTTCTACAATGTGCGAGCCCTGACTGTTTGCCAGTATGTTTAGATTAGAGACAGTAACCCCAATTACGATTAGATTCTCACTAAAATATCAAAATCGGGCACTACATGGGCAAAAGAGAAGAAAGGTGGAACCCTTTTTATGAGTAAGGATTTGAGTTTGTATGTCAAGATCTGGTATGTATTCCTGTACGCGAAGATATTTTCATCGGTGCATACCAATGAAGTTACTAAAGAAAAGGTTCTACTCCTCTATGCCATTGTTAAGGATTTTAATATTAACATTGGGGCCATTATAAGCTTTTCGATCTAAAGATATTTTCATCGGTGCATACCAATGAAGTCAGGGGTTCGTTGGTCAGTAGATGAGCCCGTGCAATAGCCACTCCATATACTTGACTCGCGTATGATTGCTAGATATTCAGTATGGGCTGGAGGGGAGTCGCATCCTCGAGGGTTAGGATTTGTATTTCCTGATGCTCTTGAGGAGGAGGAAGTAGAAGATACCTTTGATGATGACGAATTTAAGGTTGACGAGATGTCTGAGGGTCTTGAGGAGGCTGTAAAGGGTAGTCGATCCACTTAGTATATGTTCAGTACCCAATTTCGCAGCTTATAGGGACACATTAATGATCAAGATAGGCTGGAAAATAGGACACATTAATCATCTATTTACCACTATGAACACTTCCCATGCTTCATTGGTTGAGGCATTTCAAAGAATGAATCCAGCTGTTGCAGATCAGTACCAATTTTTGACTCCACGGCCACTTCTAGGTTATCCACCGTCTAACTCTGATGTTGAGGAGATGCCACCACCGTCTGCTTAGCTACTTCAGGGAAGTCCTCGTATGTTAGTTTGGTTGTGTTATTTGCATTTAGTTAGTTCATACTATTTCATTTTTACATTCATGTAGTTGCATTATTAATATAATATAATTCTGTTTGTATAGTTAGTAGTTTAGTGTTGTAAATAGTTTTATGTTTTTGTTTTTGTTAATTTATCTTAAAAAAATTGAAAATCGAAAATCTAAAAAAATATTAGTTAGTTTACTATTTTTTTGTGTTGCACTTAGTTTACGTTTGCATGATTCCAGCTATTAGATGGGTAAAAGTTTTTTTGGGCCAATGATGAGATTGGAATTGCATTGACAAGAATAGTATTGACTGTCAAGTCTTTGATGTAATTTCTTATCATGGTCTAAATCTTTGTCTGTTTGAAACTAGTATATTCAGGTTAGCGCTTAAAAAATGACTATGTTGACTGATTGGGTTTAAATTGGCACATAATTGAACTCTTAAGGATAATGTTAGTTTGAATAAAAGAAAGTCATGAATAGATAGTGATGGCTAAGATTAGACAGAAGCCTAAGTTTGGGGGAAGATTTGGGATATATTTAAAAAAATGATAGAAAATAAGAAAAAAAAAGTATGAATAAACATCATGGCTAGTCTAGTTTTGTGAGATTCGTTACTTGAGTAAGTACGCCCGAGGGGATGTCAATATACCTAGCGCCCTAAAGCCTTACGGTTTGGGAGTCGTTGGTTGAAAGATCGCTAATGGGTAACATTGAAAAACCTAAGAGGACTAGACATTGCACATTCATGAGTAAAATAAAAAGTTAAAATGGGAAAAGGAGAAAAAATCCCCCGCATGTGAATAATAATGCAAAAGTATCCCATTTTAACTTCTGAATTGGGTAACTGTTTAGTTTTAGTCGGATCTTGCTTATTTTTGGATTTCTCAACTTTCAGTTGTATGATTCCTTTAAAGTGGCATATTACATGTTTTATTTAACTTTATTTTAGTTAGCATGGTTGTTGAACAAACACGCACTATATCAGTTATAACAGGGATAGATTTGGTGATTAATGTGAAGTTGTTGATTTGTCTTGGTATAATGTATTTTCATATATATTGTAGTTTCTTTGAGGCAATTTGAATAGACTTTATTCTATTTTTTAGTTGGATTCGTAGGCATGTAGTAAGTTGCATTGCATTGCATGTTGTTGTGCTCGAGAACTAGCACGGTTTAAGTTTGGGGGAATTTGATGAATGAGTTTCATACCTACAAATCGGATACCTACTTGGACTTAAACAGTGTATAATTTGTCAATTTTAGTTTAGTTTTCTGTGTTTTATATGTGTTTTTGTGCAGGGTTAGTACATGATAACTAAGCCGAGGATATGGTGATATGGCGAGCAAGTGCAACAATGTAGCAGAAATCAGTAGAGTGCGGCATAGTACTCTATCGGGGCGGGCTATATAAAAAAGGAAACACCCGTCGGGGCGGGGGTTCACGTGGCATAGACTAAGTACCCCGTCAGGGCGGGGGTTCACAAGTCAAATTAGCCCGCCGGGGTGGGGGTACGCAGATCAAAAGAGGAGTTTTATTGAAATGTTACTACTGTTGTGGTGTGGACTGAATGACTTTGGATCCGATTGGAACTGAAAAGAGGTCGTAAATAGCTACTATTACCGAGTCTGAAGCCATTCTATTCTAACACTTAACCAATCAATCAATCAAGAATAAATTGGAAGCCCTAATTTATGAAGATTTTTTAGGAACTGAGCGAAGAAACAAGGACCACGAAGATTGCAGAATTGAGTGAGGAGAAGGGTGGTTTTATACTATTCTTGTTCTTTTATTTCAGTTTCTGTAATTGGGATGTTATTTTCTTTAATCTATCTGGTGTTTAATTCATTTGTTATAAACTAATTCATCTTATTAAGCTTACAATGGATCTTTAAGTGTAATGAAGGATTATCATGATTTAGTTTCAATTTAATGAAGCTATTTTCAGTTCATCTATTGTGTTTTCTACGTAATTTATGAATTGTTTGATCACCAATTCTATGTGGACTTGTATGGATTTGAGAGATGACATATAAGTTTAGACTTAGTCATAATAGAATGTGTTTATGATTTATGCGTTTTGATGGAATTCATGATTTATGTTTAGGAGATATACCTAACATCGCATGTAATCGTGTACGAACTTGAGATATAAACCTTCTTTAATTATAATTCACATATAGATATTGTGAATTAGTTAATTAGGGTGTTTGGCTTAATTCTATCAATTGTGGATTTAAGTTGATATGGTTTTAGTGCATTGAGAGATGGCTAATTCTACTTTTGTGTTCTTGATTAATGAACTGGAATAGTTAATTGGATTAAAAAGAAGAGTGATAATTTGAGTGAAGCATAAAATGAAGTTGTAGGCTTCATTCTCTATTATCCGAGTGAAATTTATGGTATTTAGTTTACTTTTTTTGACTGGATTTTTAGTTGATTAGTTTTTCATTATTTTCAACAATTAATTCGATAAGTTTAATAAAATTGAAATAATATAAAGCTGGTAATTATTAAATTAAAATTGATACTTGTCTCTGTGGGAACGATACTCAATTTATCATTATATTATTTGTTGATCACGTATACTTGCGTGTCGTGCATAATTAGATTACACCCAACAAGTTACTCATTATTGCTTGTAAATTACTTGTTCCTAATAGTAGACAGACAAACAGGGTGTGTGTATGTGATGTTGGTTCAAACAGTGCGATGGACAGTATTGTGTGGGTTGGCTGACTGGTTATATGAGGCAATCAAGCCATCACAAGGTTGGAAAGTTGGAAAATATTTTGGTGCCAAACTTTACCCGTGTGACAGTTTCTACAACAAACTAAGTGAAATATAAGGGCGTTTTCGATTATAACTTTTTTTTCTATTTTTTTATTCTTGATATGTTTTCTGGATTTATTTTTTTTTTGACATAAAATATGATTGAACATATTTGCAGTTATTTAGATCAACGACATTTTTCTGGGATCTTAATAGAATGCTTTCGAAAATATTTTTTTGAAAATGGAAAATGAATAAATCTAAACAAAATTTTTAGAATTTTCAGAAATATGAATGTTAACGCCAAGATCCGTCCAAGCGCTCTAATCACTAAAGCTCGTTCAATCCTGCACAAAAATAAAATCACACCAAAAGCTTGACGGTTTGGGCTATCGGGGGATAACTCAAGTATGAGAATAAGTACAGGCTGGATAAGGTTAACAATGAAGGATTAACGCTCTAATGCTGGAAAATAATAAGAGTGTGTACCTTAGAATCAAGGTAAAACCTTGTATTTATACTTATCTCACCACCTCCATAGAGTCTTTCCCTATATAGAATTAGAAATCTTCATTAGGTATAAATCCTTAATGGGATCATATACAATTCCCTTAAGGAAAGGAAGTCGGTTTAAAACCTAACTCTTTTCTCAGGGATTAGAAACCAAATATAATTAGGAATGTTCAATTTCTTAAATTATACAACTACCAAAAAGGTTCCTACATGAGTTAAAATAACTCCATGTGGACTTTGGGCCACTATATAATTCGGGTCCTAATAATCACGCCCCAATATTGCCCCTCTGTCTTCGGTTGAATGGTGTGATGCCCCCAAAATAGGTATACATCACCCATTCTGAGTCACCAAATGCATGGTACAAAATTCAAATACAACTTAATTAATACAACTGTCGTGTAAATACGACAAAATATATGTTGAGAGTTTTAACACGAATATTGTAAAATCCCATATTTTATTAATAAAGATTTAAATTTATCGAAATATCTTTTTTTAAATATTATGGTGTGGAATTGAGATACTGTTATAGTTGTGGGTAATATTTATAAATTTTGCAAAGTATACAAGTTGTCATATTATATTCGATTGGTTGGGAAATATTCTTTTTGTCAGGAAATGTTTGTACGACGGTACAATCATTGGTGGACCCCACAACTGAATTATTGTTGGATTAAGAAAATGAAAACAATATTTTATAAAAATAACGGCAGAAGTTTTACCGTTAATACTGTTGAACTACTCGGTAGTAAAAGTACAGTAATACGCGTGGTTGCATAGTACAATACGGTATTGATTATTGATGCTTATGTGATAAGTCATTCAATTTTGTTTTATTAGTATTATTAACGTAATAAAATAGAAAAACTTTTATATAAAACAGAATACTTTTATAAAGTTATTCGTTTTATTAGACAATAATTAAAATATATTATATTTTATTATGCATAGTGTTGTATAGTACTTGCATAGTGTTGCATAGTATTTTTCATAGTAAAATCTTTTTATATAAAACAGAAAACTTTTATAAAGTTATTCGTTTTATTAGATTATAAATAGAATATATTATATTTTATTTAAAAGATTTTGCTTTAATTATGGACCGTCCGATTAAAGTAAATCAATCTGGATCGTTCATGAGTTAGTTACTATGCAGTCCATTCTTCTATAAATAGAAGCTCATTCCTTCATTATTTTCTTACAAATTCACTGAAACTCTAGAGAGAGAAATTTAGAGAGAAAGAGGAAGAGTATTCTGCTACTTCACTACTCCGATATCAAGTTTCTTTTACGGTAAGGGGTATTATTTCTTTTGTATTCATGAAGAGAACTTCTATTATTCCATTCTTTATTATTCTGTTGGAATAACCTGTATACGCGAACTACCCTATACTTGGTGAAATTCTTCTGTTATTCTATTCTTTATTATTCTGTTGGAATATCCTGTCTGTGCGTTTTACGCCGGACTTAGTTCCATCCTTATTATTCTGTTAGAATATCCTGTCTGTGCGTTTTACGCCTGACTTGGTTCCGTCTTTATTATTCTGTCGGAATATCCTGTCTGTGCATTTTATGTTGGATCTGGTTCCGTCTTTATTATTATGTTGGAATATCATGTCTGTGCGTTTTACGCCGGACCTAGTTCCGTTATTTAGTATTATGTTCGAATAACATGTCAATGCGAAGTACTGCAGGCATGGTGATTTCTGTTGTTATTCCATTCTTTATTATTCTGTTGGAACATCCTGTCGGTGCGAATTTCTCCTGACCTGGTTCCGTTACTTATTATTCTATTGGAATAACCAGTCTATGCAAAGTACCGCATGCATGGTGATTTCTTTTGTTATTCCATTCTTTATTATACTCAGTTGGTTAAAGTTTTGACTTCTATACTCCATGAAATTAGTGGAATATCCTTGATATTTGTGTTTCATCTGGTATCTTTTCATGGAAATATTCTTCTGAGCATTCTTGAATTTTACTCTACAAAGAAGTATCATGTTGACAATTTGAACGTTATTGGTTCCTGGATAAATTAATTCGTGAACTTGTTTTATTGAATTATTATGTCATTGTCATCATCATCATGTTTATATTATGTTGAAAGACATCTGTGGCTTGTAGTGCACAGATGGACATGGTATGATTATAACCAGGGAATATTCGGTATAATCATGACCGTAATGTTACAAATGATGTGGAAAAGTCCTCATTGGCCCGTAATGCATTGATGGACAATTTTTGGTATGATTATGGCTATAGATTCTCTTCGGCCAAGGGTGCAAAGATGAATTATTTTATGGCATGATCAGGACCTTTGATGAAAACACGATTATCTTTTGCCCGTAGAGCATGTATAATTCGTGGTCGTGATACTAAAGAATATCATTGGCCTGTAGTGCATGGATGATTTGATGATGTGGATTATTTATTGAGCTGAGTCTCAGCGATAAAAGTGATGAAAAACTTTTTAAATCATAAAAGATAGTAGATTATATTCTCTACTTGACTCTTCTAATGGATTTCTTGTTCCGCTGCAGTTAAACTTGATGTCTATTGTATTTTATCAGTTTAACATTGTTGAAGACTAATGATAATTTATTCTGCATTATCGTAGTCATAATATTTCTTACTAGGCTAGTTGAGCTCACCCTTTCTTTCATTGTTCTCTTCAGAAAATGAGAACGTAGCCGGGACTAGTCGGGGAATGGAGTGACGGTCCAGATGATAGTACTAGTAGTCCTCACTATTCTGTTAAATAGTGTGACAATAAATGTAATGAGGACTTATTCTGAGAGTGGATATTATCTAGAAGACAATATTTGTATTAAAACTCACAGCTCTCTTATTGTATATTAAAGATTGTATTTGAATTTTGTACCATGTATTTGGCGACTCAAAATAGGTGATGTATACATATTTTTGGGGGCGTCATAAATATTGTCTTCTAGACAATATCCAAACTCAAATTCAATCTTATTACAATTATTATCACACTATTTCATAGAATAGTGCGAACTACTAAAATAACCATCTGGACCGTCACTCCGTTCCCTGACTAGTCCCATCTATATTCTCATTTCCTGAAGAGAACAATGAAACCAAAGGGTGAGCTCAACTAGCCCAGTAAAGAATATTATAACTAAGATAATGCAGAATAAATTATTGTTAGCCTTCAACAGTGTTAAACTGATAGAATATAATAGACAACAAGTTTAACTGCAGCGGAACAAATAATCCATTAGAAGAGTCAAGTAAAGCATGATATCTATTATCTTCTATGATTTAAAAGTTTATCATCAATTTTATCGCTGAGACTCAGCTCAATAAATAATCCACATCACTGAATTATCCATGTACTACAGGCCAATGATATTCATTATTATCACCAATGGTCATGATCGTGCCAACAACTGTCCTTCAATGCACTACAGGCCAATGAGAACTTTTATCACATCATTTGTTGTAGACACTCGAAATTTTCTGTACTCCTGTTACTAACATTGCAGGAGGGCAGATTCATCTTTCGGATATAACCCCGGAAGACAGGTCACATCCATTCCGAATACTATCAGAAATTTTGTCTCAACCCCTGAACACACACCGGAACATCATTTTCAAAATTAGAACACACATTGGGAACGTCATTACCAACACCGGAACACACACCGAAAGGATCAACTCTAACCTCGGAGATAACCCTGAGTTTCGTCCTTGGCGATAACCCCAAGGAATGTTGTTGCAGTTTCGGCGATAACTCCGAAAATGCTTGTTTCAAATGCATGCTATCAGCTTCAATCAGACCTACCGCCGAGGCACTCATACCTCAGACCCGGAGCTGACACCGGGCAGACAGACATTCTCACAGATGAACTTATGGCATACAACACTTGCAGCAGTCTAATCTCAGATGTAACCCTGAGTAACGTCTGCTTTCAACTCAAACTAGTGATAACCCCGGTGAGGAGTCACACATCATCTTGCTACCTCAACACTTGTGTGTTGTCTCAATACTTCATACATACATACATACAACAATGTCCTACAAGAACCAAGGAGTTCCAATCTCGAGTGACTATTACGTGTGGCGGTACACCAGATAGAATATAAAGCTTGAAGACCTTGGGCATGGTCCCCTCTTCCTGACTTCGTACAACCTCTAATCCATGTAATTGTGTAACTCTCGACATAAGCAGTCCAAAGAAGGTCGTATATACCTCGTTCGGATGCTCGGATTGAAATTCTGCAAGTTTGAGCGGACATTACAGTGCACGAGTGGACGTACTTCGAGACGACAGGACCCGCGAAACCCGGGGCACCCCGGGTAGCCGCAGGTGCAACTGCGACTGCCGCAGGTACACCTGCGGCTCCCCCTCTATAAATAGAGGGCTTAGGGTAGCCATTTTGAAAAAAAAAAAAGAAAAGGCAAGGAAACCCTATCCAATTTGCTTTGTACACACCCATATTGAGTGTTTGCTCCTTTTAAACACCTGTTAGCTCACATATAGCTATACATTTACTGGGGGGAGTTGAGTGTTTATCCATATAGAGTCATAGAAGTCTGTATTGGCAGCCCACTGTAAGCCTTCTCACACTCTATAAAGCCTTTCTCTTCATATTTGCACACACTATTCTACACATTGAGAGTCATGTTGTGTATGTATGCCCGGACTTCGGTCCGTGGTTTTTATTTCTGTCTATATATATACTTATATATGTATATATTTATATATGGACTAACATTATCGAGTTATGCCTCGATTGATCCTAGACTTATGTCTGGAGCGTTTATTTGCTTTTATATATATATATATGTGTGTGTGTGTGTGTGTGTGTGTGTATATATATATATAATTGTTGTCGGACATATCCGATGAGCCTGGATTTTACAACCGGTTCGTTTACTGCTTTTATATATATATATATATATATATATATATATATATTTACATTTCTGTCAGGCCTGAAGTTTACTTCGTGGCCTTTTAAAGCTTTATTTATATTTCGTCCCGCCTGGGGTTTACTTCGTGGCAGTTGATCGCTTTTATAGTTTTATTTACATTTCGTCCCTCTTGGAGTTTACTTCATGGTGGTTGATAGCATTTATTGCTTTATTTACATTTCTGATCCCCCATAGAGTTGCTTCGTGGTGGTTGATCATGTCTGTATATATATATTTACAGCTTTTATATATATACAACTACTTACTGCTTTCCATATAAACTGCAGTATCATGTGAGCCTAGGAATCATGTAATCACAGATTCAGTCTACTGAATCTAGATTCGGTTCCCGTGATGGATATTTTTTAGCTGTAAGCATCTTGTACATTATTTACAGTGTACGAATTTCCTTGGATAACTGTCATGCCCATGAGGAGTTCGACACTGCTGTATATTATTTTCTCGAAGATGCCTTGCATTTCGAAAATAAAAGCAAATAAGCCGATCGTTTTAACAATAAAATGGAAGTATGAAAAGGTCTCAATTCCTATTAAGCACATGGTTTAAAAACCTATTTTTACAAAACTTCTTTGCTATATCTTTCTTAAAACTGAATTTGTCTATAAATTCAAACCCTTTGTATATAGGTGCGAACGAGGCCTCGCACTAATTTCAAATAATTGCACATTGATCCACATACACACACATTCATATAACAGTTTCTTTGAAAAGTGGCGGTCACCGTGGTAACACGGATGTCGGGGGGTGCCTAACACCTTCCCTCCGCATAATCAAGCCCCCGAACTCAAATGAATCTCGGTTTCACAGATCCATTTAGCAGTGTCACATCACTGGGTCAATGTGTAAACCTTTTGGGTTGCGTTGGTGCAACTAGTTAAAAACACCAACTGGCGACTCTTAAAGTCAAATCATCGACATTACACATGTCGGACCTTTTTCACTTGTTTTTTCAATCAAATCTCGCCTAACATAAGAACACCAAAAAACAAGTAACGAAAAGGGACAACTGAAAATCCCGACGTCGACATTTGTAACATTATAGGTCATGATTATACCGAATAATCCCTAGTCATAATCATACCAATCAATAGTCTATCTATGCACTATGGGCCAAAGATGACTTTCATCACAATATAAGCATGAAGATGATGACAATAATATAAGAATTCAATTAAATGAAAAAAATGATAAATTTTAAATATTTATAATTTAATTTATCCAGAATTCAATAATGTCTAAATTGTCAACTTGATACTGCTTTGTGGAGTAAAATTCAAGAATAATATTGTATAAAAAATGATTTACACCGAAAAGAAATCCATTTTTATCATGAAGAGTACCCCGGGTGAATAGTACTTGAGTGAATAGTACTTCGGAAATATTACCCCGTGAATAGTACCCCGACATGAAAAGATTAAAATTTAACAAGAATGTCCAGAAAAATATTTCTGTGAAACGATACTAGATGAAGCACAAATTTCAAGGATATTCTACTAATTTCAGGAATTATAGAAGCATACTTACCATAGTAAGTTTAAATTTAGGAATATGAAATGAAATAATATCTCTTCCATACTATGGAGTATGAAAGAAAATAATATTTCTTACACGTATTGAAATAAAATAATATCCTTTACCTTAGTAGAAACTTGATTTGACTGGAATATCAGATATTATTCTGAGAAAATCTTGCACAAAAACTACGCTCAAAGTATCCTTATACTCAAGAAAAATACTCACAATACTATAGAATAAGGATTTCTGATATTGAAGGTGTGTTTGAGGAAGGAGGGGGATAGCAACGGAGGGGGATAGCAACGGAGGAAGAAAAAAAAATCAAAGCATTCTACCTAACTCTCATTTTTTTTCTTTCTCTGCCTAATATGTTTGCCAACTCCTCTCTTTTTTTCAATTTTTGGGGTCCCGCACATGAGAAACACAACTTTGCAGACCTAATTTCTCGACCAACCATTTCCACCAATCAAAACAATGTTACAAACTGCTTTTTTGAAAACAAAGTATTCATATATATTTTGTCTACTGTCGTTCCTTAACCAGATGCTTATATATTATAATAATATTATTATTAAACAATTATAATATATTATAATAATATATATGGAGGAGATAATTATAATTTCACAGAAAAATATGTCTAACTTTCAACAAATGCAAAATTCCTTCATTAATATTAAAATTGAACTAATATCCACCACATAATAATTATTCATAAATAATATTATAAGCTCACAATATTAACAACCAGATCATTCCCGGGAAAGAGGGGGCTTTCCGATAAGGATTTATCCTTATTGGCGCGCAATTAGATAACATAACCCTTTTTCCTTGACAGAATTTTCTAGACATTGCCAATAATTCTAACTAATAATATGAATAATTGTGTTGTGTCAATTATTGATTTAATAATATAAAATATTGTGCAGATGATACTGTGACAATAATTTAATCAATAATATGAGATATTGTGCAACAATTACTGTGCCAATTATTGAATAAAACTGAGTGACTTCTCACGTAAGCATTAATAATCAAATATACTGTACAATACCGTGTACTACTATGCAACCACGAGTATTACTGTACTTTTATCAATGGGTATTTCAACAGTTAACGATAAAACTTTTGCCATTTTTTTTATAAAAAGATTTTTCTATCGTTTTCTAACTTTGACAATAATTCAGTTGTGGGGTCCACCAATGATTGTGCCGTCGTACGAATATTCCCTGATAAAACGAATATTTCCCGACCAATCGAATATTTTATGACAACTTGCTTACTTTGTAAAATTTGTAAATATTACCCACAATTATAACATTATATCAAATCTACACCATAATATTCAAAAATAATATTTAGAGAAAAATTAATATTTATTCATAAAAGTTGGGGTCTTACAACCTCCCCTTCTTATGAAATTTCGTCCTCGAAATTGGTGTATGTACCTGGGTCTTACAAATGGAACATTTAATTGAAGAGTAACTCGAACAAAGCCCAATGATTACCAACAAAGGCTTAAAAACCCAACAGCCTCCTCGGGAACTCAACCCATTAAGTAGGGGCCCACCAACCTCCCCCATGTTTGCAATGATTAGAGGTGGCAAACAGGCGGGCGGGCGCGGGCCAGGCCGGGCCAAACGGACCGGGCCAAAAAGGCCCAAATTTTAACGGGCCAAAAAAAGTAAGCCCATAGCCCGCGGGCTCACGGGCGGGCCAGGCCGGCCCGCGGGCCGAAGGTGGTTTATGCCTATTTTTTACATTTTTTTCAGCCCGCTAAGCCCGCGGGCAGGCTGGGCAGGGCCGGGCCAAAAAAGGCCCTATTTTTTGTGGGCCAAAAAAGTGCGGCCCAAAGCCCGCTTTTTGGCTGGCGGGCCGGACCGGCCCGCGGGCTTTGGGCCCGTTTGCCAGGTCTAGTAATGATGGAAAATCATTTAATAGCCGCCTTCGAGAAGCGCACAAATTCGAAAAGACAATCCAACTTTAAACCCTTACCTCCAAACTCAACAATCTCACTCATCACATTTACAATCTCAAATTCTCAAAATTCTCTCCCTCCTCTTGCAAGACCAGACTTCCGGGCAAAAACACCTCCAAGCTCCCATCAATAGAGTCCTCCAAAATTCCTGTTACATCCTCCTCCACCAGTGATGAGCCCATCACAGCTATAACCCTTTCTTCCATTCTTACTCTCCCAATAATAGCATCCAAATTCACCATTGAAAACCCCCAAAACACTTCCACTGCCAGCGCCACCGAATCCACCTTATCCAAAGTAGAGGCAGACTTCCAAAAAAATGATTTAGGAGTATTCGGATGAAACTCATTTTTCCCATGCCAACACTCCATCATAGATCTCAGAGAGAGACCTTGCTACCATTCGAGAACACTACAGCATCCTAGTCACCCATCAACTCAAAGCCCCCTCAACTACCGACCGCATGTATCACCGCCCCGATGGCTAGATGGCGATGTCACTTACCCTGCTGGAAAAAGGAGTTCAGCTACACTTCACGCCATCATCATCACCCTCCTAGGGTTTATTGGCATCGACTTTGCCCAGTCGGTGCCAAATTCATATATCAACATCATCGCCTTCCTAGCCTTCTGTCACGAGACCGACATCCCTACTTCCATTGACTTCCTCTTCACTCTATTCTAACTGACCAAATCCCGAGAACCTGACTTTAAGACTTTGAGCAAACAACCACCAAAACCAAACCAAAAGGTTGAGAAGCGATCCATTATGAACACCCCCTCAAGAAACAAAGGTTGGCACAAAGATTGGTTCTTTATCAAAGGACCGAAAACCCACAAACTACTTCATTGGGCCTCCTTCGGACGTCTGAACGTCTCCATTCGGGAAACCCTCCACAACGGGTGCTAGAGCAAGCAAAATTGTTAAAAAATTTGATAATGGCGGAATGAAATTACAACCTATTGACCAAACCAGCTTGGCTCTTTGATCATAAACATAAGTTCTAAACCCTTCCCTTCTAATTTTTCACCTTTCTTACTCACCGATCGTCCTAACTTACTTTCTGAATGTTTTATCTCTTTTCAAACCAACGACCGCAAAAGCCGAAAGGGAGGACTTGGAAAACTTCCTCTCTGGTAAGACTTCTGAAGAATCTGCCGATCCACCGACTATAGTAGCCATCCCTAATAAAACAATATCCGAAGAGCTACAAACCACTCGGATCAAAAAGTGAGCGATCAAAAAAATGCCAAAGCTAAAAACAATCCCAACTCCCATCCCCACAGAAAGCCTTTTGGATATGCCGACCTCTGAAAAGGACAAAGACCCTTCGGGTTAAGAAAAGGTGTGTTAAGGTCATCCCCTTAACTTTCAAGGCCCTAAGAGTCCCCTCATCTAAAACTGATATCACTCAAATCGAAACCACTCCCACTGTTGAAACCATCCCAACCAGTACATCAAAACCACCCCCAAACCAAAACCAGAAAAGTAAAGAACCTGAAATCTCCACCTCCGAACCTCCACACAAAAAAGCCAATACTAAAAAATCTCTTAAACCTTCTCTTCAACTTATTTTATCTCCACCCATACAACCTTCTCTAATCCAAACCCAAAAGACTATATCTTCATCAACCCTCTGGCTAGAAAACCCCGAGGACTACCCCCTCAAACTGTTCGGCCACTTCATCCTCCCAGCTGACGAACCCAGAAAGACATCTCTACCACTGACCTTGTGGCCGTCGAAATCATGCACCAAGGCCGAGTAAGTTTCCTCAAACCCATTCTTCACTTGTAACCTTCATCTAATTTTACTTCTGATTTCATATTATTAATTTTAGGCCGATGCCGTCTGGGGTCGCGTCCTTCAATGATGGAAAGAACTCGAAGCCAAAGAAGACTAAATTAAAAAAGAAATCGAATTGCTGAAGGCCGCTCTAGAAAAGGAAAAAAGTCTCAACGAAAACACGACCTTCTACTGCAAAAACCTCGAAGCTGATATGGCTAAACTAAAACAATAGTTCGCAGAATAAAAAGCTCGCCAAAAGGTTATCTTCATCAACTACGAAGCGGTTTGAAAGGAAAATGAAGTACAGAAACTTGACAACCAAATCCTTAGATGCCAGAACAAAGATCTGATGAAAAGGGAGGAAAAAACCCATCAACATTGCATTGCTTTAGATAAACAATTCATAGAATACAAGACATTGGGCCCTCCCTTGACCAAAGAGCTACGAAACCAAATTTGCCAAGATTACCGAAAATCTCCAGAATTATATGCTGAGGTGATGCAAATGAATTCTGAAGGGTATGAGGTTGCCCGAGGCAAAGGTAAAGCAAAAATCATTGTAGTCATGCTGGACGTCTCTATTCTGGATTCTTCCTAAGATGAAGATGAAGAAGAAGCCAAAGACGACCCACCACAGAAATAATGCTTCTAATGTCACTATCCAAATGTAATCGACTTAAGTATTTGAATAAAAATATTTCTTTAAATTTTTTGTATAATTGAACAATCATCATTCTATGTATGGATGAAGAAAGTTTGCTCAAAGAACTAAACACTTGGGCAAAATAATAAAAAAGGGTTCGTTCAAAGAACTGGACACTTAGGCAAAATAATAAAAAGGTTCATTCAAAGAACCGAACACTTAGATAAAATAATAAAAAGGTTCGTTTAAAGAACTAAACACTTAGGAAAAATAATAAAAAGGTTCATTCAAAGAATTGAACACTTAGGCAAAATATAAAAAGGTTTGTTCAAAGAACTAAACACTTAATAATAAAGAAGTACCCATTCGACAGAACTGAATACCCTACAAGCAATTAAAAGTAGGCATTCATTTAACAAATTGAATAGCCATAAATAACCTTCATTTCGAGGAACTGAATGCCTTTAAAGAGAGCATCCATTCGGCATAACCAGATGTTTATATCAGAAGGCGCTCGTTCGAAGAACTAAGCAACCTCATAAACAAAATTTGTTCCCAAGAACTTAATATTCAACTGAACCCCATTAACAATATGTTCGTTCCTGGGAACTAAACAATAAACCACCAAAATAATGACGATATTTGTTCTAAAGAACTGAATACTCTGCCTTTTACCAAAGATAAAAACAATATTCGTTCCCAAGAACAGAATATTCCATCAACACCATAAACAATGCTTGTTCTAGGGAACTGAACAATAAATCAAACACCAGTGACAATATTCGTTAAAAAACTCAATACTCATTTTATTAATAGTCTTGGAAAATAATAGAGTCGAATCACCTAGCCATGCTCTACTGATAATACTTCTAAAGTCTGTATGTATGCAATGTATTCTTGACTTTTGTCCCATCCATTGTCCGAAGCTGGTAAGTTCCTGGCTTAGGCACTTCTATGACCTCATAAGGGCCCTCCCAATTCGGCATAAGTTTTCCAAGATTCTGAGGCATAGAAGCTTCCACCTCCCGAAGAACCAGATCTCCTACCTCAAATATCTGGAGTTTCACCCCCTTATTGTAATGCCTGGACACTCTCCTTTGGTAGGTTGCAAGCCTTATCAAGGCTGACTCCCTCACTTCCTCTTACAAATCTAGGTTTATGCACAGACCCTTATCGTTGTACAACTCTTTGCTGACTGACCCGAATTAAAGCGGAACCGATCTCAATAGGAAATAGGGCATCAGTTTCATACACCAATCTGAATGGTGAGTCTCCCGTTGTTGTCCTCGAAGTGGTTCGATAAGCCTATAATACACTGAGTAACTCTTCGGGCCATCTTCCTTTTGCTTCATCGAGCCCCCGCTTTATACCATTCAAAAGAGTTCTGTTGATAACTTCTACTTGGCCATTCGACTAAGGATGAGCCACTGAATTCTTTCGATACTGAATTCGCAACTCTTTAAAAAATGCTTCAAATTTTGAACCCAAAAATTGACGGCCATTGTCTGAAATCACCACCAAGGAAATACTGAACTGAAATACCACAAACACATTCAAAAACTTTAAACACTCATGCTCTGTAATCTGCTAAAGGGGTTTCGCCTCTACCCACCTGGTTATATAATTAATAGCCGCTATCATAAAACTAACTTGGTCCTTCGGCTTCGGTAATGGACCCTATATGTCAAATCTCTACACAACAAAAGGAAAATGAGACAAAATCAAGTATAATTCCTCTAGCTGGTGATGGGTGATAGGGTTGTTCAGCTGACACTTAGGGCATTTCTTCACATAATATGTAGCCTCCTTGAAGATTATAGGTCAGTAATACCCTTGTCGAAACACGTTATAGGACAACGCCTTCACAACCATGTGATCATCGCAAATACCTTCGTAAACCTCCTGAAGAACATATTCAGCTTTAGATGGAACCAAACAATTCAATAAAAGAGAAGAGTGAGCCCTTCGATACAAATAACCATCGATAAGCACAAAGTTCACACTCATGTACTTAACTTTCTTCGCCAACATCTGATCCGAAGGTAGGATGCCATCAGCCAAAAAATCAAGATAAGGGGTTATCCAACAATTTGGCCGCTCCACAAACATGACCTTCGTATGTTGTACACTTGGCTGATTCAAAATTTCCAAATAGACCGACCCATTGAACGTATTCCTGTCTGTCGTGGCCAACCTTTCTAGAGAATTGCCTATAGTATTGTTTAATCTGTCAACTCCCTAGAATGAAAACAAAATGAAGTATTACAGTCGATCCTTGACCTTGGTTAGATACCTAATCATTCTTCCCCCCCCCCCCACGAACCTCGTACTCTCCCAAAATTTTCTTGACGACCATCTGGAAGTCACTGAAGATCACCAAAATCTACACCTCGAGACTCTTCTCCAGTTGCAGACTTGCTAAAATTACCTCATACTGTGCCTCATTATTGGACACTTTAAACCCGAAGTGAATTGCCTGTTGAACCTTGAACCCCTTTAGACTTGTCAGAATAACACCTGCACCACTGACATCCAAATTAGAAGATCCATCCGCATACAACATCAACAAACTCTGAACTGGCTGAACATCCATAATGGTCTGAATAACCCATTCCGTCTGACTTTAACTATCATCTGCCTCGAAAAATGAACACTCCACTATAAATTCAGTTAAGGCTTGACCCTTTATTGTTGTCCGAGGATGATAATCTAGTATAAATTGTTTCAACTCCATCGACCACGCAACAAGTAGACCCAAAATGTCTGGCTTACCCAACACTTTCTTCCAAGGATGATCAACACTTTCTTCAAGGGATGATCAGTGTATACCACAATTAGCCGACATTAAAAATACTGTCGTAGCTTCTGATTGGCTATTATCAACGCATAGGCAAACTTCTCAAAATTTGGATACCTTCATTCTGCATCTTTAAGGGCATGGTTCATATACTAAACTGGGTGTTGCTTACCCCCAATCTCCCGCACAAATACTGCTCCTACTTCTAACAAAATTGCCTCCAAATACAAATATAGGGACTCAGCAGGAGCTGGTTTTACCAACAATGGAGCTGAAGACAAATACTTCTTAATCCCCTGAAAAGTATCCTTGCATTCCGAAGTCCATTGGAAGGTCTTCTTTTTCTTCGGGCCTTTCAATGTACCGACTTAGATATATACCTCCTCAAAGTTGCAACTCGTCAAATGTTGAACATCCTTGTTGATAAATAGGTTTTATACCTACTTATCCAGTATCCGTTACTTGAATTAGTTATTATATTCATGTTTCTTAGTTATTTTTCATACATTTTATGTTATTTTGTAGGCTATAACACGACATTGGCATGAAGAAGCAAGGAAAAGCAATTCGAACATCTTTTGGACTAAAATATGTAAGCAAATACAAGATGGGAATATTGAAGGACATTTAACACCAAGTTGGATGCATGTTTTTGGCTTGGAACTTAGATTTTATTGTAGATCTACTTCTTGGCTTTTCAAAGCATCTTGAATTGTCCAAATCAGAGTTTGAATGCGAGAGTTATGGCCTTTTTATCAACAAAGTTCGAAGCTCAAAGTTGTTCTGCTTGCAATTTACATATCATCTACTTCAAGCCCAATTTCGATCTTGATCCGATCTGAATATGTCAATTCTAAAAGCATGAAAGTTGTAGATCTTGTCGATATCTTCGATTTGATAGGTGGCAAACCCCGTAACTCCTAGAGGATCAAAAGTTATGTCAGTTTTACCAAAGGACGTCGCAGTAGAAAATAGAGTAGCGCGGGCCGCGCCAGAAATGAACTACAAGCAGCGCGGGGCGTACTGGGCCAATAGAATCTCTGCTACAGTAGCGCAGGGTTCACCCAAAATGGCTTAGGATTGGCGTGGGGTGCGCCGATTGGAGGGGGAGAGTTAAATTGGGTTATTTACTGTCCAAATTGAGCTAAAATAGGATTCTTAGTTGCCTAACTTACTAAGATATCCATTAGAACTATAAATACTTGATTTTAACTTGGATTGGGAGGCTAGTTTTGGAGGATTCTATCAGATTAGATTATAATAGATTAGGAACAAAACCCTAGTTCTTATGAGAGTTGGAGATTGAAGCAACTTGGAGACTATTGAAGATCAAGAGCAGGAGCTTGAGGAAGATAGAAATTTTCTGACAATAGATTCAATTCTTTTCCTTGATCTTATTTTTATCTTTTAATGTGTATTCAAGTGTGGATTCTTAGTTTTAATTCAATGAACTAATTCTTTATTTGAGATTACAATGGATCTTATTGTGTAGTTTATTTTAATATGCTTCACTATCAATTATTATGTTCTATCGTGAGGAATATTGTCTATTGTGATTTGAACTTAATTGTTTAATTGATTGGTCATCAATTACCTTGATAATCTATATGAACTCGAGAGATGAAGTTTAGATTTAGATCTGATCATGATAGCACGTGTTTGTGATATCTGCATAGATGGAATTCATGATTCGTGTTTAGCATAGAGATATGCCTTTATGCCATATGTAATCTTATAGAGAACTTGTGCTTTAAATCCTTTTTAATTGGAATTCACATAGAGAAATGGTAGATTAGTTAATTAGGGCATCTTGCTTAATTCTATCAATTGTGGATTTAAGTGAGTATGGGTATTATGCATCGAGAGGTGGTTTTATCTGCTTTAGTGTTCTTGATTAACAATTCAGGATAGAGAATAATTGATGAGAAGTGTGTTAACTTAAATAAAGCAATAAGTGAAGGTTTGATCTTAAATCTCCATAATCTGATTTTTAATTAGTGGTAATTAAAATTAGTTTAATTAAATAATTTAATTCATAATATTAAATTGATTGTTTAAATAAAATTAGTTTGGTTAAGAGTTAGTATTTGGTAATTTGTATTAATAATTCTCCGTGGAAACGATATTCTACTTACTATTATATTACTTGTTGACCACGTATACTTGCGTGTTGTGCATAATTAAATTTTACGCAACAAGTTTTTGGCGTCGTTGCCGGGTAGACAAGTATAATTAGGCACAACACACAAAAACTAATTGTCTAGTTTAACACACACAAATCTTATTTTAAACTAAATAGTTTTTGCATGATTTAATTGATTTGTTTTTGCCAATGATGATATTGGAATTGGGTAGACAAGTATAGTACTCACTATTAGAGCTTTGATGTGATTTCTTGTTATGAATTGAGTATTTTTCTGTTTGAAATTGGTATAATATGAATAGCACAGTAAAAATAACTTGTTGATTGATTGAGTTTAAATTGATACATAATGGATTTCTTAAGGATAATATTAGTTTGAATGAATGAAAGACATGAATAGGCGGATATGGCTAAAGTTAGACAAAAACTTAAGTTTGGGGGAAAAATTTGGGATATATAAGCTTCAAAAAAAGGAACAAAAAAGGAAAAAATGATGAAAAAAATACCGTGGCTAATCTTGTTTCGGGGCCTTTGCTACTTAAGCAAGTACACCTGAGGGAGTGTCTTTACACCTAGCGCCCTAAGGTCTTTATGGTCTGGGAGTCGTTGGTCGAAATCTCGCTAAGGGGTAGCACTATTATCCTAATGGAATGAGACATTGCACTGTCATGGTTAAAAAAAACAATAAAACGGGAAAAGAGCAAAAAGCCCCCGTAATGAAAAGTAAAGCATAAGTATCCCGGATTGGACTCTTGAACTTGGTGGATGTTTGAATTTTGTTGGATTTAGCCTGTTCGTGAATTTTGTGAGTTTGCACCGTATGATGCCTTTAAAGAGATCTATTATATGTTGTATTTAACATTATATTAGTTAGCATTGTTGTTGAGCACACACGTGCTATATCAGTAATAACAGTCTAAGATTTGATGATTAATTGAGAAGTTAATGATTTGTTTTGATATGATGTATTATCGTGTTTACTTCATTTTTCTAAAACCGGTTGAATAGACTTATTTCTGTTATTACTGCTGGATTTGTAGGCATGTATATTAGTTGCATTGCATAGCATTGTTGTTTTGTATTTTTGCTTGAGGACAAGCAAAGGTTTAAGTTTGGGGGTATTTGATAAGTAGGTTTTATATATACTTATCCGGTATCTGTTACTTGAATTAGGTGCTTATATTCATATTTCTTAGTTACTTTTCATACATTGTATGTTATTTTGTAGGCTATGACATGACATTGGCATGAAGAAGCAAGGAAAATTAATTCGGACATCTTTTGGATTAAAATACATAAACAAATGCAAGATGGGAATATTGAAGGACGTTTAACACCAAGTTGGATGCATGTTCTTGGCTTGAAACTTGGATTTATTGTAGATCTACTTCTTAGCTTTCCGAAACATCATGAATCGTCCCAATCGGAGGTCGAATGCGAGAGTTATGACTTTTTTATCAACAAAGATCAAAGCTCAAAGTTGTCCTACTTGCAATTTATATATCATCTACTTCAAACCCGATTTCGATCTTGATCCAATCCGAATCTGTCAATTCGCAAAGCATGAAAGTTGTAGATCTCGCTGATATCTTCGATTTGATAGGTAGCACGCCCCGTAACTCCTAGCAGATCAAACGTTATGTCTGTTTTACCAAAGGACGTCGTAGAAGAAAACAGAGTAGCACAAGCCGCGCTAGAAATGAACTATGAGCGGTACGGGGCGCGCTGGGCCACTAGAATCTCTGCTACAGTAGCGCAGGATGCGCCTAAAATGGCTTAGGATTGGCGTGGGGTGCGCCAATTGGAGGGGCAGTTAAATTGGGTTATTTAATGTCCAAATTGAGCTAGAATAGGATTCTTAGTTGCCTAACTTGCTAGGATATCCATTAGAACTATAAATACTTGATTTTAACTTGGATTGGGAGGCTAGTTTTGGAGGATTCCATCAGATTAGATTAGAGTAGATTAGGAGCAAAACCCTAGTTCTTATGAAAGTTAGAGATTGAAGCAACTTGGAGACCATTGAAGATCAAGAGCAGGAGCTTGTGGAAGATGGAGATTTGCTGACAACAGATTCAATTCTTTTCCTTAATCTTATTTTTATCTTTTAATGTGTATTCAAGTGTGGAATCTTAGTTTTAATTCAATGAACTAATTCTTTATTTCAGATTACAATGGATCTTATTGTGTAGTTTATTTTAATATGTTTCGCTATCAATTATTATGTCTATCGTGAGGAATATTGTCTATTGTGATTTGAACTTAATTGTTTAATTGATTGGCCATCAATTACCTTGATAATCTATATGAACTCGAGAGATGAAGTTTAGATTTAGATCTGATCATGATAGCACGTGTTTGTGATATCTGCATAGATGGAATTCATGATTCGTGTTTAGCATAGAGATATGCATTTATGCCATATGTAATCTTATAGAGAACTTGTGCTTTAAATCCTTTTTAATTGTAATTCACATAGAGAAATAGTAGATTAGTTACAACCTTTTTAATTGTAATTCACATAGAGATATAGTGGATTAGTTAATTAGGGTGTCTTGCTTAATTCTATCAATTGTGGATTTAAGTGAACATGGGTATTATGCATCGAGATGTGGTTTTATCTGCTTTAGTGTTCTTGATTAACAATTCAGGATAGAGAATACTTGATGAGAAGTGTATTAACTTAAATAAAGCAATAAGTGAAGTTGTGATCTTAAATCTCCATAATCTAATTTTTAATTAGTGGTAATTAAAATTAGTTTAATTAAATAATTTAATTCATAATATTAAATTGATTGTTTAAATAAATTTAGTTTGGGTAAGAGTTAGTATTTGTTAATTTGTATTAATAATTCTTTGTGGGATTGATACTCTACTTACTATTATATTACTTGTTAACCACGTATACTTGTGTGTTGTGCGTAATTATATTTTACCCAACACTTGTATGACTAAAACATCCTTGTATGACTAAGGAGAATTCATATCCAAAATAGCTTTTATCATCTCTGGGATCGCCTCGATTCCTCTTTTGCTGATCAAATAGCCCAGAAATTTCCCTATGCCCAGATCGAAGGTACACTTCGCCAGATTCAACCTGAGCTTATAGTGTCGGACAGTCTAAAAGAAATCCTCCAAATCATCCAGATGACCTCAAACTAACATGCTTTTGAAAATTATATCATCAACATAAACCTCCATGCTCTGACCCGACGGCCTCGAGAACACATAGTTCATCATTCTTTGGTACGTGGCTCCGGCATTCAACAATCCAAAGGTCATCTTCTTGTAAGCATACATCGCCAGATGAGTAATGAACGTTATCTTTGGGATATCTTCCTTATGCATCAAAATTTGATGATACCCCGAAAAAACTTCCACAAAATAGAGTAATGTGTATCCCGAAGTAGCATCAATTAGTTGGTCAATGTGCGGAAGTGGGTAGAAGTCCTTCAGACACGCTTTATTCAAATTCGATTAATCGATGCAGACCCGCCACTTCTCATTCTGTTTCCGAACCAATACTACATTCGCCATCCACTCTAGGTAGTTAATCTCGAAGATGAAGTCCGCTGCTAAAAGCGTTTTTATCTCCTCATCTATTATCTTTTGCCTTTTCGGGGCGAAGGTCCTCCTCTCTGCCTAACTTGTAAGACCCCAACCTTTATGAATAAAGATTAATTTTTCTCTAAATATTATTTTTGAATATTATGGTGTGGATTTGATATGATGTTATAGTTGTGGGTAATATTTATAAATTTTGCAAAGTAAGGAAGTTGTCATAAAATATTCGATTGGTCGGGAAATATTCGTTTTATCAGGGAATATTCGTACGACGGCACAATTATTGGTGGACCCCACAACAGAATTATTGTCGAAGTTAGAAAATGATAGAAATATCTTTTTATAAAAATAACAGTGAAAGTTTTGCCGTTAACTGTTGAAATACTCGTTGATAAAAGTACAGTAATACGCGTAGTTGCATAGTAGCACACGGTATTGTACATTATCTTTGATTATTGATACTTACATGAGAAGTCGTTCAGTTTTATTCAATAATTGCCACAATAATTATTGCACAGTATCTCATATTATTGATTAAATTATTATCACAGTATCATCTGCACAATATTTTATATTATTAAATCAATAATTGGCACGACACAATTATTCATATTATTAGTTAGCATTATTGGCAATGTCTAGAAAATTCTGTCGAGGAAAAGGGTTAGGTTATCTAATTGCGTGCTAATAAGGATAAATCATATGGAAAGCCCCCTCTTTCCTAGAAATGATCTGGTATTTAATATTGTGAGCTTACAATATTATTTATGAATAATTATTATGTGGTGGATATTAGTTTAATTTTAATATTAATGAAGGAATTTTGCATTTGTTGAAAGTTTGCCATATTTTTCTGTGAAATTATAATTATCTCCTCCATATATATTATTATAATATATTATAATTGTTTAATAGTAATATTATTATAATATATAAGCATGTGGTTAAGGAACGAAAGTAAACAAAATGTATATGAATACTTTATTTTCAAAAAAATAGTTTGTAACATTGTTTTGATTGGTGGGAATGGTTGGTGGAGAAATTAGGTCTGGAAAGTTGTGTTTCTCATGTGTGGGACCCCAACAATTGAAAAAAGAGAGGAGTTAGGCAAACATATTAGGTAGAGAATGAAAAAATGAGAGTTAGGAAGAATGCTTTGATTTTTTTTCTTCCTCCCTTGCTATAAATAGGGGGTAACCCCTCCTTCCTAAAACACAACTTCAATATCAGAAATCCTTATTCTATAGTATTGTGAGTATTTTTCTTGAGTATAAGGATACTTTGAGCGTAGTTTTTGTGCAAGATTTTCTCTGAATAATATCTGATATTACAGTCTAATCCAGTTTCTACTAAGGTAAATGATATTATTTTATTTCAATACTCGTAAGAAATATTATTTTCTTTCATACGCCATATTATGGAATGGATATTATTTCATTTCATATTTCTAAATTTAAACTTACTATGGTAAGTATTGCTTCTATAATTCCTGAAATTAGTAGAATATCCTTGAAATTTGCGCTTCATCTATTATCGTTTCACAAAAATATTTTTCTGAACATTCTTGTTAAATTTTAATCTTTTTATGTCGGGGTACGTACTATTCCCGAAGTACTATTCACGGGGTGCTATTCACTTGGGTACTATTCACCCGGGGTACTATTCATGACAAAAATTAATTTATTTTCGGTCCAAATCATTTTTGGTATGTGACGCCCCCAAAATAGGTATACATCACCTATTCTGAGTCGCCAAATACATGGTATAGAATATAAATACAATCTTAATTATACAACAAGAGAGCTGTGAGTTTAAATACAAATATTATCTTCTAGACAATATCCACTCTCAGAATAAGTCCTCATTACATTTATTGTCACACTATTTAATAAAATAGTGAGGACTACTAGCTAATACTATCATCCGGACCATCACTCCGTTCCCCGATTCGTCCCAGCTACGTTCTCATTTCCTGAAGAGAACAGTGAAAAAAAGGGTGAGCTCAACTAGCCCAGCAAGAAATATTATGACTAAGATAATGCAGAATAAATTATCATTAGTCTCCAACAATGTTAAACTGATAAAATACAATAGACATCAAGTTTAACTATAGTAGAACAAGCAACCACACGTATTACTATACTTTTACTACCGAGTAGTTCAACAGTATTAACGGTAAAACTTACGTCGTTATTTTTAATAAAATATTTTTGTCGTTTTCTCAATCCGACAATAATTCTGTTGTGGGGTCCACCAATGATTGTATCGTCGTACGGATATTCCCTAACAAAAAAGAATATTTCCCAACCAATCGAATATTATATGACAACTTGCATACTTTGCAAAATTTGTAAATATTAACCACAACTATAACATTATATTAAATTCATTCCATAATATTCAAAAATAATAATTATAGAAAATTCATTTTTATTCAAAAAGTTGGGGTCTTACAACCTCCTCTTCTTAAGAAATTTCACCCTCGAAATTAGGGTACGTACCTGGTATATCGAAGAGGTAAGGATACCTTGACTTCATTTCAGATTCTAACTCCCAGATCATTTCCTCAACATCGTGGTTTCTCCACAAAACTTTGACTTGAGGTATAACCTTGGAGCGTAGAATATGTTCCTTCTTATCCAAGATTTGAACAGGAACCTCTTCATACGTTTAATCTTCCGCTATTTCATCTGGTTCTAACTCAATAATGTGGTTCGGGTCTTCCATATATTTACGTAACATGGATATGTGAAAAACGTTATGAACACAAGATATACTTGGCTGTAAAGCGAGTCTATAGGCCACAGTTCCTACTCGATCGAGGATTAAAAATGGGCCAATGAATCGAGGATTAAGTTTTCCTCTCTTTCCAAATCTCGTAACTCTTTTCCATGGAGTAATATGTAACAACACATGATCTCCTATATCGAATTCCACGTCCTTTTGATGAAGATCGGCATAACTCTTTTGTCGATCTTGTGAGGTTTTTATACGTTGTTAGATCGTTTGAATCTTTTTCGTAGTCATACGTACCAACTCTGGTCCCAACAACGTTGCTTCACCCACCTCATCCCAGCATACTGGAGAATGACACTTTCTTCCATACAACGCCTCGAATGGAGCCATTCCAATGCTAGCTTGATAACTGTTGTTGTAGGAAAACTTCACCAACGGTAAGAACTTGTCCCAACTTCCCTTGAAGTCAAGGACACAGAGTCTTAATAAATCTTCCAGAGTTTGAATAGTCCTCTCTGATTGTTCGTCCGTCTGAGGATGATATGCAGAACTAAATCGTAAATCCGTCCCCATAGCTTTTTGCAAACTAACCCAAAATCATGAAGTGAATCTTGGGTCTTGATCAGAAACTATGGATACTGGCATACCATGCAGTCTTACAATCTCATTTATGTACATACGAGCAAGAAGCTCAAGTGTATAAGTTTCTCGTATTGGTAAGAAGTGAGCAGACTTGGTTAATCTATCAACAATAACCCAAATTGCATCAATGCCTTGAGAAACCTTGGGAAGACCAGTAACGAAATCCATGGTAATGTGCTCCCACTTCCATTCTAGAATTTCAAGTGGTTGCAATGGACCTTTTGGTACTTGATGCTCCGCCTTAACTCGTTGACAAGTTAGACACCTTGAGATAAATAGTGCTATCTCTCTCTTCATATTGCTCCACCAAAATGTATGACGAAGATCACGATACAATTTGGTACTCCCAAGATGGATTACAAACGGTGTGTTGTGCGCCTCCATCATAATTTTATACTTTAAATCAGGGTCGTTAGGAACATAAAGTCTGGAGTTGACTCGAAGTATTCTTTCTTCATCGATTCTTGCTTCCGGCATAGTACCTTCTTGCACTTTCTTCCTCATACGCATCAGCTCCGGATCTGTAACTTGAGCAGCTTTAACTTTATCAATTAAAGTCGGTTCTACACATATATTCACCATCATCACGTGGGTCCCTAGAGTCTTTATCTCTATCTCCATCCTTTGCAAGTCATACAAAATAGGCCTTTACGTTGATAATATCGCACTCATACCCGCATATGATCTTCTACTCAATGCGTCAGCTACCACGTTCGCTTTTCCAGGATGGTATGATCATAATCTTTTAACAGTTCAAGCCAACGTCGTTGTCGCATATTGATTTCCTTTTGAGTGAAGAAATATTTGAGGCTTTTATGATCCGTAAAGATCTCCACTTTCTCCCCCATGCAAGTAATGCCTCCAAATCTTTAGTGCAAAGACAACAGCTGCCAACTCTAGATCATGATTAGGATAATTCCTCTCATATTCTTTGAGTTGTCATGAGGCATAGGCTATGACTTTCTCATGTTGCATGAAAACATATCCAAGCCCTTTGCCCGAAACATCATTGTAGATGATAAATCCCTCCGAACCAGATGGTATTGTCAGAACAGGTGCTGAAATGAGTCTCCTCTTGAGTTCTTAAAAACTCTTCTCACATTCCTCGCTCCAACCGAACTTTGTATCTTTCCGAGTCAGCTGAGTTAGTAGAGTAGCGATTCGAGAAAATCCTTCCACGAATCTCCGATAATAACCAGCTAAACTGAGAAAGCTACGTACTTCTGTGACGCCCCCAAAATCGGTTCATTCCATCCAACCCATTCTGAGTCGCCAAATACATGGTACAGAAACAACTACAACTTTATTAATACATTTGTCGTACAAAATACGACAACACATAAACTGTGAGTTTAAATACAAATATTGTCACCTAGACAATATATATACCCAACTAAATCCTCATCACAATTATTAATATATTATTTTACAAAAATGGTGAGGACTACTAAACAACTCTCACTAGAACCATCATTACATCTCCCGACTCGATCCTGCTATGTTCTCACTTCCTGAGAAGAAAAATGGAACAAAAAAGAAAGGGTGGGCTCAACTAGCCCAGTAAAGAATGTTATGACTAAGATAATATACAACAAATTATCGATAGTCTTCAACAGGGAAAATCTGATAAAATATAATAGACAACAAGTTTTAGATCAACAAATGTAGCGGAAACAGCAATCCATTACAAGAGTCACGTAGAGAATGAATTCTACTGTCTTCTAAAATTTAAAAGTCCATCATCAATATTTCATCCCTGTAACAACAATCAATATGCATCTTTAATCATCTTTGCACTACAGGCCAAAGATATTCATTTGTATCACCAGTTGGTCATGTTCATCTCAACAACTGTTCATCTTTGCACTACGGGCCAAAGATATTCATCAATTTAATCATTCATCTTTGCACTACAGGCCAAAGATATTCATCAAGTATTACCATTAAGGACTGAGGATGATGAAAAATATTTTAAAGGAAACGAATCCAGCGAGATAGAAGGACAAATATTAAGGATTCGTACAACAAATTGTCCAAAATCAATAATACTTCATAACAACTGATTTTGAAGCTGAACTCAAAAATAACGATAAAAACATGGATACAATCAAAGCTAGTATCCATAATAGATATTTTGGACGAAAAATGAAAATTTAATTTTTTCTGTGAATAGTGTCGTATTCGTGAATAGTGCCGTATACGTGAATAGTGTCGTACACGTGAATAGTAACTCCGACACCAAAAGATAGAAATTTCACAAAAACATCATCACGCTTCGTGAATAGTACTCGTGAATAGTAACTCATGAATAGTAACTCGTGAACTCATGAATAGTAACTCCGACATGAAAAAGTTCCAAATTGATAAAAAGTTATGAACAATATTTCGACATAATGATATTGAAGAAAATAATATCATTTAAGAAGAAAAAACATCCCTTACCTCAAAATAACCGTACTTCTGACTGAATTTCGGTATAGTACTGACAGAAACTCGCACCGTATAGCAACACTCAAAGTATACTCATAATAATATGCTCGATAATATAGAGAGAGAAAGAGAGAAAACTTTGTTTCTGGTGTGATTTTCAATTCTAACTTAGCCCTCTATTTATAGGAAAATGCTAGAACGCCAAAGGAGACTAAATTAATAAAATATTAATTTATTTATATAATTTTCCTTAGCCCACCATTTTGACCAAAGAAACCAGCCACAACACATGTTAAAGATGCCCACCAACCTTTGAAAAATGTTTTTCTTAAAAATAATAATTAAAACTTCCAAAGATTAATTATTTCGGAACTCTGAAACTTCAATAATTTACAATAAATAGCCCTTTTATCGAAAAATTCAAATCTCGCGAATTTTTATAGGAATTTCAATTCTCTACAACTTTACAGAAGAAAATTTTTCCAACTTCCAAACAAAAATAATCCGAAATCCACAAACGGACGATTTTACAGTCTATAATCAATTTTTCGGTCAAGAATTGTGTCCACCAACACACAAAACATGTGTTAAACATTTAATGCCACAAAAATACTCTTCTTCCTCATATACTCATATATCCCACATTCATTGTAAAAATATCACAGTTAATATATTATTAAAATAATATATTTAAATGAATTATTTTATCAGAAAAAGATAAAATATTAATTGTCAACAATTGTCACATTAAAAATTTTCTCCATCTATATCCACATAAAATGAATATTTTCTTTATCTTAATAATAAATAATTAATTATTCACAAATAATATTACAGAATCACATTATTGACAACCAGGCAGTTCCCAGGAAAGAGGGGGCTTTCCAATAAGAATTTCTTCTTACTGGCGCGCAATTAGGTAACCAAACCTCTCCTTAGACAGAACTTTCTAGACATTGCCAATAAAGTTATCTAATAATATTATTCAAATAATATGAATTATTGATCTGATAATGGAAAATATTGTGCAGTGACAATTATTGAAACAATAATAATATAAATATCAACGCAACAATTATTGAATCAATAAAATAAAATAATAAACAGTAATTATTGTAACAATTATTGATAGTTCCTTCTTACGTAAAGATCAATAATTCAACAATACTTTGCAATACCGTGTGCTACTGTGCAACCACGCATATTACTGTATTTTAACCACCAGGTAACCCAACAGTGTTAACGGTAATAATTTATGCCGTTATTTATAAAACTCAATCTTTGTCGTTTTCTTTCATCCAACCATTTTTCGTTATGGGCCCAGAAATGACTGCGTCGTCGTACAGAGATTCTCGACAATACGAATATTCTACGACCAAACGAATATTCCCCGACAATAATGAATATTTTATAACCACTTGCTTATTTTGAAATATTTGCGCATTTTACCCATAAATTTTCACATTAATCAAATCAACCCTTACTATTTCAACATAATAAATAAAGGAAATTCCATTTATTAAAAAAAATTTGGGGTCTTACAACCTCCCCTCCTTATAAAATTTCGTCCTCGAAATTGACATACGTACCTGGTGTTTCGAAAAGATGAGGATACCTCGCTTTTATTTTCGTTTCCAACTCCCAGGTCATTTCTTCAATAGCATGGTTCCTCCACAAAACTTTAACTTGTTGTATAACCTTTGTGCGTAGGACATGCTCCTTCCTATCCAAAATCTTGACAGGTACCTCCTCGTACGTTAAGTCTTCGGCTATCTCGTTCGGTTCTAACTCAATGACGTGGTTCGGGTCATCCACATAATTTCGTAACTTCAATACGTGAAAAACGTTATGAACACATGTCATACTTGGCGGTAAAACGAGTCTATAGGCCACAGTTCCTACTCGATCGAGGATTTCAAATAGACCAATAAATCGAAGGTTTGAGCTTTCCTCACCTCGCCAATTCTTGCTTTTGGAATAACAACTTCTTGTACCTCCTTCATATTCATCAGCTCCGGTGTGTAGCTTGAACGTTTTTAACTTTATCGATTAAATTCGGTTCTACTTGTATATCATCACGTGAGTCCCTAGAGTCTTTAACTCTATATCTATCATTTGTAAGTTATATGAAATGGGTCTTTGACAATATCGCATTTGTACTCGTATATGATCTTTTACTCAACACGTCAGCTACCACGTTCGCTTTTCCAGGATGGTATGGTCAGAACATGTGCCGAAATGAGTCCCCTCTTGAGTTCTTCGATGCTCTTCCCACATTCCTTGCTCCATTAGAATTTTGTATCTATACGAGTCAGTTGAGTTAATGGAGTAGCGATTCGAGAAATCCTTCCACGAATCTACGATAATAACCAACTAAGCCTAGAAAGCTACGTATTTCGATTACTAACTTAGGTGTCTCTCAACTGTGACTCATATCCCAATCTTGGTTATCACATCACAATAGCACCTATCAGTTTACTACCGCACGAATAAGGCGTCCCCTACAGAGAGTTTGGCTTTGGTGCATTCCACAAAGGAAGTCATAAGATAGAGGCTCGAGTATCAACTTCTATAGTTGGGGTTTTAACTCCTGAAGTTCAATAGGAGCCATTCGATATGAGATTTTTGAAATGGGTTTTGTACCGGATTTAAAGCCGATACAAATTCAATATCACGCTCTGGGAGTAGGCCAAGAAATTCTTCAGGAAATACGTCAGGAAATTCACTAACAACAAAAATATCATTCAAATCTGACGTATTATTGTTCAAGTCCATAACATGGCTAAGAAAGCTTGACATTCGTTTTTTAATAAACAAATAGCTTTGTGGTTTGATATGACAGTGACTGATTTTAGTTGTTTAGTGGTTTGAATTCATATGACAGGTTGGTTAGGAATATGAAAACTAACAACCTTACGAAAACAATCAATTTTGGAATGACGAGTGGTTAACCAATCAATTCCTAAAATCACATCAAAAGCAAGTATCTTTAAAGAAATAAGGTCAACAGGTAATGCGATGGTGCCAACTTGGATCAAACAAGATTTATAAACAGTGGATGTAACAAAAGTTTCTCATAACAGAGTTTCAACAGATAAATCGAAGTCTAATTTCTCCGGAGTCAAGTTCAAACGTTGAGCGCAAGCAAGAGAGATAAAAGAATGGGTAGAACCGGTATCTAGTAAGGTATAAACTTCGCAAGAATTATAATTAACTAACCCGTGCTAAACTTCATTCGGGTTCCTCGTATTTTGACGTGTCACGACAAACGTTTTTCCAGAAACCGTTGACTTTGACTTTTCTGGGACATCTTTTTGAGTCACCATTCCCGCTGGACTAGGTTTCGCTACCGTAAAATCTCGAGCGATATGACCTTCTTTTCCACAATTGTAACATACCTTAGATTGTTGTGGACAGTTTGGGCTGATATGTCCCTCCTTCCCGCATTTGTAACATCTAACTGGCGGTCGTTCTCCTCCCCTAGAATTTGTTGTTGGTGTTGGTGCTAGTGCTGGTGCTGCTGCTGACGTCTTCCCGTCATCGTTTAATCTTCTCCTCTTGAAATTTCCACTTGACTCACCTCTCCTATTATCATGTCCACGATTACCACCTGAGTGGTTACCGCCTTTGTCCGTATTCTTTCCTCCTCGCTGGTTATCATCGTTCTGATGACTGTTGTCATCGATATGACCCTGGTTGTGGTCCCTCGGTTGAATGTACTCGCTATCTCGCTCTAATAATTGAGCCCTGTTGACAACATCTGAATATAAAGAAAATTTATGAGAGATAAGATATTGTCGAATCTCTAGTTTTAAACCTCTCAGAAACATCCTCGTCATTCGTTCCTCATTCTCTACCAAATGAGGTGCAAACCTGGATAACTCTGTGAACTTTGCCTCGTATTGAGACACCGTCATGTTATTCTGTTCGAGTCTAATAAACTCTACCTCTTTCATATGACGAATACTTTCAGGAAAGTACATGTCATTGAAAAGTTTCTGAAATCTTTCCCAAGACATGTTGAGTGCATCTGGTTGGGTACGCTTCATAGATTCCCACCAGTAATCTGCTTCACCACGGAACATAAAGGTAGCGAATTGAACCTTCTGTTCCTCCGTGCACCCCAAGACATCGAATATCTAGGTAATTTGCTTGACCCACATTTCTGCCTTGATCGGATTCAGCTTTCCATGGAAATCTGGTGGTCCCAACTCCTTGAACTGCTTAGCTGTGACAAACCGCGCGTTGCCATCATTTCCACCCGTATTTTGCACACGAGTCTCCCTCTTCTGATTTTGCATGAACTGCAAAAAGCTCCTAAACATTCCATCGTTCATCGTTTGTTCGGTAACGTTGTTTACAGAGGAGTATTGCCTTCCTGTTGCACGTTCTCCTGGTTTGTGACTAAAGGTTGTTCCACCGTCTCATAAACTCCATTGTTAACGTTCTCAGCAGTCATTCTTAAATACTGCCATAAAACAAGGTTTAATTAAACAAATTAATGTATCACATAATATCCCTATATTATAACCGACCAACAAATAAGCTTAGGTAGGACACACTAGCGAAGGATTTACTCATCTCTCCTCTCCTAGTTCTATTCCCCGATCTCCACCAAAGACCATATCCCTAAGCTCTGATACCAACTGTGACGCCCCCAAAATAGGTCCATTCCATCCAACCCATTCTGAGTCATCAAATACATGGTACAGAAACAACTACAACTTTATTAATACATTTGTCGTACAAAATACGACAACACATAAACTGTGAGTTTAAATACAAATATTGTCACCTAGACAATATATATATCCAACTAAATCCTCATCACAATTATTACTATATTATTTTACAAAAATGGTGAGAACTACTAAAAAAATCTCACTAGAACCATCATTACATCTCCCGACTCGATCCTGCTATGTTCTCACCTCCTGAGAAGAAAAATGGAACAAAAAGGAAAGGGTGGACTCAACTAGCCCAGTAAAGAATGTTATGACTAAGATAATATACAACAAATTATCGTTAGTCTTCAACAGGGAAAAATCTGATAAAATATAATAGACAACAAGTTTTAGATCAACAAATGTAGCGAAAATAGCAATCCATTACAAGAGTCACGTAGAGAATGAATTCTATTGTCTTCTAAGATTTAAAAGTTCATCATGAATATTTCATCCCTGTAACAACAATCAATATGCATCTTTAATCATCTTTGCACTATAGGCCAAAGAAATTCATTTTTATCACCAGTTGGTCATGTTCATCTCAACACCTGTTCATCTTTGCAGTACGGGCCAAAGATATTCATCAATTTAATCATTCATCTTTGCACTACAGGCCAAAGATATTCATCAAGTATCACCATTAAGGAATGAGGATGATGAAAAATATTTTAAAGGAAACGAATCCAGTGAGATAGAAGGACAAATATTAAGGATTCGTACAACAATTTGTCCAAAATCAATAATACTTCATAACAACTGATTTTGAAGCTGAACTCAAAAATAACGATCAAAACATGGATACAATCAAAGCTAGTATCCATAATAGATATTTTGGACGAAAAATGAAAATTTAATTTTTTTCTGTGAATAGTGTCGTATTCGTGAATAGTGCCGTATACGTGAATAGTGTCATACATGTGAATAGTAACTCCGACACCAAAAGATAGAAATTTCACAAAAACATCATCACGCTTCGTGAATAGTAACTCGTGAATAGTAACTCATGAATAGTAATTCCGACATGAAAAAGTTCCAAATTGATAAAAAGTTCAGAACAATATTTCGGCATAATGATATTGAAGAAGATAATATCATTTAAGAAGAAACAACATCCCTTACCTCAAAATAACCGTACTTCTGACTGAATTTCGGTATAGTGCTGACAGAAACTCGCACCGTATAGCAACACTCAAAATATACTCATAATAATATGCTCGATAATATAGAGAGAGAAAGAAAGAAAACTTTGTTTCTGGTGTGATTTTTAATTCTAACTTAGCCCTCTATTTATAGGAAAATGCTAGAACGCCAAAGGAGACTAAATTAATAAAATATTAATTTATTTATATAATTTTCCTTAGCCCACCATTTTGACCAAAGAAATCAGCCACAACAAATGTTAAAGATGCCCACAAACCTTTGAAAAACGTTTTTCTTAAAAATAATAATTAAAACTTCCAAAAATCAATTATTTCGGAACTCTGGAACTTCAATAATTCACAATAAATAGCCTTTTTATCAGAAAATTCAAATCTCGCGAATTTTTATAGGAATTTCAATTCTCTACAACTTTACAGAAGAAAATTTTTCCAAATTCCAAACAGAAATAATCTGAAATCCACAAACGGGTGATTTTACAGTCTATAATCAATTTTTCGGTCAAGAATTGGGTCCACCGACACACAAAATGTGTGTTAAACATTTAATGCCACAAAAATACTCTTCTTCCTCATATACTCATATATCCCACATTCATTGTAAAAATATCACCGTTAATATATTATTAAAATAATATATTTAAATGAATTATTTTATCAGAAAAAGATAAAATATTAATTGTCAATAATTGTCACGTTAAAAATTTTCTCCATCTATATCCACATAAAATGAATATTTTCTTTATCGTAATAATCAATAATAAATTATTCACAAATAATATTACAGAATCAAATTATTGACAACCAGGAAAGAGGGGGCTTTCCAATAAGAATTTCTTCTTACTGGCGCGCAATTAGGTGATCAAACCTCTCCTTAGACAGAACTTTCTAGACATTGCCAATAACGTTATCTAATAATATTATTCAAATAATATGAATTATTGATCTGATAATGGAAAATATTGTGCAGTGACAATTATTGAAACAATAATAATATAAATATCAACGCAGCAATTATTGAATCAATAAAATAAAATAATGAACAGTAATTACTGTAACAATTATTGAGTAGTGCCTTCTTACGTAAGGATCAATAATTCAACAATACTGTGCAATACCGTGTGCTACTGTGCAACCACGCATATTACTGTATTTTAACCACCAGGTAACCCAACAGTGTTAACGGTAACAATTTATGCCGTTATTTATAAAACTCAATCTTTGTCGTTTTCTTTCATCCAACCATTTTTCGTTATGGGCCCACAAATGACTGCGCCGTCGTACGGAGATTCCCGACAATACGAATATTCTACGACCAAACAAATATTCCCCGATAATAATGAATATTTTATAACCACTTGCTTATTTTGAAATATTTGCGCATTTTACCCATAAATTTCCACATTAATCAAATCAACCCTTACTATTTCAACATAATAACTAAAGGAAATTCCATTTATTAAAAAAAAATTGGGGTCTTACAACTTCGGTCACGGATTTAGGTTGCTCCCAACTTTGAATAACTTCAATCTTTGCTGGGTCAACAGATATTCCATGACTTGATACCATGTGTCCAAGGAATGCTACTTCCTTAAGGCAGAACTCGCATTTCTTCAACTTGGCATAAAGCTTATATTCAGGAAGCTTTTGGAGTATCGTCCTCAAGTGTTGCTCATGATCTTCATGAGTTTTGGAATATATGAGGATGTCCTCAATAAAGACGACCACAAAGTGATCCAAATATTCATTGAATACTCGGTTCATCATATCCATGAAGGCAGCAGGAACATTAGTCAATCTAAAAGACATGACTATGAATTCATAATGCCCGTACCGAGTTCTAAAAGTCGTCTTTGGAATGTCATCGGTTTTAATCTTCAACTGGTGATATCTGGAATGAAGATCAATCTTTGAAAAGAATTTGGCTCCTTGTAACTAGTCAAACAGGTCATCAATACGTGGCAATGGGTACCTATTTTTGATGGTGACATGATTTAACTCCCGATAATCAATACAAAGTCGCATACTCCTATCTTTCTTCTTCACGAATAGAACAGGAGCACCCCAAGGAGAAGTACTAGGACGAATAAAGCCAATGTCTAACAATTCCTGCAGTTGGGTCTTTAACTCCTGAAGTTCAATAGGAGCCATTCGATGTGGGGATTTAGAAATAGGTTTTGTATTGGGTTCAAGGTCGATTCAAAATTCAATTTCACGCCCTGGGGGTAGGCCAGGAAGTTCTTCAGGGAATACGTCAGAAAATTCATTAACAATAGAAATATAATTCAAAACTGATGAATTTTTGTTTAGATCCGTGACATGAGCTAAGAAAGCTTGACATCCATTTTTCAAAAAACGAATAGCTTAATGGCTTGAGATGACAGTGATTGATTTTAATGATTTGGTTGCTTGAATTCGCATAATAAGTTGATTAGGAATATGAAAGCTAACAACTTTACGAAAATAATCAATTTTTGCATGATGAGTAGTGTGACGCCCCTAAAATTAGGTATACATCACCCATCTTGAGTCGCCAAATACATGGTACAAAATTCAAATACAAACTAATAATACAGCAGTCGTGTAAAATACGACAGAACATATGCTGTGAGTTTAAATACAAATATTGTCTTCTAGACAATATCCATTTTAAATTGAGTCCTCCTAGATAGTATACAAACTCAAATTTAGTCCTCATTACATTTATTATAACACTATTTAACAGAATAGTGAGGACTACTAATACTATTATCTGGACCGTCACTCCATTCCTCGACTAGTCCTGGCTACGTTCTCATTTCCTGATGAGAACAGTGAAATAAAGGGTGAGCTCAACTAGCCCAGTAAGAAATATTATGACTAAGATAATGCAGAATAAATTATCATTAGTCTCCAACAATGTTAAACTGATAAAATGCAATAGACATCAAGTTTAACTGCAGCGGACCAAGCAATCCATTAAAAGAGTCAAGTAGAGAATAAAGTCTACTATCTTTTATGATTTAAAAAGGTTTTCATCACTTTTATCGCTGAGACTCAGCTCAATAAATAATCCACATCATAAAATCATCCATGCACTACAGGCCAAGGATATTCTTTAGTATCACGACCACGAATTATCCATACTCTACGGGCCAAAGATAATCGTGTTTTCATCAACGGTCCTGATCGTGTCATAAAATAATTCATCTTTGCTCCCTTGGCCGAAGAGAATCCAAAGCCATAATCATACCAAAAACTGCCCATCAATGCACTACGGGCCAACGAGGACTTTAAATTTTTACATCATTTGTAACATTACGGTCATGATTATACTGAATAATCACTGGTCATAATCATACCAAGTCCATCTATGCACTATAGGCCACATATGACTTTTAATAAACATGAGGATGATGACAATGATATAAGAATTCAATAAAACAAGTTTACGAATTAATTTGTCCAGGAACTAATAATGTCCAAATTGTCAACATGATACTTCTTTGTAGAGTAAAATTCAAGAATGCTCAGAAGAATATTTCCATGAAAAGATACTGGATGAAGAGCAAATATCAAGGATATTCCACTAATTTCATGGAGTATAGAAGTCAAAACTTTAACTAACTGAGTATAATAAAGAATGGAATAACAAAAGATATCACCATGCATGCGGTACTTCACATAGACAGGTTATTCCAACAGAATAATAAGTAACAGAACCAGGTCAGGCGAAATTCGCACGGACAAGATGTTCCAACAGAATAATAAAGACAGAACCAGGTCCGGCGTAAAACACACAGACATGATGTTTCAATAGAATAATAAAGACGAAACCAGGTCCGGCGTAAAGCGCACAGACAGGATATTCCAACAGAATAATAAAGACGAAACCAAGTCCGACGTAAAATGCACAGACAGGATATTCCAACAGAATAATAAAGAATGGAATAATAGAAGAATTTCACTATGTATGCGGTACTTTGCATAGACAGGTTATTCCAACATAATAATAAAGAATGGAATAACAGAAGTTCTCTTCATGAAGACGAAAGAAAGAAATAATACCCCTTACCGGTACAACAAATAAAATATATCTTACCGTAAAAGAAAATGGATATAAGAGTAGTTAAGTAGCAGAATACTTTTATTCTTTCTCTCTACAGTTTATCTCTCTAGAGTTTCAGTGAATTCATAAGAAAATAATGAAAGAATGAACTTCTATTTATAGAAGAATGAATTGCATAGTAACTAACTCATGAACGGTCTAAATTGATTTACTTTAATCGGACGGTCCATAATTAAAGCAAAATCTTTTAAATAAAATATAATATATTCTATTTATAATCTAATAAAACGAATAACTTTATAAAAGTTTTCTGTTTTATATAAAAAGATTTTACTATGCAAAATACTATGCAGGCACTATGAACACTATACAACACTATGCATAATAAAATATAATATAATCTAATTATTGTCTAATAAAACGAATAACTTTATAAAAGTATTCTGTTTTATATAAAAAGATTTTACTATTAGCCTAATAAAATGAATAACTTTATAAAAGTATTATATTTTATATAAAAAGTTTTTTCTGTTTTATTACGTTAATAATACTAATAAAACAAAACTAAGTGACTTATCACATAAGCATCAATAATCAATACCGTGTGCTACTATGCAACCACACGTATTACTGTATTTTTACTACCGAGTAGTTCAACAGCATTAACGGTAAAACTTCCGCCGTTATTTTCAATAAAATATTTTTGTCATTTTCTCAATCCGACAATAATTTTGTTGTGGGGTCCACCAATGATTGTACCGTCGTACGGATATTCCCTGACAAAAAAAATATTTCCTGACCAATCGAATATAATATGACAACTTGCATACTTTGCAAAATTTGTAAATATTACCCACAACTATAACATTATATTAAATTCGTTTCATAATATTCAAAAATGATAATTATAGAAAATTCATATTTATTCAAAAAGTTGGGGTCTTGCATGATACGTACAATATCGTTCTTGAATTTTACTCCACAAAGCAGTATCATGTTGACAATTTGGATATTTTTAAACTCTGGATAATTTTAAAGTCTTTAATATTTATCCTTGATTTCGTTTGATTAATGCTTATATCATTATCATCATCCTCATGCTTATATTGTGATGAAAATCATATTTAGCTTACGTGCATATATAGATGGACTGTTGATTGGTATGATTATGATCAGGGATTATTCGGTATAATCATGACCCGTAATGTTATAAATGATGTGGTAAAAGTCCTCATTGGCCCGTAGTGCATTGATGGACAATTGTTGGCATGATCATGACCATTGGTGATAATAATGAATATCCTTGGCCCGTAGTGCATGGATAATTCAGTGATGTGGATTATTTATTGAGTTAAGTCTTGACGATAAAATTGATGATAAACTTTTAAATCATAAAAGATAGTAGATATCATGCTCTACTTGACTCTTCTAATGGATTATTTGTTTCGCTGTAATTAAACTTGTTGTCTATTATATTCTATCAGTTTAACACTTTTAAAGGCTAACGATAATTTATTTTGCATTATCTTAGTCATAATATTCTTTACTGGGCTAGTTGAGCTCACCCTTTGCTTTCATTGTTCTCTTTAGGAAATGAGAATATAGATGGGACTAGTCGGAGAACGGAGAGACAGTCCAGATGGTTGTTTTAGTAGTCCTCACTATTCTATGAAATAGTGTGATAATAATTTTAATAGGATTGAATTTGAGTTTGGATATTGTCTAGAAGACAATATTTGTGTTAAAACTCTCAGCATATGTTTTGTCGTATTTACATGACAGTTATATTAATTAAGTTGTATTTGAATTTTGTCCCATGTATTTGGCGACTCAGAATGGGTGATGTATACTTATTTTAGGGGCGTCACATAATTGGCTTCTTTGCTGGGTCCACGTGAAGCCTATGCACAACTACCTTCTAATCAACATCGGGCATGTCATTAGGGACCCATACGAATATATCCGTATAACACTGTAATAGTTCCACTGGGCTTGTCCGAAAAGGTTCCTGTAGTCCCGAATCAATTCTGATGGTTTTATCCTTCTTTCTTGGAATCAACTCAACCTCTTCAGTCTCTTCAGCATGCATGACGAGAGGTTTTGTGCCACCCTCAGTAAATAGTTCAATCTCTATTACCATAGTCTATTTCTGCTTGCTAACTCCTACCCCCGAAAAGATCAATGCATTCTTGAAGCACCTCCTTGCCAAGTCAAGATCTCCAGCCACCTGACCAACTCCATTCAGCGTAGGAAACTTAATTTTGAAGTGATGAATTGAAGTCACCGCTTGAAGAGCTGTCAAGGTCGGTCTCCTAAGAATAACATTGTATGATGAATTTATATGTACTATAAAAAATCTACACATTATTTCTACCTGTTGAGGAGCCGTCCCGAAGAGCACTACTAACTCGATCATCCCAACAACCTTAATCGAATTGTTTTCTAAATCCATACTGGGGAGAATCGCGGCTGATCTCCATCTTTATGCCTTTCAAATTCATCCTCTGGTAGGTATAAGCATACAATATGTCCGCTGACGAACCATTATCAATCATCATCCACTTTATGTCCATCGAATCTGTTAGATTTTATGCCCTAGAGGCCAATTATTTGATATAATTGCTTAACGTTTTGATATTATATTTGATTGAATAAATATATAATTTTATTATGGTTTTATTTACTGCATAATGTAATTGTTAACATAATAAAATTCCTTAGAATAGTGATACAAATTATATAGTTTCAAGTATGTGACTTGAACATGAGATTATATATTACCATTAGTATCAGTGTTCTTAAATGTCCCTAGTCGAGTATCATTATTGATGGGACAACAATGATGCATTGAGACTAGTATGTGGATTGACTGATGACCAAATCTCATTGGTCATAAATATATGAGATATTAAGTCAATGCATAGGTACATGTTAGAGAATGATGTACTGGACAGACCCACCATGAGAATTCTATATGGAGCATTATGCGAAGTGTCATTAGCAATTCTCATAGTGACAATGATGTAATGGTCCTCCGACCTGAAATCGCTATATTACTACACGAGAATTTATGTACTTTGATATCATCAAATGACACCTTTAATAGGGTGGACTATAAAGGTGATTATTGGGTTCATCATTAATCGTGTGAGAAATATGAGTGATCTAGATGGAATTTAACCATCCTATATATTATGGGTGATATCCATAGGCCTCTTGATTGAGTAGGACTATGAAATGCATGGCCATGCTCAAATAGTGATTTGTTTTATATAGTCTACTCATTGATCAAGAAAACTCAGATTAAATTATGAAAAGTATGACACATTCCATGACTTGAGTTTAATCTAGGATATTAAGGTTAAAAGGATTAAATTACATTGAGACATTGGTCACAAAAAGGTTGCATCGAATCATCGATCTTATTATTACTTGGGTAGTAGTGATGCATTACTAGATGCCGCTCACTGTTTATAATTTTATAATATGATTTTAAAATTATTGCCAACGTAATAATAACATATAGGGTCACACACATAGAACGTTATTTAAAAGAGAATTAATTTAAATTTTAAGGATTTAAATATATTAATATGATTAATAGTATTTAAATCACGAATTTAAATTAAAAGGATAATTTGTATATATGTATATTAATTAAGTAAGACTTAATTAAGAGATATATATATATAAATTCAGATTTTATGAAATTAGGTTTTGATTTGATTAATTCCTTTTAACTACTATATATATGATATATAGCAGCTACTTAGGTATATATCATAATTGAAAAACCCTAGCCTCTCTTAGAGAGAGACTAGAGAGAAAACAGTTTCAAAAAATCCATTCCTTTTGGTGGCTAGTACCACAAGTCCTTCTTATTACAGAATCGTTCGACGGTTTGTACGGCGTTCGTGTGGATACCGTAGAGGCGCAATCGATTTGTATTGCGTTGGAGATTCGAGGCGCAGTCGGTTTCAGATTCTCGTTTTTCCATATCTGGTATAATCACTAAACCTCTGAATTAATTGATTTTTCGCATGGATCATGTTTTAGGGTTTCGGAAATTGCTTTAAAATTTTAATTTCCGCTGTGCGTTTCTGTGCCGAAGCCCTACAGTGGTATCAGAGCTACTTGCGAAAAGATTAATTCAGATTACGTGTTTTAATTGTATTCAATATATATGATATATGATGATGCATGTTTACCGATATAAAATTGAATATATGATATTCCGTTGTATGTGTATTCTGGTAATATATATGATGATACTGTTAATCGTATCTTTAATCAGTGGAATAACAATATAACTATTCTAATCGGATTAGAAGTATGAAGAATCGTTTTAATATGATTAATCGAAACTGGACATATATAATTTGTTATTATGGGTGTTTTGGTGGATTAAAATGTATGATTCTGAAACTGTTTCAGAGATTCGTGTGGAAAAATTCTGCAATACAGAATGTAGTTTGAAATTTTTTTCCAGGGGCGCTGCCGGACCACCGCCAGGGGGGAGACCCCCCCCTTGGACCCCCCCGTCGTAGCGCACGATGGTCGTGTCCCCTATATTTTATATATAAATTGTTATGTGCTTATTGTGATATGCATGGTGCACAGTTATGGCCTTTTGACACATAGTTTAGTGGTTTTTGGTTTTGAAATACGGCTTGCATGTCGTGCCTTTCTATAAATTCTAATGTAATATTTTCTTCTAATCTAAATCCCCTCGAATGTAACTCGAGGTTTCTTTATGTCATGTAATAATCTGTAATTGATGAAGATGTCAAGATGGAGAACACAATGAAAAGATGATGATGGAAAGGAGGCGCATGCTAGAGGAAGATCCAAGGAAGCTATTTATTTAAAGATCTTTTACCACCTTAGATTGACCTTCAATCTTTCATTATCTTGAAAAGATTGACAGTGGATTGGGCCATAACTGTGACACATTTAATTTTGCACTTTATTTATGTTTGTATGCGATATGATATGATTAATAATGTGCATACTTAATAAGATTAAAATTGGTGAGATCTAAATTAATAAAATCCCTCATTAAATTATTAAGTCTAAATCAGATGTCTTCCGATGAATAACACTCATCAAGACCTTGATCAATAGATGTAGGTTTGCCAAAGCAAAGTACCCTATTTATCTAGGTAAGATGCGATAGGATAATTGTAATATCCAAACTATTAAAATCATTGGGCCCGACTTAACTAAATTATCTCAATAGGATTGTGGACTTAGAGGCATAGAGTTTGGTTGGTACCATTAGATGGACTAGAAACAAATGTTATTTACCAAACTATCCAGGAGTTATATATGATATAATTGACAAAGGGTTGTCTACCTAAATAATTATGTTTTGAGAGAATAGCCAAAGCTAACTTAAGGCATAATGAAATATGGATCTTGGCTCACTAGAAAGATTTAATAGAAAATGCTTTCCGAATTAATGGTGAGGGCTATTAATTTGAATAAAATAGTGGGAGGTATATTTTGAATGTACTATTATCAATTATATAATATCAACTCTGTAATTTGACTTATTATTTTTGCACTTTTAAATTGTAGATATCAAATGGCAAACAACAACAACACAAATAGTCTTTCATTACGATCAGTCCTTGAAAAGGACAAGCTAAGTGGAATTAATTTCCTTGACTGGCATAGGAACTTGAGGATTGTCCTCAAACAAGAGCGTAAGCTATATGTCCTTGATGGTCCCATTCCTGCAGCACTAGCTATCACTGCACCACGTGCGGAGCACAATGCTTACAAGAAGCATCAAGATGATGCTCTGGATGTGAGTTGTGTCATGCTAGCAATCATGAACGCTGAGATTCAAAAGCAACATGAGTTGATGGATGCTTATGAGATGATCGAGCATCTTAAGAAATTGTTCGAAGGACATGCTCGACGGGAGAGGTATGATACAAGCAAGGCGTTGTATCACTGCAAAATGGGTGAACGTGATCCAGTTGGTCCACATGTGCTGAAAATGATTGGGTATATTAAGTACCTTGATAGGTTGGGTTTTCCAATCACTCCAGAAGCCCAAACTGACCTTGTTTTGCAATCTTTGAACAACAGCTACTCTCAATTTGTTATGAACTATCTTATGAATGAAATTGAGAAACCCCTTACTAAGTTGTTGAGCATGTTAAGAACTGCCGAGAACAACATGAAAAAGGCAGGACCCGCTCCCATAATGATGGTGCAAAAGGGGAATGCTAAGGGAAATTGGAAAGGCAAGAAGAAGATAGGATCTAAATCTTTTGCCAAACCCAATTCCAAAACCAAACAGGCTTTAAAACCTAAAGGTAGGGTGGCTAAAGAAGGTGAATGTCACTTCTGTGGAAAACCTGGACACTGGAAAAGGAACTGTTATGCTTATCTGGAAGAAGTGAAGAAAAGAAAAGGAAGTACGACTTCTGATTCAAGTATATATGTTATAGAAGTCAACTTGTCTACTTCTACATCCTGGGTATTGGATACTGGATGTGGTTCTCACATTTGTGTTAATGTGCAGGGACTCCGAAGGAGTAGAACTTTGGCGAAAGGAGGGGTTGACCTACGAATTAGAAATAGAGCAAAAGTTGCTGCACTGGCCGTAGGAACTTATCATTTATCTTTGCCCACTGGGCTAGTTTTAGAATTAGAAGATTGTTATTTTGTGCCTGCAATAAGCAAAAACATTATTTCTGTTTCTTGTTTGGACAAGAAGGTTTTTCATTTATAATAAAGAACAATCGTTGTTTGTTTTACTTAAATGATATTTGTTATGGTGTTGCACAATTGTTTAACGGTCTCTATATTCTTGATTTAGAAATGCATATCTATAACATAAATACAAAACGATTTAAATCAAATGATTCAAATCCGACATATCTCTGGCACTGTCGTTTAGGCCATATAAATGAGAAACACATATCCAAACTCCATAAAGATGGGTTCTTGGATTCATTTGATTTTGAATCATATGAGAAATGCGAGTCTTGTTTATTAGGCAAGATGACTAAAGCCCCTTTCACTGGACACAGTGAACGGTATAGCGATGTATTGGGACTTATACATAGTGATGTATGTGGACCCATGAGTTCGTTAGCAAGAGGTAGGTTTTATTACTTCATTACATTTACTGATGACTTTAGTAGATATGGATATGTGTATCTTATGAGACACAAATCTGAATCCTTTGAAAAGTTCAAGGAATTCAAGAATGAAGTTCAAAACCAATTTGGCAAAAGCATAAAAGCCCTTCGATCCGATCGAGGATGTGAATACTTAAGCCAAGACTTTGATGACCTTCTAAAGGAGTGTGGTATTATATCACAGCTTACTCCACCTGGAACACCGCAATGGAATGGTGTATCTGAGAGGAGGAATCGAACCTTGTTGGACATGGTACGATCAATGATGAGTCATGCAGATCTTCCAATAAGCTTCTGGGGTCATGCCCTAGAGACAGCTGCATTCACACTTAACCGTGTTCCTACAAAGACGGTTCAGAAGACACCATATGAAATGTGGACTGGGAAACATCCTAGTATGTCATTCATGAAGATTTGGGGTTGCGAGGCGTTCGCAAAACGTCTGGATTCTGACAAGCTCGGACCCAAATCTGACAAATGTAATTTTATGGGATACCCAAAGGAAACAAAAGGGTATTATTTCTACAAACCTTCTAAGAACAAAGTGGTTGTTGCTTGAACTGGTATTTTTCTAGAAAGAGAATTTGTCTCTAAAGGAAACAGTGGGAGGAAAGTAGAACTCGAAGAAATTCGAGAACCACAAAATATCATTGAACCTGAGTTGGAACATGAGCAGGAACCACAAGAAATTGTGGAAAGTGAACCTGCTCAAATTACACAAGTCATTCGTAGATCTGGTAGGATACGCCAAGAGCCTGAGAGATATTATGGATATCTTATGACTCAAAACGGCGATGTGATGCTCATAGATCAAGATGAGCCTGCTTCCTACCAAGAAGCTATGAATGGACCAGATTCTGAGAAATGGCTTGAAGCCATGAAATCTGAGATGGACTCCATGTATACTAACCAAGTATGGACTCTGGTTGATCCACCCGAAGGGGTAAAACCAATCGGGTGCAAGTGGGTTTTCAAGAAGAAAGCCGACATGGATGGTAATGTACAAACCTATAAAGGCCGACTGGTAGCAAAAGGTTTCAAACAAATTCAAGGTGTTGACTATGATGAAACCTTCTCTCCAGTGGCAATGGTTAAATCCATCAGGATCTTACTTGCTATTGCAGTTTTTTATGATTACGAAATCTGGCAGATGGATGTCAAAACTGCTTTCCTTAACGAAAATCTCCTTGAGGATGTGTATATGACACAACCTGAGGGTTTTGTCACTCCAAAGGATGTTGGAAAGGTATGTAAGGTGCAGCGATCCATTTATGGATTGAAGCAAGCCTCTCGGAGTTGGAATCTTCGATTTGATGAAGCAGTCAAAGAATTTGGCTTTATTAAAAATGAAGATGAACCTTGTGTATATAAGAAGGTTAGTGGGAGTCACATTGTATTCCTAGTATTATATGTTGATGACATATTAATTATTGGGAATGACATTCCTTCCTTATAGGCTGTAAAAACATGGTTAGGAAAATGTTTCTCCATGAAAGATTTGGGCGATGCTGCCTACATTTTAGGTATCAAGATCTATAGAGATAGATCAAGAAAAATGCTCGGCCTAAGTCAAAGTACATATATTGATAAAGTGTTGAAACGGTTCAGCATGCAAGAGGCGAAAAGAGGAAACTTACCCGTGACTCATGGTGTAAAGATCTCTAAGGCCCAATGTCCTAAATCACAAGATAATGAGGAGTGTATGAGAAAGATCCCTTATGCTTCGGCAATTGGATCTATCATGTATGCAATGATATGTACTCGTCCGGATGTCTCGTATGCTTTGAACATGACGAGCAGATACCAGTCGAATCCAGGTGAATGTCACTGGACATCAGTCAAGAATATCCTCAAGTACCTGAAAAGGACTAAGGATTCATTCTTGGTATATGGAGGTAAAGACGAACTAGCAGTAAAGGGTTACACAGATGCTAGTTTCCAGACTGACAATGATGACTATAAGTCTCAGTCAGGTTTTGTGTTTTGCCTTAATGGTGGTGTTGTTAGCTGGAAAAGTTTGAAGCAAGAGACAGTAGCTGATTCTACAACAGAGGATGAATATATTGCTGCTTCTAGTGCAGCCAAGGAGGCTGTATGGATTAAAAAGTTCATTACTAAACTTGGTGTTGTTCCAACCATTGTTGATCTGGTTGCTCTATACTGTGATAATAATGGAGCCATTGCACAGGCTAAGGAACCCAGATCTCACCAACGATCCAAGCATATACTTAGGCGGTACCATCTCATCCGTGAAATCATTGATAGAGGAGATGTACATATAGGAAGAGTGCCAATAGATGATAATGTTACAGATCCACTAACCAAGGCTTTGTCACAGCAAAAGCACGACGGTCACACTAGTTCCATGGGTATTAGATACATGAGTGATTGGCTCTAGTGCAAGTGGAAGACTGTTAGAGTTTATGCCCTAGAGGCCAATTATTTGATATAATTGCTTAACGTTTTGATATTATATTTGATTGAATAAATATATGATTTTATTATGGTTTTATTTACTGCATAATGTAATTGTTAACATAATAAAATTCCTTAGAATAGTGATACAAATTATATAGTTTCAAGTATGTGACTTGAACATGAGATTATATATTACCATTAGTATCAGTGTTCTTAAATGTCCCTAGTCGAGTATCATTGTTGATGGGACAACAATGATACATTGAGACTAGTATGTGGATTGACTGATGACCAAATCTCATTGGTCATAAATATATGAGATATTAAGTCAATGCATAGGTACATGTTAGAGAACGATGTACTGGACAGACCCACCATGAGAATTCTATATGGAGCATTATGCGAAGTGTCATTAGCAATTCTCATAGTGACAATGATGTAATGGTCCTCCGACCTGAAATCGCTATATTACTACACGAAAATTTATGTACTTTGATATCATCAAATGTCACCTTTAATAGGGTGGACTATAAAGGTGATTATTGGGTTCATCATTAATCGTGTGAGAAATATGAGTGATCTAGATGGAATTTAACCATCCTATATATTATGGGTGATATCCATAGGCCTCTTGATTGAGTAGGACTATGAAATGCATGGCCATGCTCAAATAGTGATTTGTTTCATATAGTCTACTCATTGATCAAGAAAACTCAGATTAAATTATGAAGAGTATGACACATTCCATGACTTGAGTTTAATCTAGGATATTAAGGTTAAAAGGATTAAATTACATTGAGACATTGGTCACAAAAAGGTTGCATCGAATCATCGATCTTATTATTACTTGGGTAGCAGTGATGCATTACTAGATGTCGCTCACTGTTTATAATTTTATAATATGATTTTAAAATTATTGCCAACGTAATAATAACCTATAGGGTCACACACATAGAACGTTATTTAAAAGGGAATTAATTTAAATTTTAAGGATTTAAATATATTAATATGATTAATAGTATTTAAATCACGAATTTAAATTAAAAGGATAATTTATATATATGTATATTAATTAAGTAAGACTTAATTAAGAGATATATATATATATATATATATATAAATTTGAATTTTATGAAATTAGGTTTTGATTTGATTAATTCCTTTTAACTACTATATATATGATATATAGCAACTACTTAGGTATATATCATAATTGAAAACCCCTATCCGCTCTTAAAGAGAGACTAGAGAGAAAACAGTTTCAAAAAATCCATTCCTTTTGGTGGCTAGTACCGCAAGTCCTTCTTATTGCAGAATCGTTCGACGGTTCATGCGGCGTTCGTGTGGATACCGTAGAGGCTCAATCGGTTTGTATTGCGTTGGAGATTCGAGGCGCAATCGGTTTCAGACTCTCGTTTTTCCATATCTGGTATAATCTCTAAACCTCTAAATTAATTGATTTTTCGCATGGATCTTGTTTTAGGGTTTCGAAAATTGCTTTAAAATTTTAATTTTCGCTGTGTGTTTCTGTGCCGAAGCCCTACAGAACCCACCTGTGCAGTAATTACCAAGGCTCCTTCGTGTGGTTCGATGGGCTCCGAAGGAAAATTCTCATCAGTAAAAAAATCACCGAGCAATGGTACGGTCTTTCACCCCTTATAGGCTTATCATACACTAGTAGTACCGCATCCAAGAATCCTCACCGCTTCTTCCTCGTAACCTTCCCAACTGAATCGCCCGTGATCACATCCACCACCTGGCGCATTGCCTAGTTCAAATCATGTTGTAAGGGAAGGGTGATCAGATTCGATATTGGGTGTTGTTCTCCTGTTGTGCCCTTGAAGTATCTCGTCCTGTGACGTACTAAACCAAAGCTCCATTCTAAATATTCTTCTCGATCGGGTCCATCAGACCCCAGCAAGTCTCCGTAAAATTTCCAGCTGACTCATGATAATCACAGTATTTGTTCATGTTCCCTCCTACTATATTTTATGTTTTCCTTTGCTGGTTTGAAGTAAAGCTTGTTCTTTATATGTTCCAGAATAGTAGCCAGATTAGTGTTGAGCTTTGTGTAAACCTTGTTAACTCTCTAATTCGGGAAAGGCAGACGTTCTCCACCCGAACCACCATTTTTGTTATTGTACTTCTTCTGATAATAACCCGACTTGTCATCATTATTGTTTCCTTTATCTTTTTCCTTATTCTTTGGTTCTTCTGATGGGTTCTACTTCAGGTTGCCCATCGCCTTCCCCACCATAATAAAGCCTTCGGACCTTGTCAAAGACTTTGTCCAAACTTTTTAGATGGTTGAACATTAGCTCTTTAACCAACTTCTTGGATTTTACAAGGTCCAAACCATTCTAAAAAAGACCCACCGCCTGAAGGTCTTTCAAATCTGAGACCTAACACGCAGTCTCTCAGAATTTTTTAACGTATTAACCCAAAGTTTTGTTGGAGTACTGTATGATCTGGGATAATAACCCTTCGGCTTTCCTCTCTTTTTGTTACTACTGAACTGAGCATAAAATTTGTCACAGAGGCCTATCCAGGACGTGACTGAATTCAGGATCAGTGTCATCATCCACTGCCTAACATCCTTCCTGAGGGTGGTCTTGAATATCTGACATTTGGCAGCATCCAAGTAATCGTAGTAATCCATCAGCCGATCATAAGCCTTGGTGTGTTTATAAGGATCCCCCGAACCGTCATAAATCTCCATGTGAGGGGGTTTCTTACTCGGATCCGCCTTCTCTTAAATAACTTTTGGGGAGAATGGTGATGAAGATTTAACAGGGGTCATAAGATTCTGATTCCCCTTAGCTAACCATTTTTCCAGTTCATCCACCTTCCTTGCCAGCTCTTCCGTCTCACTTCATCCGGGGGAAGGATCTCTTTTGCCCTGCCTTTTTCTATCGAGAGATGAATCTCGTCTCCTGTAATTTGACTGACCTCTACTTTCAGAACTTGTTGCCCTGGAGTGGCTTCAGTGCCTGCTCCCATTGTGCCAACAGCCATCCAAATGATGTGTCTGGATTGGTTCCCGAGTGACCGTTTTCCCGATCTGCTCCTACGTCTGCTCTAGTACCGAGAACGACTCCGAAGCTTGCTCTCGGTCCGCCAAGAATCGTACAAACGATGTGCCCTGGACTAATCCTCTGGCGACCACCACCGCCTTCGGCTATGGTTGGAGGCACCTTCCTCGTTCCCCACGATCAATAACACCATCACTTGATCAACAAGGCTTTTAAGGCATCATCTGTCTCCTGGGCCTTTTTGGATAAGATAAACCTCCTTTCGTTATGACCGTCATCATGGGGACGTGTTCGGGACGGTGCATCCTATACACGACCCCCAGGACCGGCATCCCTGCTGGCAGTCGAGAACAATCTTCACCGAGAACCATCTGCCATGTCCCTTGATGGAGCCACTAAGTTACTGTGGGGCCCGAGCCTATCCTGGATGCTCCTAGACGGACCCAACCTATCCATGATTGATCCTCTTGGCTGAATAAATCCGTTCGCCGTTGACTTCCCAACTTTAGAGTCTGTCTTGTTGTTTACCATGATTACACCCGAAAAACTCCTGTTTGAAAATTAGCAACACTATAAATCCCTCCTTCTAGCGCCACTGTTAACACCAAGATCCGTTCACGCGCTCTAATCACCAAAGCGCGTACAATTCTGCACAAAAATGGAATCACACCAAAAATTTGACGGTTTGGGCCGCCGGAGAATAGCTCTGGTGTAAGAATAAGAACTGACAAAATAAGGTTAACAACGGAGGCTTAACGCTCTAGTACTGTAAAATAATAAGAGTGTGTACCTTAGAATCAAGGTAAAGTCTTGTATTTATAGTGATCTCACCACCTCCATAAAGTCCTTCCCCGTGTAGAATTAGATATTCTCATCAGGTATAATTCCTTAATGGGACCAAATACAATTATCAAAAAAAAAAGTCGATTTAAACATGACACTTTCTTTAAAAATTAGAAATCAAATTATAATTAAGAATCTTCAATTTCTTAAATTATTCAACTATTAAAATGATTCGGATTAAAATAACTTCACATAAAAAATTAAAATGATATAATCAACCGTCAAAAGGGAACAAAACAGTTTGAGCCATTCGAAATCAAGAGTCTATAACAGTACACGATTAAAAAAAAGCCATCTGCACTTATTAGTTATTACTACATTTATTGTTGACGGGACAAGGGCACCCATCCATCTGAGCCATTCGAAATCAAGAGTCTATAACAGTCACGATTAAAAAAAAAGCCACATCCACTTATTAGTTATTACTACATTTATTGTTCACGGGACAAGGGCACCCATTCATCTGAATAAGTAACGTTCGCCATCAGTAGTACAATTATTGTTGACGGTACACAAGCTGTTACATTGAACTTGCTAAATTTGCCGAGCTCTGATATCTATTGGATATCATGTTAGGAACATGTAAAAGGAGATTATATATATATATTTATATGAATTTATCTTGTAAAAATAATTCGTCAAGGCTAGTACTTGGTACTATGTCCTTAAGACAATTATGGCATCCGTATAGTGTTCAGAGTTGATAGCACTTATCTTCCAGATACAATAACTCCGTATATCTTAGCAGCACTACAAAAGATATACACAACAAACCAAACTGAATGCTCTAACTCTCTCTTTTTGAACTATGAAAATGATGAGAAAACAGAACTTATATAAGTAATGAATACTAAGATGCTTGAGAAAATGAGTGAGTATGAAGGCTGCCCCCTCCTATCTATTTATAGGAGGGTTGGTGACCATTTGGAAGGGTGTCTAGCCCTTTGAAAAGGCATAGGATGCCACTAAAAATGCATATATGACATCCATTGGTCAAAACGACGTAGTTTTGATCATATGCAGTATAGGCGCGTCGATTCGGACATGTAAAACGACGTAGTTTTAATATTAACTGAACCAAAACTACGTAGTTTTACTTTAGTAAAAAAGGCGCGACCAAAACGACGTAGTTTTGGGCCGCCTGTTCAAATATACATAACACAGTTTTGATTATACCGCTTCTCAAAACGACACAGTTTTGATAATATAATAAATACAGCTTTCAAAACGACACAGTTTTGATAATAGAATTAAATAAATAAATTTTAATTAAAAATTTAAATAAATTTTGTCTAAAAAGATATATACACTGTGACGCCCCCAAAATAGGTCCAATCCATTCAACATATTCTGAGTCGCCAGATACATGGTACAGAAAATAACTACAACTTTATTACAACAATTGTCGTACAAAATACAACAACACGTATGCTGTAAGTTTTGATACAAATATATATCAACTGTGACTCATGTCTCAACCTTAGATAGCACGTCACAATGCCACCTTACATAAAGGTAGAGTCAATAAATGTTTTAAAAATTAAAATCTTTGGAAAGTGATCAAGAAAACCTTCGTACATGGGAGGCCATGCGTCTAGGTTATAATAGATATCATATGCCCACAGAATTATTCTTGGTTGACCTAATAGACCTCAAAGAAAAACGAGAAGATTACTATCATATTCTTTCCAGTGGTGAGTCTTCTCTTGACGTATAAATATCTCCACTGTCTCCAGTTGAAAATTATATTTCAAATAAACTTCAAGATCATATAGGTAGTGCTCGTAGATATACTCAGCAAGTGGATGTGCACAACCCTGTCTTATGATAACACGAGGTGGTATGTCATCAGACATCTTGTATGATAGTGGCAAAATATTCTTCCAAAGTTGGGTTCACCTCACCGTATTCGGTTCACCAAAATTAAATATCAAATGACGTATATAATACGACACACTTATCTAAAGTTCTCAATAAAATTATTTTCATACTATTTAGTGAGAACCTCAACAGCTATAGATCACCGTTCTATTTTTCTGTTATCTCCCGCTCGACCCAGCTACACTTTTATTACCTGAAAGGAATTGTGAAGCAAAAGGGTGAGCACAACTAGCCCAGTAAAGAATATAATGACTAAAGATAAGTAAATTATCAATAGCCTTCATCGGTAATAAATCAGAGATTTAGAACAAATGGTAGATGATAAAACTTTTCAACCATAGTTGCAGCGGAACGAGCAATCCATTAGAAGAGTCAAATAGACTATAAAGTCTATTATCTTCTCCCCATTAAATGTCCACCAAAAATATTTTATTCCTGTAACATCAATCAACAGTTCCTTTCCACAATAACTCATAATCATAATTGTTATTCTAAATTTCTCTTCTCATCCAGGACGAAGATAATTTTTATCACATGTCTTTTCTTGAAACATCAAAGGTCATGGTTATACCAAATCACAGTACATGTTCATAATCACACTAATAAATTCATCTTTGCACTACGGGCCAAAGATATTCATCGACAAGTCATCTTTGCACTGCAGGGCAAAGATATTCAAAAACTGGTCATCTTTGCACTACGGGCTAAAGATATTCAACAACAGGTCATATTTGCACTACAGGCCAAAGATATTCATATCTCAAAGAAATACATAATCATTTCAGAATGTATATAAACCATAATTATAATCATGTTGATCAATTCACCTTTGCACTTAAGCTAAAAATATTCAATTATAAATTTAATGGTCATGATCATACCAGTCAATAATTCATCTTTACACTACTGGCTAAAGAGAACACATAGTCACGATCATACCAATAATCAACCCATCTTTACACTCAAGTCAAAGAGAAAGTTTTTCACCAGGATTAGAAAAATGTTACATATGATAATAAAAATAATATTATCAAAACATGAATTCAATCAAAGATAGTAACCATAATAAACATCTTAGATAAAAAGAAGGAAAAATTTTATTTTTCGATGAATAGTGTCGTATTCGTGAATAGTACCGTATACGTGAATAGTGCCGTATACGTGAATAGTAACCCCAACACAAAAAGTTCCAAATTTGATTAAAATGTTTAAACCAATATTTCGGCATAATGATATTAAAGAAATAATATCATATATGAAGAAAATAACATCCCTTACATAATAACGACAATATCCCTTACCTCGAAAGACAGTACTTTTAGTTGAAATCCCGGATATAGACTATGACTTGAATTTGCACCGTATAGCAACACTCAAAGTATACTTACAAGAATATGCTCAACATATCGAGAGAGAAGTAGAGAGAAAACTTCAATTTCTAGTGTGATTTTCAATTCTAACCTAAGCTCCCTATTTATAGGAAAATGCTTAAAACACCAAAGTAGAAAATTGAATATAATATTAATATATTTATATAATTTTCCTCAGCCCACCATTTTGACCAAAGAAATCAGCCACACATGTGCCAAAAGCAACAAAAACGTTTTTCTAACAAAAAGTACTTAAAACTCCAAAAATCAATTCAGACCCGATATACCGAAACTTCAATAATTCACAATAAATAGCCCTTTTATCAGAAAAATTCAAAACTTGCGACTTTTCATAGGAAATTCCATTATCTACAACTTTGCAGAAGAAAGGTTTTCCAAATTTCAAACAGAAATTGACCGAAATCCACAAACGGACGATTTTACAAGCTATAATCAAATTTCGGTCAATAATTGGGGTCCACCGACACAAAACATGTGTTAATCATTTAATGCCACAAAAATACCATTCCTCCTCATATACTCATATATCCCACATTCATTGTAAAAATATCATCATTAATATATTATTAAAATAATATATTTAAATGAATTATTTTATCAAAAAAAGATAAAATATTAATTTTTAACAATTGTCACATTAAAATTTTTTTCCATTTATATCCATATAAAATCAATATTTTTTTATCATATAAATTAATAATTAATTATTCATAAATAATATTACAGAATCACAATTATGACAACCAGTCAGTTCCCAGGATAGAGGGGGCTTTCCAATAAGGATCTCTTGTTACTGACGCGCAATTAGATGACCAAACCTCTTCTTAGACAGAACTTTCTAGACATTGTCAATAATGTTATCTAATAATATTATTCAGATAATATGAATTATTGCTCCGATAATAGAAAATATTGTGCAGTGACAATTATTAAAACAACAATAATATAAAATATCAACGCATCAATTATTGAATCAATAAAATAAAATATTGAACAGTAATTACTGTAACAATTAATGAGTAATGCCTTCTTACGGGAAAAAAATTATCATGCTTCATGAATAGTAATTCGTGAATAATAACTCATGAATAGTAATTATAAAAATTGAATACTTTTATTTCATAAAATTCGGGGTCTTACATACACGACCCAGACCCACGAGCCAGGCCAGGCCGGCCGGACGGACGGCGGCGGTGGTGCGCGTGTGGGTTTGAACCTAGCCTTGGCTAGGTCCTTTCCCTTCCACAAAAGTGGGGTGCCCCTTGGGGCCCAAACCCAAGAGCACTTTCCTTGTATATAAACATATAAAATATTTAATTCCTATCCTATGTAGGACTTGGTTTTTCCCACATGTATTTATTATCTTTTATCATGATCTTTGGGAGTTAATATCTCATTCATTACTCCATGGATTTGAGCTTCCAAATACTTAATTTAATCTACTCATGGAGTAGAACACATTAATATATGGAATCATTAAAAATAATTAATGACACCTATATTAATTTAGGCTCAAATTCCAACAATCCCCCACATGAATGATATTGACTGCCAGCCTTATGCAAATGTTATGCAGACTCTGAGAGAGAGACAAAATTAGAAATTATTGGTATCGAGAGAGGTAGCTTTTGGCTTTGAACCTTCCCTTGTGAAAACTATCGGGTTTACTGGTTGTCCAGTGAACGTGATGTCTTGAACTGTCCAATCGTTTGTGTAAATCGAGACAATAGTAATTCACACAGAATCTTTCTAGACATTATTTGGTTCTCATGATTTTGTTCATTTTGGCCCCGAACAATCCCGGATTTATGAGTGCTTAAGAGAAGTATAGTCTTATCATTCTCATAGAATTGGCCCAGTTCACACTCACTTAGGTGATTCTTAATAAGAGTATCCTACCATACTCCACATGTTTATCAAGATTTAAGAATCATTAAAAGCAAAGCTTATCCTGTAACCGCTGCAGGTATCACTATCTCGTATCTTAGGAATGAGCATAAGAAATTAATTTCTTCATAGTGATTTGGTTGAATCATTCACAATTTAGTTGTTCCTTTGAACCTAGATCTTGGGATCTCCAGTCAACTATGTTGGGTTTCCATCATGACGATCCTTATTTATAGGCTTTAAACCCATTCCCCTCGAAGTTATTTTTACTTGCTCTCTAGTCAAACCTTTAGTCAACGGATCCACTATATTTTCTTTCGACTTTATGTACTCAATAGACATAATGCCGTTAGAGAGCAATTGTTTTATGGTATTGTATCTATGATGAATATGTCTAGACTTACCATTATACATGTGACTTTGTGCCCTTCCAATTGCTGATTGACTATCACAATGGATACAAATAGGCGGCACAGGTTTAGGCCACATAGGAATATCTTCTAAAAAGTTACAAAGCCATTTAGCTTCTTCTCCAGCCTTATCTAATGCAATAAACTCAGATTCCATCGTTAATCGAGCAATGCATGTTTGTTTAAAAGATTTCCATGATACTGATCCTCCTCCTAGTGTAAACACAAAACCACTTGTGGATTTAGAGTCTTTTGTAACCGATATCCAATTCGCATCACAGTATCCTTCAAGTACTGCTGGATATCTTGAGTAGTGCAATCCAAAATTGTGAGTGTATTTTAAATACCTTAAAACTCTTATAATCTCTTTCCAATGATCTTGTCCTGGATTGCTTGTAAATCTACTCAATTTATTGACAGCTTGTGCTATGTCAGGACGTGTACAATTCATTAAGTACATAAGGCTTCCAATTATATGGGCATACTCAGATTGTGATATGCTCTCTCCTTTATTTTTAGACAAATGTAGATTTATATCTACCGGTGTTCCCACAGGATTACAATCATACTGATTAAATTTCCTGAGTATTTTTTCAATATAGTGTGATTGTGATAACACTAAACCATTCGATGTTTTAGAAATTTTAATTCCTAATATTACATCGGTAACACCCATGTCTTTCATGTCAAACATATTATTTAACATTATTTTAGTAGTTTTAATGATATCATTATTACTACCCATAATGAGCATATCATCTACATAAAGACAAATAATAACATATCCATTCTTAGTGTCCTTGACATACACACATTTGTCACACTCATTTATTTTGAAACCATTTGATAACATTGCATTATCAAATTTTTCATGCCATTGTTTAGGTGCTTGTTTTAATCCATAAAGAGATTTTACAAGCCGACAAACTTTCTTTTTTTGTCCTGGAACAATAAATCCTTCTGGTTGTTCCATGTAGATTTCTTCTTCTAAATCTCCATTTAAGAAAGTTGTTTTACATCCATTTGATGTATTTCTAAATTATATATAGTTGCAATGACTATTAACATCTTAATTGAGGATATTCTTGTCACAGGAGAATAAGTATCAAAATAATCCAAACCCTCCTTTTACCTGTATCCTTTGATTACAAGTCTTGCTTTATATTTGTCTATAGATCCATCTGCTTTCATTTTCTTCTTGAATATCCACTTATATCCAAGAGGTTTAGAGCCTGGTGGGAGATCTACTAATTCCCACGTATGATTATGCAAAATGGATTCCACCTAACTATTTATAGCCTATTTCCAATATGGAGCTTCTGGACTCGATATTGCTTCTTTATAGGTTTGAGGCTCATTTTCTAACAAATAGGTTAGAAAATTCGGACCAAAAGATTTTGATGTTCTAGCACTTTTACTACGTCTAGGTTCATCAATATCTTCTAAACCATGATTACTGTCATTAACAGGATCATAAGTTCTTTTATTTGAACTTGTCCCTTGTTCGTTAGAACTTTGGTCTTGTTCCTTTTTATTAGGAAATACTGTTTCAAATAATTCAGTATCTTTTGACTCAATAATCATATTTTCATGTATTTCCTCTATTTTTGATTTATTAACCAAAAATCTATAAGCACTGTTATTATTAGTATAACCTATTAATATACAATCTATTGTTTTTGGTCCTATTTTCACCTTTTTGGGTGGAGGAACCATTACTTTTGCTAAACACCCCCACACTTTTAAGTGTTTATAAGACGGCTTACGTCCTTTCCATAATTCATAGGGTGTAACATTAGACTTCTTTTGAGGTATTCGATTGAGAATATAATTTGCTGAAAGAATTGCTTCCCCCCACAAATTCTGAAGTAGCCCAGAACTTAATAACAATGCATTCATCATTTCTTTTAAAGTTCTATTCTTTCTTTCTGCAACACCATTTTGTTGTGGTGAATAAGGTGCAGTTGTTTGGTGTATTATACCATGTTGTGAACAAATTTCAACAAAAGGAAATTCATATTCCCCACGTCTATCACTTCTAACTATCTTGATTTTTTTATCAAGTTGATTCTCAACCTCATTTTTGTAATGTTTAAACATTTCCAAAGCCTCATCTTTACTTCTCAATAAGTAAACATAACAATATCTTGTACAATCATCTATAAAAGTGATAAAATATTTCTTACCTCCTCTTATCTGTATATACTTTAAATCACAAATATCAGTATGTATTAATTCAAGAGGTTTTGTACTTCTTTCAATTGATTTAAAAGAAGATTTTCTAAGTTTTGCCTCAACGTAAATTTCACATTTATGATTAGAGTTAATCTCACATTTCGGCAAACATTCCATATTAATTAATCTACGTATAGTATTATAATTAACATGCCCTAATCTACCATGCCATAAATTAGATGACTCAATCATATAAGCAGAATATGTAATTTTATTAATATTGGAAGGTATAACAGTCATTACATTCATTTTGAAGAGCCCATTGCTCATATAACCCTTCCCCACATACATCCCATTTTTAGTTAATACAAATTTGTCTGATACAAAGACTAATTTAAATCCCTTTTGACTAAGAAGGGATCCTGACACTAAATTTTTCCTAATATCAGGCACATGGAGCACATTGTTGAGGGTGAGTTCCTTGCCAGATGTCATCTTTAGAATCACCTTTCCTTGTCTAGCTATCTTTGATGAAGAAGAATTTCCCATGTATAGATGTTCTCCATTCTCAATTTCTTGATATGTGGAAAACATCTTCCTGTCGGAACACACATGGCGGGTTGCTCCAGTATCCACCCACCATTCTCTTGGATTCTCAACCATATTTATTTCTGAAACAACTGCTGACAGGTCATTTCAGAAACATCTTGAAGAAGACTATCCACTTCCGTTACATTGGCTTGTGTAGACTTCTTGTTCTGGTCTTTGCGTTTTCGACAATCCTTTGCCCTATGTTCGGGCTTGTCACAGATGTAGCATTTGCCTTGTAACTTTTTATTTGTTCCCTGTTGAGGCCCATTCCCGGTGAATTTCCTCTTTTTGGACTTCGGACCTTGTTCCACCACGTTTGCTTTATATTCTACAAAGGCACTTCCTGTTTTCTTTTTAGAGGCTCGGTTGTCCTCTTCTATCCTTAATCTTACGATTAAGTCTTCAAGTTTCATCTCTTTGCGTTTATGCTTGAGGTAATTTTTAAAATCTTTCCACATAGGTGGTAGTTTTTCAATAATAGCAGCAACTTGGAAAGATTCACTTAGAGACATACCTGCTGCATGTATTTCATGCAGGATTACTTGTAATTCTTGGACTTGGTTGATGACTGCCTTGGAATCCACCATCTTGTAGTCCAAAAACCAGCCAAATACGAATTTCTTCGTGCCAGCATCTTCTATTTTATACTTTTTATCCAAGGAATCCCATAATTCTCTTGCTGTTTTGAGAGAACTATACACATTGTATAATGTGTTATCCAATCCATTAAGGATATACTTTTGGCACAAAAAATCTGCATGTTTCCATGCATCTATTGCAGCAACAACTTGTCGGTCTGTTTCATCTTCTTTGAGCACAGGGGGATCTTCGTGAAGAAACCTCGCCAAGTTCAAAGTTGTGAGATAAAACAACATCTTTTGTTGCCATCTTTTAAATTCCGTTCCATTGAACTTTTCTGGTTTTTCACCATGGTTCACAGGAACATTTGGTATAGAAGGTGTAGAAGAAGAACCAATTATAGTAACAAAATTGGTATCCATATTTGTTGCAAATATATATATATATATATATATATATATATATATATATATATATATATATATATATATAAATGATAATTGTCTTAAGATTGTTAGTAACCTGTAAAAGGAAATTATATATATATATATATATATATATATATATATATGAACTTATCTTGTAGAAATAATTCGTCAAGGCTAGTACTTGGTACTATGTCCTTAAGACAATTATGCCCTCCGTGTGGTGCTCAGAGTTGATAGCACTTGTCCCCCAGGATACAATGACTCCGTATATCTTAGCAGTACTACAAAAGATATACACAACGAACCAAACTGAATGCTCTAACTCTCTCTCTTTTTGAACTATGAAAATGATGAGAAAACAGAACTTAAATAAGTAATGAATACTAAGATGCTTGAGAAAATGAGTGAGTATGAAGGCTGCCCCCTCCTATCTATTTATAGGAGGGTTGGTGACCATTTGGAAGGGTGACTAGCCCTTTGAAAAGGCATAGGATGCCACTGAAAAGGCATATATGACATTCATTAGTCAAAACGACGTAGTTTTGATCATATGCAGTATAGGCGCGTCCATTCGGACATGTAAAACGACGTAGTTTTAATATTAACTGAACCAAAACTACGTAGTTTTACTTTAGTAGAAAAGGCGCGACCAAAACGACGTAGTTTGGGTCGCCTGTTCAAATATACGTAACACAATTTTTCAAAACGACACAGTTTTGATAATAGAATTAAATAAATAAATTTTAATTAAAAATTTAAAAACAAATTCTAAAAAGATATATACAGGACCCAGACCCAGGACCCACGACCCTCGTGCCAGAGCCAGGCCAGGCCGGACGGCGGCTGCAGCACACGTGTGGGTTCGAACCTAGCCTTGGCTAGGTCCTCTCCCTTCCAAAAAAGTGGGGTGCCCCTTGGGGCCCAAACCCAAGAGCACTTTCCTTGTATATAAACATATAAAATATTTAATTCCTATCCTATGTGGGACTTGATTTTTCTCACATGTATTTATTATCTTTTATCATGATCTTTGGGAGTTAATATCTCATTCATTACTCCATGGATTTGAGCTTCCAAATACTTAATTTAATCTACTCATGGAGTAGAACACATTAATATATGGAATCATTAAAAATAATTAATGACACCTATATTATTTTAGGCTCAAATTCCAACATATCATTCTAACCGCGAGTGGTTAGCATGAAGTAAACTTCATGGTAAGTTTAATTTATGTCTAATGCAGTTTTGACATACAGGCGGGAGGGTGATCTCTCCGTCTGCGTATCAGCACTGTATTGGTCATAAAGTGAACTTACCATGAAGTTCACTTCATGCTAACCGAATCTTTCTAACCCAAATTTGTTGGGATACCATTCATTTCTTCACTCCATTTATACCCATTTTATACTTACAGTTACAAATTACACATTTGTCAAAAACACTGTAATTGTGAAAGCAAACACTATTCTATATTTCTTATAAAAAAGTTTTAAATCCATAATTAGTGGCGCCGGTGAGGGATTTTAGTGTGAGTTTTGCTACACAGACAGTCTGTATAATCTTATTTTTATATATGTATCCATATTACATTTAAAACACTATATTTTATAAAAAAATTTGTTAAAATAAATACTATATATTTTTTGAATCACAAGAAAAAAAATTTGCACCGGTCCAATATTCATGTCTAAAAATCCTGTGTAGAGTTATTCTTTTAGTGTTGGCCATAAGCAGTTTCAGTAACATGCTCGTGTTCATTAATTACTATTCCTCAACATTTCCATTTAGTTTTTTTATTTATATTTGTATTTATATTTTCTAGCTTGAGCTCCAAGTAATTTTACCAAATTTTGTAATCATCGATAATGTATCACCCTTGTAATAAGGGTTATTAATATTTATTAAATAAAATAAATATTTTTATGAAATTAATGTTTGTGTTTTATGTGGTTAAATGTTGATTTTGACATAAATTACGTGTTATATGATTATGAATGTGCGTTTAAATTTTTCGATGAAATAAAAAATTTTGAGAAAAACGCTAAATCATTATTCATAAAACGCAAAAAACGTTTTTTCGTATTTTGAACTTTTCAAATTACGACATATCGTTTATTTGGAAAAGAGAGACGTAATCTCCAATAAAAATATTTTTATTGGAAAAGACGTAAACGCTAAAAACGCGTTTTCATATTTTCGAATTTTTGAACTTTTGAACTTTGAAATATTGTTTGTTCAGGAAATGTAGACGGAAAGTGAAATCGAAACTTGAAAATGAGAAAGTCAAATTTATAAGTTTTTCAGGATCACGCTCCAAATAATTAATATATCATTATTTACCTTCAATTGTTGGTGATTTTAGAGATCATTGTTCTTGTTCAGGGGTAGACAAAAATATTTGAACATTAGGCTCAGGTATAAGCAAAGTTGTGTCATCATGATTTGAACATTACGCAAGATGCGTTTTTCGTATTAAAATATCAAGTTTCATAAAATAAACAAAGATTAAAAAAAATAATAGTTTTAATTGATTACCTGGATACAAATATATCATTTAATTGAAATAACACATATATAATATTATGCTTCAATTATACAAATATATAATTATAATGAATTTAATAATAAAATTAATTTATAATCAGAATCGATTTCATAAACAACTTAATAAATAAATAAGTGAGCATTATAAAATTTTCAAATCTTTGAGGGCCACGGCCCCCTCCGGTCTATGAGTAGATCCGTCATTGCATAGTGACTAGTAAGATTTTCATCCAAAGGACGAAAAATTAAATAACAGAGTCAAATCCATTAGAGACGAAACCACTTTCATTGTCTTCCTATCTATCGCTTTCTCCAAGATTGCAAAAGTATGAAAACATGAGTGACCATTTTGCAATTAACCCAGAGAGATTTTAGTACATATCCTCTCCACTCTCCACTCTCCACTCTCCACTCTCCACTCTCAGTCTCCACTCTCCACTCTCCACTCTCCACTCTCCACCTTCATTTTCATTTCTGAATTTTGGCCACAAATACAATCACACAATTCTTGATCCATGGATCTCTTTATCTTATCTCAACTACTTCTTCTACTAGTCTTTTGCTTATTCCTCTTTTGGAATTTCAAACCAAGTAGCCAAAACAAACTTCCTCCGGGCAAAACAGGATGGCCAATAATTGGAGAAACAATAGAATTCATCTCCTGTGGCCAAAAAGGCAACCCTGAAAAGTTCGTAACACAAAGAATGAACAAATACTCCCCTGATGTCTTCACAACATCCTTAGCAGGCGAGAAAATGGTAGTTTTCTGCGGTGCCTCGGGGAACAAATTCATTTTCTCCAACGAAAACAAGCTTGTTGTGTCCTGGTGGCCCCCTGCCATATCCAAAATCCTAACTGCAACAATACCTTCGGTAGAGAAAAGCAAAGCCTTGCGGAGTCTAATTGTTGAATTCTTAAAACCCGAAGCGCTCCACAAGTTTATTTCGGTCATGGATCGGACAACGAGGCAGCACTTTGAAGACAAATGGTTTGTATTTCTTTCTATCTACTAAATTTTTTTATGTCTTTTTGGAGAGATATTTTTTGTATGTTTGGTTACTCAACGTTTGGAGCATTTAGTGCAGGGACGGATCCAGCCTCGTTCGTAATTCATTGGGTCAAATTCGAAAAAAAAAACCTTGAGAATAAAAATTTAATAACATGAAACACAACTAAATAATTCTCGAATATTATTTACAATAACATTTTTCGAGGTTTCATTGCTTGAAATTGTTACGTGATAACCTCATTGTTAATAAACAGTAATTCATCCATTCATCTCCTATTTAGTTACGGAGTTCATTCTTCACGATATTTATGGTTGAAAATGTGATTTCAACAGTTACAGTAACAACGGACAAAATTAGAGTCAATTTTAGCATCAAATAGAATTGAGGATACATTTCATCATTTTTTCTTAATTTATTCATATCAATAAAAATGTATTCATATCAATTTTAAACCTAAAAATACATCACCTTAATATCAAAGTTGATTCTCTATTTGGAACGGAGATACTAAATTACTCCATCAAGCATTAGAGAAGGAAAAAAAATTTAAATTTATTGATATACTACATCTCCCTAAAATTTGTATAAAGAGAAAGAAAATTTAGAGTGAGACGGTGAATGAAATTTTTTTAAATAGAAATACTGAGTAAATAGTAAAAGAAAGTGCCATGCTAGGAAATAAATGTTAGAGATAAAATGTGTATAAAAATTAAAGAGAGAAATTGAATAAAAAAATTTAAATTAAATATAACAAAATTTTAGAGAGAATTAATTTATGGGATGTTAAGTTGAATTCAATATTTAGTGTTTTTAAATATTGCGAAAAAAATACAAAAATCAAATAAATTGTAACCGTTACAATAAGACTGAATAATTATACGAAAATGTATAGTTGATATTTGATATGACAAGTATACTTTATTTATGACAATTATTTCTCACTTCCATCCTTTAATATATTTTAGAAGAGTAGTTTATTTATGGTTTTTTCTTCTAAATCATGAATTAAAAATTAGGAACGGGAGTACAGAAGTGAAAGCTTTCGCTATGTCAGAGACGCTGACTTTTGAGTTGGCCTGTTGGCTGCTCTTTAGCATAAATGATCCGGTGCAGGTGCAGAAGCTTTCTCATCTTTTTGAGAAGGTTAAAGCGGGATTATTGTCTTTACCTTTAAATTTTCCGGGCACGGCTTTTAACCGTGGGATCAAGGCCGCCAATCTTATTAGAAAAGAGCTTTCGGTGGTAATAAAACAGAGGAGAAGTGATAAATTACAAACTCGAAAGGATCTTTTGTCCCACGTTATGATTTCCAATGGCGAGGGCGAGAAATTTTTCAGCGAAATGGATATTGCGGACGTTGTTCTTAATATACTGATTGCTAGCCATGATACCACTAGCAGTGCCATGGGCTCTGTGGTCTACTTTCTTGCAGATCATCCTCACATATATGCTAAAGTCCTCGCAGGTAAACAAACACATGCACAACTGGTTTTAAGTTATAAGTCATTACGGAACGGGCATAAATTATTTAATTTAATGGATTTACTTTGGTCTATAATATATATATATATATATAGAACAAATGGAGATTGCAAAGTCGAAAGGGGCAGGAGAACTTTTGAGCTGGGAGGACATAAAGAGGATGAAGTATTCCCGCAATGTTATAAATGAAGCTATGAGATTAGTACCTCCTTCTCAAGGAGGTTTTAAAGTAGTTACAAGTAAATTCAGTTACGCAAACTTCATCATTCCCAAAGGATGGAAGGTATGTTTGTCATTTAAATACTGCTTATGTTTCATAAAAGTAGTTCTATTTTTTGAAGGAGTATAAAATTATAAAATATTTTTAAGTTTGTCATCATAATATTATGATTTATATAATTTTTTGGATAGCCAAATAATAAAGGCGCAACGCATTTCACCATTTTTCCCTTAGCTAAAGGCAAAAAAAAAATTTATGAGACTTCCAAGACCTAAAAAATCTTTGAAGCACCAAACTGATAAGAAATTTTTTAATTTGTTGTCAGCCCATCATGTTATGGTGAGGAACATGATGGGCTGACAACAAATCTTCGTCTATGTTCAAAATGATAACAAATCTTCAACGTACATGCATTGATAAAAAAAACAAAAATTTATCAAGGCAAGGAGATGGACCTAATTTTGTGCTTGTGCAGATCTTTTGGAGCGTGTACTCGACACATAAAGATCCCAAATACTTTAAAAATCCAGAGGAGTTTGATCCTTCAAGATTTGAAGGAGATGGACCTATGCCATTCACATTTATACCATTTGGAGGAGGACCAAGGATGTGCCCTGGGAGTGAGTTTGCTCGTCTGGAGGTACTAATATTCATCCACCATTTGGTTACCAATTTTAGGTGGGAGAAGGTGTTTCCCAATGAAAAGATTATTTATACTCCATTTCCCGTCCCGGAGAATGGTCTTCCTATTCGTTTATCACCATGTACGTTTTAAATTTTCTGCTTTTGTTAACGTGAACATTTTCTAATATGTATTAATGGTCTTCCTATTCGTCTATCACCTTGTACACTTTAAATTTTCTGCTTTTGTTAAGGTGAACATTTTCTAATATGTATTAATGGTCTTCCTATTGGTCTATCACCTCGTACGACTTTAAATTTTCAGCTTTTCTTAAGCACACATATTTTAGATGAAAAATGGAAAATTAAAAACACATAATATACTCATATTCACCAAATTGTAACTAGTCTTATTTGTGTGATGTATTCATTTACATGTCTCTCATACTCTACGATGATAAACACACATGTTAGATCTACAACTTTAGGAAATTAATTTTAATTATAACAAATATTAGGTGTTTAGGAAAAAGATAAATACAAATTAGGATCCCCTATGGATTTATATATAAGTATTAATTTTTATCTTACTTATTTGTATTACTTTGACCAAGTTTTTCAAAACTATTGAATTCCATCTATACACGACTTTGATAATTTAATGTCAATTATTAGATATATATTGTCGTTTCATGCTTTTGCACATGGATTAAGAAAGTCATTTAATATTATCATTTAACAATTAAATTTTTTTTTTGAAATTCTATCACTATCCTTTTATGGGAAGTTCAAAACTATTAATACAATGACAGAATTTTTTGGACAATGAGAGAGAGAGTAAGGGTGATATAGGAAAGTAAATAATTTATTCTCCTAGAAAGTTATAAACGACAAATAAATTAGAATAATTTTTTCTTGGTATAAGAAAATTAGCATAAGAATATTTTAGTAAAAATTATTATTAAAAAAAATATATCCAACAATCTTGAATTCATATCAAAATTATTCCTCTTTAATGATAAAAAAATATATATCCAACAATCTTAAATTCATAACCAAATAAGTTTAGGTATAATATTAAGTAGCAACACCCTAGTTTGGTTTTTATGGAAGTAGTAATATTTTATATTAAGATTAAGATGGATGGATGGGATATTTGTATAGAAAATACTCCGTATAAGAGTATGTTATCTCTCATCTAGAATGCTAGGCCTACATCATTAATGACTCGTGAATCACAAAATTTGTTCCATTTGACTCGTTCATCTGCTCTGCTGTACTTTAAATATTTAATTATTTAATCAATTATTTATATTCAAACTACCCTGGACTTTAAAAGTTGAATAAATATTTAATTATTTAATCAATTAATTATATTTTCTCATCAACAATCACGAAACAATATAAAAATTATTCCTCTTTAATACTACTCCATTCTCACACAATTTCGTTCAATCCGGGATTTCATAAATTAAATTATATATATATATATATATATATATATATATATATATATATATATATATATATATATATATAGAGTCCGGATCAGGTCCGGACTCCCGGATTTTGTTAAAATCCGGACCTTTTTTTTTTTGCTTTTTTTTTTTTGAAACAACTAAAAAAAAATTTATGGAATTGGAATTTTTACATTATACAGTGTTTTGGGCGTGATTTGGATGCCTATAACAAAACATGTCTGTACAGTCTGGGCAGACTGTACATACATTGGTTGGTATAGGTATTAAAAACACACCCAAAACACTGTATTATGGAAAAATTTCAGTTCCATAAAAATTTTTTTTTTAGTTGTTTCAAATTAAAAAGCAAAAAAAAAAAAAAAATCGTCCGTATTTTGATCCAGTCCGGACTCCCGGACTGGATCTGTGTTCTATATATATATATATATATATATATATATATATATATATTTGGGGGGTTGAGGGTTAGAGGTGAGAGGTGATGGTGGGGGAAATTAAATTAAATTATATAATATAATATAAAATAATTTATGGAGAGGAGGAAATTAAATTTAATTATATACTATAAATTGTATAATTTAAATGAGTTATATTAATTAATTAAGGGAGGAGATATTAATTATTTAAATTAGTAATTTGTTACACAAAGTGTTAACTTTATTATAGATTAATTTCATAATTAGTGAAATGATTTTTATACATAATTACAAATGTATAAATTATAAAAGTATGTAATATGTATGTGTTATATAAAAATATAGTGTAATAATGCTTACATGTTGATGTATTAGCTCTACAAAGTGCAAAAAATTGTTATAGATACTAGTTAAATTAGATTCAACCCATATTTGTAAATATATATGGGTCCAAAATCAAACCAATTCATCACCTAAAAATTAGTTAATCAACCCAATAAATTCAAATAATTTTAGTTAACTATATGATTTTTAACTTAAATTGTCATGTATATGTATAAATATATATATTGTCGACGTCGAGATTTTTGAGCGTCCCTTTTCGTTACTTGTTCTTTGGCGTTCTCATGTTAATGTGAGATTTGTTTGAAAAAACAAGTGAAAAAGGTTTGACATGTATAATGTCGACGATTTGACTTTAAGAGTCGCGAGTTGGTGTATTTAACTGGTTGCACCAATGCAACCGAAAAGGTTTGCACATTGACTCAGTGATTTGACACTGCTAAACGAGTCTGTGAAACCGAGATTCATTTTGGGCTCGGGAGTTTGATTATGCGAAGGGAAGGTGTTAGGCACCTCCCGACATCCGTGTTACCACGGTGACCGTCACTTTTTAAAGAAACTGTTATATGAATGTGTGTGTGTGTGGATCAATGTGCAATTATTTTGAAGTAGTGTTGTACCTCGTTCGCACCTATATACATAGGGTTTGAATTTATAGAAAAATTCAGTTTTAAACAAGATATAGCAATGAAGTTTTGTAAAAAGAGGTTTTTCAAACCTTGTGCTTAATAGTGATTGAGACCTTTGATACTTCCATTTTATTATTAAATGTTCAGCTTGTTTGCTTTTATTTTCGAGATGCGAAGCATTCTCGAGAAAATAATATACAGCAGTGCCAAACTCCTCACGGACATGACAGCCATCCAAGGAAATTCAGACATTGTAAATAATGTACAAGCTGCTCACAACTAAAAAATGTCCATCATGGGAACCGAATCTAGATTCAGTAGACTGAATCTGTGATCACATGATTCCTAGGCTCACATGGTACTGCAGTTTGTATGGAAAGCAGTAAGCAGTTATATATATAAAAACTGTAAATATATATATATATATATATATATATATATATACAGACTTGATCAATCACCACGAAGCAACTCCATGGGGGATCGGAAATGTAAATATATAAAAGCGATAAATATGTATATGGACATAATCAACCACCACGAAGTAAACTCCAGGTGGGACGAAATATAAATAAAGTTGTAAAAGCGATCAACTGCCACGAAGTAAACTCCAGGCACGACGAAATATAAATAAAGCGGTAAAAGAGATCAACTGCCACAAAGTAAACTCCAGGTAGGACGAAATGTAAATAAAACTGTAAAAGCGATCAAAGTCCACGAAGTAAACTCTAGGCAGGAAGAATAATAAATAAAGCTGTAAAAGGCCACGGAGAAAACTCCAGACCTAACATAAATGTAAATATATATTTATATGTACAAATATATATATATATAAAAGCAGTAAACGCACCGGATGTAAAATCCAGGCTCATCGGATATGTCCGACAACAATTATATATATATATATATATATATAAACGAGTAAATGCACCGGATGTAAAATCCAGGCTCATCAGATATGTCTGACAACAATTATATATATATATATATATAAGCAGAGAAACACTCCAGACATAAGTCTAGGCTCATCAAACATAGTCTGACCACAATTTATATATATAAGAATATATATATATATATATATATATATATATAGGGAGCCCTTCCATAGCAACCGGTTGCTGTGAGTACTGTGCAACATCCCCTTTTTGTACCGTTGATAAACTTATTGGAAGGCTGAGATGAAACATAAATATATCCCAGCCGGCACAACTTGTACCGGCTTTTATTTTAATATGAGGACCCCACCACAGTCAACATGTTGTCAGTTTATTGAAATAAAATGAATTTTTAATATTAAATAATGCTCGACCGACACAGCTTGTACCGGCTCTGCCTTTTTTTATAAAATACTACCAACCGGGACAAGCTCTAACGGCTGTAAAAAAAAAAAAAAAAAGCCTCTTACGGCTGTAAAAAAAAAAAAAAAAAAAAAAATCAAAACCGGGACAAGTTCTAACGGCTGTAAAAAAAAAAAAAAAAAAAAAAAAAAAATCAAAGCCGGTAGAGCCTCTTACGGCTGTAAAAAAAAAAAAAAAAAATCAAAACCGGGACAAGTTCTAACGGCTGTAAAAAAAAAAAAAAAAAAAAAAAAAAATATATCAAAGCCGGTAGAGCCTCTTACGGCTTGCACAAAAAATTAAAAAAATTATGTTATTCAAGCAACTCGCTGCTAAACAGACTCGAACACGCAACCTCAAACTCCAAACACACGTCATATGACCACCCGAGCACCACGGGCCTAGCTGTCAATATCAGCCAAGGAAATCTCTTTACATTAAAACTTCACCATCCCCCAAAAATCTAAATTGTTGCATTATTATTATTATAGTACGATTTATTATTATTAACAAGTCTATATAATACATATGGGGGTTTGATATTTAGAAATAAGTTAATATCTATATTTATTAAGCAATGATTATTACAAATGATTTTATATATTAAGCAATGATTTTATTATTAAGAAATGATTTTATACAATAATAAAACTAGTGAAGTATAATAATAATGTCACACTATCGAATTTATAAAAGTAGTGAAGTATTATTATAATAATAATAATGTGATTAGCAATATTATAAGTTCTAACGATTATACCAATACTAGTACTGCATAAATATATCAAAAGAAATAGTACATATTACATGTTCATTTTCATAAAAAAGAAAAAAAAAACATAGAATGATTAATACAACCGACGCCTATTTTTTTGGCTCAGGAATCCCTAGCACTCGATAGTGGTTTCGCTTATCGTGGTCGGTTTCAAAGCCACAAATTGCACATTTTCGATGAGTTTTAGATGGAATGATTTTCTCGAGTGCACTCTTGAATCTAGATTGTTTTTTGCGGCCCTTTGTTTGAGAAATATTAGGCGGCAAAAACTCTTCTTCTTCTTCCACCTCTGCATCTTCATCGTCATTATCGTATCCCATATCATGATTTGGATCTCCAACTGTGCAATCAATGTCGTCATCTGCCAGTTCAGTAATATTCTCATCCGGATCATACTGGTCAACCAACTCTTTTCCTCGTGCATTCAGCTTAAGAACAGTTTTGTAACCTCGGACTGAGCAAGCCGCTTTGCTCGCTAACTCCTGGTAATCAGCCATCAAATGATTGTAGCGCATTCCTTGATTTTGTTCGAAGTCAGCAGGTGTGGAGTTAAAGAGTAAGTCTTCACCATTGCTTTTGTTCGCGTCTCTTGTCCACCGATGAAGGATCATGTTGGTCGGTATTTGTGAAATACTCTTTGCTATGAAATATCTCAAGATGTGCCTGCATAATTCACCAGAGTGAGAAAACATTTGGCAGTTACATGTCACCGATCCAAGTTGTCGATTGTTGACAACTTCTTTATATCTTCCACCACTTTCAGTTGCATCTGCATTATACACTGCATAAACCTTAGTATCAGTGTCACACATCTCACTAAGTTTACGAACATTGTATTTCATGGAATCGACGAATTGACGTTGGAAACGTCTAAACATCTCTTTTGTGTACACTTGTGCAGCATGAACTTCTAAAGATGAACCAAGTACCATAATCCTTTTACGATGTTTTGTTATGTAGTCGGCCTTCCTCTCCCTGATAAACTGTCTTTCTACAGCCTTTTGACTCTGCAGTACAAAACATAGCATACCTGTTGATGCATTAACATACTCATCAAAAAAGGCATTCATGCTCTCGCTTCTTCCAGTGGTAGTCATTCCTGCGGCAAAATATCTCTTTGTATATGCTGGAATCCATTTCTGTCGTACATCATACAAACTTCCAAGCCATTCATTAGTATACAATTCATAGGAACTTATCAGAATATGCCAACGCTCTTCAAACTCCTCGATGGACAATGAGTTATACACACAGTTGTTAAAATCATTTTTGAACGATGGGTGCGCATAATAAACATGATGCAATTTTTCAGGAAATTTATTGCTAATATGCCAAGAACACAATAAATGATGACTAGTTGGAAGTACCGTAGCAATAGCATTACTCATGGCTCTGTCTTGATCAGTGATGATGGTTGTAGGTGCCTTGTAGTCCATGGCTTCAAGCCATGTCTGTAAAACCCAAACGAAAGTATCCTCTGTTTCGTCTCGTAACAGTGCAAATCCAAACAATATAGACTGATAATGGTGGTTGACCCCGGCAAATGGAACAAACGGCATGCCATACTTATTTGTCCGGTATGTACTATCAAATGTCACAACGTCTCCGAACTGTTGATACATAAACCTTGATCGGGCGTCAACCCACAAAATACAAGCTATGCGGTTGTTTTCACCAGATTTCACTCGAAAAAAAAATCTGCTGGCACATCCGGATGCAAGTTTGTTCAAATGATTGACAGCAGCTTGTGCATCATTTTCATCTGCAGAATCACGCCTTAAATCTCGCACCACATTCTCAACATTAGCAGTAGAAAAAGGAACATTTTGCAACCCACCTCCCATTGTGCTCAAAACATTCATCATCTTACTAGGACCAATACCGGACTTATTTAAAGTGTCAATTAAATTTCTTGCAACAGGAGTAATATTTCTGTGAGTCTCGATCAAATCTACTTTAGTGGGGGTCACTAAGTGATGATTGTGCTCTAATTCTACAGTAGATATACGCCAATTGTCTTCTTTCTTATTGTGGACAACATATATTCTAGCTTTGCACATTGTTCGTCCTATAGAGTCTCTTTGTCTAGTTATTTTATTACTACTATCTTCATCATCAGGTAAACTCTTCCCAACAATTGGTGTACCGGCTTTCTTACATACATACTGCCTAGATCTGATATCATTCGTATTAGCATGTTTATGACTAGTTGCAATTCTAATCTCGAATCCATTTTTGCGAGCATATGATCTATAAAAATATTCAACCTCTTCCAACGTACAAAATAATTGACCAACGTATGGAACAATATCAGATTTATTACTTTCAACTTCACTAACAAATTCAGATGTATTATATGACATTTTTAAAAACTTACTTGTGAATAATAGTGATGAATTTTGCTCGATCAGAACTTCAACAATTTTCTGAAGTGAAAGTGGGCAACTAGATGAAACAAATTATGAGTAGAGGAGAAAAGAGAAAATAATATCAGAGAAAAAATTCTATGGAAGGATAAGAAGACTTCCCAGACAATATTTAAAGGTAAAAAGACCAGCCTGTACATCTTGTCGCGGTTAATGCTCAAGAAGTCAACCTAATGTACTACTCCCAACAAATCAATGTCAGCTTTTTTCTATTCTCATAGTGTTGTATTATTATGTTTGACTACTCATTCACCAGACAGTGTTTATAATAATAATAATAATGATAATAAAATAATTAAAAGTACATAAGCCGATAGAATATGGAACGGCTTTATACTCACTTCGTAATAATAATAGAATAATAATAATAATCGAATAATAATAATAAAATATTGAGAAATTTAATTTGGGGGGAGATGGAATGTTTTAAGATATATTCTAGTTCAAGGTAAGTTATGACAGCTAGGCCCGTGGTGCTCGGGTGGTCATATGACGAATGTTTGGAGCTTGAGGTTGCGTGTTCGAGTCTGTTTAGCAGCGAGTTGCTTGAATAACATAATTTTTTTAATTTTTTGTGCAAGCCGTAAGAGGCTCTACCGGCTTTGATATATATTTTTTTTTTTTTTTTTTTACAGCCGTAAGAGGCTCTACCGGTTTGATTTTTTTTTTTTTTTTTTTTTTTTTTTTTTTACAGCCGTAAGAGGCTCTACCGGTTTGAACACTCACCTCGGGAAATTAAAATGCCATATTTATTTTTATATCATGCATGGTCAAGCCTGTACCGGCCGAACACTCACATCAGCACCTCGGGAAATGCACATTGTATTTTTTTGACCACTTTTCTGCCACATCGCCTCGGGAAAGAAAACCTGCAAGCTCGGTAAGCTAAAAAGCTGAGACCATTTTTTTGAATATGGTCCAAAATTAATTCATGTACCGGACAGACATCATGAGCTTATTTAAACGTCTATTGAGAACACATATTGTTAAACTAAAGTTCACTTGCCAAGCTAGATAAAATAAAAATAACAGAGAGTAGAAAGGGAGTATTTGTTCAGTAGAAAGGGAGTACTTGCCAAGTAAGTTTTTATTTATTGTTATTTGTTCAGTTTTTTATAATTTCTGTTGATGATTTTTATCACTGCATGTTATTACTGAATTAAAGGGTATATAATACCATGCATGTATTTATTTCGTATAATAACAACAAAATAATGCAAGATTTATACTGATCACTTTATATTTTATTAAAAAGTAATTTTATTTTTAATATATTAATTAGACTAATTGGACATATTTTTACAAAAATAAGAATATATTTTTATATGCAAAAATATTATGTATGTGCACGAACAAATTGGGGTTTAAAATTGTTGATATGATGAGTTATCAATTTGATCTATATTTGCTTATGTGAATCAATAAAAATCAAGGGGCTTTCAAATAATATTATACTAGTTAAAGTTTCAACAGAAACCTGCCGGCCGGTAGAGGCTATACCGGCTTATAATAAAAAATTATATTTTTAAAAAAAATTTTCGGCCGGTACAGGTTATAACGGCTAAGTGATGAAATATTTTTGCACTGCTAACCAGACTCGAACCCCTGACCTCAAGCATCAATCCCTCGTCATATGACCAACTGAGCACCACGGGCCTAGCTGTTTTAATTTGCCTTGAATTTGTATATATCTTAAAACAGTTCACTTCCCCCCAAATTAAAATTCTCAATATTGTACCGGCTTATGTACTTTTTTATTAATTTATTACCATTATTATTATTATTACATGCATGTTGTTCAATTTTTAGTGCATGTTAGTGTGTATTGTTATTACTGTCATTTTGCTTAATACTAATTAGTGTGTTGATGTATTTTTTAGGTAAAAGATGGATAGTTGGGAATATGGGCCAATTGATCCAAGTGTTCTGCATGATCAACAAGATCATGTATCAGATGACATATATCATGGGAGAGATAGGGGAAAACTAAGCTCCAGTCAATATACTGATCAGAAATATAATCAGTGGGCTTTGACAAAAGAACAAAAAATCCTTTTAGATAAATGTGGATTTGGAGTATTTAGTTATCAAGGTGTTGTACACCAAACTGATCTTGGTCTGATATCTGCCTTAGTCGAGAGATGGCGCCCGGAGACCAATACTTTTCATTTAAACTGTGGAGAAATAACAATCACGTTAGAGGATGTTCACTTTATTTTTGGGTTACCGGTGGTGGGAAAGCCCTTAACGGGTCCCCTTGCTGTCACCAATTTGAATTATTTTAGGGATTGTTTTGGAGATAAATTAGCTGGTGAATATTTTAGTTCAAAAAAAACGCAGTGCAATTTCATTAGTGTGGTTGCACGAACATTTTAATAATTGTCCCGAGAATGCAAGTAAAGATGTTGTAGGGCGACACACAAAGGCATACATGTTGTGGTTGTGCGGGGCAATATTATTCCCTAATAGGAATAGAAATAGTGTGCACCCACGATATATGTCTTTTATTGCCAACGCTGAAGATTGTGTAACTTACTCTTGGGGCGCGGCAGTGTTAGCATATTTGTACAGATCTTTATATACTGCTACTAGGAAAGGAGTTAAATACATTAATGGTTGTGTTACGTTGTTACAAATTTGGGCTTATGAGCGTGTAAGTATTGGAAAGCCAAACCCTTGGCCACAATCATCCTTATGGTTACCTAGGGCTTTAGCATGGTCCTATTTTGGAACCCACAGTTACCCTGGTAGACGTGAGAATCCCCATCACCATTTGTCATTTTACCGAGGGGAGTTAGATATTAAGTCTATGTGGGATGTGGTTTGGCGGCCTTACATAGTGTGGGATGATGATATCAGTGGATTTAATTTTGAAGGCAGATTGTTGGGGTCTGGTGGGGTCCCCTTGATCCACTTTGATATTGTGGAATTTCAGATGCCGGATCGTGTGATGAGACAGTTCGGGTTCATGCAAGGCATACCATCACCAGCCAAAAACCACGGTGACCTCAGGAAGGAGAAAAAGTTTAAATTTATTGATGTCGAGGATTGCATGGACTTGAGAGGGGAATATATTTCGATGTGGGAGGCATACATGGATCATCTCGAAGGACAACAAACTGAAGTTGCTGATTATGTCCCAATAGATGATTACATGGTCTGGTATAGGAAAATTACACGTTGGAAAATCCACCGACCTCGACAGACAAGCGACCACGACAGTTGTTATCAGCCTCGGGCCATTTACAACCAACAACACCTTATTCAAATGGTATAAAATTATATTCTTCTTTAATAAATCATGTATTAGAGTAAATACTTAATATTACATTTATTCATATTTATTGTTAATAATATTTGTTTGTGTTTATCTTACATGACAGGTTGAGAGTGCAAAGTCGTTACTGGATAAATTTTCAGCACTTACTCAGCTGCCTCCCGAGTTGGTTCTACAAAAAAATAATTGGGATTTCCAATACGCTCTATACGACTTCGAAGCAAGAGGTAAACAAATACCTCGACAAGGGGATCCCACAAATTTTGGACCACAGTCGCAATACACACAACTCAGTGAAGGGCTTGGGAAACAAACTGATTATGTTGTACAAGAGAGCTACATACCCACCCCACAAGTAATCGAGGAGAGCTCTATTCCCACCACCCAAGCCTACGAGGAGTGTTACATTCCAACCTTCCAAGCCTACGAGGAGGTATATATAGTTATGTTAATAGTGACGTTGTTAACTATTATTGCTATATAATAATAATGTACATTTGGGTCTCATTCAGGTACAAGATGCGGGAGACGACATCTCTTATGGACCAAAAGGGTCCCTATCCAAAAGACTTAGAGATTGGAAGGAGACATTTGTAAATAAACATATTTTTGGAAACGTCGTGGCACCAGAAGGGGATTTATATCCTTTATCACATCCGCGCCATTTATATGAATTAGAACACAATGCAGTGCAATCCTTAGGGCCTGGGAGTTGGATATTCGAGCATGTCATAGACGCGTATATGCTTTTGCTACGAGATAGAGAGGAATACTACAGGTCGCGGGGAATACAAAGGTGGTCCCAATTTGGTTTCATGAATTCATTCTTCATGCATCTTGGGCAGGGCTATGTGCCATGCACTAACGTGAATACTGCATGGAGTTTTTGCGATCCGTATGTTAACCAAGATGTGGGTCCACCTTTACACGAATGCAAATACATATTCATGCCGGTGTGTAGTACCAATCAACACCATTTTGTCTTGTTCCTATTCTCAGTTGAAGATTGGATGGTTACCATAATTGACCCGCACTACAATGACACCAAGTATATTAAGTTACATGAAATGTACTCAGAATTCGTTAAAGTTGCGGTATGTTTAGTCTTAAAATATTTTAATTTTATAATGTACTATTATATTAAAAAATTATTAACCAACTACTTTGTACATGCAGGTACATTTGATACCATTTTGTTTGCGAAATGGTAATCCGATGCGTGAGTGGCCCAGCGGTAATCCTACTGTGCAGACATTAAAGATTCGACCGAAACAACACAACAACGCAGACTGTGGCATTTTTGTCTGCAAATATGTTGACTGTTTCGTTAGGGTCAACGGTAATATTTCTGAAGAGAAGTGGTCCTTGGAAGATGTCACAGTCTTTCGTTACCGCGTCGCATGGGAGCTCTACAAGAAATCCGCAAGATTACTTCCGGCATCTGAGATATAGGCGTCGGTTGTATTAATCATTCTATGTTTTTTTTTCTTTTTTATGAAAATGAACATGTAATTATTGTATAAAATCATTTCTTAATAATAAAATCATTGCTTAATATATAAAATCATTTGTAATAATCATTGCTTAATAAATATAGATATTAACTTATTTCTAAATATCAAACCCCCATATGTATTATATAGACTTGTTAATAATAATAAATCGTACTATAATAATAATAATGCAACAATTTAGATTTTTGGGGGATGGTGAAGTTTTAATGTAAAGAGATTTCCTTGGCTGATATTGACAGCTAGGCCCGTGGTGCTCGGGTGGTCATATGACGTGTGTTTGGAGTTTGAGGTTGCGTGTTCGAGTCTGTTTAGCAGCGAGTTGCTTGAATAACATAATTTTTTTAATTTTTTGTGCAAGCCGTAAGAGGCTCTACCGGCTTTGATATATTTTTTTTTTTTTTTTTTTTTTTTACAGCCGTAAGAGGCTCTACCGGTTTGATTTTTTTTTTTTTTTTTTTTTTTTTTTTTTTACAGCCGTTAGAACTTGTCCCGGTTTTGATTTTTTTTTTTTTTTTTTTTACAGCCGTAAGAGGCTTTTTTTTTTTTTTTTTTTTTTTTTTTTTTTTTTTTTTTTTTACAGCCGTTAGAACTTGTCCCGGTTTTAATTTTTTTTTTTTTTTTTTTTTTACAGCCGTTAGAGCTTGTCCCGGTTGGTAGTATTTTATAAAAAAAGGCAGAGCCGGTACAAGCTGTGTCGGTCGAGCATTATTTAATATTAAAAATTCATTTTATTTCAATAAACTGACAACATGTTGACTGTGGTGGGGTCCTCATATTAAAATAAAAGCCGGTACAAGTTGTGCCGGCTGGGATATATTTATGTTTCATCTCAGCCTTCCAATAAGTTTATCAACGGTACAAAAAGGGGATGTTGCACAGTACTCACAGCAACCGGTTGCTATGGAAGGGCTCCCATATATATATATATATATATATATATATATATATATATAGAACACGGATCCAGTCCGGGAGTCCGGACTGGATCAAAATGCGGACCAAATTTTTTTTGCTTTTTTTTGCTTTTTTTTTTGAAACAACTAAAAAAAAAAAAATTTATGGAACTGAAATTTTTCCATAATACAGTGTTTTGGGTGTGTTTTTAATACCTATACCAACCAATGTATGTACAGTCTGCCCAGACTGTACAGACATGTTTTGTTATAGGCATCCAAATCACGCTAAAAACACTGTATAATGTAAAAATTTCAGTTCCATAATTTTTATTTTTTTTTTAGTTTCAAAAAAAAAAGCAAAAAAAAAAAAAAAAAGTCCGGATTTTAACAAAATCCGAGAGTCCGGACCTGATCCGGACTCTATATATATATATATATATATATATATATATATATATATATATATATATATATATAAAAGCAAGTAAACGCTCCAGACCTAGGCTCAATCGAGGCATAACTCGATAATGTTAGTCCATATATGAAATATATACATATATAAGTATATATATAGACAAAAATGAAAATCACGGACCGAATTCCGGGCAAACGCACACAACACAACTCTCAATGTGTATAACAGTGTGTGCTAATATGAGAAAAAGACTTTATAAAATGTGAGAAGGCTTACAGTGGGTTGCCAAAGTAGACTTCTATGACTTTATATGGATAAAAACTCAGCTCCCGCCGGATAAAAAGATAGCTATATGTGAGCTAACAGATGTTTATAAAAGAAGAAACACTCAATAGGGGTGTATAGAGAGTAAAATGGACAGGGCTTCCTCGCCTTTTTCTCTCCTTCTCTTTCTCAAATGACTGACTCCAAGGCTCATATTTATAGATTGGTGGCTGCAGGTACACCTGCGGCAGTACGTGCACTCGTGCACTGTAATGTTCGCTCGAACTTGTAGAACTTCAATCCGAGCATCCAAACGAGGTATATCTAACCTTCTTCGGACCGCTTGTGTCGAGAGTTATGCAATGACATAGATTAGAGGTTGTACGAAGTCAGGAAGAGGGGTCCATGCCCATGGTCTTCAAGCTTCAAATTCTATCCAAAGTACTGTCATGCGTAATAGTCACTCGGGATTGTTACTCCTTGGTTCTTGTGGGACATCGTTGTATGTATGTATGTATGAAGTGTTGAGACGACGCGCAAGTGTTGAAGGGACAAGATGACGTTTGACTCTTCGTCGGGGTTATCGCCGGTTTGAGTTGAAAGTAGACGTTGCTTAGGGTTACATCTGAGATTGGACTACTTGTTTGTATGCCGCGATATAATCTTGTGACAGAAAATGTTGAGGCGGTAAGATGACGTTTCGACTCTTTATGGGGGTCATCGCCGGTTTGAGCTAAAAGCAGACGTTGCTCAAGGTTATATCTGAGATTGGACTGCTTATTTGTATGCCTCACTGTCTTATGTGAGTGTGCATGTCTGCCCGTTGTTAGCTCCAAGTCTGAGGTATGAGTGCCTCGGTAAGAGGTCTGAGCTTGAAGCTGATTGCATGTATTTGAAACAAGCATTTCTAGAGTTATCGTTGGAACTGCAATGGCATCCCTTGGGGATATCACCAAGGATGGAGTCGCTACTCCCAGTGTTATTTCTGGGACTGGAACTAATCGTCGCGGAGTTATCGCCGAGACAGAACTGTCCTCTCCGATGTTGTTTTCGGTCTTTTGATCTGCGTACCTCGGGGTTATCTCCGAGATTGGAAATGACATTCCCGATGTGTGTTCCGGGTTTGTGATGAAATTCCTGGTTTGTGTTCTGGGTTGGAACTGAACTTCCGGTACTATTCGGAATGAACTTCTGGGTTAAAACCGGTTGTCTATTGTATTCTATTAGATTTTTTCCTGTTGAGGACTAATGATAATTTGTTCTATATTATCTTAGTTATAATGTTCTTTACTGGGCTAGTTGAGCTCACCCTTTTCCTTGTTGTTCCATTTTTCTTCTCAGGAGACGAGAATGTAGCGAGTACTAGTCGGGGTGTGGAATGATGGTTCTAGAAGTTGTTCTAGTAGTCCTCACTATTCTGTAAAATAGTGTATCAATAATTGTAATGAGGACTTATTTGAGTGTGGATATTGTCTAGATGACAATATTTGTATTTAAATTCATAGTTTTTATGTTGTATACATAAAGTTGTAGTTGTTTTTGTACCATGTATTTTGCGACTCAGAATGGGTGATGTATACCTATTTTGGGGGCGTCACAATAGATATTTCTACCATAACTTTTAAAAGTCATAAGACTATGGACAAATCCCACCGTACGCCAGGTGATCAGCCTTTTGTACTCTACATCGTGCACAAAATATTAACGCATAGTTCGGAACTATAGTCTCCGATAACATGTCCCCCATTACAGGGTTGGTTCACCTTAGACTTAAAAATAAAATTTTGCACCAAAATAATTTAGTTTAGCATAGATTCTCAAAGAATGATAGAAATTTCATAAACATATTTCAGCATTCGTCTAGCTGATTCAAATAGCTTAGACTTATATCAACAATTCAAATATAATCAAAATATTTTAGCTAGTTCATTTGGCATACTTTTTCATAGTTTAAAGAAAACTAAAAATCATTTTACGGCGTCATGATACCGTACCATCTCAACAGTAAGTTGAGGAATCCATCATTTTATAACATTGTCATACTAGAATATACCATAGTGGGTTGACAATTCTATGAGCACATCCAACACCAGGTTAAATTGCATTGATGACGCCATCGTTATCATTTCTACACCATGTTCAATGATATAGATGATTTTATAAAATACATTTTGATAATTGCAAATTATTTTTGTCTAGCCGAAACAATTAACATAAACAAATGAATAATAGGACTTCTAAAACTTATTGGTTCAATGATTTGATCCAAAAAATTTTCGAAAAAGTGTAAATATTAGCACGATGTTAATAAATTTCGAAATCTAGCATAACTAGAAGATTTGGAATATCCATTTTTTTCCATCAACTTCAATTTTCTCCATTGTTCCACTTAATTATTCTATTTATTTCTAACATTGCTAATGCTTACTACATTGCAATCTTAGTTGATCTCAATCTACGTCCTTTCTATACCCCAGTATAGTTCATCAAACTTACCACATGTTATGAGTTCAGGAACTTGCCACAATAATATGAGTTTAGGAATTTGTCATTGTAATACGTAGACCAAGAACAAATCAGGCAATGTCCATACGCTTCGGGGCTCAAAACATACCATATGATTATGATTCACAAATTTACCATAAACATAAGCTTAAAGAACTCGCACTTAATCTTAATATTCTCTAACTATCAAATTTAAATATGAGAAAAGAATCACCTTCTCGCCATATGTGATACCAACATTTCAACGATTATCAATGTGATAAACTAAGTGGTCGTTAAATCAAACACAAAAGTCATACCCATACAATGGCTTGAATAACTCAGCTACCACATGAGTCCTCAATTAAAATCCCAATGTTCCTTGATCCTCTTCTTTTTACTTTTATTATAGTTATTCGAGATTCTTCTTTGAATCATCTTGTTTATATTGGGTTAAATGCTTTCTAGGTCACTCTACTATAGGTCGACTTACAAACGAGTCACTGAACTTTTTTTCTTACAGTCAACTCACTAAACTTTAGTTTACTAACACGTCGTTACAAAAACCGTCAAGTCAAGGTTGACTTAACGGAAGTGATGACGTGGCAGCTGACTTGTCTAAAAAAAAGCCTATGTGGCAGTTAGTATGCGACATGATAATGAAGATGTGGATTTGGAGGAAAATTTTTATGAAAAAATAGAAAAAAATATTTTAAAGTAAAATATAAATTATAAAAATTAGCCAAAAAAACAAGAAAATAAATAAATAAAAATAATTATTTTAATAAAAAAAATGCAGTTTTTTTAAGAAAAATAAAAAAAGGTAGTTTTTTTAATAATAAAAATGCAGTTTCTAAAAAAACAGGGTTTTTTAATAAAAGAAATTTTTTTTATTTTTTTATAAAATGCAGTTTTTTTAAAAAAATGTAGTTTTTTTCTTTTATTAAAAACGTAATAAAAATATAAAAATGCAATTTTTTAAAAAAAACGTAATAAAAATGTTGTATTTTTAATAAAAATGCAGTTTTTTTTAAAAAATTTAGTTTTCTTCTTTTATTAAAAAACGTAATAAAAATATAAAAATGCAATTTTTTTTAAAAACGTAATAAAAATGTAGTTTTTTAATAAAAATGCAGTTTTTTTTAAAAAAAATACAGTTTTTTAATAAAAATGCAGTTTTTTTTCTTTTATTAAAAAACGTAATAAAAATGTAGTTTTTTAAAAAAAACGTAATAAAAATGTAGTTTTTTTAATAAAAATGCAATTTTTTAATAAAAATACAGTTTTTTTTAAAAATGCAGTTTTATAAAAACGCTGTTTTATAAAAAATGCAATTTTTTTAATAAAAACGTTGTTTTTTTAAAAAAAATGTAGTTTTATAAAATGTAGTTTTTTAATAAAAATGCTATTTTTTTATAAAAAAATGTAGTTTTTTAATAAAAATGCTATTTTTTTATAAAAAAAATGTAGTTTTATAAAAACGATGTTTTATAAAAAAAAATGCAGTTTTTTAATAAAAACACTATTTTTTTATTAAAAAAATGCAGTTTTTTTAATAAAAACGATGTTTTTTTTAAAAAAATGTTGTTTTATAAAAACATTGTTTTATAAAAAAAATGCAATTTTTTTAATAAAAACGCAGTTTTTTTTAAAAAAATGTAGTTTTATAAAATTATAAAAAAGATTCTTTTATTAAAAAACGCTGTTTTTTTAAAAAAAAACTGCATTTTTATTATTAAAAAAACTACATTTTTTTATTTTTATTAAAATAATTATTTTTATTTATTTATTTATTTTCTTTTTTTTTGGCTAATTTTTATAATTTATATTATACTTTAAAATATTTTTTCCCATTTTTTCATAAAAATTTTCCTCCAAATCTACATCTTCACTGCCACGTCGCATACTAATTGCCACATAGGCTTTTTTTAGACAAGTCAGCTACCACGTCATCACTTCCGTTAAGTCAACCTTGACTTAAAAGTTTTTGTAACGGCGTGTTAGTAAACTAAAGTTCAGTGAGTTGACTGTAAGAAAAAAAAGTTCAGTGACCCATTTGTAAGTCGATCTATAGTAGAGTGACCTAGAAAGCATTTAACCTTGTTTATATTTCAACTTGTAATTTATGAATTTCTTGAATTCATTTACTATTAATTGAACTCTATTTGAGTTTGTTCTTTATCATCTTCATCATTTTAGCCTAAGAAACTCTTACCTAAGATTTATAACCTACAATTCAAATACCAGCTGTAATGACCCTAAAATCAGTATTATTTTTACTCCTGATCTTGTGCATTAATATACCATCTTATTCTAACTCTACATCATTATTCAATGCTATAATTGATAAAATATGTATAAATTTAAAATTTTTATAACTTTCTTTCATATCCTCAATTTGCATCATGATTCAACTCTGTTCTTACTATACATAACAATCTATATCAATATGGATAATAAAACTCACTTATTTAAATCTTTTCTCAGTTCCAGATTTCACAACTTTAATCATCTATACTTATATTCATGATTATATGTATACTATGATTGTAATGATCGAGAATGTAGGATCCTTATAGCAAGGGTTATTAATATTTATTAAATTAAATAAATATTTTTGTGTAAATGTATGTGTTTTATGTGGTTAAAGGTTGATTTTTGACCTAGATTTTTGTGTTATGTGATTATGAATGTGCGTTGGAATTTTTCGAAGAAATAAAAACTTTCCAAGAAATATCTAAATTACTATTCTTTAAACGCGAAAAACATTTCATTTTTTGAACTTTTCAAATTATGACATAGTGTTTATTTGGAAAAAGAAGATGAAATCTCTAATAAAAATATTTTTATAAGAAAATACGTAAAATCACTATTCACGCTAAAAACGCATTTATGTGTTTTCGAACTTTGACATATTGTTTGTTCGGGAAATGGGGACGGAAAGTGAAATCGAAACTTGAAAATGAGAAAGTAAATAATTTGATTAAATGTAAAAGTTAGAAAAGAAACTAGGAAATAATAATAAGTTAAAAAGTAACCAAGCTAAGTGAAGCTTACGAATTAAATAGCTTGGCTAAGAATTTAAAATGATTTGGCTAAAGAATAAAATGGCTTGGCTAAGGATTAAGATGGCTTGGCTAGGATGAATATGATTTGGCTTGGACTTAGACTTGGAGCCAAAGGCTAGCAAGTCTTGGAGCCAAAGCTTTGTAATTTCATGTGTCTCTTGATAATAAGATGATAGCCATGTGTCTTGCAAGCATAATTTGAGCATGAGGTTAATTGAACTTAGTGAAGGGAAAGGAAAAGGGAAGTGAGCGGATGGAACAAGTGGAGGGACAATGTAAGACCCCAATTTTTATTTTATGAATAAAGATGAATTTTCTATAAATATCATTTGTGAATATTAAGGAGTAAATTTGATATAATGTTATAGTTGTGGGTAATATTTATAAATTTTGCAAAGTAAGCCAGTTGTTATAAAATATTCGATTGGTCGGGGAATATTCGTTTTAACAGGAAATATTCGTACGACGACACAATCATTGGTGGATTCCACAACGAAATTATTGTCAGAATGAGAAAATAACAGAAATATATTTTTATAAAAATAAACGCAGAAGTTTTACCGTTAACTGTTGAAATACCCGGTGTTAAAAGTACAGTAATACGTGTGGTTGCATAGTAGCACACGGTATTGATTATTGATGCTTACGTGGGAAGTCACTTAGTTTTGTTCAATTAGTGCTACAGTAATTGTTGCATAGTATCTCACGTTATTTGATTCAATTATTGTCGATATTTTATATATTATTAAATCAATAATTGAGATGATAAAGTTATTCATATTATTATTTGCAATATTGACGATGTCTAGAAAGTTCTGTCAAGGAGAGGTTTGGTCACATAATTGCGCGCCAATAGGGAGAAATCCTTATTGGAAAGCCCCCTTTTTCCTGGGAACGATCTGGTTGTTAATATTGCGAGTTATAATAATATGAATAAAGGTTGTTAAAAATATTAAGGGAATTTTTATGAAGTATTTGTTATAAATTTTGCTTATTATATGGACCCCCATTTACTCATTTTTCAAAATAGTCGGGAGAAAGTAACCTCCCAGAATGCAAGGAACCTGAACGAGATTATCACGGGTAAGCTAATCATAAACTCTAGTGAAGTCTAAACCTTATTTGATACCGGTTCTACCCATTCTTTTATTTCTCCTACTTGCGCTCAACGTTTAAATTTGACTCCGAAGAAATTAGACTTTGGCTTATCTATTAAAACTCCATTTAGAGAAACCTTCATTACATCCATTGTTTATATGTCTTGTTTGGTTCAAATCGGTACCTTCACATTACCTGTCGATCTTATTTCATTGAAAATACTTGCATTTGACGTAATTCTAGGGATTGATTGGTTAACTACTCATCATGCAAAAATTGATTGTTTTCTTAAGGTTGTTAGCTTTCATATTCTTAACCAGCCTATTATGAGAATTCAAGCAACCAAACCATTAAAATCAATCACTATCATCTCAAGTCATAAAGCTATTCGTTTATTAAAAAATGGATGTCAAGCTTTCTTAGCTCATGTCATGGATTTAAACAAAAATATGTCAGTTTTGAATGATATTTCTATTATTAATAAATTTTCTGACGTATTCCCTGAAGAACTTCCTGGCCTACCCCCAGAGCATGAAATTGAATTTTGTATTGACCTTAAACCCGGTACAAAACCCATTTCTAAAGCCCAATATCGAATGGCTCTTATTGAACTTCAGGAGTTAAAGACCCAACTGCAGGATTTGTTAGACATCGGTTTCATTCGTCCTAGTACATCTCCTTAGGGTGCTCCTGCTGCCTTCATGGATATGATGAACCGAGTATTCAAGAAATATTTGGATCATTTTGTGGTTTTCTTTATTGATGACATCCTCATATATTCCAAAATCCGAAAATATCATGAGCAACACTTGAGGTTGATACTCCAAAAGCTTCGTGAAAACAAGCTTTATGCCAAGTTAAAGAAATGTGAGTTCTGGCTTGAGGAAGTAGCATTCCTTGGTCACGTAGTATTCATGGAATATATGTTGACCCGACAAAGATTGAAGGAATTAAAAGTTGGGAGCAACCTAAATCAGTGGCCGAAGTACGTAGCTTTCTCGACTTAGCTGGTTATTATCAAAGATTCGTAGAAGGGTTTTCTCAAATCGCTACTCCATTAACTCAGCTGACTCGGAAAGATACAAAATTCGGTTGGAGCGAGGAATGTGAGAAGAGTTTTCAAGAACTCAAGAGAAGACTCATTTTAGCACCTGTTCTGACAATACCATCTGGCTCGGAGGGATTTGTCATCTACAGTGATGCTTCGGGAAAAGGGTTAGGATGTGTTCTTATGCAATATGGAAAAGTCATAGCATATGCCTCTTGACAACTCAAAGAATATGAGAGGAATTATCATACTCATAATCTAGAGTTGGCAGTTGTTGTCTTCGCACTTAAAATTTAGAGGCATTACCTGTATGGGGAGAAAGTGGAGATCTATACAGATCATAAAAACCTCAAATATTTCTTCACCCAAAAGGAACTCAACATACGACGTTGGCTCGAACTGTTGAAAGATTATGATCATACCATTCAATACCACCCTGGAAAAGTGAACGTGGTAGCTGACGCATTGAGTAGAAGATCATATGCAGGTACGAGTGCGTTATTGTCAACGCAAAGGCCCATTTTGTATGACTTGTAAAGGATGGAGATAGAGTTAAAGACTCTAGGGTCCCGCATAATGATGGCAAACATACGAGTAGAACCGACTTTATTCAATAAAGTTAAAGTTGCTCAAGTTAAAGACCTGGAGCTGATGCGTATGAAGAAGAAAGTGCAAGAAGGTGCTATCCCGGAAGCAAGAATCAATGAAGAAGGAATACTACGAGTCAACTTTAGACCTTTTGTTCCTAACGACCCTGATTTAAAGTATAAAATCATGATGGAGGCGCATAACACACCGTTTGTAATCCATCCTGGGAGTAATCAACATACATTTTGGTGGAGTAATATGAAGAGAGAGATAGCGGAGTTTATCTCAAGGTGTTTAACTTGTCAACGAGTCAAGGCGGAACATCAAGTGCCAAAAGGTCCATTTCAACAACTTAAAATTCTAGAATGGAAGTGGGAGCACATTACCATGGATTTCGTTACTGGTCTTCCCAAGGTTTCTCAAGGCATAGATGCAATTTGGGTCATTGTTGATAGATTGACCAAGTCGGCTCATTTCTTACCTATACGAGAAACTTATTCACTTGAACGTCTTGCTCGTATTTACATAAATGAGATTGTAAGACTGCATGGTCTGCCAGTATCCATAGTTTCTGATCGAGACCCAAGATTCACTTCATGATTTTGGGTTAGTTTGCAAAAAGCTATGGGCACGGATTTATGATTTAGTTCGGTGTATCATCCGCAAACGGACGGACAATCAGAGAGGACTATTCAAACTCTTGAGGATCTATTAAGACTCTGTGTCCTTGACTTCAAAGGAAGTTGGGACAAGTTCTTACCATTGGTGGAATTTTCCTATAATAACGGTTATCAAGCAAGTATCGACATGGCTCCATTTGAGGCGTTGTATGGAAGAAAGTGTCGTTCTCTAGTATGCTGGGACGAGGTGGGTGAAGCAACGTTGTTGGGACCGGAATTGGTACGCATGACTACGGAAAAGATTCAAATAATCCGGCAACGTATAAAAACCTCACAAGATCATCAAAAGAGTTATATTGATCTTCATCGGAAGGACTTGGAATTCAATGTTGGAGAACACGTGTTGTTACGTGTTGCTCCATGGAAGGGAGTTACGAGATTTGGAAAAAAAGGAAAGCTCAATTCTCGATTCATTGGCCCATTTGAAATCCTTGACCGAGTAGGAACTGTGGCCCATTTGAAGACCCGAACCACATTATTGAGTTAAAACTGGACGAAATAGCAGAAGATTTAACGTATGAAGAGGTTCCTGCTAAAATCTTGGACAAGAAGGAACATATTCTACGCTCCTCCAAGGTTATACTTCAAGTCAAAGTTTTGTGGAAAAACCACGATGTTGAGGAAATGACCTGGGAGTTAGAATCTAAAATGAAATCAAGGTATCCTCACCTCTTCGACATTCCAGGTACGTACCCTAATTTCGAGGGCAAAATTTCATAAGAATAGGAGGTTGTAAGACCCCAACTTTTATGAATAAAGATGAATATTCTATAAATATCATTTGTGAATATTAAGGAGTGAATTTGATATAATGTTATAGTTGTTGGTAATATTTATAAATTTTATAAAGTAAGCAAGTTGTTATAAAATATTTGATTGGTCGGGGAATATTCATTTTAACAGGGAATATTCGTACGACGGCACAATCATTGGTGGACCCCACAACAGAATTATTGTCAGAATGAGAAAACGACAGAAATATCTTTTTATAAAAATAACGACAGAAGTTTTACCTTTAACTGTTGAAATACCCAGCGTTAAAAGTATAGTAATACGTGTGGTTGTATAGTAGCACACGGTATTGATTATTGATGCTTACATGAGAAGTCACTCAGTTTAGTTCAATTAGTGCTACAGTAATTGTTGCATAGTATCTCACGTTATTTGATTCAATTATTGTTGATATTTTATATATTATTAAATCAATAATTGAGACGATAAAGTTATTCATATTATTACTTGCAATATTGACGATGTCTAGAAAGTTCTGTCAAGGAGAGGTTTGGTTACCTAATTGCACGCCAATAGAGAAAGATATCTCAGTTTTGTTATATATATATATATATATATATATATATATATATTATGAAAGTAATGATGTTGATGGGGGAAAATGTTGTCTAAGGAAGAAAAATTGTCATGGGAGGGAGTTGTCACGGGGTATACTAATTATTATTATTATATATTATATATATATTATAATAAGTTTTATTTTTTATGAAAAAAATAGAATATATTATATTTTAATTGCATAGTATTTTACTATGCAGTGCACAGTAAAAAAATATATGAATTCAGTTCGGCGCCCATGATTTCGTCCGATTTATGTACTGTGCAGTCCGTTTATAAATATTATCCTTCCATTCTCTTATAAATAGGATACTTAGTTAGAATTGAAAATCACACCAAAATCAGAGAATTCTTCTTTTATAATATTGAGCGTATTTCTTTAGAGTTTTAAGAACTTTCAGCATAGAAAACATTGAAAGTTTTCTTCAAGAATATCCGCGCTATACCAGTTAGAATACTTTTCTTTTCAAGGTAAGGGATATTATTTTTGTTCAGTATTCATACGAAATAATATTTTCTTCCAAACTCTATAGTATGTAAGTAATATTATTTTGTTTCATATTTTGAATTCTATATACTCATTTTGTTAAAGTTTTGGTTTTTATACTCCATGAAATTAGTAGAATAACCTTAATATTTGTGTTTCATCCAATATCTTTTCATGGAAATATTATCATGAGCATCCTTGATAAGTTTTAACTTTTTCATGCCAGAGTACTATTCATAGGGTTACTATTCTCAAAGTACTATTCACGGAGTACTATTCACCGGTTACTATTCACCCAGGGTACTATTTACGACAAAAAAATTGATTTCTTTTCGATCCAAATTATATTTGATAAAATATTATTCTTGAATTTTACTCCACAAGGCAGTATCATGTTGACAATTTAGACATTATTGAATTCTGGATAAATTAAATTATAAATCTTTAAAAATTTATCTGTTCCTTTCTTTTAATTGAATTCTTATATCATTGTCATCATCCTCATGCTTATATTGTTATGAAAGTCATCTTTGGCCCGTAGTACATAGATGGACTTGGTATGATTATGACCAGGGATTATTCGGTATAATCATGGCCGTAATATTACAAATGATGTGGTAAAAGTCCTCATTGGCCCGTAGTGCATTGATGGACAGTTATTGGCATGATCGTGACCATTGATGAAAACACGAATATCCTTTGCCCATAGTGCATGGATAATTTGTGGTCGTGATACTAATGAATATCCTTGGCCATAGTGCAGGGGTGATTCGATGATGTGGATTATTTATTAAGCTGAGTCTCAGCGATAAAATTGATGATAAATTCTTTTAAATCATAGAAGATAGTAGATTTCATACTCTACTTGACCCTTCTAATGCATTGCTTGTTCCGCTACAGTTAAACTTGATGTCTATTATATTTTATCAGTTTAACACTGTTGAAGGCTGACAATAATTTATTCTGCATTATCTTAGTCATTATATTTCTTACTGGGCTAGTTGAGCTCACCCTTTGCTTTCATTGTTCTCTTCAGGAAATGAGAATATAGTTGGGACTAGTAGGGGAACTGAGTGACGGTCCAGATGTTTGTACTCTTCACTATTTTCTGAAATAGTGTGATAATAAATGTATTGAGGACTTATTTTGAGTTTGAATACTGTCTAGAAGATAATATTTGTATTAAAACTCACAGCTCATGTTGTATATTTAAGTTTGTATTTGTATTCTGTACCATGTATTTGGAAACTCAGAATATGTGATGTATACCTATTTTGGGGGCGTCACAGACAAGGTGGGTGAGTCACTATATTTAGTAAGTTTTTATATATCCAACAAGTAAGCAATTTAATTCTTGGTCTCTTCCACTCATTTAATTAAGCTAAACATGCCTTTAAGTTGTCTAGCTTTAGTTAGTTTTAATTCAAGTTAAGTAAGCTAACTCAAGCTTGGTTGAGTTAAGTGTTGGGTGATTTAATTAATCAACCAACACTTAGCCATTTCATTTCATTTTCTTCATCTTTATTTCCATAAGCTAGATAGAAAAGAAAGAGCAAAAGAAACAACAAAAGAAGTTTGAAAGAGAGGAAGTGAGGGGACGTATATTGAAGAAGGAAAAGGAAAAAAAGTGCTAGCTTGAATCAAGTATTAGAAATATCAAGTAGAAGAAGAAGCAAGAAAAGTTAAGCCTTAATCCCTAACCTCTTCATCTCTTTTCCTTTAAAGTTTTAATGTTTAGTAGAAGTGTCTTGTTGGTGGTTGTTGTTATTTGATGATCATTGAAGGATCTTGGAATGATAAGGATATATATAATATGTTAAACTACTTGTTAAATTTCATGAAAAGTGGAACAAAAAATGAAAATAAAAATACAAACTTATGCGTAAAGGAATGGAAAAAGGACTAATTAGTGGATTGTTATGGGCTATTTTGATGGCCTTTTGAGGTAGCATATAAAATCTAAAAAATAAGTTCTAGGGTGTCATGTTATGCTCCTAGGATTTATAAACATCACCCAATTGGAACAGAAGCAAAAGCTTGTGTAACGAAGTCATTGCGATTTTTTTTGTAAAACTAATTAAAAACTAAAAATAACTTGTATGAACCCTAACTTTCGGATAGATTTCTTTTCCGATTGGCTTGCTGGAAAATTTTTCCGTTTTGAGGGTTATGTACTACGTTAAGTAACAAGTCCGTATACGAATAAACTCATTTCAAGTTCGGAGGGAGGAGTTATGCCCTTTGGAAGGAGACTAGTCAAAACTGCCAAACTAGAAAAACTATTTCGGGTAGAAACTTTTGTGCCACTTTTTTAGCCTGAAAATGAACCTGGAAAATTTCACCTAGGAGGAATTATAGTAGATGTTACAAGGAAGAAAATGACATGAGAATGGATTGATTCTGACTTATAACAACCAAGTTATGAGGTTCGGTAATAAGGGGGTCAAACTAATCAAGAAAGACATGTTGTACAACGCCGCTCGACTTGGTGCGTGTCGAAGCATGTCAAGGCATGTCGAGCGACATGGTGCACGTCAAGGTGTGTTGGGTGACGTTGTACGACGTCGTGCATATCGGGTGTCTAACAGGCATATCGAGGTGTCGTGTCGCGACGCCATATGATATTTTAACAATTATTCTAAAGTATTCCAACTTAAAAATAAAAATAATAATAATAATAATAACAATAATAATAATAATAATACATATTATAAAGTGGATATTAATGGATATAAACCATCCTAGGGAGTTGTTAGGAGAGTTGTGTTGTTCCAGAATGGCACAACGTCGTAAGACGTTTTTAAAGAAGATTGTCACGCTAATTAAATTATAAAACGCAAACAATATAAATTGAGTAATAATGCGATGTAAACCAATATGTGGAGTATTTATGTGACTGATTGGCATATTATTGATTATTAAATGTGTAGGATGAGCGTTTTTAACATGAATAATAAAGAACGCTTCAGGCAAGTATTATTAAACTCATTCACGAAATTTATTTCCACAAATTATATATTGTGAGAGATTTTTCGCTTCCTTTACAAATTATATTAAAATGTCAATTTACACAATATTTATATATTGTGTGAAATCAAAACTTATGCGATAACTTTTATAAATTGCACAAGTTATTCGGTATACTAAAACTCCATGTTACCTAAAGATTTAAAGTTTGATATTTTATGAATTATTATAAAATTACGCCGATGCCTTGTTTTTTTGACTACACACATGTTAAGACATGATTTGAATTTATTAAATTCTTAAATGCTATCTAATTCAAATTAAATTGGTAAGGTCTCTAATTTTAAGTCTGAGATGAACAACCTTATTGTGACAAACGAGATTTTTGTAATGTAATTTGAATATTTATTAAATTAAATAAATATTTTTTGATGATTAAATTGTTGGGTTAAATAATTAATTGATGAAATATTGGTAGATTAATTTAATTATATATGTTACATTAATTAAATTAATGTGAAGAATTTATTATTCAAAGGTATGTATTTATTTGAACTTATTTGATTAAATAAATTAATTAATAAGCATAATGTTATTCTAATTAATTTAATAATTAATTAGAGATTCAATAATTTGGCATAATTAATAAATAAGAATTTTAATTATATGACTATGTGAATTTATGTGATTTAATTCTATTTTATTTAATTAAATTAAATTAAATTGATTGATTAATTAGATGTGTGACCAGTTAACCCATTGCGGATTAACTGACGCCACTAACTCACACATTATATATTATACGTATTATATCTATATTATATCATAAGCCATATCAGTTCATACCTTCATCAAAGAAAAACCAGAGAAAAAATTTGAGAGAATTGATTTGAGAGAATTGGAGAATTCAAGTTGGTATCGCCTTCAAACAGAGAAAGCAAGGGTAAAACCTAATCTAAGTTTTAATATTTCATGTATTATATTTTTCTCCCAACTGAGTTCTCTGTGAATGGGAAATTTTATAATTTCAAATTATATGTCTATATACGTATTACAAATTGTTCGTAACATATTATATATCATGTATACATGAATCACAGTGATTAAATTCATGTAATTATGTGTTAATTGGATTTTGTGAAGTTACAGAGTATAAAAGTTGTATATATGGCTCATATAACCCTTACATATAAATTAAATGCTTTAATCATATGTTTGTATGAAATTGACACTTGTATATGCTTATGTATGCTGAAACGAACAAAACAGAATTTAAACAGATGGATTCGGTGAATTAACGAATCTGTAATGTTAAAATTCATATTTTTCATCAAAACTTTACAAAATACGAAAAACAGTGAAATTAAATGTTTTAGTTTGTGTAATTACGTGAATTAAAGTGTTAGAATCATGTTATAGGCTTTGTGTGATGTTTTTGTGAAGTCTATACTTCATGGGTAGCATTAAAATTCATTGTGTTTGTTTAATTTGGGATTTGTTGGGCTGTTCTGTGTGTTCTTCACGAGAACATATGGTTGAACTTGTATGAGATTTTTTGGCCTAAATTGGCCTTGTTATGTTCGCAAACTGCAGAAACCGAGTGGATAACCCCACCCCCGGCGAGTGTTACCAAACTAAATTACCCCACCCTGGCAGGAAAAAAATAAATAAATAAATAAATAAATAAGTTAATTAATTAACTAAAAAATAATAATTAAAAATAATTAATTAAAATATTTATCAAATAAATCAATATTTTAATTGAGATATTTATGGAATAAAATAAATATTCGATGAAAATTATATTGAAATATTTATCAAATAAAATGAATATTTTAATTGAGATATTTATGGAATAAAATAAATATTCGATGGAAATTATTATTAAAATATTTATAAAATAAAACGAATATTTTAATTGAAATATTTATAGAATAAATTAAATATTTGATGAAAATTATTATAAAATAATTTATTCGAGTGTAATAATAGTAAATGAATGCAAATATTCTAATTTAATTAAGTAATTAAATTAGAAGGGTAATGATTTGTTAAATAAAGTGGAGTTATATTAAATAATTAAGTGAAAATATAACTAATGAATGTCGTGAATACATATGGTATGTGTGTAGGACTTGTGGTGAACGGAAGTAGTAATCGTTTAGCCTACGCACGAGGCAAGTTCTTAAATTAAACATTGTTTCTTTACATAAAACAAGTTCCTTATTCTATCTTGTTTATTATTGATTAAGTCAAGATTTCATATTAGTTGCTATCATTCTTTAAAAGCATGATTCCTGTTATACAATACTTATTCGATTGTATACATCTTGAATTTTATTATTCAAATTGAATAATAATTATTATTGAACCTTATAAGACTAGCGAACCCTTATTGATTCGACTAGTCCATAGTTGATGATCATTCTAAATTTCAGAACCATTGTTGAGCTTATCCAAACCAAACTTTCTTTGGTGCAGACTCTAATGTCAAACTGAGATGAATAACCCTGTTATAGGGGATTAATTATGTTTTATCGTTAAGATATTGTGCACAATATGGTACTAAGGGCTGATCCCCCTAAGTACGAGAAGAAGAGTTCATAATCTTATGACTGTTAAAGGTTTCAAGTATAAACACTTGACAACCTAGGACATAGTTCAAGGTCTTATGACCCCCAGAAGTTCTTTTGATTCTTGTTATTCATTCTTGATTCAAAAGTCGAGTTTTCTTATTTCAGAAGTCTTTGATTTATTCGCATGTTATTATTTTATTGTTATATTATTATACTTGTGGGAAATCGTGCTCACTCTTGCGTAATAATAACATTGAAGTTAAGAACAAAAGTTCTGACGAGCCTTCTACTAGCAAAGACAAGCGCAAAGTTAACAAGTGATGAAGACTTGTTGTTTATTTGATGTATTTATGTTTTAGACTTATTATTTGTTTATGTTTCTGCATTTAAGAATTAAGGTTAGTATAACCTGGGATTGATGTATTTACATTCAGATGTTGTAACTCCATAAGGAGAGGATTTATTTCTATCTATTTATGGTTTTTCATTTATTATGGGTAGATAGATACATGAGGTTTGGATAGTGAACACCAAATCCCGTGGGAATTTAAGTACCCGGATTTGGGGGTGTCACATGTTGGTATCAGAGCTGTAGGTTATGAACCTTAGGTGGGGGAATAACCTTAGGTAGTAGCCTTATAGGAGATCGAGAACATAGTGGTGGTAAACTCTTATCGAGTTCTAAGAAAGGAATTCCTTAATTCATTGAAGATAATAAAAGACTTTATGTTCTTATGTGATAAACTTATGTGCTCGCGAGTATCAATTAGTAACTAAAACTTAAAATTTTGTTGTTTGGATGTCGGATGTTGGAGGATCTATTCGAGCTGGGGAGGAGGAACCCCGAGTACCTAGAGAAGATGAGCCCCGAGACATTCATATCATCCGGGAACAGTTGGTACAGAGAGAGCCATCTCCGTTGATCACTGTTGTTGGTCAAGAGCATGAGCCTGAGTCTGATCCAGAGGAGGACCCTGAGGAAAAAAAGGAGGAAGATGAGTTCCCACCGAACTCTATTAGTGACGAGATGTACGATGAGTTATATGATGGTAACATAGAGTTACGAGATACTGTTCAGGTACTGAGGGAGCAGACGGTTATTCAACAGCTTACCATTGAGCAGAGGGATGGAGAGGTTGAGGCTCTTCACACACGTCTGGGAAACATAGAGTGGGATTTGGCTCATGAGAAAGGCCAAACTGAGTAGAAGTCAGAGGAAATAGATTAGTTGAAGAATAAACTGAAAGAGAACTCAGAAAGGCTGGCCATAGCATAGGAGGCCTGGATAAGGGAATCACGACGTGTAGATCTTGCAGAAGAGAACTGTCGGGCGAAGAAGGCTAAGCTTGAGAAGACGCACTCTACGCTTCAAAATGCAATTGATGAGGCCCAGGATCGAGTTATGAGATACCCAATTCAATTTGAAGGACTACCATCGTACATACTAGATCGCAGGATGATGTCCCGCATTATGGAAGAAGAGCATAGCAAAGCTATTCAACGCCTTAGCAGGCAGTGATAGGAATAGTTTAATTATGTGAAAACTTATCTAGTAGTTAATAATGTAAATTCTGATGTGTTTATAAACAGAGGAATATTTTAATGTTTTAAATCCTGTAGATTTTTTTTATCTCAGGATAGTTGATGTAAATAGCAGTGATGCTATAGTATTTCGTTAAAACTTTTGATTAAATAAATATATCAGAGTTATTTAAGATAATATGTTAAGTGATTATGTTAAAATGTTTGAGTTAAGCCTTAAATATTTAGAGAATTGAATAAAAATCTAATAAGCATATTTCTTAACAAAAAATGCCTCCAAGAAGACGACCAAATCGTCGACCAGCCCAGGAAGGGTCAACGAATAACAACAATAACGACGCCAATGCTAACCCCGTTCAGAAGTTGGTGAATTTACTGAAAGAAGCGATTAACAATCAACCATAAGCTCCACCAAATACTACATTCAAGGACTTCAAGGCGGTGGGACCGCCAGAGTTTAAAGGCTCCATGAACCCGATAGAGGCTCAAACTTGGGTTATAGAGATGGAAAAAGGTTTTGACATCGCCAGAGTCAGAGAGGACCAGAAAACCGCCAATGCGACGTTCATGTTGAAATTCGAAGCCAGTTATTGGTGGCAAACAAACAAGGTCTGGGTAGGTGAAGGTGTGATTACCTGAGAGAGGTTCAAGGAGATATTTTTTGAGATGTATTTTCTGATCAGCTCGCAGAACCAAATGGAGGTCCAATTTCTAGAGTTGAAAAAGGGGAATATGTCCGTACCAGACTATGCGACAAAATTCAACAAGTTGGCTAGGTTTGCCACGTATCAAGTGCATACTGACAAGAGAAAGGCTAGGCAATTCGAGCAAGGACTGAAGCCCTGGTTGTATAACAAAGTGTCAATGTTTCAATTGAACATTTTTGCTCGGGTGCTGGAGAATGCCAAACTCGTCGAAGGTGGAAGTGATACGGTAACCAAGTATAACCAAGATCAGAAAAAGAAGAAAAGTGAAAGTGAAGGAAATAACAAAGTTAGTGGCAGTAACACGGGAGGAAGTAACAATCAGAAGAGAAGGTGGACTGACAACTCATCAACTGGAAATTAGCAAGGAGGTCAAAAGAAGAGAATAGAAGCATGTCCGACCTGCGGGAAAGCTCACCTTGGAGTTTGTATGAAAGAAAAACGGGTATGCTACAATTTTGGTCAAGAAGGCCACATAGCACCTAATTGTTCTAACCCAAAGAAGGGCACCTGCTTCACTTGCGGCTCAAAGGACCATCTGGCAAGGGACTGTCCCAAAAAGGGGTTTGGATTAGGAGGGAATAGGGGAAACAGCGATGGAAGTGCTTTAACTATCACAAGACCAACCGCAACTAGCCGACCGAATGCCAAGACCTTCAACATGACAGTGCAGGATGCTGTACATTCTCGCGATGTAGTGTCAGGTATCATTATGATCAATAAAGTTAATGCTTATGTACTATTTGATTCGGGTGCTACTTGTTCATTTATATCCGATGACTTTGCTAAGAACTTAGAATTGCCTAAGGATGAGTTAGAATACCCCATGAACATAGAAATTATGAATAGAGAAGTGATCCCTATTAAATACGTACACAAAAATTTTAGGGTGGATATTAAGGGTAACATTATGAACTAAGATCTTATCCCGATTAGACTTAGGGAATTTGACGTCATTCTGGGAATAGATTGGTTATTCAATTACGGGGCTGTAATTGATTGCCAGAAGAAATGTATTAACCTTATGACTCCGTCAAAGGTTGTGTTTTATGGCAGCAAGTCGCCTAGACAAGCGAGTTATCTGACGATGATGCTGGCCAGGAAGTTGTTAAGACAAGGCTGTGTAGGATATTTAGCCTATATATATAGTCGACAATCGTAAAGACAACTCGAAAGTGGAAGATATACCAGTCGTGAAGGACTTCATAGATGTATTTTCCAGATAATCTGTGACGCCCCCAAAATAGGTCCATTCCATTCAACCCATTTTGAGTCGCCAAATACATGGTACAGAAACAACTACAACTTTTACAACCCATAAACTGTGAGTTTGAATACAAACATTGTCATCTAGACAATATACATACCCAACTATGTCCTCAATACAATTATTGATATATTATTTTACAAAAATGGTGAGGACTACTAAACAACTCTCTCAAGGACCATCAATTCATACCCCGACTCGTACTCGCTATATTCTCGTCTCCTGAGAAGAAAAATGGAACAAAAAGGAAAAGGGTGAGCTCAACTAGCTCAGTAAAGAATATTATGACTAAGATAATATACAACAAATTATCGTTAGCCTTCAACAGGGAAAAAAATCTAATAGAATACAATAGACAACAAGTTTTAAATCAATATTCGCAGCGGAAAATATTAATTCATAGAAGAGTTACGTAGAGGATGAAATCTACTAATGTCTATGAATTTAACAGTCCATCAACAGTATTTTTATCCCTGTAACATCAATCAATGCACATCTTGAATCATATATTCATCCTTGCACTACAGGCCAAGGATATTCATCTGTTGGTCATGTTCATCTAAACACATGTTCATCTTTGCACTACGGGCCAAAGATATTCATCAGAAATCATTCATCTTTGCACTACAGGCCAAAGATATTCAATAATAACATCCTTTAAGACTGAAGATGATAAAAAATATTTTTAAAGAAACGAATCCAGTGAAACAAAATGACAAGGATTAAGGATTAAGGATTCGTACTTTGTTTTATCCATGTCCAAAAATACCTCAAAATAATCATAGTGGTGTAAAATTCAAGAATGATCAAAACATGGATACAATCAAAGCTAGTATCCACAATAGATATTTTGGACGAAAAGAAAAAAAAAATAATTTTTCTGTGAATAGTGTCGTATTCGTGAATAGTGCCGTATACGTGAATAGTACCGTATACGTGAATAGTAACTCCGGCACAAAAAGTTCCAAATTTGATAAAAACGTTCACCAATATTTCGGCATAATAATATTGAAGAAAATAATATCATTTAAGAAGAAAATAACATCCCTTACCTCAAAATAGCCGTACTTCTGACTGAATTTCGGTATAGTGCTGACAGAAACTCGCACCGTATAGCAACACTCAAAGTATAGTCACAAGAATACGCTCGATAATATAGAGAGAGAAAGAGAGAAAACTTTGTTTCTGGTGTGATTTTCAATTCTAACTTAGCCCTCTATTTATAGGAAAATGTTAGAACGCCAAAGGAGACTAAATTAATATAATATTAATATTTACAAAACATTCAAGCCAACCACCAAGGAATCTGATTTTAGCCATCAAACACATGTTAAAGATGCCCACCAACCTTTGAAAAACGTTTTTGTTGAAAATAATAATTAAAACTTCCAAAAATCAATTATTTCGGAACCCCGAAACTTCAATAATTCACAATAAATAGCTCCTTTGTCAGAAAATTTGAATCTCGCGACTTTCCATGGGAAATTCCATTCTCTACAACTTTGCAGAAGAAAATTTTTCCAAATTCCAAACAGAAATTGACCGAAATCCACAAACGGGTGATTTTACAGTCTATACTCAATTTTCGGTCAAAAATTATGTCTACCGACACACAAAACATGTGTTAAACATTTAATGCCACAAAAATACTCTACCTCCTCATATATTCATATATCCCACATTCATTGTAAAAATATCATCGTTAATATATTATTAAAATAATATATTTAAATAAATTATTTTATCAGAAAAAGATAAAATATTAATTTTCAACAATTGTCACATTAAAAATTTTCTCCATCTATATCCACATAAAATAAATATTTTCTTTATCATAATAATCAATAATTAATTATTAAAAATAATATTACAGAATCACAGTACTGACAACCAGGCCGTTCCCAGGATAGAGGGGGCTTTCCAATAAGGATTTCTCCTTACTGGCGCGCAATTAGATGACCAAACCTCTCCTTAACAGAACTTTCTAGACATTGTCAATAATGTTATCTAATAATATTATTCAAATAATATGAATTATTGATCTGATAATGGAAAATACTGTGCAATGTCAATTATTGAAACAATAATAATATAAATATCAACGCAGCAATTATTGAATCAATAAAGTAATGAACAGTAACTCCTGTAGAAATTATTGAGTAGTGCCTTCTTACGTAAGGATCAATAATTCAAAATACTGTGCAATACCGTGTGCTACTGTGCAACAACGCGTATTACTGTATTTTAACCACCGGGTATTCCAACAGTGTAAACGGTAACAATTACGCCGTTATTTTTAAACAACTTATATTTGTCGTTTTCTTCCTCCAATCGCTTTTCGTTATGGGGCCCACACATGGTTGCGCCGTCGTACGAATATTCCCCGACAGTACGAATATTCCACGACCAAACGAATATTCCCCGACAACAATGAATATTTTATAACCACTTGCTTATTTTGAAATATTTGCATATTTTACCCATAACTATCCTCATTAATCAAATCAACCCTTACTATTCAAAATAATAATTAAAGAAAATTAAATTTCATTTATTAATTATTTGGGGTCTTACATGATCTGCCAGGACTTCCACCAAATAGAGAGGTTGACTTTGTGATCGATTTGGCGCCAGGAACGACCCCAATATCGAAGGCACCGTACCGAATGGCTCCAGTAGAGATGAAAGAATTGATGGTGTAACTACAAGAGCTATTGGACAAGAAGTACATCCAATCGAGCATATCACTGTGGGGAGCGCCAGTGTTATTTATGAAGAAGAAGAACGGGACGATGCAGCTTTGCATCGACTACAGAGAACTGAATAAGGTCACCATTGAGAATAGATATCCATTACCGAGGATCGACGATCTGTTTGATAAATTGAAGGGAGCAAGATACTTTTCAAAGATAGACTTGAGGAGTGGTTATCATCAACTGAAGGTGAGGCCAGAGGATGTGTCGAAGACATCATTTAGGACTCGATATGGTCACTATGAATTTCTAGTGATGTCATTTGGTCTAACGAATGTGCCTACGGTATTTATGGATCTCATGAACAGAGTATTCAAACCATTTTTGGATAAATTCGTAGTGGTCTTTACCGATGACATTTTGGTATATTCGAAAACCAAAGAAGAACACGTAGAGCATTTGAAAGTAACATTAGAGGCATTGAGAAGAGAGAAATTGTATGCCAAATTTTTAAAGTGTGAATTCTGGATTGAAATGGTATAATTTCTTGGACATGTGATCGATAAGGACAGAATTTCGATAGACCCTTCTAAAGTCGAAGCTGTGATGAACTGGGATCAGCTGAAGACGCCGTCGGAAGTAAGAAGTTTTCTTAGATTGACATGTTACTATAGAAGATTCATTCAGGATTTTTCCAAGATCGCAACCCCACTAACGAATTTGACTAGGAAAGCTATGAAATTCGTTTGGACGGAGAAGTGTGAGGAAAGCTTTTAAGAACTTAAGAAGAGGTTGAGTACATCACCTGTGTTATCTCTTCCGGATGACACATGAAATTTTGTGGTTTATAGTGATGTGTCGCATAAAGGATTAGGCTGTGTGCTTATACAAAATGGCAGGGTCATTACGTATGCTTCACGATAATTGAAGGACTATGAGAAGGGGTATCCGGCCCATGACTTAGAATTAGATACGGTGGTGTTTGCTTTGAAGATCTAGAGACACTATCTTTATGGGGAGAAGTGTAAAATATATACAGACCACAAGAGTCTGAAATATAGTTTTACACAGAAGGACTTGAATATGTGCCAGAGAAGGTGGCTAGAGTTAATTAAGGACTATGATTGCGAAATTTTATACCATCCAGGTAAAACAAATGTGGTTGTCGACTCCTTAAGTAGAAAGGGTCGGGAGAAATTGATGATGTTGACCGCTCATGAGGAGCTAGTTTCGGCGATGGAGAAGCTGGAATTAGAAGTGAAGTATCCTATGGAGATTGACGAGAAGCTATTCCAGATGCAAGCTGGTACAACTTTACTGGATAAAATTAAGGAGGCTCAACTTCAGGATGAATAATGTGAGAAGGTGAAAAAAAGATATCTGAAGGAACCAAATCGAGATTCAAGATAGACAGTGAGGGACTACTGAGATTTGAGAGAAGAATTTGGGTACCGCCAGTGCTAGAGATTAAGGAAGACATTTTGAATGAGGCTCATAGCTCACGATATTCGATTCACTCTGGTAGTTCCAAGATGTACCAAGATCTTCGTCAACATTTCTGGTAGCTAAATTTGAAATGAGATGTTGCAGAGTGTGTTGCCAAGTGTCTAACATGCCAGAAAGTGAAAGCAGAGCATCAGAGGTCGAGTGGGTTGCTACAACCTTTAGAAATCTTAGAATGGAAATAAGAACATATTACGATGGATTTCATGGTTGGCCTTTCGACAACTCAGAAAGGCTACGACGCAGTATAGGTTATCGTTGACCGACTGACAAAATCTGCACACTTCTTTTCGATCAGAATCAAATTCAACTTAGACCAGTTGGAAAAATTATATGTAAAAAGGATTAGTTCGAGGCATGGAGTTCCAGTGTAAATTGTTTCTGATAGGGATCCGTGCTTTACATCAAAATTCTGGAAACGACTACAGAAATGCATAGGTACGCAGTTGAGAATGAGTACGGCTCATCACCCTCAAAAAGACGAGCAGAGTGAAAGAACGATTCAAACAGTAGAAGATATGTTAAGAACTTGTATAATGGACTTTAAAGGAAATTGGGATGATCATCTACCGCTTGTAGAGTTCGGCTACAACAACAATTACCACGCTAGTATTGGCATACCGCCTTATGAAGCGTTGTATGGCAGAAAGTGCAGAACTCTGCTATACTGGGATGAAGTTGGCGAGAGACAATTACTAGGTCCAGAACTGGTACAACAGACAGCAAAGATAGTCAAAGTGATCCAAACAAGACTGGTAGCAGCTCAAGATATGCAGAAAAAATACGCCGATCCACATCATAAAAATGTTAACTTTGAATTGGGTAGTTATGTATTTTTGAAAGTCTCTCCCTGGAAAGGAAAGATCAGATTCGGAAAGAATGGGAAATTAAGCCCAAGGTTCATTAAACCTTTGAGGTACTGCGAATGATTGGAGAAGTTATGTATGAGGTAGCCTTACCTCCGCCGCTTGAGAATGTCCACAACGTCTTCCATGTTTCAGTCTTACGACCCCACAAACCCGATTACAAGCATGTGATTGAATATGAACCCCTACAATTTGAGAAAGACTTATCCTATGAAGAAATTCTTCTTCAGATTGTTGACAGGAAAGAGCAAGTTTTCAAAAATAAAGTAATACCTTCTATTAAGGTAATTTGGAGGAATCACAATGTTGAAGAAGCTACGTGGAAACTCGAAGAGCACATGATAAAGAATTACCCACATTTATTTGCGTAATTTATGTGTAAACGATTCTAGGAATAAAATCTTTGTAAAGGGGGAGAATGTAACGGGACGAATTGATTGAATCGTGATTCTGGGGATAGAATCCTTTTTAAGGGGGGAAAGTTGTGACAAACAAGATTTTTGTAATGTAATTTGAATATTTATTAAATTAAATAAATATTTTTAGATGATTTAATTATTGGGTTAAATAATTAATTGATGAAATTGTGTTAGATTAATTTAATTATATGTGTTACATTGATTAAATTAATGTGGAGAATTTATTATTCAAATGTATGTATTTATTTGAGCTTATTTGATTAAATGAATTAATTAATAAGCATAATGTTATTCTAATTAATTTAATATTTAATTAGAGATTCAATAATTTGGCATAATTAATAAATAAGAATTTTAATTATGTGACTATGTGAATTTATGTGATTTTATTCTATTTTATTTAATTAAATTAAATTAAAATATTTGATTATATAATTAGATGTGTGACCATTAACTATATAATAAGAGTTAATTAAAATAAATGGAAAGGGAGAATAATGATTAGCCAAACAAGGCCCTAAGGGGAGTTGCACCAGTTAACCCATTACGGATTAACTGACGCCACTAACTCACCCATTATATATTATACATATTATATCTATATTATATCATACACCATATCAGTTCATACCTTCATCAGAGAAAAACTAGAGAGAAAATTTGAGAGAATTGATTTGAGAGAATTGAAGAATTCAAGTTGGTATCGCCTTTAAACAGAGAAAGAAAGGGTAAACCCTAATCTAAGTTTTAATATTTCACGTATTATATTTTTCTCCCAACTGAGTTCTCTGTGAATGGGAAATTTTATAATTTTTGATTATATGTCTATATACGTATTACAAATTGTTCGTAACATATTATATATCATGTATACATGAATCACAGTGATTAAATTTATGTAATTATGTGTTAATTGGATTTTGTGAAGTTACAGAGTATAAAAGTTGTATATATGGCTCATATGACCCTTACGTACAAATTAAATGCTTTAATCATATGTTTGCATCAAATTGACACTTGTATATGCTTATGTATGTTGAAACGAACAAAACAAAATTTAAACAGATGGATTCGGCGACTTAACGAATATGTAATGTTAAAATTCATATTTTTCATCAAAACTTTACAAAATATAAAAAACAGTAAAATTAAATGTTGTAATTTGTGTAATTACGTGAATTAAAATTTTAGAATCATGCTATAGGCTTTGTGTGATGTTTTTGTGAAGTCTATACTTCATGGGTAGAATTAAAATTCATCGTGTTAGTTTAATTTGGAATTTATTGGGTTGTTCTGTGTGTTCTTCACGAGAACATATGATTGAACTTGTGTGAGAATTTTTGGCCTAAATTGGCCTTGTTATGTTTGCGAACTACAGAAACTGCAGAAACTGAGTCTGGGTAACCCTGTCCCCAGCGGGTGTTACCAAACTAAATTACCCCACCCTGGCGGGAAAAAAAATAAAAAAATAAATAAATTTTAAAAATAATAATTAAAAATAATTAATTAAAATATTTATCAAATAAAATAAATATTTTAATCGAGATATTTATGGAATAAAATAAATATTTGATGAAAATTATACTAAAATATTTATCAAATAAAATAAATATTCAATAGAAATTATTATTAAAATTTTTATAAAATAAAATGAATATTTTAATTAAAATATTTATGAAATAAAATAAATATTCGATGGAAATTATTATAAAATAATTTATTCGAGTGTAATAATAGTAAGGGAATGAAAATATTCTAATTTAATTAAGTAATTAAATTAGAAGGGTAATGATTTGTTAAATAAAGTGGAGTTATATTAAATAATTAAGTGAAAATGTAACTAATGTCGTGAATACATATGGTATGTGTGTAGAACTTGTGGTGAACGGAAGTAGTAATCGTTTAGCCTACGCACAAGGCAAGTTCCTAAACATTGTTTCTTTACATAAAACAAATTCCTTATTCTATCTTGTTTATTATTGATTAAGTCAAGATTTCATATTAGATGCTATCATTCTTTAAAAGCATGATTCATGTTATACAATATTTATTCGATTGTATACATCTTGAATTTTATTATTCAAATTGAATATCAATTATTGTTGAACCTTATAAGACTACCGAACCCTTATTGATTCGACTAGTCCATAGTTGATGAACGCTCTAAATTTCAAAACCATTATTGAGCTTATCCAAACCAAACTTCCTTTGGTGGGGACTCTAATGTCAAATTGAGATGAACAACCCTGTTATAGGGGATTAATTATGCTTTAGCGTTAAGATATTGTGCACAGTATGGTACTAAGGGCTGATCCTCCTAAGTACGAGAAGAAGAGTCCATAGTCTTATGACTGTTAAAGGTTTCAAGTATAAACACTTGACAACCTAGGACATAGTTCAAGGTCTTATGACCCTCAGAAATTCTTTTGATTCTTGTTATTCATTCTTGATTCAAAAGTCGAGTTTTCTTATTTCAAAAGTTTTTGATTCATTCGCATGTTATTATTTTATTGTTATATTATTATACTTGTGGACAATTGTGCTCACTCTTGCGTAATAATAACATTGCAGTTAAGAACGAAAGGTCCGACGAGCCTTCTACTGGTAAAGGCAAGGGCAAAGTTAACAAGTGATGAAGACTTGTTGTTTATTTGATGTATTTATGTTTTTAGACTTATGTTAAAGTTGTGTAAGACTTATTATTTTTTTATGTTTTCGTATTTAAGATTTAAGGTTAATATGACCTGGGATTTATGTATTTACATTCAGATGTTGTAACTCCATAAGGAGATGATTTATTTCTATCTATTTATGGTTTTTTATTTATTATGAGTAGATAGATACATGAGGTTTGGACAATGAACACTAAATCCCGTGGGAATTTAAGTACCTGGATTTGGGGGTGTCACACCTATTATTAGGGGAACTTTTGGTCGAATTTCCTACTAGCCTTCGCAGTGTAGAAGTAAACGCATATAGTCGTTTAAAAGAAATATGTTGTGCACAACATAAGTACAATAGGTTGATCCCCTAACGTACTTTGAAAATGACGGTTACAGATGAATTTCCGTTAAACCTTTTATGAAAAAGAAAATATTCAAGGTCCTTTGGCTGCTCAATATGTAGTATCAAGAATGTTAAATAAAAATGAATTTATTACTATTATTCCTATTTATTTGAGAAAATTTCATAATTATTGTTCAGTTGTTGAAATAAAAACATGATTCTTGATTTTGTTGTTATTCAACTGTTATATTTGTTGAGCTTGTTAGCTTATTCTTGCTTTATATAAAAATGTTTTCAGCTATAAACTCGAGCAGGGCTAAAGCTCGGACAAGAAAGACAAAGGAAAAGGAAAAGTTACAGAATAAAAAGATATTATGTAATAGTTTATGTTATGAATGCTACATATTAAGTAGAATGATGTAATAATTATTATATTATGATGCTTCCAAACTCGTAAAGGTCTTAAAACCTGGGAAGTTAGATTAATATGGTTTGTAATAATTTAGTAATTATATTTTTGTCTTTATGATTATGCCTAGTAGTTAGTACTGTAATGCATCATTGTTGGGGTTTAAAGTTACTTGGAATTGGGGGCGTCACAATGATCTATTTCAAAATATTATATGTGAACATAAAGTTCAATTTTTGACATTAATCATTCTACTGAATATTCACAACGTAATCCAACAAAAATATATTCACCATACACCATCTTTTATACACCATTGTCAGTATATTAATCTACTTTATAAAGTAATTGTAAAGTTACATATCTCGTATTCAAAACGAATACTTTTATTCAACATCAATGAATTGAGTATTTCAAAATTTGTACAACTCAAACAAGTTTATTACAACAAGTAGCACCGGCTTGGTACAAACTTAACTTAATGAAGAAATACCCTTTTTTAATCATGTCACATTTTGAATCTTCGTTGCTATAATCATCTGATAAACCAACTTATATATGCAAATTTTATATTTTTCAAGGTTGAGCACAGCTACTCAGAAAGTATAACAATTTTCACATTTCACGCTTCATGTTTCATACATAATATGCATTTTAGTTATGCATGCATCATGTTCGCCATTCTATTCATTATATATATGCATCATAAATCTTATGCAATGCATATACATATGCTTCTTACATCTCATGGCATGCATTTTATATATATGCATCATATATTGCATACTGCATGTTTACAGAATTTCAAATTCCACATAGAACAATATAATCACATAGTTCCACAACGTGCACACTTTACTCATGTTCACTAGTAATTCACATAACAATTGAAAGATTGACACATAAAGCAATCACATCATGTATATCAACATATTCAAACAATTCAACAAGTTACTGAAAGAACTTGTCTGGTTTTGGTTAAACGTTCCTAAATACGCTATTACCGTCCTTCGACAGATTTCCTACAACATCCAAGAGGATTAATTTAATTATTAAGCAATAGTGCATAACATTAGTAAATAATCGTAGCTTAGGCCGGTAATTAATTTCTTAATCATAACTCCACTTAATCGTTACATTACAACATTATTATAATATTAATATAAGAATGACAATATTACCCTTTCTTAGTCTTGTTCATCCATTTTTATTGCAAATAAGTCGAAAAGTTACATTATTAACTTTTCAATCGATCTTTAATTATTTTTCTCAACTTTCTTGTCCCCAACATATTTATAAAGGCACGTAGATACCTTATTATTTTTATCCTTTCTGGCCATGCTTAGTTAATATTATTTTACGCGTAAAATATTTTTTCCTTAATTCTTCAACTTTATTCACTATTTTAAAAAAGCTCATTTATGTTCAAAATTGCAGCATTCTTAATAAATTGAGTTTTTATCAAAACATGTTGAAATTAATATGATGTATAGCTTTAATATGTTTATTTGAAACATTAATTGTAGCATAAACTCCATTCTTTTTTGTCAGACAGGATGTTATGAATAGTGTGAAGGTTCTTCGTAAAAGGAAAACCATTAACGGCAGCATCATAAAGCCAGGAATTTGGCTTTTTCTTGAGGTATAAACTGAACTTTTATGTGAAAGATGCGTACTATGGAGAGTGATGTAGATGTTTGAAGCATTTTTATGTTAGATGTTTGTTTTAGTTGTGGGGTGTAGTTCTATGAGGTTGTGTTATGTTTTACTTTTACTTTTACTTTTACTTTTATTTTTATTTTTTGTTTTACTTTGCTGGATATCTCGTTATACACATTCTCTTTGTTACTTAGGCCTCCAATCAATTTCATCTTCTATAATTGAGTGACGTATTTTTTTCAAATGTGGAACCAAGGGGTCAAGGGGGTCATATGACCCCCACCCGATAATATCGGGGGTTATTTATTTTTCTTTCCCTTTTTTTATGTATTTTTTTTCTGTTTTATTTTTCTCTTGATTTTGCTTTATCATCAAAGTGGGGCAAAAAAGTATAGCAATTCTCTCTTTAAATTAATTAAAAATAAAAAACTAAAGAAATAAAATAAATTTTTTTGGATTCCATTATAGTGACCATAAGTGCACTATAGTTCTATCCTATCAAGATTATTAAATCTCTCTTCTTCTACTTTTTTGTTAGAATTCCTTCTTTCAAGCTAATTAATCTCATGAACCACGGCATAAAGTTTTGAATATATAATAGGGCTATATGTATATACACAGCTGCGTATTACACAGTAGGGTTATGGCGACGGTTTTTTGGGCTATCATTATGCCGAAATATTGGTAAGATTTTTTCTTGTGAAATTCTTCTTTTCATGTCGGGGTTACTATTCACGAGTTACTATTCACGATTACTATTCATGAAGCATGGTGATTTTTCTTGTGGAATTTCTACCTTTTAGTGTCAGAGTTACTATTCACGTATACGGCACTATTCACGAATACGACACTATTCACAGAAAAATTAAATTTTCTTTTCTGTGTCCAAGATTGTTTGTTATGGTTCCTACTTTGATTGGATATATGTTTTGATCTTTATTTTTGAATTCTGCTCCACGATAGTTTATTATGGAGTATTTTTGAACTTTGATTGTTTAAAATACGAATCCTTAATATTTGTTCTTTGGTCTCACTGGATTTGTTTTCTTTAAAATATATTTTTTATCATCCTCAGTCCTAAATGATGATATTACTAAATATCTTTTTGGCCTGTAGTGCAAAGATGAATGATTTCTTGATGAATATCTTTGGCTCGTAATGCAAAAATGAACAGGTGTTGAGATGAACATGACCGACTGATTAATATCTTTGGCCTATAGTGAAAAGATGACTATTTGATTCAAGATGTATATTGATTGATGTTACAGGGACAAAATATCGATGATGGACTTTTAAATTCATAGATGATAGTAGATTTCATTCTCTACTTAACTCTTTTAATGAATTGTTGTTTCCGCTGCAGTTATTGATCTAAAACTTGTTGTCTATTGTATTCTTTCAGATTTTTCCCTGTTGAAGACTAAGGATAATTTGTTATACATTATCTTAGTCATAATATTCTTTATTGGGCTAGTTGAGCTCACCCTTTTCCTTCTACTTTTCTTCTCAGGAGGCGAGAATATAGCGGGTACAAATTTCATGGATGAAAGAAGGTTCGGGTGGACTTGCTGAACATTTGATGGTAGCCTATTTGGCAGGTGGTCCTTATGAATTTGTTAGGCCCCGAGTGGTAAACAAATTTCATGGATGAAAGGAGGTTCAGGTGGACTTGCTGACCATTCGATGGTAGCCTATTTGGCAGGTGATCCTTATGAATTTGTTAGGCCCCGAGTGGTAAACAAATTTCATGGATGAAAGAAGGTTCGGGTGGACTTGCTGACCATTTGATGGTAGCCTATTTGGCAGGTGGTCCTTATGAATTTGTTAGGCCCCGAGTGGTAAACAAATTTCATGGATGAAAGGAGGTTCAGGTGGACTTGTTAACATTCGATGGTAGCCTATTTGGCAGGTGGTCCTTATGAATTTGTTAGGCCCCGAGTGGTAAACAAATTTCATGGATGAAAGTAGGTTCGGGTGGACTTACTGACCATTCGATGGTAGCCTATTTGGAAGGTGGTCCTTATGAATTTGTTAGGCCCCGAGTGGTAAACAAATTTCAAAAGGTGCAAGGAGGATCAGTTGGATTAATCTTTTACAGGATCTGTCTCACGCTTCGGTAACGATAAGTATTGCATTACTTTCTTACCTTATTTTGTTTAAGTGTTGAGCTCGAATTGTGTTATTCTTGATCTTAACTGTTATATGATTTACTTAATTAACAGTTTAAGTTAAGTTTGAAAGAAGCTTGTACATTTTTCAAGTTGATTGATACTGAATTATTGACAAGAAGCAATTATGCAGAAGTCATAAGGAACAACGTTGATATTTCATTAATACTTAGATGTTTACATAAAAAAGATATAAATTTTTACAGAAATTCCTAAAAAGTCCAAAAAAAATAGAAGCCATCTTCAAGCATCGTCTTCGCCATCTGATGAGTCGAGGAGGGATGAGTCTACCTTAGTTTCAACAAGTTTTTCCTTGCCTTTGCTTTGGCATTCTTCGTACCCTTCAGAAAACATCCGAACAATCTCCTCATTCAGCTCAGCTGACTTTCGGTATTTCAGTTGGATGTCTTTCCTGAGCTCTTCGGTCAGTGGAGGACCCAAGTCTCAAAGGGCTCGAAGTTCCCGAACCTCGTCATCAATCTTCTGACGCTCCTTCAGATGACGAAGCTCTCTAGTCTCAAACTCATTCACTTGGAGAGCTAGGCTTTTATTGGTCTTCGTTAGGGTTTCATTTTTCTGAACAAGGACTTCGTTCCTCCTAACTAGGTCCACGTTCATATCAGTGATCACCCAGTGATCTGCCTTCATCTTCTCCATCTGTTCTTTAGTCTGGGCCAGATCTCTCCGAAGGCATTCATTATTGAACTGAGTGATATTGTGATCACCTCTTTCCTTTGCCAGCGCAGAGTTCAAAATGGCATTTTCTCTTCGAGCAGCATCCTCCTCAGCTTCTGCTTCTTTGTATTTATGACGGATGCGCCCGAAGACAGCATTTGCCTACAAATGATTCAGCATTAGTCTATCAGTTGCAACTAAAATATTAGGAATGTAAGTAAAAAAGTTGAGAAGTGACTTACTTTGGCTTCGTACTTCATGCCTTCATCGATCAGGTCCATGATTGAACTATTGCCAAATTTATGATCGTTGGTATCATAGACGAAGGAATCATAGAGTTAGAAGGGGAAATGTTCGTTAAGCTCAAGCCAGAGCGTGGGAGATGCTATGGATTCGTGCCTGGTTTCAGAGGAAGATGGCATTAATGGAGAGATTGGGGGTTGTTCAGGAGGTGGTGGCGGCTGAGTATAAGCAGTTCGAGGCAGAGATGGCTGGACTAGTATAGTTTCAACTATTGTTTTTGGTTGATCACTTGAAGAGTGTTTTCTTTTGTGAGTCAGGGAGGGAGTAGGCTCTGCTTGCTCTTCTAGTTCATCTTCAGAAACGACAATCTCCACAGGTATGACTGGGGGGGAGATCGGCTTTGGCAGAAGGCACTCTGAGTTCTTCGGTCGTAAGCGAGGTTACTTTAGTCCTCCTCTTTTTGGTACAGATGACTCGACTCCGTTCATCCAGAGGAAGGTCAAGCAAACTCTCGCTATAAGTTGGTGGAGGAGTGGGTTTGTCTTTTCAAACCTCTCTCTTCTTTCGGCGAGGAGGAATAGGTTTAGTGGTAGAGGGAGCTTCGGTAGACTGAGGATCAGTTGTTTGAATTTTAGCCGTTGGATGCTCATCGGTAGGAGGTTCAGCAGTTGAAGGTTCACCAGGGGATTCTGAATCTTTCTTAGATAAGAACTCTTCAAGATCTTTCATGTCTGAAGAAGTTGACTTGATCAGAGATACTGCAAGGAATATATGACAAATCAGAGCCAATATTATCAAAGATTTCAATAAATTGGGTAAAAGAACAGTTCGGGACTTACGTTTGTGGTCGTATAACCATACTTGCTTGGTTAACAGACCGAAGTTCCATTCCTTCTTTGGAAAGTTGTCAAAGAGCTCTATCATCTCGCTCACACGCTCTTCGGCGATATCACCAAAATCAGCAGAGACTTTCTCCAAAGTAGTCCATTCTGGTAGAGCAGCAACTTCGGGTCCTTTCACGAAAAACCATTCTTTATGCCACCCTTTGTTGCTGGAAGGGGTAGACACCAGGGATCATCTTTCAAATTTTTCGCCTGCCTTCGGCGATTGTTTACTCAAAGCTTTAAATCCCTTTTCTCGGGACTGGCCTATTTTATAGATGGAGAAAAAGAAGTCGAGGGTAAGGGTAGCACCTACCTCGTGACAGAAAGCGATAAAAGCTAGGATGTGGATGTAGGAGTTCGGCACCAGTTGAGCAAATCCACACCAACAAACCCTAGAAGGGTGACCAGAAAGGCATAGAGAGGGAAACGAACCCCCTTCTCCAGTAGTGTAAGGGGTATGGATGTCCACCCATCTGGGCAGTGGTACATTCTTTCGGAAGAGGAAGGCTTCCTCAGCTGGTGAGTATCTGGAATCTGATACCGTTCTCTAGCATTACGGATATCGATCTCGAACAATGAAGGAGTGTTGGCATGTGGGAATTGCTCCTTACTCTTAAAGAAATTAGAAGGTTTAGGTGAGGGTTTTGGTGGTAAATTTTTGCTAGGGGTAGTAGATGATTTTGGGTTGAAGCCCGAAGCCCCTTTGGTAGGGCTTGGGCTAGGAGGAATGGAGGTGATGGGGGTCACCTTGAGAGGGCTTTCCTAACCGGATTCTTAAGAAACCATTGCTGAAGATTTGCAGAGAAGAAAAGAGTTCGAGAGAGAAGGTAAGAGCTCAGGGGACTGAATTTTGAATTGGCAGGTATAATTCTCAAAATTGGGGGAAAGGGTTTTTATAATAGTTGTCCCTTCAGTCGTTCACAGTGCACGAGGACGGCGCATTAATTAATAGTGATGATGAAGAATTTGAATGGGTAGCGTCTGATTTAAGCCTCAAGTGTTAACCGGATTGGACTTTTCAAATTAGACCTCCGATTTTTGCTTATAATATTATATGAGATTTGTGAATTGGTCTTTGGATATTGTCTCGTTGGGCCTTTTCCGGATCTTATTAAAATCCCCTATACTTTGGTTCATTTTGCAATCTTTCATTAAACAGTCTGTTTAATAAAAGACTGGGGGGCAGTGTTGGGTCATGATATTTTGTATAGTGGGTCGGACTATTTGGGTCGAATTCTTTGGTGAATCCATTGGGTCATCTCCATTGGACTTGGCCAGTTGGGCCAAGTCAATGGGTTAACTTTGTTGGATCTTGAAAGTCTTGGGTCGGGTTTATTAGACCGATCCATCAAATGACTAAATATCTACATTTTTGGGCTTTGACTGGTAATCATGAATAAGATAATAGTTGACCGATATGTCCGCAAGGCATTAATGTGGATGGAATCTAGTCGACCGGCGGTGGAGAACAATGATGGGATGTAGCAGGTGAGCTGCATGCAGTCGGCAGAGATAACTAGGAGTGGGGCACTGTGTCAGTGGAGAATAGGTGACACGGGAAACCGAACGTGAGAGTATATGTTGGAAAGGAGATCACAAAAGGAAGGTAACTGATATTTTTTCTCTCTCAATACACTAGATATTATTTTCCTCCATTGTTAACCTTGTGATCACCTGTACTTACTCTTACGTCGAAGCTATCCCCCGACGGTCGAAGTCGTAAAGCTTTTGGTGTTGTCGTGTTTACTGTGCAGGGTCGGACGTGTCTTACGTGATTGGGACGTGTGAAAAGATCTTGGCGTTAACACTACTAAAGTAAAGAATTTACCATGGCAGTAGTTTAGATCCCCTTTTGCACAATCACATCATTGGTTAACTCCCTCATTTGTGATCGATCGAAAAGAGTGGGACTCACCCCTAGTTGGGGACAAAAGCGTGCTCAAATTCACTGTTGGGCCCTTCAAAAGCAAGGAAGGAAGATACATCATCATCCTGCTCATCAATTAACCCCATGTTCTTGCTGGTTGGAGCACTGGAGCTAGCCTTAGCTGGGGGAGCGATAGGAGGAGCCTCAGAAGAAGTTTTGGTAGCCTTCACCCTCTTTTTCTTTGGCCTGTTCACATTACCAAGGCAACGTTCCCAAAGCTTCTCCATAGAAGTTAACGATGGCCCAAACAATAAAAATATAAGTACGCAAGTAATAAAGAGTATAGATTCAAGAAATAGTAGAGCAAAAAGGGAGTATACCCTCTCCAGAGATGGGGCTTAACCCACATTCTACCAAGGTTCTTTCACGAAGCAATAAAGTGGAGTGGGTAGACTCTAATGCCTCCTTTATCTTTTCTTCTTCATTTGAAAGGTTCCAATTGGTGAGAGAGGAATCATCAGCAATGCCCCACTCTTGATGGAATATATTGGACCATTCTCAGTCCTTTTTAATATAGAAAAAGTTTTCTTTCCAACCCGAAATGGAGTCAGTATTGACAATGTGTTTATCGTTACCAAAAGATCTATGGTTGATGACCACCCAACCATCATGTTTCTGGACATGGTTCCTGCTATGGAACATTCGCCTAAAAATTCTAACACTAGGCTCAACACCTAGTTGTTTGCATCTTACCATGAAACAAGTAATTAAACGCCACCCATTGGGGTGAATTCTCTATAACTGCCAAGGATTTCTGGAATAAAAGGGTGAATAGGGATCTGCCTTACCTGGAAGATAAACATACGAATGGTGGGTCACGTATATAAAATTTGTTTTCAATTTCTTGTATACAAAAATGGTACGGCCAAAATTTTAAATTGTGTTTATCAACAGTAGCATCCCTAGCACAGTTACCAGTCTAGTGTTGTACAATAAGAACACCACATTAGAGACTTTTAATTCACAAAAAAAAATGTCAGTTTTAGCATTTAATCTCCTAAATCAATTTAAATAACAATATTAATTCACCCTCCATTCTCATACAAGAGCCAAAATAAATTATTCTACTACTGAGAAGAAATTCTAACCATGAATAAGAAATAACCCTTCTAACAAAAAATAATTGAATTCACTCGTACAACTCCAACCATTTTTGTTCTCAATATACAGATTTTAATACGATTTTTTTTACCCGAAAAAGGACTGCTGCTTTTTCGAGTCTTCATCTATAAAAACATTGGAACACGAAAATCGAGCATTCAAATAATAATGTAGCAGTTTACAGGGTGAAAAGCTCTTATAACTTAAAGCAAGATTATGAGACTTTAGTCTTCAAAAATGGGAGCGAAGAACATACACAATATGCTACAAGTGTTCAACCAAAAGTATAAAGTTTTAGCTTCATTCCAAATGATAGCAGTATGCACTGCATAACATTTCAACTCTTCGATACTGCAACCCTTTCCATATTTCATTTCCAAGCAGCATCTGAGGGTCACTGTAGATACCTGAAAAAAAATATACATATATATAAACAAAATAGCTTCATTAATACTGAGGCAGAAAAGTAGTAAACATTTTGGCAATAATTAATGAAGAAATAATTGCCAAGCAGTTAACATAATTCAACAGACCAAAATTATTGAGGTGATCACAAATCTTACCCTCACCACCAAAATGAAGAACAAATAATATAATAAAAAAGCTTGTTTAATACAGCATTTGAAATGAATTTACTTGCTATGTACAAAGAAAAGTATTATAATTCAGTAAATATAATCAATTTCTGCAAACATTTTATACCAAAAAAGAGTGGTTTAGAGAAGATAAAACCAAATTATTTGCAAGAGCATAAGAGTACAACTAATCAAAATTCAAATTATAGTTCAAAGTTGACACTATTGTTATATAGTTATCCAAAAAATTCACATATAACCATATATATTTATTTGACTTCATGGTGAGCCATTTGACATTTCACAGCGATGACCTCAAATGAAGGACAGACCGTGCCTTCATATTCAACATGGAAGAAGATAGAGTGCAGTAATACCATTCAATGTTCAGTTCCATACTACAAAACCTAGCAGTCCCAACTACTTGACTGCTGAAAGCTCTCTCAAAACATTTGAGAAGTTCCCCGCACAGGCTCTACACTAATAGAATTTTCACAGTTTACTGGGTGCAAAAAGCATAACCATTTTAGCTTCAACAAAGGGAAAACTACAAAAAAAATTATCACTTTTTTGAAATAAAGTTGTCATGCTGCCAATAGATTTATGTCAAATAGCTGCTTCCACCATCAACAACATAGAAATGAAGTACATCTATTATCATGTTAACAGCTCAACATTTAGTATCCACAAGATACAAAGGCTACTAACATCAGTACTACGGTCATGTGATATAAACAAAATTTACATGAAACTCTTTCTTGTTTGCATTTCATCTGATATAAACAAAATTTACTTCTTGTTTGCACAGAGAAAACCTGAGTTCCTGCCTCCATCCTATCCTACCCACTGTCAAAGACAGGAAATACCCTGGGTACCACTCCTTAAAATTGCATATAACTTATATTTAAAGCCCTAGTTCCTAAATATGCATTCAAAATACATAAGTGGATTCCTTCTCCTTCCTCCCTCGACTAATGTCTTTGCTTCAATTGCTCATACTTCTACAACTACATTAAGAGACTCGGGATGGAATATAAGGTCATACGAAATTGGGGAATGAAGGAGGCAAATATAATTTTGTTGAAAGGAAAGTGTTTGTTCCCCAGTCAGTTATGGTGGGTGGGTTAGACACGACCGTAACTTTACTTGCCAAGTAAATAGGTAACAACATGGGAACGAATTGTGCTTTGGTACAAACGTTCCAAAATATGGATCATTTTTGTTCTAGAACATCAAATGTAGTGATCCAAACCTTTTCCCCCTATATACTTAAACTTCTATTACACAAACATGATTAAAATTAAAATTTCGCTTTATAATTTATAAATGAGAAGCATCCTCTTATATAGCCCTTGAGTCATACAACCAATGGGTAAAGATCAAATCTAATGGAAAATCGATATCAACTATCTATAATCATCATCTAAAATATCAAGAATATTACTAAATATAATAATCACATGAGTACATCTAGAACACTCTTTTAGAAACCCTAATATATATATATATATATATATATATATATATATAATTCTAGGGAATGTCAACTAATGTAGAGTGTAGACAAATGGGCGTCTTGTTGGTATCCAGTAAGCAATGACATGACGTAATCTTGTTGAAAATGCTCTTGTTGTGACATTACACTTGGAAATTACTCAACTAGTTTTAACTATAACTCAACTAGTTTTAACTATAACTCAACTAGTATTAACTATATTTTTTCAGAAAGCTATTTCCAACTTACTATGTTCCGAATAAACATTTCATTATTTTGTACTAGCTAAGTGATTCGAAGAAACCTACTCCTACTGTTTTTCTTACCACAAAAAATGACGTTTTCCGTTCCCGATTTCGTTTGATGTATCGCATTGAACCATGATATAGGTAACGTTGGGTCAACCTTGCTGAGTATTGCTCTGAAGTTCACAGAAGCTGGTCATGGTAACTGGTTTTTAGGTGTTATTTTCAGGATTTGGAATTACAGGATGTGGCTGATTTATTGCTCATGCTTTCAGGAAAAGTATTGAGGAATGTCCATATTAACACAATTAGCTAGAAGGAGCATAGTGGTGGTTGTTTCTCAGTCATATCTTATTATAAGGCAATACCCGGAGGAGGAAATGGCTTGCTGACGTGGAGGGCACCCACTACTGAATAAGTATGTGATGTCCAGTTGTGAGTACGAGGCGGCTGATCACTTCTCCATTGTGAGTTTGTGAGGAGTCTTTGCACCTCAGTTTTCTTCTAGTTCGGTATTTCTTGGCTGATGCCAAACTCAGTCAACGAGATGTTATATTTATGGCAAAGAGTTAAAGTGAAAAAGGAATGGAGAAGGCGACAGAATTCGTTGTCTCATAGCATTTGGTGGAAAATCTGGAAGGAGCAAAACAACCAATAATGGGAGGGTAGAGCAAGGGCGCTTTGTCAGATCAGATGTCTTTCTTGAACCAACTTTTCTTTTGTCTTCATGAAGTGTCTGTTACTTTTGTTGTTGTTTTTACGGTGAATTTGCCATAATGCTAGTAAGTTTTGAAGGTTCCTAGTGCAGGGAGAAGGTTAATTATTTTGAACCATAGGTGTGCCTTTTATTTCCTTACATATTGTATATTGTGTGTGTACATGGGTTCACCAACCTTTTTGGTGTTTTAGTTAAATTAGTTATAAAAAATAAAAAGAATGCATGAAATTACGGGACAAGTTTGGTCCTCCTCTTCTATATGATTCCTTTCTTATTTGATATACTTATTCAACTGCATGGTGTCACAGGTCTAAGGGAAACAATTCTAATGCAAAACTTTGTTTTCAAAATACAAGCTAAAGCAAGAAGACAAGTGACAACTACGTGTCTACGTATATAAAGGGTTTCGACAAACTGGACGAGCGAAGTTTGTTTCTCATTGTTCACTATTTGCAATTAATACATGATTCATAATAATGACAATTAAGTAAGAGCTTAAGAGAAAATAACCAAGAATAGAGTACTGAATCTACCTTTTGCATAATTCAGTTATGTATCGTGACCCATTGTAGAAAATAAACCACATCAATACAACTACCAAAGTATCTGATGACATTAAAGAAATCAAATCCGAAATTTATCAACAGACTTTCTCTAAGGACCCACAAAAACAAACAATACACATTGAAAATCACAAATATATTCACAAAACTCAAATTTCTATACTTAATTTTATCTTCAATTTTACTTGGTCAAATTCTGGAGTGCAGTGCAGTGATAAGATTTGCATAAAATTGTATAATATGCTGCAATCATAAACCTGAGTAACATGTAAATGTCTGATCAACTCTACATGTATGTGTACATTTATATAAAGTGATCAACTCTACATGTATGTATACATTTATATAAAGTGAATATAGGGAAAAAGGATACTGAATAGATAACGCTCCCACCAATCCAACATGTACAGTCCAAAAGTGACATTGTAAAGATAGATCTTGCGTTGAATCCAGTTCATATCGCTAACCCTAGGAATAACAAGGCAGGTAATTAGAGACACGCTAACTAATATTCTATTCTACAATTTAAGAGGATACATAGAGCATATTGATAATGAGATCTCTATGTTCTGACTAGAAATATTGAACAAGCCTAAGAAAAGGTTTAAAAGCATTGTAAATCTCTTTCGGATCCTTTTATTTTCTGAAGTGGATAAATCGATTATGAATAAGCAATAGTTTTAACTTGAGATAATAATTTAAACAAAAATATTACCATTATCTGATTGCAAATGTCTAATATTGAACATGATATAAACTACAAACCAATTATGCTGATGATATTATTTACTCGTTTTGCATACTAGCACAAAGTATGCTACAGTTTCATGAACATTTACATACGGGAGCATATAAAGCGTGAATCATCATTACTTATGCTTTTGTATTGTTATATTACTTTACATGACAACAGTATGAGCACATTGATATTATTAGTTTTTTCTACCTACTTTTTGTTATCATTACCACTTAAAACACTATTCAATATCAACGTGATCAAATGGTGAACCAGCAGGTGTTGTTGGTGCACTGGCAAGGTTCCATAAGTTGCATATCTGTTCAGTTCACCCTTGTACTGACCTCAAATGCTTCCAGCACAAATGTTTCTATTAACTGAACTTGTACATTCTGGTAGTGAAGCAGTATGCAGTAACACTTACCTATCTCTAATTGTTCAATCCAGATAACAAAATGTCAGGAACTTCTCTCCAATATTGAGTGGAAGCCTTCAAAATGATCCGTAGGTCTTTGTATTGTTCTTTTGATAGTTCATAGATTTGTTTAGCTGAAACTAGCCTCTAGATGACGGAAAAAATTTTCTGTATTCTTATCATAAATTCATAATTCTAAATAAGTATTCTAGAGAACCCAAGTTTTTTTCTTTCTTACTGGCCTAGCTCATAAACATTTCAGAGACTTCAAATTGACAAACACTCCTGAGCCAGAGAAACTTCACATTTGAATATATATTTTGTTTTACACAATCACAATGTCGTTCAAGTTTGGACGAAACTGACTGCTAAGGTCTGGGGGCGTAAATTTTTACCGCCAAACTGGTCAACCGAATCTATTCAAACTTAATCTTAAGGTTTGGTTTAATTATTAACCAAACCGATAGCTTGGTTACAAAAGTGAGCCCCACCCCACCCCCCCGCACAAAAAAAAACTTCTTTTCCTTTTAATAGGTAATTTTATCCCCAAGTATGAGATTTAACCAGCAACCTTAAGGTCATTCCTCAGCGGCTCTGCCGTTATTAACCAAAGCGAACTTAGATTGGTTTCAAAAGTGAGTTAACTGTATGGTTTGTTTTATTTCATGCTTAGGTATCTCTAATAGCGATTAACCTAATATAATCGAACCAAACATACTATTAATCATGATTAAAGTAATCAAATTGAACCACTTAACCTAATCAATTAACTATGTATATTAAAATACATAAAGTTTGTTCTTGTGATATTACTCAAGGGCACTTAAACTAAATTTCTAGCTTTTATCCGAGAGACTGAGCCATTTATTGAAAATGTCTGCTAAAGAGTAAGGTTAATCATTAATGCATAGTGGTTCTTTGTTTCCAATTTTGAAGAGTTGCTGTACTGACATTTTATTTGTATTGTACACGGCTGTATTAATGACTTGGAATTTTAAATTAATCAATTGAAGTATTGAACCTAACCAGTTGGCAACAGTTTCGTTTGATTCGGTTAGAGAAACAACAGAGTTAGGTTTAGTTACCATTTCTATAAACCACCTAGGAGTAGAGATTGTAACGATTAAGAGATTAATCAAATAATTAACACCCATATCCCCCAGAGCAGATGTGCATACTTGCATTCTAGTCTTTAATTTTCAACAACGTCATGAAAAGATATTCTAGTATTGAATCAGACCTAGCACAGAAAATAAATTCATAAGCACGTGTCCCTTATCATTAACCATACAACTCCACAAACTTATCAATGGTTTGTAGGCATAACAAACAACATTTTACAAACCCCCAACTCTAAAACAATATGAAAAGATGGTTTTTGGATAAGTTGAATTAGGACCCTTGTAGGAATTATCCCTCAATTCCAAAATTAGACTTTTTTAATTAGATCTTTAAAATCCTAACTTCACAATCGATATAAATTTATTTGATTTCAGTATAAACAACTATAACTACAATAGACTCCCTCCTTTCCGCAATAAGATCAAGTTCAACTTTTTAAGGTCAATATGAGATATTATCATACTCAAAAATGATTTGATATTATCAAACTCAAAAATGATGTTTTAAAAATTTTAATAATTGTACAGTCCAAAATTAAATGAATTCATATCAATTTTGGATTTGAAAATAAGTTAATTTAACTCCAACAAATCAATATAGATCAGATATTTTGGAACTGAGGGAGTACTAGTTACCAATTTATTTGCTTTCAAAACATAAATTAATTCATACCAATTTTCAATTTTGCAAATTGACTCCAATGTACAAAATTTGTCTCTCTAATTTTAGAACCAACGGCAGCTTACTATATAGCAAAAGGCACAAATCAGACAAGAAAACAAGAAAACTGAGACGGGAAAGTGAAATCATAAGCATAAGAGGAAAACACACACACAAACAGTAGATCTTCACCCATTTCAAAAGATTAAAAACTTGGAAGGAGAACAAAACATTTATGTAAAAAGGTAAGCAATTGAATAAGAAGATCCTGAAATGGGGAAAGGATCCAAACTGAAACAGGAAAATGAATACCCAGAACGCAAAACATCCATTAATGGCAGAAAAAAAAGGTAAAGAGATAGAAATCTTTCTTACTGTATAGATGCCTAAAAGGGATTGCGAGAGGTTGTGCGCTGACCAGAGACTAAGTAGAACTGCTTCCCGGAGAGAGATAAATGCGTCGTTGGTAAAATTAGAATATTTTTTGATCTGAGAAATGACACATTTTATAGCCCACAAGGAACGACGTAGTTTTGAAATATTAACAAGGTGACAAAAAATGGCAAAAATAAATAATATTACAATAAATTTAATTTATGCCGAATTATAATTACAAAATTTATTAATACATGAAATTTATAATAATTATAAAAAAAATTACTTATTATACATCTCTCAAAAAATGTTACCACTAATATTTATTCGTAAAATAAAAAATCAAAACTTTTATAATATATATTATTTTTCAATTCTAATAATTATAACCAATCACTATAATACAGATCATTTTGTATCCCAATTAATTGTCTTCAGCATATTATGGCCTGAAGCAGGAAGATAGATGATCAACCCCACTCTCGACTCTCAAGGTCTGATAATGGAAAGGGAAATCATCCAAAATTTTCAAATAATCAATTAATTATTAAAATTAATTAAACATATTTTCAAACTTATTTAAATTTACTTAATTTTAAATGATAGTATAATTATGAACAGTGTAAGTTATCTTTAAATTTTTTAAATTAAGAATCACATAAATTTAAGATTTAAAAATATTATTAAATTGACTTTCAAAAGTGTCTTATTTTTTAAAATAAATAAATTGTTAAAATTGTAATCATATTCTGTCGCAAAAATAAAAAAATCTCACTTGTCAATTTCTTTTGTTACATAAAAATAGCCATTTATTTTTATAACAATATTTCAAGTTCGCTATAATAATTTCATTATTATGTCACTCTTATTAAACTAGCAACTAATTTTTTTAAGGGATAAACATGTAATGAAGTACATTCTTAACATTTATAAATGTTACAAATAAAACTTTTTCTATGGAACAAAGAGTGTGTTTACATAATTACCCCCATTCACCGATTCAACTCAATTATATGTCCACTTAGTTACGAGTTAGGTGGATAATTATAATTAATAATATTTTAACTACGTATTTAATATAGTAAACTAATTTTATAATACTATCCAGTCTTGTATATTGATATACATCACAATCGTAATTCAACAAAAAAATACCCCTCACAATGCATATCATGACTCATTCAACAGAAGCAACATCTAGCCGATCATATTTGTCACTACTATCCCAAGCAAAGAAGATCTACATAATACTCAATGAACCCATAATTGCTTTAAAAAGTAAAAGATTTGGGGAATTAAATCCTAATGAACTTTGGAGCAACCCAGTATACATATAATTACTGATGGGCTTTATCTAACATGGACAAACAACCAAAAAAAATGTAAAATGGATGCACAGGAAGAAAGTATGTAAACCCTAGAATTCATCCTTTGCTCGGCGAATGGCACCCAATGTTTCTTCATCACTCGCAGTGACAGGTACATTTAGCGACCTCCTGATTTCTATACTTGAAGTGCGGAGGAATGGATTACATAATTTCTCCGTCATCAGTGTTGTTGGAATCTAAAAACAGCTCTCATAATTAAAAGCAGCCCACAAAAATTAAAAGCAGCATAATTTAACAAAAATAAAAATGAAAAACACTTGAACTGGCAAAATTATGTCTTTAAAACACGAACTGGACATAATCTGATCAATTGCGTCGTCTCATATACTGTTGGGGCTATGCCAAGGAACTAAATAGAATTCAGAGTCGATGAAAGTCATCTCAAATTTGACATTGTGGGACAGATTTGACTTGATTAAACAGCAAAATGAACATGCCCCCCTCCCCCTCCCCCTCTCCCTCTCAAACTTGATATTGTGGGCACGCGCGTCTCCTCTTTTATTTTTTTATTTTCATAATATAAAAGGAAAGATGGAAAAGAGGATGTTTGAAAAAGAAAATAAAACTCTATTAGATTTTTTTGTTTAATTTAGATTCACTTCAAGCTGAGCCTTACATTTACCCTCTCATTTTCCGAAGTTCCATACATAGCCTACGAGATCACATTTTGATATTCCTAGATGACGAGCTTTGGCAAACACCTTAGTGCAGTTAGGAAGTTTTCACCCAGAGTCTTCAAGTCGCATCAATATCAAAATATTTCAATAGAAACTGTCCTAAATTGTAGAGAAAAAGGAAAAACAGAAATTACCGTTGGCAAACCCTTATTGCGGAGATGAGCTATGTGGGCCGAATATGACTGCAGGATTTCATTCCCAGGTTCTATAGACAATGCAAACTTCAAATTACTCTGTCAAAACATGTCATGTGGTAGCCTCATGAACATCCAAGTGTAAAATGTACGAAAGAGCTATTAAAAATGGAAATTGACTTACCAACGTATATTCATGACCACAGTATATACTCGTGTCATCCGGCAAAGAACTTATTTTCCTAAGGGACGCACACATCTGTAAACAAGTAATACTTTAAAAAGAATAAGACAAGAATAACTAACCAAATTGTAATTTGAACTTCGAAAAGATAAACTACCTTCTATATCTAGTTTGCCTATTGTCAGTACAGGAACATTTTTAAAAATTAAACAGAGGTTGCCATTAAAGTTTTAGTTTAACACTACACAAATCTTAAAGCATATTGGCCATTCACCTTTCTTAATCTCAACAACAAATGATGTCCTCAATTGAAATTAGTACAAATATATTAAATCTATCTCGCACAATAGTATATATTCATGTTTAAAAATCTAAAAACTCACAGCTCATAAGTTTCATATAAGTGAAACATCTTAAACTCTTTGACTTATGAGGCTACGAGAATTGAATGGAATGTTACTATAATGCATCAAATATAATACAGCTATTTGTCGCTTAGTACTGAAGGACTAAGCGATATAGTTACAAACTCACATCCTTTCCAGTAAAAGAGGTAGTGCAATACAGTTCAAGATGATGAAATACTCTTACCATTATGCTTACTTCTAATAATTTGCAATTGCCACATTAATATACACGTCATAACTTCTTTAAAGTAACATCATAGGGCTCCCTTTTAATTGATTCAGTGGTTGTATTCAGATTTTCATACGGAGAGATATTTATAGATAAGGAAACACACTCCCGCAACACGTTTATTATTGCTACTAAAGTCCTTAAAAGGAAGAAATTCCAAATGGGTTTAAGTAACAAGATAAATCCAATCCAGGTCTACAAGCACACCAAATCAACATGTATGAGTTACTTTAGTGAAAACTCAGGTGGAGAATCTAGTAACAAGATTCTAAAGCCAAATTAGTTCGAAATACACCTTTAGAATTTATCTTCCCAAACGTAACATAGCAGTTCAAATATTTCTGAAGACAGGATGATGTCAGTATTCACAAATTTATTGTCAAAGGACCATACTTTCTCTTAAAAAGCAGTGGTATTTTCAAGTAGTTTTCATCATCAATTCATCATTTGGAAGTGTGATTTTGCATCAACTCTTCAGTGGAACTGCCAAGTGGCATAAATCTAGGCTTCACAGACTAAAAGATTAAGTTACAGTATTCCCTTTGGATTGTTAAAAAAATCCCATAACATAGAATAACTCCAACTTCAAACCTTATGTCATTAATCTCAAGACTCAAATTAGCTTACAAGTTACAATATGTAAAGAAATGAATACTCAATATTCCCACTCACACATCATCATTCACATGGCAATGAAGCATGTTGACCAGCCTACTTACCTTTGGATAAAACGTCTAAGGAAGCAAAGAGATTTTTAACTTTGACCAAGTAAAACGACACTTGGCATTTATAACTTCATCTCAAAACACAAACACACAACACAAATTGATCAAAAGTATAAAGGAATGATCACTTCGCATCATGAAATCGTATAAACTAAGTGATGAAACTAGATGGTAAGTTGAAAGACAGAAGTCCAGGCCTCACAAAGCTAACAAGGACAGAACAACACTGCAAAAAGATTTACCTGCTCAGGGATCTCTTCAAAAAGCTTCCCACATGATAAGCTTAACAAAGTGTCTCCTGTAAAAATTGATCCAAATCCCGGAAAATAGAAGCTAATATGTCCTGCATGCATTAATACCAATATTAAGTTTTGTTGGTTCTTCCATGAATCATTTGAAAAACAGATACAGGCAGCAACTCAATGTTGATTTCTTTATCTTAGTTTCCTTACAAAGTACAGAGAATATAAAATGAAGAACCACCTCCAGTGACAGAAGCCATGCATGCAAGAGAAAAATGGAAACACAAAAGCACCACAAGTCTATCAGGGAAGTTGTCCGTCCATATGAACCAACTGAACAACCGTAAAACTCACATTGAGATGAAATCAAACATGCTGACTCTGGGCAGCCACTCCCAACAAGTCTACAAAAGAAGAGACATACCAAGGATACATCTCTTAAAGCAAAAAAGAATAACAAACTCAGCTTAAAAAACAAATTTAAAGCTGGGGAAATTTGAGTCACCGTTCCCAAGAACTGACAATTGACACAGTAAGTAATTATGGACTCAACTACTTCAATGGGATAAACTAAAAGATCAAAGGAATTTTAAGAGGAAAAATTTATTTATTTATTTAATTTGGTGGAAGAGGAAACTTCAATAACTAATATAACTAGGTTTAATGGTCAGGTCTATTTTGACATAATCAATGTTAAAACAAAGCATGCAAAATGCTTACGAGCAGATAATTTTTTCTTCCATTCCTGAGAAAACAAAGCATGGATCATAGATCGGTACTCGATTCAAGTTATTCAACTCATAAAATACTCCCTCTGTCCCCCAAAAGGATGACTTAAGTGGTAAAAAATTTTGTTCTCAAAAGGAAAAGACAAAAGTACTACATAAATTCTTACTTGGTCAAAATTACCATCGACTTACTATCTAATTTTACTTACCTCAATAGTCAACCAGTCACATCACTAATTCTCTCTTTACCCAAAATCCAATTAAATATTAACCCATACAAATACAACTCATTACACTACTCAAGAACAAGGGTAGATTGGAAAAAAATATACTCTCTTCTAATTTTTTCACTACCTTAATTTGTGTGAAAATTGTACTTCTGTCATCTTTTGGGGACGGAGGGAGTACTTGTTATATATCTACATATTAACTATCTATTTTTACATTTTTCATGGATTGTAATCAAAGTGCTTCGATAATCAATTTCATAATTTTATGACCTTTCTGCATTCCATAACTCTATTAATCTTATTTTGGTGCAAAAATAACAATACTATAAATTACTTTAGAACTCTAAAGCTTACATAAGCATCACTCTTTTATTGGTGTCATACAAACCCCGTTTTTAGGACATGTATACACCAATGTGACCAATGTTTACTTGATATTATCTGGAATATAAGGGCAAAGTTACAAAGGCATAAAACATCAGCTCAAAGTTCCTTGTGTCTGCAAATGAAAGAAAGATATTAAATTCTACGATTTTATCTATGTCACAATGATAATTAAGAACCAACTACTTGAAAAGCATAAACTGTTACGGTAGCCCTCACTCGGATTCACACTCCCCCCCCCCCAACACAAAAAAAAAAGAAGAAAGAAAAACTTGACTAAGTGGTGTTGAAGTATTCATATCATGAACACACCCAAAATCTGTGCCTAAGCTCCCTCCACAAACAATCAGCCAAGCTTCCCCCAGCTGCTCCGTATATGATTATTTCAACCATAGATAACTCTGAACCATGAAAAAAGATATCATCAAATTGACATTCCCACCCCCGGGCCCTCGTTCCACGAAAAGAGTCCCATTTGAGTTTGATCATAGTCAGTTTGCGAAATTGAGATGCGACTTTATTTTCATTTTCAAAATAACATTTTTGTACTTGGTAATACTTTTTAACTAGTTTACAATATTAACTATTGCATTAATCAAAATAAAATAAATTCATGTCAATTTGTGAAGTATTAATTTGGAATTTTAAGACTTCACAAATTGACTAGGAATAAATATCAAATGGGACTCTTTTAGTGGAACAGGGGAGAGTAAGAACAGTCAGTTTTTTTTGTTTATTATGTCTGAGAAGGGATACCTGTTTACAAGTTTCGATCTTTATCAGTAACTAGTTGGTCAAGTGTAACTCTTGCATCATCTAGTACTAGTCTACTACCATAGAACATGGTAGAAGATTGGTATAATAAAAATGTATCCATCCATGCATCTGACATGCTGCTATAAGGATATAAAGCTTAACCCAGATTTAAAATTTATGAATAACTCTTGATCACCACTGCATTTAAAAACTAATGAGAACTTAAAAACATAATCGGATGCAAAAAATATGCATACAAATACATCAATTTGGATAATTCATGCAATTTTTCTAACATCAACTGGAAATCCAACAATGACCAGTAATAAAATAAAAATGAAGCCAATGTTATATAGAATTCTACTCCATTAATTGATTTTCAAACTAGAATCCATTCTTCAAGTACATTCAACGAATTCCCGGGAGAAATAGAGTAACGAAATACAACCTTTAGTATGACCAGGAGTTCCAATCACAAGCACCTCATGACCTCCAAACATCCATTTGTCTCCGTCATTCAAGGCTATATCAATGCCAGGAATTCTATCCTTGTCTGCTCCTGATCCGATTACCTACAAATACCATACATAAAATAAGGAGAGTGACAAAATATATAAACATTTTTGTAAGTTCCCTAAACATGGAATGCAAGATATTTACTCTCTATGACTGTGTTAAGTGTAGTTTATTACCAGACTCCAATTACCTGAACTTTTGGTTTTAAGAAAGAGAAAAAGTGAATATAGTGAGGTGAAGTTTCACAACTACAGATCATGTTCAGTTCTTGTTGGCAAAAATTTTCTGGCCGTTAAAGAGTCCCCTGGTCTCAAAATCTACATGCATAAAGGTATTTGAATACGAATAGGAAAAAACTGATCACCATGGGAGAAGGATTTTTTTCCAATGTTCCAAGTACGCCTTCTTTTGGTCATAATATTGTTTGTTATTTATTTATTTTATTTTATTGATAAAAGAAGAAATCTAATTAATAAAGAATAACGGATACAATAAATGGGGGACAAGAAATTCACCCTCAGCAAACTAAAAGATAAAAAAAAGCACTTAAAAAGTGCAGCCTTACAATCTCTACATAAATCAGTAACAAAGATACCTCTAAAAGCCCCCAAAAAAGAAGCCCAAAGAGACGCAAGAAAAATAACCCTATCATTCAGTAACTTCAAGGATAAATAACGGCAAAAAAGGGTAATGCCCCAATGTGGTTGTCCGAGTTTAAGCATTACCCCACTGAACTTTAAAAAAATAGAATTGACGCAATGAACTTTTTAAAAATTATTAATTAGACCATTCCGTCTAAGAAATTGGACAGACGTTAAATTGAATTGCATATTTACATATGTGGCAGCGAGAGAAAAAGAGAATAAAATATTTACTGATGTTGGCAACCACGTAAGGATCAAAAGAAAGAAAAATAAGTTTTGATTTTCTTTCTTTCATTTTCTTATTATTTTTCTCTCTTCCTAAGTTCTTCTTCATTTGGTCCCCTGCATCCCAGCTTAAAAATTTTGAAATCAAAGCTAAGGGTTTCGATAAATTTACCCGATAATGAGATTTCCTTGAAGAGATATGGGAAATTAAAGTTAAGGGTTTTCTGATGATTGTACGGATTTCTAGGCCTCTTGTTGGCTGCCTCAATCGATTCAGATTTGAGCTTCTTGTTGATTCAAATAAGTGAACATATAATTAATTTTTTACACCATAATAAATCTCAATCACACGATTCAGGTATGAGATCGTGCAAATTTGGGCGTCTTGTTGGTTGTCGCTTGTTGTTAATACTTTGCTAAGTTGGATGACATGTACATCCTCTGTCCGCAATCTGCATGGTGAACGGAGAAGATATATATTACAGTTTTGACCCTTTGTTAGCTACATTTCTCTCTCTAAAATACATACATATTACTTGTATGTATTTACATCTATATCTCTTAATTTCGTTTCATTGTTAGAGAGAGAAAAAGGGTTAAGATTTTGAAAACAAACGGACAGAAATTTGAAACTTCCTAGAACTTTCTATGGCGACGTACAGAGCCGACGATGACTACGATTATCTCTTCAAGGTTGTGTTGATCGGAGATTTAGGTGTCGGGAAAATCCAATCTTCTCTCCAGATTCACTAAAACTGAGTTTAGTTTGGAATCTAAATCTACAATCGGTGTTGAATTCGCCACCAAAAGTATTCGTGTCGATGATAAGATCGTCAAGGCCCATATTTGGGACACCGCTGGCCAAGAAAGGTTTCGTTTTTTAAAACATTTGTTTTAGATTTCTACTTTGAAGTTTTGTTTGGAATTATAATTTGGAATGTTGGGTGAATTTCAGATCTAATATCCACATGTCTGCTTATTTGTTACCACATCATTTTTTTGGATTTTTTTTAAATGTCACGTAGGCAATAAATAAATAGACATCCACTGAATTTAACATAATGGTGTGATTCTTAAATTTTAATTAGTTCAATGGGTACATTGCATATTTTTAAAGTTCATTGGTGTAATGCTTAAAAGTTGACAACCACAGTGGGATAATACCCCTTTTGCCGATAAATAATTATCTCTAAACAACCTAGCATTACGGTCATTCCAAATTCCCCACAAAATAGAAAAGAAGGCACACTTCCATAAAATTTTGGCATCCCTCTTGCTTCCAAATCCTCTAAAACAAATTAATAACATATCGTCCACTGCAGCAGGACACACCCACTCCTCTCCTAGTACTCCAAAGAGAGAGCTCCACAATCCCCAAGTAACAAGACAATGCAAAAATAAATGAGCATGTGTCTCATTACTCTGTCTGCACATAAAACAAATGTCCAGAGATAGAACTTTGTAAGACCTGCGACCTTGATAAAGATCATTAATATTTAATCTTTGTAAAACCACAGACCACACAAAAGTCTTGACTTTCCAAATGTACGAAGAAAATGGAAATGGATGAGGAACAATAGACCGAGTTAAAAAAGAGGAATAATTCTTACAAGAAAATGAACCAATTGAATCTAAAGTTAAGATACGCTTATCAGAAGAGGTATATAAATGAACTGAATCAAGCAATGTTAGCAAAGATTCCATCTTATTAGATTCCAAATCCGTGAGATTCCTGAAGAAATGAAAATCCTAAGAAAGTAAGTTTTCATCACGCTTTATGAAGTTAGAAATGAGAGCATCATGAAGTGAAGAAATACGATAAACACGATTAAAACAAGAGAATAATGGTTTTCTCCCAACCAATAATTCTCTCATAATCGAATTCGATGACCATCCCCAACTTTATATCTCAAATGTCGAAGAAAAGAAGTATAACCTTGGGAGATGAATTTCCAAGGCCTTACATGAGTAACATAAATCTCGGGTCTAGCATCCTACCCATTCAAATACATGCCGAATTTGCTCCTAATAACCCTATGCCAAAAGGAATGAGGTTCAACACCGGCCTTGGGCTAAAAGCCCAAGGTGTCTGGGCTTTAGGCCAACTAAAATTGACAAATTTTTAGAACCCCCAAGAGGTATTTCTGTTATGTATATATATACCCAAACAAAAGAGACCAGCTCACGTCAGTTTAAATTTAAAGGATCACACAAAATTTACCCAACAAAATAGGCCCAAATTTTTTTATTGTCGCTTTAGGCTATTAAAAACTCAGGGCCAGCCCTGATGAGGTTTCTAAGGAAATCTCCACAGTCATTTACCAATCAAAGCAACATTCTTGAGGACCAAATTACCCAACCCCAAATCCCCCTCCTGCTTAGAAAGACACTGTTTTCCACCCAACCAAATGATCCTTCCTCTCAGCACCAGCTCTCGACCAAAGAAAATCTCTCATTAACTTTTCTGGTGTGTTAGCTACACTAACTGGGATCCTAAAAAAAGAAAGATAATATAGGGTATACTAGACAAGCAAGCCTGAATCAAAGTAATCCTACCCTAAAGAAAAATACGCACCTTTTCACCTATCTAAACGTTGACTCACTCTTTCAACTACCAGATCCCAAAACGAGACAAACCTAGGATTCCCACCAAGCGGGACCACAAGGTAAGCAAGCGAAAATTCCTAAATTCTACGACCAACCAGAGACAAATACACTAAAATCTCCCCCATATATACGTTGATCCCAGCTACACTACATTTAGACAAATTAACCCTCATACCAGAAATAACCTCAAAAACTTGAACAATACTACAATAGTTAACACATTTTTAAAACCTTGTACAACAATTTGGGGAACTTTCATCTAGAAAAAAAATACAACAATTTCAGGAAATTTTATCTAGAAGAAAAACGCAATAATGTGGGAACATATCCAACTTACTCCAATTGAGGCATGTTTTTTAGCGAGGCTTGGGTTTGCCCTTCTTCTCAGTTTTCTGCAGATCAGATTTAGAGGTTTCGGTAGAAGTATGGATAGTAATCTTAATAGTGATTTTCTGTGTTAGCTATTCTTTGCGGTATCTGGACCGAGCAGAATGCAAGGATTCTAACAAACAACTATCTCTTTGCTAAATTGCTTTGGAATTTGGATAGCTGGTCTTTTTTTGCTTTTCTTTGGGCATCTGCTATGGGGGGCTTTCCGAGAATGCTCTGATATACGTAGGGATTGGGGATTGTTCTGGGTTCTGGGTACGGTACATACTTGGATACAGCGAGATTGTAATCTGTGTATATTAATGTTCTTTGAAGCAGCACTAAAAGATAGATACAAGTTTACAAAAAGTGGAAATTAACAACACTACTGCACAAAGATAAAAAGGTTATCATACCTTTGCACCATATCTTTCTTTTAACTCCATATTTCCACCAGCAAAATGATGAGTAGTATTCAGTACATAGGTCAAATTTCGATTTTTCTTACTCAAGGCCTCTATGACAGGTACAGCTTCAGAAGGATCAACTACTCCAACAGTGCCCGTATTCAAATCATGCAAAATATACGCATAATTGTCATTGAGACATGGGACCTGGTAATATAATAAAGCATTAAGAGGTTGATAGTGGTACATGTAAAGTATGGATATTGTTTAAATTTATGAACAATTAGTGGGTGGATGTGTGTGACTGCATGTTTGTGTGTGCGTACAAGCATCGTGTTTTGGTCAGTGGTATAGATGCACAAAATCATTTGCATTTAGAACACGCACAATCATATATGTTCACTCTCATAAGTCATAACCAAAAGGCACACGAATAAGGGAACAAAATACACTCCAGAGATTACGAAAATAAAGGCAGCTAAAACATTCAACTGAAATGACTTTTTATAGCTTACACAACTCATTCTGCAGAAACATCACGAGCATTTTGACAAAAAAAATTGTCAGCTACATTGCATCCTTCAAAAATATTTTGACATACATGAAACAATTGTATCACTCACAAAAAATCCAAGATAATAAAAACAAAGTGAAGAGAACTAAACGAAGGAGCAGTATTATGAAAATAAACAAAAAACAGTATAAAATTAACAAATTTTCGTTGAATTATAGAAAAATAGAGCAACCAAACAGTTCAATATGCTAATATTGCGAGACAAAGAGATCTGCTCACCAGTTCAATTTGCAATGTGGAGGATATGTTCACAATGCTACATAGATGAGAAATTCCCAGTGATCGACTGACACTCCGCGCAGTTTTGAACGGAATCGAGAAGAGGCCCATAAATCCATACAGTAGTTTTTTTCTAAGGAAAAGCTGATTCATACCTGGCCATACACATATCGTCCTCCTCGTCTACAATAATTGCAAAAAGAAAGAAAATATTATTCAAGTTGTATCCCAGAGAAATAGCAGCAAATTTTAACATGCATTTGCAGCCCAAAGAGGAAAGTTGGTACCCTAAAGTAATATACTAAAGTAACAAAGTTTTAACACCAGAAGGTCACGACCAAGGCAATATAAGTCATAGAAAGTGCTACAAAAAAATGGGCGTGTAAAAATTCTTCTAGTTCGGACTAAAACATGTCATAAATATAAAATATAAATTGAGGAAAAGAAAGAAAAGTTGGGGATCGTTGTCGTGTAATAAAAACAAATCTAATGCTTTTAAACCCCTACTACTAGAAGAGTCATTGAATTTTATCAAATCCTAAAGTCCATCTACAAAAGCAGCAGCAGCAGCAACTCAGAGTAATCACATACGTCTATCGCAATATCTCATGGAATTTGAATTATCTTTCTACAAAGGTTTCTCGACCCATTTGTTTGCCTGACATTACGTTAAAATGTATCCAAATTAATTCCTTTTTTTTTTTTTGGGGGGGGGGGGGGGGGGGGGTTGGAATACAGTCGAAATGTAGTACAAGAAGCAACTCATTTCACTAATATCATTGGACACACATTTTAATACAAGAAAAATATTGCAAACTAAACACATTTTTTTAAAATGAACAACATACTGGGAAAGAGCCAAAAATGTAAACTTAAACATCAAAATCAACCTCCTCAGAGTTTACCCACACCACATCATACCAGTTCTAATTATCACCCAGAATAAAGAAATAACAATTCTCAAAACACCAAACACAAAAGGGTAAATATTTACAACAATCTGACCGGAAATTTACATCAAGGGTAAACATAAAATACATCAAAACAGTCAACTACATTCATAAAGAGGCAAATACAAGTTTTAAAATTACAAGCAGTCATTTTCTTAAATGGGTACAAAATTAATCAAAAACTTAGACATTGCCAAGCCATTCAAAATTGTTTAGAAATTGTCAAAAATAACAACACCACGATTCGTGTATTCATGTATATATCAATGTATTAGAAAGAGAAAATTGAAGACAAATATTTGAGAGAGATGAACAAACCCCAGAACGAGAAAGGGAAACCATCGTAGAGGGTGATGCTTACAGATCATTTGCATCATTTTCTTCCATCTTTTCTAGAGAGAGAAATTGCCTTACGCGCTAATGCGCACTTATTACAACATGTATATTAAATTTATTAATGTATTTTCATATTCCACCAAAAAAAACATGTTAATAAAATAGTTTGAAATAAATACCCTAATACTCTGATTTCATAAAAGTATTTTATCTCAATTTTTAACAAAATTTAATCATATGAATTAAAAAAATTATACAAAAATATATATTAATATAAATTTATATATATATATATATATATATATTGAGGGTCTATATTTTTTAATTTATTAAATTTTTATTACCATAAAATCATTGGTCAGATTAACAAATTATTTATTATAAGATTTTTGTATGATATTTATATACCAAAGATTTTTTATTTTTTTTTATGAATATATACGTATAATTGATTTTTTGATATTCTAAAAATTAATATATTAATCTTATGAGATATAATAATTAAATACCTTAACACCTCTATTTTTCGCTTAATAAAAATATAATTTTCTTATTTCTCTTTTTGGCTTAATAAAAATATAATTTTCTTATTGTGATTATTCTTTTAGTTTCTTTTGTCATTAAACACGTGTTATTGCACGGATGTGATTTACATCCCATTCCCATATCTAAAAATGGGGAAATGATATATTTGTGATTTTATGTTTAATTGTTTTTTGTTGTTACCAACTACATGGCTAAATATAATTAATAATTTTCTAGAAAAAATATGCAATATTGTGGGTCACTTTTGTAATTATATCAAATCTCATATATCGATGTTTTTAAGATTTTTATATTGTGCACAATTACATACTCATATATTTGAATTTATTATTTAATAAAATTAACAAAAAAACTACATAATAAAAATAAGTTATTAGTTTTCTTCATTCAAATATTAGTATAATTAATTTAATATATTATAGAGTTATTATGAATTTAAAAGGATAATTATTATATTGCTAAAATTTTAGTTTGGTAAAATTAAAATTATATATTAGGATTTAATTGTATTAACAATTTAAATTTAGAATTTACTTCAAACATCAATTTGAATAGAAATTTGGGATTCAAGTTTAATTTAAATATGTCACTAACTATAAGAATTTTATTATTAATTTAATATATATTCCATAATAGGTCAAGCTTTCTACTTTTTATATTATCTATGCACAACTATTTGTATACATTGCATTATTCATTAAACACTCCGCTTCTCTAGCGAATTGGAAGGAGCGAACTAAGAACGAACCGGCTATAGCGACGATTTTTCCGTCGCTATAGCCGATTTGATCTTAGTTTGTTCCATCTAATTCGCTGGAGAAAGTATACATTCCCTCGGTCCTTTATATTGTGTTTATAAGTTCTTTTTAGAGGAAGGAAAGAGAAGCGAAAATAATTAAAATTCCTCCAAATATCATTTTTGTGAGTTTTTTTTGTAGGGAGGAAGAGAAGAGATTTTGAGGTAAAATTATTTTATTTTTAGCTCAAAACTATTCCCCCAAAGTGGGAGGATTTGGATGGATGTGAAATGATGGGAATGTTATATATTTTATATTACCTATAGTAACCTTTTAAAATAAATTATGTTATTTATTATATTAATATGTAAAGATAATATAGTAATAATGTAGTTTAAAAATAAAAATAATTTTCCTTCCCTCTTTAAACTCACAAGTAAGGAAAAATATAATTAAAATCTCATCATTTCTCTTCTTTTTTAAAACTCACAAACCGACAAACATGACAAAATAAAATTATAATTCATTATCATCTTTTCCCCTTCTATACTTGTCTTTTCCATCTCATCCCTCGAAACTCACAAACGCATCAAGTGTAATTTAATTTTGTTCTCAAAATAATGAAAACAAGTACACAAATAAAGGAAAAATATGTAATTTAGTAGGGTCCACTCATAACTTTATATAATTTTGTGGGACCATAATAAATTTAAAACTTTTTCTATTCTCTTTTCTCTATTTTATTTTTTTAATTTGTATGTAAAATGTATTCTGAATATCTTTTAGAAGAGGGAGTAATATATTAGAGTGGGAAGTTATAACATAAGCAAATTATTTAATGTAAATAAATTTGAATCTATAATGTATGTGATATTCCTCTTTGGAAATTTTATATTTTTTAATTTTTTTAAAGAATATGAAGATTAAAACTTGAGATAAAGTTAAAATTGATGAGATTTATTTTCTTATATAATATTGAATTTAAAATAATTTTCTAGCTCATTTGTTTAAAAATAGGGAAGCATTAATTTATTGTTGCTCAGGAAAAGTTTGGCAACCCCTTTTGTTCTGTTGGCAGTTGGCCCATCATTCTTCAATTTTAATTACTTTAATCAGACAACCCATTTTTCTCTTTCAGTCTGTCAGCATCATCACAAAATTGAGTCCATTATTGATCAGTTAACATGAAGTTATTTTTTTGATAAATTAATTAATTGATCAATAAAATATTTATATATATATAATATTATTTGTGTGTCAGTATTTTATTAGTTAATTCATCAATTTATCTCAAAATAAAATTTATACTAACCATTTCCGAGAGGCATATAAACAAGGGATTACACACCTACCTTTTGGTTATTATTTTTGACATTTTTTTGTTACAATTTTCAAAAGAATTTGAGAAGGCATTCTAAACTCATTTTATCTAAACAATATTACTACTCAACAAAACCAATTATATATATATATATATATTTGTATGTATGTGTGTGTGTGTGAGAGAGAGAGAGAATAATGGTCATACACAGTTGTATATATTTTATTTGTGTATTGTCTATCAAAACTATGTCATTTTGGTAGATTTATTTTTAATTTTTGATTTAAAAGAAGAGAAGTTATTTCTTTAAAAAAAAATAAATATGTCAAAACGACGTAATTTTAACAGTGCATAAATAAAATATACACAATTGTGTATGATCATATTACCATATATATATATATATATATATATATATATATATATATATATATATAGAGTCCGGATCAGGTCCGGACTCCCGAATTTTAACAAAATCCGGACCTTTTTTTTTTTGCTTTTTTTTTTGAAACAACTAAAAAAAAAATTTATGGAACTGAAATTTTTCCATAATATAGTGTTTTGGGCGTGATTTGGATGCCTATACCAAAACATTTCTGTACAGTCTGGGCAGACTGTACATACATTGGTTGGTGTGGGTGTTAAAAACACACCCAAAACAGTGTATTATGAAAAAATTTCAGTTCCATAATTTTTTTTTTAGTTGTTTCAAAAAAAAAGCAAAAAAAAAAAATGGTCCGGATTTTAGGTCCTGTCCAGACTCCCGGACAGGATCCGCTGTGTATATATATATATATATATATGGGCTATATGTATATACACAGCTGTGTATTACACAGTAAGCCTAGGACGACAGATTTTTTGGGTTATAGCGACGGTAAACTGTCGTCATAGCCCAGAATAGCTATGACAACGGGTGAAACCGTCGCTATAGCCTACTGTGTAATACACAGATGTGTACACACATTTTTTCCTATATATATATATATGTATATATATAGAGAAATGGTCCATAGCATGTATTTGTTATCGGTGAAAAATGGACAAATAGCATCATAAACATCCATTACATAAATTAAGGGCTCAGATTTAAAACACAATCACGTCATCCGCTAATTCAACTAGCGGACGCATTAAAAAGAATTCGCCCCAAATTACCCCCAGACCCATTTACGCTAAATAATTCCCACATGTCATCCGCTAATTGAACTAGCAGACGTATGAACTAGCGGACGTATAAGCCAACAGGAAACGAAATACAATCCAAATCACATAATTCAAATCACAGAAGGAAAATCCAAATCACATAATCCAAATCACATAAGGAAACAAAATATGAGATTGCCTTCATGTTAAAATAAAAAATCTCACACGAATTTCGAGTAGTAAAAAAATACAAACCATATATTATTATCATATTTATTCATCATAATTTCTTTTACGTATCCTCCAAAAAAAATATTAAAAGAATTTTAAATGATAAATAAATTCCCACTGTAAATCTTATACTGCGAGGATAGTAGTGGGAGGGAGAGAAGAAGTAAACTAAGGCGTTAAAAGCGAAGAGTGAAAGTAGGAAACTAATTCCCTTGGACCAGAGAAGATTCATGGATTCCTGCTATGCAAAAGTTTATTCCATAGCAACTAACAACTACCTTCAAACCCAACATTTTCCAAGTCAAACCATTGTAGTTGCGTTATTTCTTTTATAAAACTAAAGCATTTTTTATATATGTATAAGCAATTTGAGAGGAGAAAAAACGAAGTAAATTGCTACATACATCAATATCTTCTTCTTTAACTGAATATCTCTTGAAGGTGTCCAAGGCTCCGTCCAGTAGGTTATGATGATATGGGGGCAATATGGTCCGAAAAGTTTTTTTTAATGCTTTGCTAGTTGAACTAGCTGATGACGTGATTGTATTTTAAATCTGAGCTCTTAATTTATGTAATGGATGGTTATGATGCTATTTGTCCATTTTTCATCCATAACAAATACATACTATGTATCATTTCCCATATATATATATATATATATATATATATATATATATATCTAATAAAATACAAATGATTTTGAATTTTCCGCTCATTCAATAAATCATCTGGGCCGTCCAAAGTTTGAGATAAATCCCACCGTCCATACATCTATCTAATAAAATACATCTATCTATCTAATCTATCTAATAATGATTTTGAATTTCCCGCTCACTTAATAAATCATCTGGACCGTTCTAATTTTGAGATAAATCTCACTGTCCATACAGTGCCGGAGGCACGGGACCCAACTAGTATATATATATATAGTGTTGTATCCGATAATTATTATTTTTATATCTCATTGGTCCAATCTAAAAACGAACTGTACAAAATGAGTACACTCAATAGTTGGCATTTGAGTGACATTTTAAATCCATTTTATCCAAACAATATTACTATCCAACAAAACCAATTATATATATATATGGAAAAAATGTATATACACACCTGAGTAGTACACAGTTGCTTATGGCAACAGTTTTTAGGCTATAGCGACGGTTCACCCGTCCCTATAGCTATTCTGATCTATGACGACAGGTGAATCATCGCTATAGCCCAAAAAAATCGTCGTTATAGGCGACTGTATACTACACAACTGTGTATATACATATAGCCCTATATATATATGAGTAATGATTCATAAGACGTAATTAGCAGTAAGAGTTTTGCTTTATTAACTAGATTTTAAAATTTATTAACTCGAGTTAAGGGTTTATAAACAAGGGTTTAGAGTTTATTAATCTTATTAACCCTAAACCTCGGTTAATAAAGAGGTTAATAAATACTAAACTCTGGTTAATAAATCTTAAACTCTAATTAATAAATCTTTAACTCTACTTTATAAACTCTAAATCTTAATTAATAAACCCTAAGCTTTAGTTGATAAAGTCAAAATTAGATGAAGCTTATTCGTCTTGTCTTATAGCGAAATACATTGACGAATACTTGGTAACAGGTAGGTTAACCTAACATCCCAAGCTTTTCAGCCCTTGCTCGCGTGGAAGCTGATTAGAATCTACTATTATTAGTAGCGGATGGATTGTGTTTTTTTAGCGAACGATAATTTTAGCTTTTTTTAATCTTATCCGTTGATGTTTAAAATAGATGCCAGAGATGATATATGTCTTATAAGAAACCGTAGCACCTGCTATGAATCATTCATTCTTTTATATATATATATTGGATGATTATTATTTTTTAAATCGTGCCGATCAAATCTGAAAATGAACGGTAAAAAAATGAGTTAACCAATAATACAAACTCAACAGTTACCTTTGGCAATAGATCCTCTCGTGTGTGTGTGTGTGTGTATATATATAGAGTCCGGATCCAGTCCGGACTCCCGGATTTTGTTAAAATCCGGACTTTTTTTTTTTTTTTTTTGCTTTTTTTTTTTTGAAACAACTAAAAAAAAAAAAAATAAATTTATGGAATTGGAATTTTTACATTATACAGTGTTTTGGGTGTGATTTGGATGCCTATAACGAAACATGTCTGTACAGTCTGGGCAGACTGTACATACATTGGTTGGGGTAGGTATTAAAAACACACCCAAAACACTGTATTATTGAAAAATTTCAGTTCCATAAATTATTTTTTTTTTTTTTAGTTGTTTCAAAAAAAAAAAAGCAAAAAAAAAAAAAAAATTGGACCGGATTTTGATCCAGTCCGGACTCCCGGACTGGATCAGTTTCATATATATATATATATATATATGAGAATAATCATGACAACTTACAAAGAAATCCTAGCAAACAAATTAGGGTTTATTTTGAGCAGACTTGCAAAATATCTAAATTAAAACTCATGATATAGTGTGTCTAGGATAGTTCATAAAAAAGAAGGCCAATAATCCAGCATCCAAAGTAAAATGGCAGGAAAAAATTGTGATCCCCTATTAGTAGTCTATACAAATAAATGAGTTCCTTTTCATGCCAAAAAAATAAGTACTAATAATTACAAAGTAGATGCATGCCCCTTAACTTGCTCCTGAATCACAAGGCACTGCTAAAAGAAGGTTCAAAACCAGGTATTAACAACACATATACAAGTAGGTTGCTTAACTAAGTTTGGTGATCACTTTTTTACATTCATGCTGAAAAATTATCATTTGTATGAAACAGTTGTCCCCAATCCATCAATGGCATCCATAGCTTTCTCTTTGTCACAACAGAAACCAGTAACAGCTATGCCGGAAGAATGCATCTTCACAGGAAGAAAATCATTGCTCTGGCTTTTCGGGGCGTGGCCACTACTTTTACTTAGCCTGTCATGCTTTATCCACTTGATTTTTGTGGACTCAATTTTCTGACTCTTACTCAGTCCTAGAGTCCTTTTTCTGTTGCTAATATCTCGCAGCATAGCTTCATTTTCAAAGCTTTGCATTGGTGATGAATGATTAGCAGGTTCTAGCGTTGGCTGCTGGCCTTTTTCCGGGGATGTTACTTGGATTGAGGATTTTAAGGGTGACGCCACGTCACCACTCTTTGCAACAACTTTAATTTGCTTAGTCAGATGATTGAGCCACAATAGTATTTCAAGTATACAATCTTCAGTCTTTGCCTTGTCTGCATAGTGGAGTGTTTCAATTCGACTGATTTCGAGCACACCAGTTTGTTTCAGATTTGCTTCAGACCTGCACAGAAAGAATCCAGCTTATTTCCCTTAATCTAGCATAGTTTATAGCATATACTCCCTCCGTTCCAAATTATAAGATCAATATTGACTTTCTAAAAACCAATTTGAAACATTTTTAAAATTTAAAATTGACCTGATTCAATAAAGTTTTGAAAACAATAAATCTTATAACTAATAGTACTTTTTAGGTAGTTTATGATATTCATAATTATACTGACATAAACTAAATGAATTCAAGTCAATTTTGAATTTGAAAATGTTTGAAATTGACTTTTGAAAAGTCAACATTGATATTATAATTTGGAACGGAGGCAATATTTCACTTGTTTATGTAGAATTATCATAAAGGGGGAAGGGAAATGGATAACAATTGAATGGAACTCTTCACACACCGTGTACTTGCCCATTCTCCAACCCAACCGAAACCATGATGAGCCCTATATCAAGTAATTTACAAACAACCGAAGGATAATCAATATTCGAAGGATAATGAAGTGAACTGGTCATATGATAATTGCACGAAGTTGAGTATCTTACTTTGATGTGTTTGTGGCTATAGGAGCAAGCCAATGCAAAGTTTTTTCCGTCTCGGCTTTAATTTCTGTAACTGTGAGCTGCAGAAAAAAGAAAAAAAAATTGCTATAGGGAATCCATAGAAGTACTGGCTATATCCAAGAATTTCTGAATAAAAAAACAAAATGAAAAGAATATTTAGGTCTAGTAAAGGAAAATCATCAAGTTTCTCCAATTGGTATTAACAGTAAGTTGTTTTGTGTCAATTATAAAGTATTCGTATTCTTCCTAAGGCCCAAGTAATATGATGATGGGTGTAAAATAAAAGAGCACCTCTTCCTTGACATGAAAGGTTCGCAGTTTGGACCGCAGAGATGACTTTATATTGGGAGGAAGGTTCTGGTATAGTATTTCCCTCGCATTAGAAGGCACAGAGCTGGATCGGGCTACCTGAGCAAGTTGTAAGAAATCCATCAGCTTCGATGAAATTTATGGATCATAATAGATTCACAAGCAGTGGTAGGAATTACTATGAAATTTGGAATCAAATTGATAGAAGTATCAAGCAGGGAAGAGATGATATACTCACGATTGAGTCAATCTGCTGGACAATGTTAGCATAATGCAAAGAAAGACCTGCAGGTCCCAATCTTTGTTGAATGTTCAAAGATTCATTTGATTCACTATTAGCATCTGCAGGTTATCAATGGGAATATTTTTTTTTTAAATGTATAGAGGTATATGAAGATTGTTGAACAAATTCTGTAGACAGTGCATTATCCGTAATATATTTAACTGAAACTATTTCAACTTGCATAATATAGAGCATAGTTTGTGCTTATTTTGAAGTCTGACAAGTAAATAGCTAGTTAACCATTTAATCTGTGCTGTTATAAGGATACAAAGGTTACTAAACGAAGTAAAGAAACTGATGAGGAACCCTAGCTGTAATAGGGTTACTACTACTACAGCTCCTTTAAACCTTTTCTTGCCACTTAAGACTTGTTTGTGTTTCATTTTTTGATTTTTTCTGATGAGGAACTTTTGAGATACATTAGAAGAAAGAAGAGGAAGTAGCATCAACCTATAATATGGTAAGTTTAAACATCATATATATTGTGGTTATTTTCTGATATTTTCTTGATATCGCAAGCATTATATAAGCTAGGGAATGTTGTAAATTCGGAATGCACTGGGAAAATAACAAACTTTCTAAGTTTGAGATTATACATACTTGTACTGCCAAATGCATTGGTTATCTCTTGATTCAAAAAGAGGACGATATCGACAAGCTTCTCCATCACCTGTAATTCACAGAATTGAGCCTGTGCTCTAAGAATCTTTTTGATATTTATATAAGGGATGCCCAGCTAAACAAAATAAATAAAATATTATGGAAAATGTAATAATAAGAAAAAAGGAGTTGTTTTTATTTTCTCAAGTTCTGTCTGAAAATTAGAACAAAGAAATAACTGACATAAAGGTCAAAACATGACTCGACTAGTAGACTCGTTAAAGTCTTTATAATCAATGAGAAGTTTTCAGACATATCAGGAATATGGACAGCAATAAGAGGTTAAGGAACATGCATATGTATTCTATAGTTGCATTTATATATGCTAATAATAAATCAGAGAGCCTTGAAAGGGAATATCTACTACGTTACAGTAACAAAATATATAACTTCCACACTGGAAAATCACTGGATAAGTTCCAAAGTAAAGCTATAGAGCGGCATCAACAGCTACCTCTTCCATACTCTTTGACCAAAGCGACTTTTTCTTCAATGCTTTTACTTTCTTCCTTTGGCTTTTTAATTTTACCCTCAGAGTTGCAAGGTCCTCACCTGCTTGTCACAGAAAATACTTCCATACATTTCAGACATAATAATATCCTTGAATACCTTAAGATTCAAAGGTTAATTGAAAAACATTAACAACATAAGCCATACGTTGCATCTTTTCAACAGAAGTTTGAACACAAGTTTCAACAAAATCAAGGGAAAGATAAGGTTAAATGGCCTTCACAATGTATATACTGGACCATAGGACATCACCATAGTCGTCATGGCGTCGTCTAGGCGACGACTAGGCGTCCTGGCGTTGGAGAAGGGTAAGGCAACGCCTTGGACGCCGAGCCGCCAAGGCTCACGCATTGGTAGCAAGCCCAAGTTAAGTGATTAAGTCATTTTTTTACCATGACTCATCATAACCACGGACTTTCCAATTACCCAAGTGACTCAACCCATGACCTTAACCTAACTCATGACCCTACTCCTTTGAAAGAGAGGAATGCTCATAGTTGATGACTTTGTTTGAGCTATGACTAGAAATAGAGTAGAGACTGTGTTAGTTATTATGTTTTGGGTTTGAGTATATAAAATTTTATTGTGTAACATGCTTTTGAAATAAAACAAATAATATATAAATTCCACATTGTTAACGACTTGTCGCCATACGGACGCCATGTCGGGCGTCGTATCGCCTAGGCGTCCTAGCGATCAACTATCACCGCGTCCCACCTTGACATCGTGACAACTAACGACATCACATATGAGTATTAAGTTTCCTGATACACCAAACGCTTAAGCTATTAGAAAATTTGGGTAACAATGTATATCATGCTTTAACATCTCCCCTCATGGCTTGCAGATGGAGAGACGAACAAAGGTACATAAACATACCCAAACCAAACAGATACACGGTCAACTAACATAAAGAAGGAACAAATGAAAGGGGGAAAACTTAACCCAAAACCTTACGAAATGAGCTCTAATACCATATTAAAATTTTAAAATGATTGGTGCATGGTTCATTGGCATGTGCTCCATCATGCAAAGGGGAGATAACATGATCTCACCATGCCAAAACCAAGGGGTACCCATACAAGCTTATGCTTGGATTTTGCCTGGTGCATGAATCTTGTGTAAGGGATGTTTACCTATGGAATTAGTGAGTGCCCTTAAACATTTAGACATCCATGATTTCCAAAAAAAATATAAAAAAGACCTTATGTTCTCACCTTGAGATTCATCCTTTTTTTATAGTTTCGTCCTCTTCTACCTATTCACAGTGATGATCTAATGGAAAAGTTGCGCTACATCAACTTGCCATTGGCATGGTTATGGGTAAAAAACCATTCCATCAATAGAATGGGTATCAAACAATCATAATAAAACTACAAGAAATATATTTCCTGTTATTTTTATATACACATCAATTCTTCTTCAAAAACCAGTTCCAGTACAACTTCTTCATGCCTTCCATTTACTTTTGGACAATCCCCTAGAGTAATTTTAGGTTAATTACCTATATTTATTTCTCTTATATTATATCAAATTTAAGCAATTACACCCTTTTAAATTCTTCTCCTGTTTGCCATGTTCACTCATTAAAGGGATGCACAAAAGGCCTTAGGCTTGCGACCCGACCTGGTTAAAGCCCGGCCTGGTCAAGGCCCGACCCGGTTAGGCCTGACCTGGAAGGCTTGAAAAGGCCACTATTTTTAGACAAAAATCTGGCTTGGCCTGGCATGCAAAAAGGCCTGGCCTGACCTTGGGTCGGGCTTGGAATGGTTGGGCCTGGCTGGCCTTGCTGGGCCTGGTTTGAGGTCTGGCCTGGCCTGGCCTGAGATCTGACATAATTTTTTATCCAATTATTAGTAATTTTTGAACTTTAAATTTATAATTATTCATCAATAAAGTATAAATTAAATTTTTACTTATTCATTATTGTAATTTATAAATTATAATACATTAGTTTTAATTAATACATCAATAAAGTTTAAAATTTTAATTATTCATTCTTGATTTCTTGTAGATACATTTAATTAATATACATCTTCAATGAATATAACTAGTTAGTATATTTAATATTAATAATAAGTTAGTTACTTAGTTGATTAAATATTAATAATAAGTTAATTTATTGTAAATACTAAATTACTAATATTTAAGAATAAAATTTTATTAATATTCCTTGTTACTTTAATGTTAAATATTAACATTAATTAATACATCAATAAACTAATTTTTAATTTTTTATATTAAATATTAATAATAAGTTAGTTTCTTGTAAATACTCAAGCTTTTCATTAATTTGGATATGATAAATTCGTAGGGGATTTATGATTTTGGTTATTTTCAGGTATTCTGTTGTATTAATTTAAATAAAAATTCCATAAAGCAATTAGAAAACTAATTACAAATAATACTTGAGATATAACTATGTAAGTGTTTAATGACCATAAATGAAAAGATATATGTGTATTTAAACTTTACAAAATATACGTCCAATCGATCCTATAAGAAAATAAAATCGAAAATAAATTTATATTCAAAAAATAAAAGTGTAATCTACAATATTTTCTACGAATTGCATAGTAGACAACTAGACATATATTTAGGAAATCAATTTGTTTTATATTCCAGTTACATCTAAATTACATTTTCTTTTAATTTAAGAGGAATATATTAATTTTTGTTCTAATCATTCAACTTATATTGGTATGTAGTAGAATGTTAAAATAAAATAAATCTCAGAAAACTTGCATCATTTTTACAAAATCTATTAATTTATATTTTATAATTTATATTTTTAATATGTTACATTAAAAAAAAAGGACCAGACCAGTCAAAGCCTTGGTTCGGGCCTGGCCTAGCCTTGGCCTGGACTTGAGTCTGGCCTGGCCTACAGGCCTAGCCAGACCATAGCTCAGCGACCAAGGCCTGGCTTGGCCTGAAGGCCAAAAAGTCAACAGCCTGGCCTGGTCAAAGCCCCAAGCTTGGCCAGACCAGGCCAGCCTGTTGTGCATGCCTAAAGTCTCATTTGATGAAATCATAATATATTAGGAAATAGGCACTAAAGCTATCGCCCAAGTTACATCAAAGAGTAAGGACACAACTATTCATCCGAAGTTTTTAAGCAAGGAAATTGTAGTTACCTCTTTGAGTCTCACTTGAATGATTCTCTTTTTGATTCTTGTGCTGATGATCTAGCTCCAGTCTGTCTAATGTATTCAGCTCCTGGTATAACTCCTGTGGTTAAAAGATTCAGTGGTTTCCTTTTAAATGAGGAACTCAAGGCCACATTAACTACTGTGTACATATAAAATTGAAGTTTACTTATCAAAAAAAAAAACAAAAAAAAGGATCAGTGTTTGACTTGTAATCTGAATATTGATAAATGATCACACAATACATACGACAGTTATGCACCAATAAGCACCGCTCCATTTCATGTCTATTTAGAATCTCAAATCTCAATGGAGACCAACTTTTTATGATACAGACTGATTAGAATGGTCAGTAGGGCCCGTAAAGTTCGGCTGTTAGATAGGTTCTTCTTATTTACTTTTTTGTTTAAAGTTGGGATTAAATTCATATTTGCTTCTGGGATATCTGGGAATGCAATGTTCCTCTTTCCTCCACTTTTCCTAGACTTATCGTCTCACTTTTTGGAAACTTAATGATAGGTAGGCAGAGAAGTTGTTTCTCCTATTTAATACCTTGAACTCTTTCCATATTTGTTAGCCTCTTCTGATAATAGAATCTGGACGTCAGAAGGTTAGATAGTTCGGATCTATTGTCTTGCAAGCCATTTTTGGATCTTAATCTATGTCCTCATGCAAGTACATGAATATTGAAATATGATGGTAATAGTTGTTATCACTGTTTTATAATACTTCTTTCTACTGAAACAATTTATGCAACTCCCAACTTAGTTCTCCTTAAATATCAGCTGTAATGTTGACACCCAAGTTCAAATTTTGATCATATGACAGAAACATACTACAGTTTGGTTTTAGCCGTCTTTTTAGGTAGTTAAGTAGTTCAGAAAGGCCTTTTGCCCTTGTTTTCTTTTTCTAAGAAAAAGATCTTTCATGACCTCTATAAGTCTTTTTAGACTGATACCACAAAATCATAGACATCTTTTAGTAATGTAAAGAGGATACTAACAGCAGTATAGTGAACCAAGGTCATAAAATGCCGCATCACTAAGTCCGCTTCGTCCTTCAACTGCTTAGGCGGTTCTCTTTTATGTCTAGAAATTAAATAAGCACCCACCGAGTGAAAAGATAATTAAAAATCGTATCAATAAGATGATCTAGTCTGTGAAAGAAAATTTTGTAACTTACTTCTCAAAATAACGATCCAAGTTGTGCCACTGAGGATCTTTACAACGGTTTCCAAAACGAATCACTTCTCTTGCAAAAATTTTCAGCTCTTCCCTGTAAGAAGGAACCAAAAAAATCCAATAAATAACAAAGTATACTAGTTGAAATTGAAAATAGAGGATGCATCATAACCATTTTGTTAATTTTATAAGTAACAACACCAACTACTTATAGCAAGACATAAGGCTTATACTAGACTAATAGTTTAGACTTTAGAATGAACACAGAAAAAATAATAAAAAAGACAGTCACAACAATGAAATAGGTATACATTTCTCTAGTACCAACCTCTTGTCAGTGGCAATCATTTTTAAGAGTTCATCCATGTCTTTTGACACTAAATGTTGCACACCTTCTGAAGAAAGCACAACTTCTTTCAATTGTTGTATGCTTCTATTTGAAACTGATTCCATAAGACTGTAACCCTTGACGATTGTGTTCGCAACTTCAAATGCTAGAATTGAAAGTTCATTGCCTTTGATTGTCACCCCAGAAACAAAGCCATTGTTATGGTTCAAATTGGTCATGCTACTCCCAAGGATGTCCAAGACTTCCACAGCCCTTTCAAGCCCTAAGGTACCAGCTCTGCTTAAACGTGAACTCACTTCTGAACCCTGCAATTTTGCAGCACTTTTAAGGTTGTTAATAGCATAATATAATGTAGAGCAATTAAGTCAGATTTATGCTCAACTAATGGTGAAAGTCTGTCAAAAATTAGACAACCACATCACGATTTCTGAATAATTAATGTACCAAATAAATAAAAAGAGACGAGTACCTGAGTACCTTGAACATGAAATGTAATATAAAGCAACAAAAGGAATATGCTAGAGCTTTGTTATTTTTCAAAAAAATGTTCCAACTTTTTCTTCGTTGATTTTTTCACTTTTTTAACTTTTCACGCTTTTAGAAAATTACAATTCCTCGTTAATTCCTGTTTCTCCTTTACCACTCTGCAACTATCAAAAACTGTTTTTCTTTGTCAAAGCAACTGCAACTAGCTCTCAAATTGATATTATTTGACTCCAAGTGTTCATCTAACACATACCATATTTCTAGGTTAAAATGATAACCAAATCTGGCTAGTACATTAAGCAAGCTAAAATTTTACTAAAAAAGGGGAAACATTTCATTTAATATCAAACAATTTTCACCTAAACTCTCTCTTAAAAGGGATTTGTATATCTGATGTTCCATTGTTATTTTCTAAACATGAATTTTCAAAATACCTGGTCACTCTTTTGGCTCCTAAAAAGTATCTATACACCTGTCACTGATAATTTTAATTTCTCTTTAGTACCGATCTTATTTTGACTACTATAATGTCTCATGCATTGCTTTTCTTAAGCTCAAGCCATAATCATGAAATTTTATAGTTGAGAAAGAGACATAAATTCCTCGATCAGTTATCATTTTAAGTTTCTATTTTCTTTTCCGCATTGGGGGAGGGGGCATAAGTGGAGTAGTGATACCAGTGTTGGTTACTGCTGAACTTAACTTAAACTTAAATCATGTGCAAACATTCTCCTGAGGCGTGCTTATTTTGTTAATGCATTATCCTATACCAAGGCAACTTAAAAATGATTTATTTGGGACTTTTGGTGAACCATGGGTGCATTTTTCATCCATTGAGACATTGTTTTTAACGAAGTTCAGGGCATCTAGTAGAAATAAGGATGGCAAGATCTGATGGAGGTGTGTCATTTACACAATTTTTCATTATCAACAAATCCAGTTCCAAATTTTGAGAGACAAAGTAGCACACACTCCTGCTTTTTGGGGTTCCGCTGTGGGAGCTATTAAAGTTTAACTATTTCTGAAATCTATAAGGAATGGGGATGCCCTCTGTTGAGGTGTAGTTTTGTGTTCCTTTTCCGAGTGGACTTCTTGTCCTCTGTCGTTGTACATAATTTATTTCTATTAAAATCTTCTTTTATCTAAATCATAGAGTTTTAAGTACCAACCAAAGGGTAGGGATTGATGTATCCAGGTTTAATCCTACGAAACAAAGATTCTTCCACAGGTTGGCGAACCCCCAAATGAAGATTTGGGGATTCTTGAATTTCTAGATTCAACACGATTTTTCGTGGGATTCATTTAAAGTTCTTTTATTTTTTTTAATACTTAAAAATGACAAGAATTGAATGTGTTACTAATACTAGTACTAATTATAGTAATTAGTATAATGTTTTATATACTAAATGTTTATATCTTAAATGTTTATGTTTTATCATGAATTGTTAGTTATTGGCATTGAAATTTTAATGTATGTGCGTATATACATATAACTATAGGCATTTATATTTTCCTGTCTATAAACTATTTAAGTGGAAAAGGGAGAGTTGGGTATTTAAGCTAGTCACCGTATAGGGTTAAAAAGTAAATCTATAGGGATTCTTTTAGAAAAATACAACCTTACGGATACAAAGATGATGCAAACATATGAGAGCTTGTAAATTTTCATTTGATTGGAGATGAATGTCTACTAAATCCCGACCTTGAATTTGAAACCTTGCTTCCTAGGTTTAATCTATGCTTAGTAGAACTCATTTGAAAGACAATTTTACTTATGTTTGTATCAACTTATCATAATGGCCTTTGACACAATACCTTGATCAATGTATTTAAGTAACATACTTCAGTATCACTTGATAGTTTTAATGAAGTGAAGGAAGTGCACAACGAATCAACAACACACAGAAAGTAATAGGTGAAAGCACCTGCCTTTCTGACACCTACCTGCTTGGTTCTCGTTGATCTACATTTCTGGGATTGAGCCCTTGGGTAGCGAGGTATCCCGTCATAGAAATCATCATTATCGCTTCCTATTCCTGTCATGCTCGCCTCATGATTAGAAACTGATTTCTTTATTTCTGAAGGTCTGTCTGATTTTTTCTCTGCGCTTTTTCGAGCTTTTGGAGGAGAAAACTTAGTCTGATTCTTCGCTGACTCCACCAACTCAGGTGGCTGAGGTCCCACACCATCAGATTTATATTTGTTGCTACGAACATGTGAGGATTTCCTATGAGAATCTGAACTTGTGGAACAGAAAGCTCCCATTGTATCCCTGAACACAAAGCAAGGGCTCACACATTGTTTACTGTGCAGGTTATGAAATAAGGTAGAATGGAGAGCAAGATGGAGTGTAATAGATATGAAGCTAGAGTAGAAGGGTCAACTTCATTCCTTTGTTTAGTTGCAGCTATGGAATGGTATAAGAATGGAATGATCTTCTGTTGTTCCTTGTTGACTTAGACATTTAGATGCTGTAATGCGATGAAATTAATTTGAATTTAATAAATACTTTGTAAGACATGAACTTTGTCCTGAGACAAGAGCTATTTATGATCTATCTACAAATGCACAATAACTTACATACTTGTAAATTTTGTTAAATAAATTGCCGAAATTTATAAAAGATAAGCAAACAAATATTTTGTGCTGTTGAAAAGTAAGAATAACTGATTTTTTTTTTCTGGTACTTAAGACAATATTTTGACCGTCAAAAACAAAAGAGCATGTTAAGAAATTAGAGCACCAGAAAAAAATAGAATTATAGAACCTACCCTAAAGTCTGTTCATACAAATGAAGCATGGAATACCCTTGGAAACCACAGAAGTTTATCGTCAAGACGATTAGGATAGGAAAAGGCAAACTGAGATAATCAGAGAAACAAGAAGAAATTCGAACCCTCAGCAAAATTAAATCTACCACAACCAAAGCTTCCATTAAAGACAACAGTCATCTGGACATGAAGTTCAACAACACCACAACAACAATAGTGACTATAGCCACTGACATCAACTGAAGGCACATATATATTATACAAGCTAGTGGAACCAAGAACAAATCTGGACTAAACGCTACAGAAAAAACAGCACCAAGAGGGGTCAAGACCACAACCAGCAACTATTGCAATAGCAGGGAGCTAGACTACAACCATTTCCGCTAAAGCAATTTTATTAATTTAGCAGGTAAGAATCACCAAAACAGCTCCTTTCATTACTAAGGCAATAAAAACAACTTTATTCTGTCACGAGAAACTGGACACAACATTAACACATACATACTAAGACGTCTTTCGTAGTCATGCATCACCCAACTGTTACCGATTTTCAAATTTCTGATTAAATTTTGGGTGGGTTTATTTTATATATGAAGTTGAAAAGAGAAAATGAAATATATATTAAGCGCCATAGAAATGGCCTATATGTTGTTGTAATAAACTAGCGAAATTGTTATTGTAATAATAGATACAACAACAACAATGATAGTTATTTTATGGAACAACGGTTGGAGTTGGTTATAGGTCAAAAGTTGTAACAATTTGTAACCGCTACAATAACTAAACCTGCAGCAGTTAGTGAAAGTTTTTTCCTGATTTTGGAAAGTTGTAACTTTTCAAATGACATCTATTTAAAAGGGGCACATGTAGCATTCCAGAAAATATTGGAAACATTCATTTCCTTATTCTTTCTTCTTCGATCTTCTAACTTATTGTATTACTGCAGAATACAATAGTTAGTAAACAATAATCCATAAATTCATAGAGTTGTTGGTAGGATATTCTTCAATAGTTCAAATTGAAGAATATCACTGACTTTATTGTATTTTTTGCATCAAGAAGTTGAGTGAATTAAGCCTCAACTACCTACCATTTTCAGTTCTATTACTCAAAAAAATATTTTATCTAACAACCAAGACAACTACAAAGGGAATATACATTCTACGATAATTCTGTAGAAAATTATCAAATCAGATACCAGAACTTAATTGTTCACCAATCAAACAAGGATCCACAAAATCAGAAGAAACGAATACCATTTCCATAAGGGGAAAAATCCGCAGGACAAAGCACATGAAATATTACAGGGCACATTCAAACCAAAAGACATTATATGTGTAGAAACCAATTTAGCATATAGAGTGTGATTTCATTGTGTCATGTGAATAGTAATAATTCCTGCAAGATATGTTAAAGAGATTGAATAATCCCCTTATTTCAATACAAATTCAAATTTGAGGACACAAACACACATATAAAAATATGTATATTACCTATTTCAAAACTCCATATTACAGAATATTTGAGACTGTGGAGTAGGCAATCATATACAGATATATAATCAAACACGTGCAACTTATTATCATAGACAAATTAGCCGAATTTTACAAATATATATATATATATATAGAGAGAGAGAGATTGTACCTGTGCAGGCGAGAGGGGAATGAGAGATGAGAGATGAGAGATGAGAGATGAGAGATGAGAGAGGGGCAAGTGAAACTGTTAAAGTCCAACCCCGGCACCCGCCAAAATACAATTTTATAATAATACACATTTAAAGACAAGTGGTCAAATTCTGATAAGGTCAAATATGCCACACTAATTTTAATTAGGTGTCTTTATAAGTTTTAACTACTATGTTGAAATTAAGCAGCCACAATTTTGTCTATATTCAAGCCCGTTTTCAATTCAGTGCAATTATTGAGGTTTTTTGTTTTTGTTTTTGTTGTTGTTGAAGAAGAAGAAGAAAAAAGAAGAAATAGAAATTTCTTAATGATTTTATTTACAAAATTTATAAATATTAATTATTATTTTATTATACCATGTACATCTCGTAAGATAATAAATTATGACATTTTATATTACTATAAAATGAATTATTTTGTGAACAACCAACATGCTACTTTTTTATCATAGTATTTTGTCAAAGGGAAACACTATTTTTATATATAATTTTTAATATTTTTATATGATATTCTCTCACAAGAGAATAAGGAGAGCAGATCCTATGTCTCCAATCTTCCTGTCCCCTTGTGTTCAGTGGCGAAGCCAGGAATGATTCGAAGTGGGGTCAATAATTAGGTAACGAAACAAACAAACAAACAAACAAATAAATATATATGTGTGGGGGAGGGGGTATTTATAATATAGATCTAGAAGTGTTCTCATGAAAAAACTCCAAATAGAACATCAATTAATGACCAATTATTTGCAGACTGCAATAATTAAAGTAAAAGTGTAAAATTATAAACAAGAACCACATTATACACACATTACCCATCATGACATCAACTATTAGAGTCTAGAGAGTAAGAGGAGAGGGAGTTCCGGACTTGAGAGCTGAGAGTGAAGAATCAAGAATGGATTGCCAGATCGCTGATCGATGAGTTAGTCTCAGCCTGACAGCCTCTCAGGCACGACCGCCTTCGCCCCTGCGCACCTGATTACTTTTCCCTTCTCTCTCTCTCTGTTTTACTGTTTTAGGGATGATGAATTGATGAGTTACTTAGTTGGTGTCTTGGTGAATGGTGAATGAAATTAACGGGTAGCCGGTAGTCGGTAGGTGCTGCTTTGTATCAAATAAAAAAAAATTAACTATTAAGTGGCCAAGTGGGGTCAAAAATGCCTGAGTACGGCTTTGTATCAAAAAAAATTAAGTGGTATCAACAAATGAGTGGGGTCAATTGACACCACATTTGTCACATGGCTTCGCCCCTGCTTGTGTTCCTCTACTTAAATTTTGACATCTAGTCTCTTACTTAACACTAATTAATTCTAAAATTAAATAAAAAAATATGTGTCAAAATTTAAATGGTGGGACAAAAAATTTAAAGATAGAAGACCTACTCTTAAGAATAAGATAGGGTCTACCTTTATGTGAAAGTAGCGGTATTGGAAGCTTCCATTCAAACATGGAAGCTTCTTTTGACATTGGAAACATTGGAAACATTGAATATCCTTTTGTCCAAATTTTTTTTTTGAACTTTCACCATGGTTATCTAATTAAAGGGTCGCTCTCGATCATCTTGTAAAAAAATAAAAAAAAAAGCTTCATTCATTTTAAAATTTGAACACATTTTTAAAAGGACGATTTAAAATTTATTCTCTTCAATATATTCTGAACAATATACATCAAGATTTTATTTGTGTTTCAATTGATTTGAGCTTAACTAAGATGATTGGAGATTTTTTTTATTTTGATTTGTAAAAAAATGAGGCATTTATGTGCAAAATAAACATTAAGAAGGGTGTTCTGGTACTTTAACTTCTCGTGTTAATACTGAAGTGAGAGTTTGTAAATTTTTTAAACCATCAATGGCAAGTGGGTGCTTTTAAATCACAAGTAGTAAATCACTATATTTTACCATTTTCTATATGTAAAACTCTTGCCTTATGTTGGGTCGTGATATTTCTCCTATTAGGCCGAATAGATTGGGCCTACTTATTCAGTTAGTCCATTTGGTCTTCACTATTGGGTGTTGACATTATTGGGCCTAGTCACTTTATTATCTTTGTTAAGTCCTTATAGTATCGGACCAAATCAGTGGGTCGACCCATCATATATTTAAATATCTTAACTTGGGTTCTGAGCCGGTGATGATGACAAAGATATGACTGACTGATATCTTACATGGCATTAATAAGGATTGGACAGTTGGCCAGCGGTGGACAGAGGGGATGAGATTAACAGGTGTCAGGAGGGTCAGTGGCACGGTAAACCAGGCAAGAGAGTATAACCTATCAACCAAGTCTTCACAACCAGGTACGTTCACGTTAACATTTCATATTCACATACACACAACTGAGAATTATTATCTCTCTCAATACACTAGACATTACATCCTCCATTGTTAACCTTGTGAACACGTATACTGACTCTCACGCTTGAGCTATCCCCCGGTGGTCTGGCCGTCAAGCTTGTGGTGTTTATCGTGTTTACTATGCAGGATCAGGGCGTCTTGCGTGATTGGGGCGTTGGAGAAGATCTTGGCGTTAACATTAGCGCTAGAAGGAGGGCTATTTTCTAGTGTTCTTGAGTTATCAATCATAATATTTCCAGTTGTTCTACATCGGAAGTTATGGCACAAGTCAGGGGGTTCTCGTTCGAGAGCCCACGGCGAAGCCCGAAGATGGTTGGTCTTTGCTGCTGACAAAGAGCATGATCATGGCCGAAGACAAGAAAAAGACACCCCGCCTAGAACTCGGCACCGAAGTGGTCAGGCTAATGAAGATGGTGGACGAAGCAGATAGAGCTTTGGAGGTTCTCTTGGAGCGGAGCGATGATGTAGCTGTGCGGAGCGAGGATGTAGCTAAGCGGAGGGAGGAGGTAGCTGAGCAGAGCAAGGATATAGTTGTGCCGATTCTTCGGATTGCCAAGAAAAGGGACAAAGCGTTCAATTATGTCCAGTCTGAAAGATGTGGTACGCCTAAAGATGGACAATCGTGAGTTAGAAAGCAGTATATACACTTTGAGGACATGTCTCAAGGTGATCCTCATGACCAAAGAAGACTAAATAGCCATTTTCCTGATTGACCGAAAAAGATATTCCACCATATTGGTCTTCGGGATTATGGTCGAAGCAGAGTAGACGAAGACCCAACAGCCATTTTCCTGATTGACAGAAGAAGGGTATTCCGCCCTATTGGTCTTCAGGATTATGGTCGAAGCAGAGTAGATGAAGACCCAACAGCCATTTTCCTGATTGATAGAATAAGGGTATTCCGCCCTATTGGTCTTCGGGATTATGGTCGAAGCAGACCCAGAAGCCACACTCCTGAGAATCCACTGAGGGCACTCCGCCCTGTGGATACTTGTCTTCGGAGATGCCCGTCTAAAGTTGCAGCTTCAGATGGAAAGCAGCTGAAGAGTCCGACAAATCCGTTGCAGTACTTCAGCAGAAGCAGAGCTCGTGGACATTACATGCAGATGAATATTCTATTTCAGACATCAGTACAGCAGGTTATGAAGGGGTCGATCACAATAACAATTCCATTGCTGATGCATTATCGAAGTTGGCTACTACGGATGTTTATAACTTTGATGGCATATGGCGTCCTTCCTTCAGATCAGATGTCGGCTAAAGAAGATCAAGTATAAAGAGTGTCAATTTTGTTCTCATTAATGAGAATCTTTTTCGAAGGTCCTTTTTCGTCACCATTGCTCAAATATTTGGTTCTGTCCGAAGCAGAGTATGTTCTTCAAGAAGTTCACAAAGATATCTGTGGCGATCATTTGGCTGCTAAGTTATTGGCCTACAAAATACTTCGGCAGAGATATTCTTAAAAGAACTGGAAATTCAGCACAGAAAGACTTCGGTAGCTCATCTACAATTTATATTGGTCCTCTTCTTATTTGTCCTAAGTTCACAATGGTGTAAGGAGGTTCGGGGGGACTCGCTGACCATTCGATGGAAGCCTCAATGGCAGGTGGACCTTATGGGTTTGTCAGGCCCTTCATGGTAGGCAACTGTCGTTCTTTAGACTTTGCCAGGCCCTTTGTGGTAGGCGAATGTCATCTTTTGGTTTTGTTAGGCCTTTTGGGGGTAAACAAATTTCCATTGAAGCAGACCTGTCTCACACTTCGGTAACGATAAGTATGCATTACTTTATTTTTTTTCAAGTGTTGAGTTCGGATTATATTATCATTGTTCTTAACTGTTATATAATTTGCTTGATTATTGACTAACGGTTTAAGATAAGAGGCACTTGCATAGTTTTCAAGTTGATTGATGATCATTTACTGACAAGAAATGTTCACTCAGAAGTAATAAGGCATGAAGTTGATATTTTAATATTAACTGTTCACAACAAGTTAGAATTTTTGTGACAACCCGATATTTTCTATATAAATAAATCATAAATTTTGCGTACAATTTTTTATTTTTTTATTTATTAAAATAAATATGAATGATATGTGTCAAGGTAATGTGTAATTATAATTATATGTGTGATAAATAAAATTTATTTATTACATTAAGTATTACAAATAAATTTATTTTTAGAATTACTGATTATTATCAATTATAATTTTTATACTAATTAATTCCTTATTGGAAATGTTTTATTAATTATTTTTCAAGAAAAATATAATCTTATATTATTTAAATAATATATGAAATGATTTTTAGAATAATTATAATAATAATTATTTTATTATGTGAATTTTGTTCAGATTATTAAGTTAATTATTTTAACTTAATTTATAATGTTATTTATGTAAGATAAATCAGATATGGAATCCAAACCCTAATTTCGGGTTTTTATTAAGGAATGAGAATAATAATATTATATTATTATTTGTCAGTGTTATAGATATATATGGTTATGTGTGTAATGTTAATGTGTGGAACAGTTTTATTATATTACGACCAAACCCTAATAATATTTTTATAAACACTATTTCTGGTTCTGGAATAAGGAATGATGATAATAATATAATATTCATTATATTTTGATTTTTCAGTGCTATACATATGTATGTTATGCTTGTAAGGTCAATCTGGAAAGCAATTCCCTTATGACCTGATAAAACCCTAATTTAAAACTCAGTTGTGAGTTCGAGACTGTCGTTTAACTGTGTTATATGATATATGTTGTGCATTATAAAATTTTATTATTAAACTCTAATTAATATTTAGAACCCATAATTTAAAATAGAAACCCTAGTTTCAAATTGTTAAACCCTAATTCTTGAACCCTAATTGTTCTGTCATAAACCCTAATGTAGCAATTATGGATTTAATTGCTGAATTAGCAATCGTAATTAGGAAGTATTAATCCTAATTGGTTTAATTCCTAATGTGATTAGGAAATTATAATATACTTAGAAGCCCTAATTATAATTTGGAAATCATAATTTTCTATCTTAAAATCTAATTAGAAAATCTTAGAATTTTAATTTTTGCTAAAATCTTTAGGGTTAAAACCTAAACCCTAAAGGGTTAAACCCTAAACTCTAATATCCAAACCCTAAACCCTAAGGCTTGTCAAGAATCAATTTTGTCATTTAAAATGAATTATCAAATGACCAAAATACCCTTTTTGCATTCTTTAATGAGCTTGCTTGTAAATCTTTACAAAATGAGAGTTGTTGGCCAACTCCTACCAACTCTTGTGACATAAAATGGACAGCACATCAGCTCTAGACAACCCATACATGCACCATGCTTGTATATTTAAGGATTGAAGGAGAGAGAAAGTTAGTTTGCTAATCTAAATTTGTCCAACACTCAACCAAGAACTTCTCTCACTAGAACCAACGAAATCTTCAAGCATTTCAGTCCCCAATCCAAGCCCCACGAAATCCCATAACAAAACAGTAGCCTAGAATCAAGATCAAACCAAGAAAGGTATAAAACTCAAGCTTGAAATCTGTCCAATTTTATGTTATTAGATCTTGTGTTTAAGTGTTAAAACATGTTGATTTTAGTGTCTAGTGATGATCTGAGTTGCTAGATGATAGATCCATAACATCTAGAAGCTCAGATTTGAAGATCTATGAAATCTGGAAATTTTGTTCTTGAGGTCTGACAGCCTAATGTCAGGCCCTATTAATCTTTGGTCGTTTATGATTTGTGATGTTTTTAAGTTGATATTTGTAACCTGACATGTGGTCTTTAGTCTGCAAAACGAATCAAAGTTAGATCTATAGTAGAACAAAAGTTATTCATGGTCAAAGGTCGTTGACCGACCATGACCAGGCAAGAATCTGGGCAGCCCAGAAATGAATTTCAGTGTCTGACAAGTTCTTTAAGCCTCTAGATCTGTCAGTTTGTTAAAGTTTTGGTTATGTTGTTGTGACTAGTTTGTAGTATATTGTATACACTTTCGATCTATGTTTTTATTACATCTAAATATCAAATACACTGGATTTAATGATTGGTCAAACGAGAACATTTGATCACGGATGCACTTTCTGGAAAAGTCCCAGAAAAAGTTTTGGCTTATTTCTGACAATGGTTGACCGGACTATTACCGACTAGATCTGTTGTTGTTATGATTATGTTTTGTGATAATTTGTAGTGTTACATGTGGGCTAGAACCTAGAAGTCATAGATCACAAAAACAACGCATGGATTGCAAGTTGTGGAAGCCCAAAATTGGATGGACGAACTGTTCTTCATTTCTGGGTAACCTAGAAAAATGAAGAACAAGTGTGACAGCTTCTTTGAGGACTCAGATCTCCTTTATGTTATGTGTTATGATCATTTTTCTTGTTGGATATCGTAGTCTTGCATTTTCTCTACCAGATCTGACCAAAAACAAGTCTAGATACATAACACACACGGATTTACACGTAGTCAAACATAGTCACTCGCTCACTGCCTTATGATTTCTGGGCAGGCTCAAGAAAACCTATAGCGACGGTTCTGTCGCTATAGGGGCCTTTAGCTACAGGTTTATTATTATTATTTTCCGAAAAATGATTTAAAAATTAGAAAAAAATAGATTTTTATTATTAAAATTACTAAATAAATTATGAAAAATTATTTTAAAGTCTGAAAAATAGTTATTACTTATTTTAAGTAAATTTTGAAAATACTTAATATTTTTGGAATATAAATGGTATTTATTTATTTAATTACAATATTAGATAAATTATTTAAAAATAGTTTTAATTCATGAAAAATCATGAAAAATTATAATATGGTGTTAGAAAATATTTGAAGTCATTTTTGATGAATTTTAATATTTTGTGATGAAATATCATTAATTAATTAATATTAATGATGCTTAAGTTATTTAATAAATATATTAAATAAATTATGGAAAAATAGTATTAATGATTTAAAAATCATATAAAAATGATTTAAGTGTTATAAAAATATTTTAAGTTATAAAATATAACTTTTAATATTTAAAGGTTAAATTCATTAATTAATGATTATTAATGATATTAAAGTTATTTAATATTCATAATAAATAATTTAGTTTAAAAAATGATTTTATTATTTTAAAAATTATTTTAAATGAAAATAAAGTGTTTAAAAAATATTTTAAGTTATAAAATATAACTTTTAATATTTAAAGGATAATTTCATTAATAGTTTAATATTAATGATATTTATTTAATGATTAATGATATTAAATTTATTTAAAAATTATATTAAATAAATTGTTTAAAATAGTTTTATTTATTTAAAAATCATTTAAAAAGGATATTAATGATTTAAAAGTATTTTAAGTTATAATTAATGACTTTTAATATTTTGATAAATAATACATTAATATTTTATTATTAATGGTAAGTATTTAAAGATGATTTTAATTGTTTTAAAAATTATTTAAGGATAATGTAAATGTTTTAAAAATATTTTGAGTTATTATAAATAACTTTAATATTTTGGCAATGGTTTTATTAATAGTTTGATGTTAATGATAATAGAATTGTTTGCTATTTAAATCATTTAATAATGATTCTGATATTTCAAAAATTATGATAAATGTTAATAATTATTTAAAAATTATTATAAGTCATTTAAAAATTATATGACTGATATTTATGAATGTTGAACTTTGAGATAGAGTCTTAGACTCGATATTTACCCGATAAAGCTGTTGGTAGACCGACATGTTTCAGAAATTGATCTGGACTTTGAAATTTAGTTAGTTAACTATTTTATTTGTGATTCAATGGTAGTTAAAGTTGTGTGACAATGTGATTAGGAATGAGTTGATGTTTATTTATGATGCCATGATTGTTGAACATGTGTGATAAGGTGATTAGGTTATGTGCATTACTGTGAAATGCAGTACTATGTGTTAAGGTATATTGTTCTAATCGAACGAATGATTTGATTAATGATAGGTCGTGATAGAGAAGATAAAACTAAGTTGAGAATTGTAAGCAGCGCATCAGGCAAGTATCCTAACTTTGCATTTTCTTTATGCAATGGACAGAAGTGAGAAGTTCAGAATTATTATTATTAATGTACAGATTGTTAAACCTATATTATATACACCCATTGATTATCAACATGTTAGTATATGATAATTCAGATATATATTCTGTTCGTTAATTTCTAGAAATGATTATACAAGTGTCCCCACTTGGATAATCATTGTATTTAATCACATGTTGATACACCTTTGTTATACATATATGTTGAATTATAGATTATTGTTGGATAAAATAAAACCTTTTGTTTAGAACCCTGACAAATATGAACATCCCGTTCACGGGAAAACTTTTATGCGCCCAAGGCGGACCAAGTAAATGATAACATCGTTCTTGTAATGTAGTATTGATCAATGCAGGGCACAGCGGGCTGATCACCCCCGTGTCCGTAAGTTATGACGGTTTGCAGATGAAGTTCTGCTAAACCTTTTCGAAAAAAAAACAATGTTCATAGAATGTCACTTAAACCCTATTTATAGCCAGTACGTAGTTTCAAAAATTTGAAGAGGGTTGTTATGTTATTAATATCGGTTCAGAATACTTCACAACTATGACTTGTTGTAGATAGATATTATAAAGAAAACATTTAAATTCTTTCAGCTTATATATATATATATATATAATACTTGCTGGGCACTCAAATGCTCATCCTTGCTTAATTTAAATATTTTCAGATAAGTGTGAACAATCAGAAGGATCGGTCAAGAACAAGTGAAAAGGAAAGCAAACAGATTAGGTTTACGGTGTCATATAGTAAAGGTTGCATACTTGGGATTAAACTCTGATAAAGGTAAGATAAGTTTATAATTTATATTAGTGTTATTATTATTAGTAATATTTCCGCTCATAGAAATGGTATCGTGAAATACCGAGTTCAGGTTTCAAGTATCCGAGTTTGGGGACTTTACAATTTTTACAAAAAGTCTACATCTAAAGATAAGGAGAGGTCATCTTCAGGCTTCTTCCTTGTCATCGTCACCATCTGAAGAGTCTAGAAGGGATGGATCTACCTTAGGCCCCGAGCTTTTTCTTGCCTTTACTTCACCAAATTTCATCTACTTCGGCATTACGTATGGACGATCTCATCGTTCAGATCGGCGGATTTTCTGTATTCTGACTGGATCTCCTTACGCAGATCTTCGGTGAGTGGCGGACCCAAGTTCCCAAGGGCCCGAAGTTCTAGGAGTTCCTCTTCAAGCTTTTGACGAAGTGTTATATATCTTGCCTCTTTAGCGTGGATATTGTTATTTTGCTTCGCCCGGCTCTGATTAGACTTGGCCATATCTTCATTCTTCTTCGTCAAAATTTCATTCTTCGGAAGCAGGTCGACATTTATATCTGTGATGACTCGATGTGTGGCCCTGGTCGTCTCCAACTCTATTTTTGACCTTGTCAAGGTCCTTCCGAAGGCACTCATTGTTGAGGAGAATAATGTCAATGTTACTTCTTTCTTTTGCCAACACAGACTTCAGAATGGCTTTCTTCCTTCGGCTTTGGTATTCTTTTTGGCATTTTCTTCGGCATTCTCATCGGTATCCTTTTCGGCTTCTTTGTATTTGAGACGGAGACACACGAATTAGCGTTTGCCTGCAAATGACCATTATTAGTCAATCATTTCAAATTGATGGGCAGCGAAGTGAATGAATAAATCAAAACTGTCGAATTCCTTTAGTCCGGTATTTCATTCCTTCATCCATCAGGTCCGTGATGGAATTATTGCCGAACCGGAATTTCATTCTATGGTTTGAGCTTCGATAGTTGAAAGCTCTTCAATTGGTACTTCTGTAGAGGTCGGCGAAGATGAACCCTTTATGTTGCTATTTGATGTTCATCAGATGGACTTCGGTAAACTGTATTTTGGGCATTTATTGGTCTTATTATAATTTCTTTTGTCCTGAACCGATGCCATTTATAGTTTCCTATTAAACCTCTTGTTTAATAAAAAACTAGGGGGCAATGTTGGGTCGTGATATTTCTCCTATTGGGCCGAATGGATTGGGCCTACTTATTCAGTTAGTCCATTGAGTCTTCACTATTGGGTGTTGACATTATTGGGCCTAGTCACTTTATTATCTTTGTTAAGTCCTTATAGTATCGGACCAAATCAGTGGGTCGACCCATCATATATTTAAATATCTTCACTTGGGTTCTGAGCCGGTGATGATGACAAAGATATGACTGATATCTTACATGACATTAATAAGGATTGGACAGTTGGCCAGCGGTGGACAGAGGGGATGAGATTAACAGGTGTCAGGAGGGTCAGTGGCACGGTAAACCAGGCAAGAGAGTATAACCTATCAACCAAGTCTTCACAACCAGGTACGTTCACGTTAACATTTCATATTCACATACACACAACTGAGAATTATTATCTCTCTCAATACACTAGACATTACATCCTCCATTGTTAACCTTGTGAACACGTATACTGACTCTCACGCCTGAGCTATCCCCGGCGGTCCGGCGTCAAGCTTATGGTGTTTATCGTGTTTACTGTGCAGGATCAGGGCGTCTTACGTGATTGGGGCGCTTGGAGAAGATCTTGACATTAACATCTTAAGACAAGTATCCTAATCTCTGAATTAATGCAAGGCATAAATACCTAAGTTCTTGTATAATATTATGGGTATATTCCAAACGTAATGTTTATGGGTTTAAATAAGTTGCATTTAAAATAAATAAAAATTTTAACTGCATTTGATTCGTTTATAATTTTCAAGCGTTTAGATGAACAAGCACTATGAGGGTAGAAATATCATTATACGGTAAAGTTATTAGAGGAAGCCAATACATTATGAATATCAAAAGGGTTCCCATGTCATGTCAGCCCTTGGCATGTCCAAGGATTAACTAGCAGCACTACAAAATGACGAGAATTCTTTTTCAATTTATAAGATTATTTTTAAACTCAAAATTAAATTGAGATGATTACTTAAAAATTATGAAATAATAATTTTACAATAAATAATACATTTTAAATAATATACAATACTTCATTAAATCCAGCAGTTTGAGCATTTACTGATACAAATTGTAGCACTTTATCAGTAAATTTATTACAGCATGCTCCAAAATCAGTAATGCAATAATTCTATTTCTTATACTAGCTAATTTTTTTAGCATTGTCCCAGTGAAATTTAACATATATGCGGCCTAGTAAACTAGTCAAACTGTTAACACACTAAACTATCCAACCTTGACAAAATTATAGGTAACATTAGTAATCAATCAGCACTCAGCAGCCACATCATAGGAAAAACAAGATCATATTGCACATAGCTTGTAAACAACAATAAACCTTCTAGTATTCAAGGAATAAAAATCCATTTCAGTTGCAAAATAAGTTTCCAACTAATGCCAAATAGCATAAATTAAACAAAAACAAAAAGAACTAGGCAACATTGCTCATTTAATTAGCTCACTTCATCTGCTCACAGGTCTTGCACACTCAAACCTGGAAAGACAAATGAATCAATAGTGAGAAATATCTGTGTATCTAGAACAAATAAGTTAATAATATCTAACAACAAAATTATTTTTTTTAAATATATATCTAATATAGAAGCTCATTTATATTCAACAATAATCATTATCAATAACCTTTAGCAACTCTTAAAATTTCATTTGACATATCATATTAAGTATTTCAGAATATCTGAATATGGCATCAGATTCAGGCACAGTATAATCAGTTTAGGAGGACTTGGTTCTCCCAAAATAACTCTCTTAATCAGATACATCCAACGATTTAGCAAAAGTTGCCAACCAACTCGAAGCTAAATACAGTTTTGAATTGCAAAACATATACCATTATTTGAAAATATCAATGAAAATTCCATAGTTTTTCTGGGAATATAATAAATTCATTAAATCCAGCAGTTCGCATTATTATAAAATGTCAATTAAAGACCATAGTTTTCCTTGGAGTATAATAAATTCATCAATCCAGCTGTTCACATTAAATGGTAAGACTTAGAAATGTGTGTGATGCTCTAATTAGAATAAAGAAAGGTCATGGTCAGCTATAAGAAGATATTAACAAGTATGCATAGTAATCAACAAAAAAAGGGAACTCCAAATTAAACTACATATTAACCTGGAGGAAGGGATTGCTTCAACTTTTCAGCCTTCTCTGAGTCGAACACACACAGTGTGTAAAGGTACTTGGAGCAACGAACCTTGAACTTGACAACATCCTTGCTCTTCTTAATCTTCACAGAACGTGCATCCTTCCTTCTGGCAGTGAGAAGGAAATCCTTGATCTCGTGAATTTGCTTTGGCTGAACAAAAGAAAACAGAGCAGAAAAACTTAACACCACTCATAAAACAAAATTAAAAGACACTAAATAATTAAAAAGTTGAACACATTAATGGAAACAAACCGACACCATTGTAAATACAACAGACAACTTCAGGAGAAATCAAGTTCTTTATATTCAATCTAGATATCACATGAAAATATTAAGCAATTTGTCAGAAACTTAGAATAGTTTATAGATTGCAATGTTATCTAAACTCCAAAAAACTTTTCATGAACCGGTAAGTTGAATTTCATAAATTATAGACACCTTTTTTTGTTGTTAAAACCTGCAAGAATAGAGAAGAGGTTAACAATTTTGAACATTGAAAATTCATAAAAAAAATCTTCACGCCTTGTTCAATTGTTGTATATAACTGATTCAGCCATTTGACCAAAGCTAAAACCATGAACCAACATATCTAACATGCCCAGACACCATGAACTACAGTATTGTTTGGCCTAAAGATACTATTTCCTAAATAATAATTGGGGCATTCACTATTCACATGTCTATACCCTTTCAAAATGAGTACAAGAGCAGCAAGACAGAGTTCATGTTAAATATATTCCTTAAAATTGAAAAAGATATTGGAGGCCCATTATAACACCTTACCTTAATAAAAAAAACTACTG